>ML675601.1:54082177-54233550 GCA_007922155.1 Mesoclemmys tuberculata | reverse complement strand
TGTATATATAGATACTCCCCCCATATCTATCTATCTATCTATCTATCTATCTATCTATCTATCTATCTAATATACATTAAAAACTATTAAAAGAACATTATTATTAATGTTGCAAAATCAAGTACTAAAAATTTACAACAATCCAAACCTTCCAACTTAATCACTCCCTTGTGCACATGTGTTATGATGCAGCCTTTAAGTATTTTTAACACTGGACTCCTGTCTCATTTAGGGCACAGGATGGACAATTCTCACTTAATGAGCAGCTGTTCAATATTTTGTTTACACTGTTCAACGTGTGGCTCTAGGCTTTATTTATTGCACAGTATTCAAACCTTGCTTTGAAGACAGAATTATTCGCTTCCTCAGTGGCTTTTCTATGGTTGCTCATCCTTCTAATATATGAGTGCTTCACAAACATTAATTTATTTTCACAACACCCCTGTGAAGTAAAGGATGGTATTTCCCCTCATTTTACAGATGCAGAACTAAGCATAGAGACATTAAGATCAAAAGTACCACTAATTTTGGGTTGAGTGCCCAATTTGAAATGCCTGGGATCTGATTCTTCAGAATATTTAGTGTTATATAATAGCTTATATATTTCAAGTACAGCATCCATTGATGTCAGTTGCAGCTCTGTGTGCTTAGCTCTTCCACAAATCGGATTGAAGAGTCTCAAGTCAGGCAGCAGTAGAATCAGGAACACAGAATAGTAGCTATCTAAGCAATACATTTGGTTTAAGTGACTTGCCTGGTATCACACAGGAACTCTGAGGCAGAGGCAGGGATAGAATTAGTTCTGTGAAAATTACCAAATGTTCACCTCCTCCCCATTCTGTGCCACCCAGTGCAGTAGTCTGGGAGCTGACCTTGCCAGTGAAGACAGAGGCAAAAAAGGCATTGAGTATCTCAGCTTTCTCCACATCCTCTGTCACTAAAGACTATATCATAATGCATATACACACAAGGGTGCCAGAATAAGGTTCTGATATCTAATTCTGATATTTCCTAACTTCGGAGTGTTTGACTCTGCAAACCTAATAATGTTCTCTTATTGTAGTTTTTTTGTGTTTCATTTCCTGGTTTTCTAAAAAGCCAACTGAAAAAACAAACAGAAATTACATCTTGTGGCATCATATTGACACCCACATAGGTCATCAGCAGAGTCAGAACTTTTAGATCCATTGCACAGACCTCTGTCACTTGAGCTAATGGAATAACTGATAACAGTGGTAGGTTTTCATCCTCTATACAGACCAGTCGCAGAGGGAGAGGAGAGACACATTTTGCCAGTGGATGTCACAAATATATGCTCACAACAGAGGAATGAAGAGACACAGGAATTCTGGGTTCCATTCCAGGCATTGGAGGGGAGTGTGTTTTAGTGGGCCCAGACTCTTCTACCCATTCCCCTCAGGTGTGACCCTTTCTGCCCTATCCACTCCTCATCCCTCTCCTGTCTCTTTCCCACCCTTGACTCCTCATCCCAGTCTCAGTTTCTCCTCACCACTCCCATCTCTCTTCATCCATTGATCTCTCTCTCTTGTCCCCTTCCCTGCTCTCCCTCCCCATGGGCTTCCAGTCTCAGTCTTCCCCCAGCAATCCCAGTGGCCCTCTCACTGGCTCCTTTTCCCAGTCATTTTGCTCCTCATTCAGTAACAGTCACTCCTGCACCCTGGTTCCTTGTCAGACCTATCTCCTCTTTCTCTGGACTTCCGTCTCACTGATTGCCAGTCTCAGTCTCTTTTCTCACCCCGCCCCAGTCTCCCCAAATCTCTAGTCACAATCTCCCCCTACCATTGGCTTCTTGTCTAACCAGTCCCAGTTTCCTAGGCCCCCGGCTCAGCCAGTCCCAATTTCCCTCCACCCCAACCCCCAGGCATAGTTTCCCTCTCTTCCCTGAAAGCCTCCAGTCCCAGTTTCTCCACCCTCAACCTCCTTGTCCCAATCTACTCCCTTAAACACCTTATGTGCAGCTCTTGTCCCATCTGTATTAGAATCAGGCAGCCTCTTTCTTCTCAGTGTTAGCAAAAGGGACATGCACAGCACAGGAGAGACAGGCTCCCTGCTCTCAGTTCTGGTGCTCAGCTCTTGCCCCAACACCAAGAGTTGCTGGAAATTCCTGCTCAGAATCAGGGGAGAGCATGCCCAGTGTAAAGAGAATCTTTGGGGAACTTAGTTGTGAAGTTCTAACAAGTTTCTACTGAGCATGTGTGAACTGTAATTATTTACAGGCTTAAAAGCTCACCAAATTTTGGGGGGATTTTCATGGAGACATCAAAAGACATATCCTTTATACAAAGGCTTCCATTCCATCAAAGTTCAAGTCCCTGTTCCAAAGCATGGGGAGTCAGAGTTTTTCAAAGAAAAGTTCACTAGAGTTTTTTAACATGGACAAAACAATGTATTTTTTCCTCAAACCTCATTTTCTGAAATGGCTGAACCATTTGAGCCAAAATTAAATACATAAAAAAAATCTATCTATCTATCTATCTATATATATTTTATGTATCAGCCTGAGACAGATACCTGATATAGAAAAATCTGAACCTGATGGGTAAATTTTGGCAAAGTTATAAGCAACTGATGGGAAGTGTCAGGCATATAATGGGAAGTGTCAGGCAACCTTAGTAACCAATGTTGCTACCAGCTCCACCTACAATACACACAGAAATGTCAGGGACTAAAAACCTGTTAATTAAAAACTCTCTTATGTATAGGTGTATTATTCACCTGGGTCAAACAGGTTAATAAGAGAATAACAGCTTTACACACTACTGAAGAAATCCAACATCTTCTCTTTTTTCCTTCTGTAACTCACCTAATGAAACACCTATTGTTTTTGTTTTCTTGACTGCTTTTAGGTGACCTCTTTGCTTTAGGTGAAAAATGTTCCTCTCCTTAGTTATTTCTTTGGGTTGCCATAGCCTTTGAAAGTCAGAGTTTTCCAAAAATTCTATTTATCTTCCTTTTCTCTTGATCTGAATATAAAATAAATATTAATAGCACCTGATCCTATAATATGAAAATAACAGCATGGCCTCTGCAAACTACTGGATTTAGTGCCAAACTCTAATTGATAAACTATATTGTAATATTTCATAATATTCTGTAAATAGATAGTAAAACGTATTTCAGACTGAAGCTTCAATTTTAATACTTTAATAAATTTGTTTCCTAAATAAGATTAAAATATAGTTCACTATATTAGATTTTTGCTCCCTCTAATAGTTCCCCAGAACAAAATATGAGGGAGCAGATTGTTGAGAAAACACCTAGCTAATAAAGTACTCTTGTTGCCTAGGAAAGAGAAATTCTTCAATAATTCTGTAACTCCAGTCATAACCAATCAAATCTACTGACATCTACATAACCAAAATCTGCCCACTACATACTTTCATCTAGGTCATCAGGGAAATACAGTACTCCCCATTTAGCAGTCAATCTGTGTGTAGCTCTAAAAAGGAAGAGAAGCTAATTTAATACTACTGCTGTGTGCAACTGATATTCTCAGAGCGGCACAAATTAGTGAGAGCTCTAGCTCAAAACCCTGGACAAGTCCACCTAAAACATTATAAACAGATCAATGACAGCTTGAAGAACACACAATGAGAAATGTACAAGAGAAAGGCGATGAACAGAAAAGCAATCAGTTTACAGTGTAGTCCTTCTGAAAATTTCCTGCATTAAAGTATTCTAGTTATATGAAACTTGTTACTCATTACAGTAGAACCTAGAGTTATGAATGCCAGAGTTACAAAATACAGAACTGTACTGTGTTAAATGTAAACTACTAAAAATAAAGGGAAAGATATTTTAAAAATTGACAAGGTAAGGAAACTGTTTTTGTGCTTATTTAATTTAAATTAAGATGGCTAAAAGCAGCCTTTTTCTTCTACATATTAAAATTTCAAAGCTGTATTAAATCTATGTTCAACTGTAAACTTTTGAAAGACCAGCGATAACATTTTGTTCAGAGTTACAAACAACTCCCTTCCCAAAGTGTTTGTAACTCTGAGGTTCTACTGCATATAAAGCAGCAGCTGCAAAATGTAAAACTAACGTTGTATTTAACATGAACTTTATCAATACCCCTTTATACTGCACATATTGTACATTATATAAAGTACATTGTATGCTATGTACATCGCAGAAGCACACTTATAACTTATTTACACACTGTCAATCACCAATTTTAGCTAGGTTTTCCACTGCATGTTTTCATGAAGATACAGTTTAACATTAGGGTTTGTAAAACCACTTTTAAATATATTTAATTTTTTGATTTAACCTACCAAAATGAATTCATCCAAAGAAATACCCCCTCAGATTAAAAGCTGAGCAACTTTAAAAAAAATGAAATACTTTAAAAAAACTGAAAAAAAATCAAATCATACCAGAAGTACAATGGAGAGCCTGAGCAACAGAACGTTGACTCATTACAATTCCTAGTCAGTGGCCAGATGAGTGCATACTCTCAAAGATGAAGACCATGGTCGACAACTCTGTTCCTTGCAACTCTGTACAATAAAGGTAAAAGGCTCATCTTTGAGGAAGAAAGAACTATCTTGGAGGACAGCCTGAGATAATGGAATGAACTCACCCAGGAACTAAGGACCATCACAAACCTCAGCACTTTCCTCTCCAAGTGCACTGCACATTTCTTTCATCTTGCCTTCTCTAACACAAATACATAGGTATGTTAAAAAGCAAATAAAAAAACAAAACAGAACCACCGTACCAAAACAACAGACTCCATTGCACACGCTTCTCCCCCTGGAGATAGATTGAGAGAACACATACCACATGACAGACATTAGTCACATCATTTAACATGCAAGGCAGAGAATCCTACCATTTGGCAGAAAGAGGACACTAAAATATCGACTGTGGGAACTGATTTCAGAAGAGTGGGATTTTGTTTATTGTGGTAGTACTCCTATAGTTGTGGATTTTGCATTTGCCTCTACGATAGTTCATTTCCCCCCTTTAAGTTAGTAATGAGCCTTTATCAAAACCACAAATACTTATACTCTGAGGAATTCGGATTCAGATCTGAACTTTTTGGCTGGGACTTCTCTCTAAATTAATTTAAAGGTAGATGCAAAGTGGAATGCATTGGCTCAAGGAATGTAAAAATCCAGAGTACAACTTCCTCAAAATTTTGTCAAGAAAGAACAAAAACCATAGACTGGCTAAAAATTAATATGATAGAAACACATTAACAATACACAAGAATATAATCATTGTATAATAATAAATTCTTGTATCTGGTACAATGCATACGCTTTCCCAGAACTGGAAGTAAGAGTGCCTCTATTAAAATATTTTACCATTTTAATTTTAGACCAGCTCCACTCACTGGAATGATCTAACCTCAACACTTACTGCATCTGTGAAATTCTGAATTGTATCGTGGCTAGGGCAAACCCAAGCTTCTTATACAGCATGTGATACACTCATTACGCTGGTGCTAACTCGAGCGGTGCTTGCCTGATTTGGTTTTTATTTCACAGATATCCTCTCAGACTTCACAGAGTTTAAAAAGACATGAAGCAATAGCATTCACTTTAGCTATTTCAGAAGGATAATCTGGGTCCCCTTTATTTCCACAACAAATCCATTCCACCTACTAGAGACACTAGTGCCGTTAGTACTTAGTGGAGATTACTATTGTATTCACAATCTATGTATAACAGAAAAAGGGGAGTTAATTCAGGACTTTTCAGATCATCAGCACTGTACATAATTCATAGGTATCCCTGAATATGAATCAATCTACACATTAAAAAATTAGACAGTTTTATTTACTTTAAATAGAGTTGACAGATGTGTACTTCTGTGCTGACCTGGATCTTTGTGATGAGTTTTGACATATAACGATACTCCCATCAGGCAATCAAAAGAGATGAGACAAATCCACCTTGGCACTTCTTTATACAACTACAAAAGCATTCCCATCCCATGCTGCACTGGTTTGAAATGTAACACTATTTTTCCAATACCAACTACCTTATTCTCATATCATCTAATAAATGCAACATATTTAATTATACTGTATTTATAAAAACTTGTTCAAAAATGGATTTAAATGAAAGGCAAATCATAAGGCAGAACTGAGCCAGACAGAATACTGGTGAAGCTTCCTGCTAAACATGA
Source organism: Mesoclemmys tuberculata (assembly GCA_007922155.1). NCBI lineage: Eukaryota > Metazoa > Chordata > Testudines > Chelidae > Mesoclemmys > Mesoclemmys tuberculata. The sequence continues at coordinate 54,227,388 of ML675601.1, read as the reverse complement.
TTAGATAAAGAGAAAATGGTTACAAAGGAAAATTAACTCCCTTAGTCAACCAACTGAACTTGGTGTAATTATATTATGCGTGAGGTATTACCTATTATTTTACCATTGAATTCAGTGTGTTTCATGAAATGGAAGGAAATCACACACAATCTGTATGTCTGACTTATTCTCTGAAAAATAAGGACCCGTTTTAAGAGGTATGGAGTGATAGGTGATGGCTTCCGATTCCTGTACCTGTTCTTGCCAGGGGTGTATCAGGATTCAATGGTAGGCCATACCAGTATTTCTATGGTAACCCTATCAGTTTTTGCAGAATTCACATTTTCATTTTCAAAAAGTGAATTGCCTGATTTCACCCACAGCTCTCATTAAGTTTATGGGAGCTGCAATGTAAAGGACCTCTGAAATTCAAGTAATAAATTCCCAGCTCACTAGAAAGTTATTTCTCTTTCAGGCCACCATATTAAAATAATCTAACAGAAAACCCTAAACGCTGTGACAAATTAGGATAGTGCTCGACCAGTTACAATTGTGGAGCGGACTTCTGGAGTTCCACTAATAAAACACTAACCCTGTACTTATGTGTGTCTGTTATTTACTTACACAAGACACTGCTACCTTATGACTGAGAATAAAACCCTCTGAATGTAATCCAATACAGTACTGCCTATCTCAGGCTGAAGTAGCACAGAGGGAAGTAATACCTCTAAGAAGATGTGATCTCATTTATAGAAATGGTATTGATCCTGAAGCTGAATGACAATGTTGTGAGTGGAGTGTCAACAGTGTTAATTACATCACTAGTGATCAATTTAGCGAAGCATTCTACCACATGAAAATTGTGGGAAAGGTGGGCACTGCTTTTCCCCCCTCGCAATCTGACACTAGTTTCCATTAATGACTGTTCAATGTGTTGACTTTGGTCATGTATGGCTTGGGCCTTGCTATCTATCAGTTCTCTCCTCATATGCCGCCGGATACACGAGGCCAGCTGAATCAACCAAGCTATCAATGGTCTCTATTTTAAATGCCTGGGCCTCTCAGTGGAGTGCATTAGTTTCTGGAAATCAGAGACTGCTATGTAACCTTTCAGATTAGCAACATGAAACAGAGTCAAAGGAAAACAAAACCAAATCAAGACGCTACCAGGAGGGGACACGCGTGTCTGAAAATCTTTTATATTAGACTAAGACTGATAACATTTTTAACCAAGCTTTTAGATTAGTACCATTCATTCCATTAAATGCCACCTGTACTGTTAGATTCCTTTTCTATGTCTCTGATTTTGGAGGCTGCAAGTGTGACATCATAGTTCCTGATTGGATGGGTGATACTAGCTGTAATACTAGTGTTAAACAGATCAAACAATCTGAGATTAATATGAAGTAGAGTGGCCTGTTTCACAATATTATTTCCAGTACTAAATGAAAGCACTAAAAAAAGAGAGGGAAAAAAATGTCTCATTTACTAGTTGATTTCCTGAAAACTCACCATTAGGTGGAATTCTGACATTAGAAGTAGTGCTCTCTCCTCCATTATTTGGCTGAATACCCCTTATTTCCTCTATCCTCTGTCTGCTACCACCCTATGACCACACAATTTTGAGCGGTGGGACCGTGACCCTGGCAGAGCGTTTCTAGATTATCCAACAAGAAATTTGCCAGCTGCATGACATTTTAATCATGTTTGTTGTGTATTCTTCTTAAAGATACATTTCCCAATCCCGTGCATTGCTGCATGTATAGCTCCATTTCGTAGAAATAAAATACTATTGATGGTGCAATTCTGAGAAGCTTGCTGTACAACAACGCAGCAAAATTCATATGTAAACAAAATGTGGAGGCCTCCTAAAAAGGGCTGTTATGGCGCTGGTGGGGTTGGGGACGAGCTTCCAACCTATAAATTTCCCCAAATGGCCAGCAAAACCAGTCAACTCTGACAGCCAAACTCCCCGTTACGTGCCTTCACATAGCGGAGGTGTTTCTACCAAAAGTGGAAGGTGTGAAAGGTGAGCCTTTTAAAAGAAACCAAACTGTTCAGAATAGGCAGGGATCTTCAGCCTCACAGGCAGCCGCCTAGCAGAAGGAAAACTCCAAGTTCAAACCAGAGGTGCCATGCTCCTCAAAGTAGATGACCATGCTTGGAAGACAACAACAGTGGATACTGGAGAAGTGATGGACACCACCAAAGACAATCATAGAATCATAGAAGATTAGAGTTGGAAGGGACCTCAGGAGGTTATCTAGTCCAACCCCCTGCTCAAAGCAGGACCAACCTCATCTAAATCATCCCAGCCAGGGCTCTGTCAAGCTGGGCCTTAAAAACTTCTAAGGATGGAGATTCCACCACCTCCCTAGGTAACCCATTCCAGTGCTTCACCAGCCTCCTAGTGAAAAAGTTTTTCCTAATATCCAACCTAGACCTCCCCCACTGCAACTTGAGACCTTTATTCCTAGTTCTGTCATCTACTACTACTGAGAACAGTGAAGTTCCATCCTCCCTGGAACCTCCTTTCAGGTAGTTAAAGACTGCTATCAAATCCCCCCTCACTCTTCTCTTCTGGAGACTAAACAAGCCCAGTTCCCTCAGTCTCTCCTCATAAGTCGTGCTCCAGCCCCCTAATCTCTTTTGTTGCCCTCCTCTGGACTCTTTCCAATTTGTCCACATCCTTTCTGTAGTGGGGGAGCCCAAAACGGGACACAGTACTCCAAATGAGACCTCACCAATGCCGAATAGAGGGGAATAATCAGTTCCCTCAATCTGCTGGCAGTGCTCCTACTAATACAGCCCAATATGCCGTTGTCATGCAGACTGGATTGGGGGGGGGATTTGTGTTATTTGACATTAATATGTCAAAATCATAATGATTCATGTAAGACATGCCATGTCAGGTACTGTTAGAAAGGTTATGATATGCTGAATAAGATAATATTTGTGTTCATGTGCGATATGTGTGAGGAAAGTTATGGAGATCTTTGATATCCCTGTATTTCAAACTGTGCTGTAGAAGACACACCCCAGACAGAGAGGCCGCAGGACAATAGCCCGCTTAATGGCCCATCAAGACCTTTACAGAAGCCAAAGGCCTAGGAAGAAACTAAAGGCATACCTGAAGAGTTACCAGGATTGGCCCATGTGACTATGGACTCCATTTTGGTTCCTGTAAAATTCCACAAGCCACATGGCCAGCAACAGAGGGTATATAAGATCAAACCACAGAAACCATTTTGTCTTTTGTCTGGTTCCTTGTTCCTGTCCAGCTGCGGACACACCTCTGGATCAACACACTTTGCAACTGAACTGAAGGACTTAGACCCATCCAGGTACTGGATGTATACCAGAGGAACTATACAACTCCACAATTGTTCTAGAAACCTGATGTATATGAACTTTTAAATCATTTGTATGATCTGATTGCTTTAAGCCTTTAACACTTCTCTTATTGTTTTTCTTTTATTAATAAACCTTTAGTTTTAGTTACTAAAGGATTGGCTGGCAGCGTGGTATTTTGGGTAAGATCCAGACTTATAGTGAACTGCTACTGTGGCTGGTCCTTTGGGATCAGAGGGAATCTTTTGAGTAAAGAGCATAGAGTTTAAATGACTGGTCTCTTTACTGGACCTAGTGTCAGTTTGGGGAGCCAGAGACTGAAGTGCAGTAAAGGGGGCTGTGTGTATTTGTACAGTGGCTTCTTGATAACCAGTGTGGGGGAATCAGAAGCACTGTTTGTGGCTGGTTGGGAAGTCTGACTGCAGTGTCACCCACCAGTGCTGGGAGAATTCGCTCTCCTTTTACAGCCTGCTCTGACCCTGGCATTATCAGTGGGCTACCCTGGGCACGGACGGGTTACAGCTGTTGAGCTTTTTTGTTAATAAGGGCAATGGACATGGATACCACCTGCTTTGCAGACTCAGAACCAGACTGACTGCATCATAATGTATTCAGTTCCTATTTATTAAAAAGGGGGGCCTGGCTCGTCAGATATACACATATGAAGTAAATAATCAGACAAGAATCAGTGAAATGAATAAAGGAGACTAGAGTGGCAGATAACCTGCATGTCTGCAGTGTATGAAACATTATTGTTTTACATTTCACAAAATGAATGCATTGGCATTAAACAGTTTTTGCCAGGCTAAATTTCTCCCTAATTGAATCTAATTTCGCAAACTCAAAACTTCTCCAGATGAAAACCTGTCTAGTTTGGGGAAGTGTTTACGCAAATTTAAGTTTTGCAAAACATTCATTTTTCCCAGCTGCCAATTGCCCCAGTGAAAAGGTCTGCCCCACCCTATTTCACCCATGTATTTCTGCTCAATTGCCAGCAAGTAACTACGCCCCAATTTTAGTTTATATGTAAAATGTTTTCCATAACAATACAAATGAGCTAGATATGGCTGACAGCCTGAATTAATTATTTCCTTTGGCTTCTTTTTCTCCTGAAGAAACAGAAGGTCAGACTCCAATGACAACACTCTTTCAGGCGGAAAAATGAGTTGTAAAAGCTATGCCAGATGATGCCAGCACACCAAGTGTGATACAACATCAGAAACTGACAAAGTAGTCAAGGCCTCAGGGCCAACTGAAATCATTATCACACTGCCAAGAAGTTAACGTAAGAAACAAGAAAGCTTTTGGTGCAAGTTTCTGAAATAGTGATATAGAAATTCTGGATGCCCAGGAAGATTAGAGGATGTCTAATACTGTTCTCATGATTAATCCCCTCAGTGATTCATGCCAAACAGTCAAAATAGTTGTATTTGAATAGTCCGAGAGACACACTGTATGTTCTTGTACATCCAAAGAGACTGTTAGTTATTATTACTTACACAGGGCCAGATTCTGACCTGGAACAAGAAGCTTCAATCCTTCCTTGTGGCTCTGCACAAGATATTGGCCAGAATCTCTACTGGATGTGTAGTTCTTGTTCCCACTCCACAGATGCTAGGTTCCAGAGAGGTGACAGGTGAGGTCGGAGCTAGGGCTCCTCCTAACTTCTGCAGTGGCCAGCAGAGTAATTTTTTGCAACCTCTTCAATGGTGGTAAAAGTGAACGGACAGATAGCAATCTGCATTGAACTTTGGAGGATCACAGACTGTAGGAAGGAAGAGCGTGGAGGAAGCAGCAGGAAGTCAATCTGTGTGTGCATATGGCTAGAATACAGCAGCAGAATCTCTGAAAATAGTTCTCTTAATAACGAGCCAGATTAGTTTTACAAGTGTGGACTCCTTTCTTGTTATTACCCAGCCTCAGTACATGAAACATGGTGGCAGTGGTCAGGCTAGAGAGACCCACAGCAAGGAACACAGTGTGAACAACAGGAAAACGATGCAGAACAGAACAAATAAACAGCATGGAGGGACTCAGTCCAGTGAGAATGCTGGATTTCCAGTCAAAAATCCTTGGGAGAAAGAATGAATCGGTATAAAGACCTAAAGCGGAGAAAATGAAGGTACTGCTCTTTTTTTTTTTTTTTTACTATCTCATAGGGGAAAAAAAGACCCAAAGTGAGTGGGAGACAATTGCCAGGAATAATACCTGAAACACTGGAACAGCTGATCAAGGTGTTGATGAATATTGTGACCACAGAAAGAATGAGGCTGTAGAGAGAGAGTGTATTTTTTTTAAATTTGTAATGAAGCTGAGAAACCTCACAAACCAGTATAAAAAGATTAAAGAGGGTCTACAGGCCCAGCTAGCCCTGCACTGCTCTACTTGCAGCCAATGCCAGGCCTTGGGGAGGACAGGGGGAAGGGAGGAATGAAAGAAAAGGAGATAATCTGGTTCAGTTCAGTGCTGACTGGAGAAGAGACAGGAGATGGCTGCCTCCCTACATGAGGGGAAAATCACTAGAGCCTAACAGTCTGGACATCTATCAGGGAAGAAGCATGGTGTCTGACCGAGGAGCATTCAGCAGTAAGTGAGCAATGTGAGTTAACTAGAGCAACAGTGTGGGGTTAGGGTCAACCAATCTTACAGCTACCCCACCCAGAAGGACCTGAGGCTGCAGAAGGGCGCCACTAAAGGTCCACAAGGGGGAGCTACTTGAGCTGATCCTTTCCAGACTTTTTGAAATATAGAGGCCACGCCCCAATTGAAAAGACAGAGGTAGGAAGTATCCCAGGACTGTGGATTTAAACTCTCTGTGGGTGTTGCTTCACATAGGCCCTGGGCTGGGATCCAGTTGAGAGAGAGCGCCCAGGTCCTCCACTACCCTTCTGTAAGAACTAAGGCACTTCTGCTAGGGAAGAAAGGGGCCAGAAGTCAGGCATGCCTACCACTGGGCCACCCAGCCCACCAAGGACCCTGTTATAAACTTGAAATCAAGAAGCAGAAGAGGAATAGATACTTAAGTTACAGAGCTGAGAACTGGCATCCACATTTAACTTTGGAGATATTAAAGATTTCCTGATTAAAGACAGGATTGTGGGACTCCAGAAGAACGGACACTCAGAAGGCAAGCTGAAGTTAGAATAGCTCTACACGTGCAGCTTGTGAGACTTCTGAAACAGAGAGTTCCATTAGTTCTGGGGGAGTCAATGAAGGAGGACCCAGCAAGCCTGCAAAGAAGAAACCTGTTGAAGCTAGCATAGACTAGATCAGCAGCCTAGTAGTGCTGAGAAAACCATCAGACAAACTGAAAATCTGCACTGACCCAAAATCACTGACCAGACCAATGAAAAGAAGTCACTGCTCATTACCATCGATTAAGGACACTCTACCTGATTTATCCAGAGCAAAAGTGTTCACAGTTTGTGATGTTAAGAATGGGTTCTGGAATATTGAGCTAGATAAATCATCCTGCCCCCTGACAATCTTTGCCACACCTTTTGTGGGGTACAAATGCCTCTGGGCATCAGCCTGGCTCCAGTAGTGTTCCAGTATAAACTGAACCAGGCTCTGGGGGACTCCCTGGCATCAAGATTGTAGCTACCACATTCTTACTGTAGGAGAAGGAAAACTTGATGAAGAGGCAATCCAGAACCATGAAGCCAAGCTGTGGCAACTCAAACAGGTGCTGGAAGTGGAATATTAGGCTGAATGCAGACAAGCTGAAGCAGAGAAAAACTAAGGTCCCCTACCTCAAATATCTGTAGACTTCTGAGGGACTCCAGCAAGACCTTGAGAAATTGAAAGCCATTAAGGAAATGATCAGACCAAAGGAGGGAAAAGGAGTCCAATGATTTATAGGGGTTGTCCAACTATCTTTTCAGATTCTTTACACACCAGTCAGAAACTTGCGAACTCTTGAGGCAGTTAACACACAATAATGCAGAATGGCCAGTAACAGGAATTTGAGAGAGTAAAGAAATTCACGAGAGGCATCAGTCCTAAAGAAATACAACCATTTACAACAGCACTGATGCAAAGCCAGAAGCCCATAACATTTGCTAGTAAAGCCCTGACTGACACAAAAAGGGGATATGCTCAGATAGAAAAGAAGCTACTGGCTGTGCTCTTTGGAATGATATGATTCCATCAGTTCACCTGGAGGCACAAAGTGGATGTGCATTCTGATCACAAGCCATCAAAAAGCATCACGAAGAAGCCACTGCTGAATGTACCCAAGCAACCGCAATGTGTGTTATTGAGACTCCGGCACTATGAGGTGAAGACAAAGTACTGCCCAGGAAAGTCACTCTTTGGTGGCACATACAATGAACAGGACATATTTTACAAAGTACAACACAGATGTTTCAGTGGAACAGGAAATGGAGTTTATCAGCATGCTACAATATCTTTGTATCTTTGATGGGATGCTCCAGGCAATCCAACACAGCCTTGAACAGGATGGGTACTGCAGACAGTAAAATAGTTCATACTCCAGGGTTAGCCAGATCGCAAGAAACAAGTGCCACAGAAGATTACCCTTTACTCCCAGGTGAGGGGATGACCTGCACGTGCAAATCTGGATTTGATTAAAAGAGATCTAGCAGTAATCCCAACAGATTTAAAAACTAACTTTATGAGATGGATACATGCGGCACACCTGAGAATAGAGGCATGCCTGAGATGAGCCAGGAAGCATATCTATTGGTAAGGCATGAATGCCCAATTGAGAGCCTAACAAGGAACAATGTGAGGTGTGCCAAGAGTAAAGTGATTGACGACATGAGATTCAAAGCTGCATGAAATCCCAGCCTGACACTTGGTAAAAGTCAGAACAGACTTGTTCAATTTTAATGACAGGAATTACATCATTACAGTAGATTATGACTCCAATTTTTGGGGGGAGAGCAGGTTGTCTGGAGGATACTTTGGCAAGAACTGTGATCAGAAAAACAAAGATGCCTTTTGCAAAGAATGGCATACCGGATATGCTATACTTAGAGAATGGGTCACAGAACAGAAATGATTCAGTACCAAATGGGAATTTGAGCACAAAAAGTCTTTCCTTAGGTACCCACAAAGCAAAGGGAAGGCTGAGTCAGCAGAAAAAATAGCTAAGAGACTGCCGGCAAAGGCAAAACAGACAAGAAAGGATCTCTACCTGGCAATGTTGAACCATTGCAATACACCCTCCCAAAAGCTAACTAGTGATTCAGCACAAAGACTGAGGGGCCAGAGCACCAAGACTCTCCTTCCCACTATGCTGAAGCCTAGCAGAGACATTACAGACAGTACACAGAAGAAGTTAAGCTAATTAGTGGGGGCAGCTTGTTACAACAAAGGGGCTCTGGACCTGAGGCTACTGTGCACAGGGCAGCAGGTCTGAATCCAGTCATCAAATAGTCACGAAATGCAATGGCAAAAGGCAACAACAGTCCAAGCTGCATTGGGACACAAGTCGTCGGTAGTCGTTACACACTCCAGACAGTGGTGGAGACACAACCAAAGAAAACTACTGAGGAGTGGCAGAAAGCTAGCACACACAGACCACTGCCAGGACCAGGAGGACAAAGAAGGAGCCTCAGCCATGAGCTCATTTGAAACAGGAGAGCCAGAAATGAGGTTTGTAAGTAAGGCAGAGGACCAACAGGACACCACTCAACAGAATGAGGATGGCAACAGAGTGGAAACACGTCCTTCACCAAGGTTATTAACAAACAAGAAGCAGGAGACTGAGCCGAACATCACGGCCTAAGGATTACACGGCCTAACAGGCCGCAATGGGATGGTGCTAAAGTTTATGTCCCTACAGTGTGACATAGACTAGTACCTCTGGCCCCAGCAAACCAGAAAACTTGCATTAAAGACAACAAGTTATTACAAAGAAAGATGCAGCAACCTGCATGAGATTTGGAGGGAGGGAAGGCTGCAGGAGGAAAGAGTTTGTAGGAGACACCAGAAGTCAGTCTGTGTGCACACGTGGCTGGGAATGCTAGATGAACGTGCAGCAGTCTGTAAAAAGTTCTCTTAATAAAGAGCCTGTTCAGTTTTACAATCTTGGAGTCTTTTCAGATTATATCCCATCAAGCTGCCCTTCTCATTATTTTTGTCCCCCAGCTGGGATGTGACAGATTTTGGGCTTCCTTTATTCATGGAAGCAAAGGGGATGATCTACCCATTGGTCAAAAATCAGAGGCCCTTGCTTTGCATATGTTGAGGCACCACTGCATTGGGAGATAAATAAGCAATAGCAAGGTATACATTCCCCAAGATTTGCTGTCTAGTAACGTAATGGATAACAAACAATTCCATTTGAAGAAATTGTCCAGAAATTATGTTTCACAAATCATGCTTTACATCACTCCTATTTTCCAGGGGGAAGAGAACAATGGAAAAAAGACAACTCTTAAAAACTCTCATAGATCAGGAGTGGTAAGAATCTATTTTTTTTAACCACTGCTTAGTGAGCTTTTCTTGCAGGGAGACAGGTAAAAGCTTAAAGCTTGCCTCTGAGATTTAAACTTTCATCAGAACAAAAACTACAAAAGCTAGGTTTATATTTTGAAAAGACATTGTAAGCTGGCTTCCCAGATTTAGTCCCCCAACCCAGTCTTTTCTCATGGTAAAACCCTTTGCAGCAAAAGAGATGAGCGAGATCCTTCTGTGACACCAGGCATCTGGAAATTATGGGCCAATCCTGTGGTGTTGGCAGTCAAGGGCACACAGCACCTCACACTATTAGGCCAGAAAACAGCAAAACTTGCAATATGAAGTCTAAAAGAAAAAAATAGCTCACTTTTACAGCATGACAGAGAGTGCACCGAGTTGCAATTTAATACTTAAAAATAAAAATATATGTAGTAAACATCCTGGGGAAAGAGCACGCGGGGTGGGGAGAGCGACAGCACCTTTATATAATGGAATTTAATTGCTTTGCTGCTGCACTCCCCACAAATTCCGACGTCCATTTAAGTTCATGGCTTCTCACACACTGTTTATCTGTCATGTTTAATATTTTCCATTCTCTATTTGGGTCTGTCTTTTCTAAGTGATGAGGGGACTTTGGAAGGCATTATTTTGATGCCTACCAAACACCTTGTGTGTCTCTACTCACTAGGAGGGAAGCCAGAGCTCATCACAACCAGCAAACACATTTTTAAATATGTGGGTTAAAACATATTAGCTAACACATTAAGTGCACCTTCTTTTTCTACTCAAGATATAGCCCATGGGTATCTTGGAGGGAGAAGGAGAAGCCCTCGTGCGTCACTGCAGTAGAGTTGGGTGAATAAGTGATGTTTTGGTTCACTGACAGTGGTGAAACATGAAAAGAAAAAGTCAGTTTGACCTGAATCGAAACCAAAACTTTTCAGAATTTTCAGCAAATCAGTAAAATTGACAAAATGTTTTGGGTCAGAGAAAATATTTGTTTCTAGGTATTTATATTTAAGAAGAAAAGAAAAGCAATGGAAATGAAGGGCTAGAATCACAGAGGAGATGGCAGAGGTGCCCCTTCACATCCAGTAGGCCATTGCTAAGGGCACTTCACCTAGGAAATAGGAAGTACAAATCTCCACTTTGCGGCAGGGTGAGAGACCGAGGTCTCTCCCATCCCAGGTGCGTACCCTAAACATTGGCTATTAGATATAAGGCTACTGCTGGTGGCGCTACCACTTCCTTCTCTGATTTTGTGAACAGCTCCCAAGTCTCCTTGTGAATCTAGCCCAAGTTTTTTTGCCCAAAACTAATCTACAAATTCATGTAAAATTTGCAAACAGTATTGGTCAAACTGAAACTGCATTTTTCACTGAATAAACTATTTGTCCAAAACATTTCAACCAGCTCTATTCTGCAGAGCTGTGAAAGGTTGTGCTGGGGTTAGGGGAGGTAAGTAAGATAAAAACTTTGGGCACCCATTCCTTCCTATAAGACCAGACATAACTGAGAACTACATTTTTGGAGCAAGCTATTTTTGAGTGATGGAGCACATTTCTGTATTATAAAATTAGTTCCAATCTTTCTTGGTCAGCTGATAATTCAAAAATAGCTTCTTTTTACACCATCAAACCAGTTGCCCCTTGGGGAGGATATGTTCCTTGGACTACTGTGTACAGTTTTTGGTTAAAATTTTAAAAGCTCAAATTGTTTCAACTCTTATTCCTTTATAGACACAGGAGCTTTCATCACATGAGCTCAGCATCTCCTAAAGCTGTCATCCAACAATCCCACCCATGCTTACAGGACATACTGCTAGTGTTTGTACTGAGAACTCCTCCTAACTTTCACAGATCCTCCACAAGGTAAGTATACTGTCCCAGCCAGTACTGGCAAAATGAAGGAAAAACTACAGGGAGTCTGGTAGCCTGTATCTGAAGGCTGGAAGGCATGAGAATTGTGAGGATAGGTAGGCCTTACAGGAGGGGTTTCAGGCTCTGTGTAGATTGAGAAATTACATTGTAATAGAACTGGTGTTAATTAACACAAAGTTAAACACTCAGTGTAGACAAAGGCAGTCCTTTTTAACATTGTGTCCATGACCAGATGACATGAGAAACACAACTGTTTGTTTACAATGAATACTCAGTCATTAACACATGTTCTAACATGATATTGTTCTCCAGTGTAAATAAGGCCTCAGTTGAAATGTGGGGCAAAGCGAAGAAGCATGGTGTTAAAGGCTGATGGTGGAAAATTAACAGCTGACTTCTTGCCCTTAACATGGTGATCAATTTATCTTTTGCAAGGAGAATAAAATTTCAGCCTCAGTTGTGCATTAACATTTTGTTAAAGGGGAACTCAACTGTTTGCGTATGGGGAATGGTGATTATGCTCCACCTTCCTTATAACAACATCCAAGGAAACAAGCACGTTGAGCATTGCAAAAAGATTGTATTATTGGGCTTAATCCACCTATCATTGAAGTAAATGGTAAGGCACCCATTGATCTGAATGGGAGTTAGGTCAGTTCCATGGTGAGAATGACGTGAATGGGAGGTTAACAAAGCTGAGTACCAAGGTGCAGTAGTCTTATTAAAGAGAGAGTGTTAAAGCAGAACACCCATACGGCAAGTATATACACATTTTATTCTTAGAACCATTTTTTACAGTGTTAAACTTTAGATATCTTTGACTTGCAGGTAAAATGCCAACTAAGAACTGACAGAGCAGAGTGAGGTAACACCTCTTTAAATGTGCAACCTCAGTGTGACAGGATTCAACCAATCCTCTCACTACGGTGTAAATTATTCTTCGTATACTACACTGGATCCCGAGAGTGAGATTTTCTAAAGGCATCTTGAGGCAGCCAGATTATTTTTATAATGCCTGGGCTGCCTCCATTTGTTAATTTCTGACCTGCTGAAAGCATTTCTAAAATAATGTAATATTAATGATACTGTTTCTGACATAGTTAATTTTATCTGGTAGTTTACAAAGTAAAGCACTTACAGATAACACAATACGCAAACTTAATTCAAGGAAGCCAAGAAGAGAGCTACGACTTTCAAAGCCAAAAGGTCCTCACTTGTTTTAAAGAAAGCGTATCATAATCATCATCTATTTTGTTATAATATTGCAAGAATCTGACTTTTCTCTCAAACTTTCCACCTAAGTTTTATTTTAACTAAACATACCGTTTATTTGAGAATCATTATGACAAAAGAATTTGATCATCAAGTAAGGTTTCACTATTCCCTGGGCCGCTCTGATGAAAAACTTCAGGACAAAAATTGAAATTCTTTTGCAACAGAACAAACAGAAGGTCTGTCCTACTCCAGGGATCAGTAGGATTATTTATTTGTCTTGCTTCTTTGATATTCTAGTTCAAATCCAACCTTGATCAGAGTGACTTGGAATTATTCTGATTAGAGAGTTTACTATATTTTAAGTGGAATGCAATTTTAGGGCACTCCCAGCTGATCAAAGCCAAATTCAATAAGGGAAAGTAGTTTCTGAAGACCAGGATATCCATTTACTACATCTATAGGAGATCTAGGAGAAAACAAAGGTTGTAGGAGCACTAGGATAAAATACCAGCATCTGCCTGTAATTTCTTCTAGCCAGCAATATCAGGCTCTAATAAGACAGCTAAATTTTGTCTCTTTACAAAGAACAACATTAGACTTTTTTCACCTCTCTGTATTTTTAAGTACTATTGTGCCTTGTTATTGAGATCAGCAAGGAGCACTGCAATGAGATGAGTGCAGATGTACTGCAATACTAAGGCATAGAAGCTAAATGACATCTGGATGCATATGTCATATTCTTACCACTTATTAAATGTATGCTTTTTGTTGATGCTGCATTTCCTTTGGGTTTCTCCTTTATGGCATTATAAAAAACAATAGAGTATTTGCTTTGAGAAGTGCTTAATAATATATGTACCAAGAGTCCACAGCCGCTTCAAAAAAGTCAATTACTGTTATGAACTGTTGCATAAATACATATTTAGGAGGTTTGAAAATATATAATCTGTACTGGATCATGTAAATAAATATCCAATATGGGAGCTTTGAAATGGGAATTATTGACATGATGAAGTGTAATGGCTCCAAAGGAGATGTTCTGGAATACAGAGGCCCCGCAGGAGCTGTGCTCATTAAATCCACTTATTAAAAATTCTCACAAAGATTTTGATTAAAAACAAAATGACTCAATTGTTTCAAAAAACCAAAGAAACCTGTTTGTGAGTGCTTGGAAAATGCAATAGCCCCTCAATGTGCTAAAATTATTATTTGTGGATGACACAAAATTATCCAGGTTAGTCAAATCTAAAGAGGATTATGTGAAACTTCAGATGGATTTAAAACTAGGTAATTGGGCAACACGTTGGCAGTTGAAAATGGTGCAGAAAAGCACGAGGTAATGCAGATCAGAAGGAACAACATGAATTATTCTTACACACTGATGGGTTCTAAATTAACTGTAAGCACTTGGGAACAACAATAGTAGCCTTTGTAGACAGCAACCATCTAACAGAAATCATCTGATAAATGCATAGATGCATTTAAAAAAGTGAACAAGTTGTTAGTTGTATTAAAAAAGGGGACAGAGAATAATACTGAAAATGTGACGTGTGACAGTGTACTGGGCAGCAACTCCTTAGCCAGCCCTCTGTCATACTGGAGCTGGCTTGAGACACCTGTACCTGATTGGTGAATGGCCTAAATAACCAGGGGTTATATACAGGCTGAAGCGAAGGAAGTGATGGGGAAGCCAGAGGGTGGAAGGTGAACAGAGATGCTTTCTGCCTGGTGGCACAAGCTGAGAAGTCCCTTTGGCAGCTAGCCCAAGCTGTGTACAGTATGAAGGTGGTGAAATTGCATGCTGTAAATAAATGGCACTGGTGACTGCTGAACTGGAGGGTCTCTGTGTGGTTTATGAGCTAGGAGGCAGGGGCTCCTGGTGGCACACGGCTACCTGTGGGGGCTTGTCCAGGATTTGCTGAGTCAGCACAAGAACTGGCAGCCTGGAGATGGCAGCCTGCAATCTCTGGTTGGTGAAGCAGCAGGTGGAGATGCAGAAGGCCATGCAAGCCACCAGATGGAGAGGCAGGCCTGGCTTGCCTGGCAGGCTGAGCAGCAAAAAAAGCCTGCAGGACTTTATACGGGAGCAGGCCAGTGTACAACAGCAGCTCCTGCAGAAGGTGGTGGGGGATAGCACCTGGGCACCAGGCTTAAGATTGTGTAGGATGGGCCCTGCAGATGACTCGGATGAGTTTTCATCAGGTAGCTGGGGGCTAGATGGGATAGGGCAACCAGGGCCCTGCTGCTGGCTCCTTACCTGGTGGGTGAAGCTCAAGTGGCCTACATGGCCCTGAGTGAGGAAAAGGCCAGGAATTATGAGGTGGTGAAGTTGGCTGTCCAGGACCAGATGGGGCTGTGCTTAGAGAAGTACCACCAGAAGTTTCGTTCAGCAAGGCGGACGAGGAGTTTGCAGCTCCAGGTGTTTGCCCAAAAGTTAATGGATCAGACCCCCCGATGGCTGAGGCCTGACACCCAGACTGTGGGGGAAGATTATGGACAGGCTCGTCTTAGAACAGTTTGTACATGGCCTCCCCAAGAACATATGGGTCTGGGTTCAGCAGCATCAGCTGAGCACAGTGGAGGCCGCCATGAAGCTGACAGAGGAAGATATGGAAGCAGACTCTCTCAGGAAGGAAGGATGGCCATATAAGGACTTAGGATCCAGAGGAAAGTCCAGAGAACCCCTGCCCGGAAAGGAGAGGAGAAGGGAGGACATCAGAGGAGCTCGCATTCGGGCCCAATCAATCATTTGCTGGCAGGAGCCCCTGGTGGTGCACTGCAACATAATGCCACTATACAAATCTGGGGTACCTCTTCATCTTGAAGACTGAGTTTATATTTGGTCACCCCCATCTCAAAAAGGATACAGCAGAAATAAAGAAGATGAACAAAAAGAATCTTAAGAAGATTTCCATATAAGGTAAAATTTGAATGATTTTCTCCTCAGCTGTAAGTGGCATCTCTACAGGGGAAAGTATGTATCAGAATTCTGTTGTTGCTTTGGAACTAAGGACCGATCTGCATACATTATTCTTAACAAAGGCTATATAGGCTTCCATAATTCATTTAGTAAGTGAAAACTGTCTCATTTTTATTGTATATTTTGGATCACACAATAATTATAGCCCAGTTTTAGCAGAGAAAATTTGCTTTCTCTTAATCAGAATTCACTTCTTATATCAGAATTTATGCCTAGTCCCACTCATAGTTCAGGCAACCAAAGAAGTTAGCTGAAAACATGTTGAAGCTGGCCTTTGGTTATTTATTTTAAACAATATTTACCCAGGGGACCACTGACATCATTAAAGTTTCTAAAGTATTTATATGCTTTTAAAAAATAACCATTAACCCATCCTCAATCCTACAACATGTGCATATGGCCAGCCAATGGAATCACCTTTCGGTCATCAGTGTTCCATTCATCACACCTCCTCAACTCCCTCTACTTTTGTTACATCGACTTGTTGCGTTTTGTCTCAATTTAGGCCCTGGGCCTGCTAACACTATGCACACGTTTAACTTTAATTGTATAAGTAGTGCTGTTGAGTTCAGTAAGACTACTCACATGAGTAAAAGTAATAATGTGCATAAGTATTTGTAGGCTCGAGGCCTCACACTGTAAAATTGTTAGGTCAGAGACTGTCTCTCGCCGTGTCTTTGCTCAGTACTCAGCTCGCTGGGGATCTGGGTGCTGCTGTCATAAATAATCATACTAGGCAACCTTGGAGCATGTGAACTCACTCCTGTTCTGATGAAAATGTCTGTATCTCATCAAATTTGATTCCCGAGTCTGCGCAAAATGGGTTTGGTGGCTCTGATCATACAATGATGCACATACATTTCACATAGTCACATTGTGACTGTAAGAGCATCCCAATGCCAGAAGGCAAGGGGCTCCCTTGTATCTCGCAGTGAGTCTCAGTTGGCCTGACCAGCTCAGTGCACCCCAATTCACTGTTATAATCTTATCTAAAAGGTGTCATGTAAGGTATCAGATGAGAACTGGTAACATGCTGGTCATTATTATTTTTGTGTGGGATGTGTCCGAGTGATATATGAAAAATTCTAAATATGTGCTGGAAATATGTTCTTAAAACGCGTCTGGCAGGTAGGGCTTAAGTCTCCCAATCCTAGATGAGGGAATGTGGTCCTTCCTGCTTGAATGTGTCTCCAAAGTAAATTGAGCAGAGAGAGACAATAAAAATACATATATATTTAAAAGGCAAATAAGGCCATCAAACCAGGAGGAGATGGCTTCTAACTATCATGACGAGGGGAGGAGGCTGCAAATACAAACATGGCATCAGCATCCTAGTGGACATGGCAAGCTGAGCTCCCAGGAGGGCTTCCTGACTTTGAAAACAAAGGGAAGCTTTGAGGATATAAGCAGAGAGAAAAAGCTATTTTAGCATCTTTCACTGGAAGAGACAAAGAAACCAAGTGCTTTGAGCTGCGCTGGATCCTGGCTATGAATTGGCCAGCCATGCTGAAAGAACAACTGTGATGAGAAAACTACTTCAAACAAAGGGCTCCTGTTTATTAAGTTTTAGGTTTTGGTTTTCAGAGCATGTTTTTACTTTTTAACAAGTTCTATCTCAGTTCCTTCTACTTGGTATCGTTTAAATATCTGTTCTTTGTTAATAAACTTAATCTTGTTTTATTACACCACCATCTCAGTGTGGTGTTTCAAACTGAAGAGGAAAATCCTCTGCCAAACTAACAGGCTGGTGCTGTGTACTGTCTAAGCAGCAGCAAACCTGATAAGGTTTTGTGCATGCTACAGTTAGAGGGGCTGAGCACTGAAGAGGAGGCAGTTTTGGGTAGACTTGGGACTGGACGTACTGTCGATGTCACCCTGCAAGGAATAACCAGGCTGATGGACGCCAGAATAAGTTCACTGGGCTGTAAAAGTGAGGCAACGCTGTACAGCACAGAAGCACCCAGAGTTCCAGGGCAGGCGATGACACAACCCCTTACTGGTTTGGGTAAACCCCCAAAGAGTCATGCATATATGATGCACAGTACAGGAATTTAAGCCAGAAGGCAATCCAACTTTTGCTTAAATCTCTTTCCCCCGACATGTACAAAAGGCAGACAGGGAAAACATTCAATTAATTCAAATATGCAAAAACATTCATAAATTTGTTGTGATTCCTTCATTATCATATAAAGCATATATGAATGAACTCCTGAAAAGTTCAGTTTGTAAAACTGATTATATATGGATCTCTTTTAAAACCACCTTCTTTGAATAAATCTATGCTTTTTTATTTCCTTTCATTCTGTCAAACCCATAACAAAACTAAGTCAGATACTCTATAGCTAGCTTCATCAAAATGAAAGATACATGCTCTGTCTAAGAATTGTTGAAAGCATCCGAATAATATGCTTTTTCCCCAAGATGATTTGGCAAAAGATAAAAAGGACAAAAAGCTCTTCTATGCATGGATGGCTGACCAAGGAAATAAAGAATTAATTAAAAGCAGGCTGACCTCAAGAAGCTAGACAAGAAAAGGATAAGTGACATACATAAAAAGAAAAATAATCTTACATGATAGTCCTAAGAGGGTGAGAAAAGACAAACACAAACAGTACAGTATTCACCTGGCAGATGGATATGCTGGTGGATGTAGAAAAAAACTCTTGAGTTGGGAACAAGAAAAATGGGGATCAAAAGGATAACAGACTGTTAAATGAAAAGAAAACTGATATCTTAAGTTAGTGATCAAATGGATGGACTACTACATGATGAAAAACTTAGCTCACTGATGTTTGACAAAGTTTCTGTGAATTCTGAGAAGACAGTTAAACTGCAGTTAAAACAGGCTTTCCATATAACACTATATTTTATCCTTGCTTTTAAAAGTAATCTTTTAAAAAAAAAATTGAGAACATGATCTTGCTACTTTATATGGAAATGGAGACATGTCCTGTGCACAGAGTATGAAGAAGACATTTAGAAAGGAAAGGCCACACTATTATTGTAGTTTGATTGGAAAGCTAACAAACAATCAAACAAACAAAGAAACCTTCTTAGAAACCTGTATTAATCCCTGTTTTATAACACGTACCTATGAAGAGAGCACACAAGAAGCACTTTGCTAGGCTAGCAGAGCTAGATATTACTTTAACGTAAGGATCCCAAACATGCTTTTAAATTTATATTTAATAAAATTATATTGAACGTCACATAGACATTGTGACAGAGGAGAAGCTGCTACACAGTAACCTATTATTGCTGATATATAATGCAGTGTGATATAATAATGTGTAATAGTTTGAATATTGTAAATAAACTAGTTAGTGAAGTAAAGTTACTGCATAATCACAGTGGGTTATTGGAATTTTCTGAATGAATGTACTGATCTGAGTTAGTAAGGGGCTGCAGGAAGAGCAAAAAAGGAAAGCCACACAACAGTAGAGCTAGGTCGGAAATGGTTTGCCTAAACCATGAGGGTTTTTGAGATTTCAAAAATCTCTGCTTAAAACAAAAAAACCCAAAACAATCAATTCCTCCTGCACTAACCATTCCCCCCTCCAAGTCAAGTTGTTGATGCCTTTCTAATCTGTTGGTTACACAGTATGACAGTTATCACAAAGATTTGGTTGGGATACAAGGCTTTTTTGTTTTGTGGGGTTTTTTTGTTTTGGAAAGAAAACTTAATTATTATTTTAAATTTAAAAAAAAACCATTTATACTCAATACTTGCTAATTAAATTCTTCAGCTAAATAAGCTGCTTTCTTTCCTCTTTTGGTTTATCTGGTCAAAAGAGGGTAGGTGTTTTATGTACAAATATCCAAGGGGTTGCATAGCCAATAGAAAAAACTGCAATTGACACAAAGGGTTAGTGATGGGCTGCATTTAGAAACAGAATGCCAATGCACTTGGGGGAGGAAGTTGGAACTGACTGAGCACCAGTATTTCAAAGTTCTGTTAGATTTCTCAGAGTTCTTTGTCCAAGGGCCAATCTGTCCATAAAGAAACAGATACTTAAGTAATTTAGGAACATTTTAATTCCTAGGGTCTGACGTTTGATTTTCAGTTAGGGCAGGTCTACGCTGGAAGTGCTACATCGGCGCAGCCACACCACTGTAGCGCACCAGTGAAGACATTGCATGCCAGTGGGAGAGAGCTCTCCTGTTGACATAATTACTCCACCTCCGTGAGAGGCAGAAGCTATGTCGGCAGGAGGGTGTCTCCTGCAGACATAGCACTGGTGTGGACGGGGCTTAGGTTGCTGTTACTTGCATCACTCGGAGGGGTGTCTTTTTCACACCCCCGAGCCATGTAAGTTAAATCTACTTAACTGGTAATGTAGACCTGCCCTAAGTCAGGAGTCACAGCTGGAGAACATGCCAAGAGTGGGGCATAGCTAGCAAAAAACTGGATAAAAAGTAGCTAAATAAGGCCTTCATGGAAGTTGAAACTGAACCATAAGATAGACTGAAAAAAGACATGTCTCCTCTGGTTAGGTTGTAACTGTGGCCTGCAGTGAGAGCTACACACATGCAGAATGGGGTCTAATATGTTTAAACATCTTATAATTATCTAATTGAATCTGAATGAAATGAAGAGTTAGGGAGCTTAAGCTATACTAAACCGCACAGAGGTCATGTTTGAATGGCCCTGAAAGCGTTGATATATCACATCAATCCTCTGACTATTTCAGATTCATTTGGTTTCACTGCAAAAAAAAAAAAAAAAAGGGGGTGGGGTGGGGGGTGGGATGGACACCTAACAATGCTCTCCAGCACACCTTGATGACCAACACTGACCAACACAGGGACTAAATGTTTTTGATAATATTGTCAAGGCCAGCAGTCAATGGCGTATGCATATATAAGGGACTGAGTCCTAGGGTATGTCTATACTACAAGCGCTACAGTGGCACGGCTGTAGTGCCACAGCTACACTGCTGTAGTTTAGAAACTTACTATAGCGAAGTCAATGTAAACCCACCCCTTTGAGAGGCGGTTGCTAGATCAATGGAAGAAACCTGTTGACCTAGCAGTGCCCACCCCAGGGCGTAACCATATCTGTGGATTTGTCACATCAGCTGAAGCAACATAGCTATGTTGACTTAAGTTTTAGGTATAGACCAGGCTCTATAAGAATGTACTGTCACCACCCATGAAGTGAGAGAGAGATGATCAGATAAAGTTAAAAGTTCAAAGGACCTAGTTAAAAGGAAAGTTCTCCTCAGGGGAGACTAATAAAGCCTGCCATAGCTGGAGCCATAGATATCTACCCTCAGTCTGTAGTGCATCTGTTTATTTTGGGTCTCTAAGAAGAGCAGTTTGTAGCAAGTGGTTGGGAATGAAATCTCCTTTTTTGTTTTCCCGTGATCCATTACCTCATGAGACTTAATCTGGTATGTCCCCAGGCCACAAGCAGTTAAGAAAGTCTCTGCTGCAGTGTACAATCATGGCTGTGTGTGTATGAGTGAGTGAGCGGCAGGCCCACTTAGATAATGAGAATGTAAGAGCTGCCATACTGGGTCAGGACTGGTATCCTTTCTCCAACAGTGGCCCACACCACAACTTCAGGAGGAGTGTATGCAACAGGGAAATTATGGAGTGATTCAGCCCTGTCTTCCAATCCTGGTTTCGGTTAGTCAGAGATTTTGGGATACTCCAAGTACAGTACCCCGACCATCTTCGTTAATGGTCATAGAGGGACCTATCATCTATAAACTTACTCAGTTTTTCTTGAACCCAGTCATACTTTTGGCCAACACAACATCCCATGGTAATGAATTCAACAGGTTAGTTGTGCACCATGTGAAAAAGTACTTCCTCTTGTTTGTATTAAACCTGATGCCTGTTAATTTCATTGGGTGACCCTGGGTTTTTGTATTGTACTAAAGGGTAATTAACACATCTCTATTAATTTTCTCCACACCATTCATGATTTTATTGACCTCTATCATATCCCCCCCTTAGTTGTCTCTTTGCTAAAATGAATAGCCCTAATCTTTTTAGTCTTTCCTTATATGGAAGCCATTACATACCCTGGATTATCTTTGTTGCCCTTCTCTGAACCATTTCCAGATCCATTATATCCCTTTTGAGATGGAGCGACCAGAACGGCATGCAGTATTCTAGGTATTGGTACACCATGTACATAAGAACGGCCATATCGGGTCACACCAATGATCCATCTAGCCCACTATCCTGTCTTGTGACAATAGCCAATACCAGGTGCTTCAGAGGAAATGAATAGAACAGGCAATCATCAAGTGATCCATCCCGTTGTCACTCCCAGCTTCTAGCAAACAGAGGCTAGGGACACTCAGAGCATGGTGTTCCATCACTGCCCATCGTGGTTAATAGCCATTGATGGATCAATCCACCATCAATTTATAGTGGCATTATGGTATTTTATATCTTATTTTCTATCCCTTTCTTAATAGTTCCTGTTAGCCTTTTTCACTGCTGCTGTGCAATGAGCGGAATTTTTCAGAGACTTATCCATGGTGACTCCAAAATCTCTTTTTTGGGTGGTAACAGGCTAACTTAGAACTCATCACTGTATATATATATAGTTGAGTTTGTTTTTTCCAATGTGCATTACCTGGCATTAATCAACACTGAATTCCATCTGCCATTTTTTTGCCGTCACCCAGTTTTGTGAGATCGCTCTGCAGCTCCTTGCAGTCTGTTTTGGACTTAACTATCCTGAATAATTTTTTATCGTCTGCAAACTTTGCAATTTCACTCTTCACCCCCTTTTCCAGATCGTTTATATGTTGAACAGCACAGGTCCCAGTACAGATCCTGGGGGGGACCTCACTGTTCACCTCTTCAGTGTGAAAAATAACCATTTATTCCTACCCTTTGTTTCCTATCTTTCAGCCAGTCACTAATCCTTAAGAGGACTTTCCCTCTGATGCAGGTTTAATTGTAACTGTTTCCAATGTCTGCCACAAATGTATTTGTTACACCACGAATAGGGAGATACACCTGAGACTCCTTTCCCCTTCCTCTGTAACTGTCTGTTACCATCACCCATCATTTAAGATGGTCATAAGAAATGGTTAAATTCCTTTATAGAATCAGATAGCTGAAACAATAGAGGCGTCCACCCCCACCCTAGCCACAACACCGCATAAAACAAAGGCACGTGCAAGGTACATGAAAGCAGAGCAGTTTTGCTGTCTATTATTTTGTGAATGATTGTGTGTCTGTGAGAGAGAGGAAAAAGGTACAGAGGCGTTTAGAGAGAAAGCAGCAAGGAAGCATCATAGTGCTGAATAAGCACTAGGAATGTGGCCCCGAGGAAAGTCTAGAGAAAGAATGCTTTTTGAGCAGAGTGCTGGCTGAAAGGGTTTGGAGCTGTGAACAAAAAGGCACTCTTTGTTGTTCAATTCCTCTTGTGTTTACAGAAACAGAACTTTGAGCATTCTTTGTAAGTAAACAGGCGCATCACAAATACTTGACTCCATCATCAATTTCTCTTAACCGGAAGAACCTGCAAAACCACTGAATTTCTGGCTCACTGCACGGGTCTAAAAGGATAACAGTATCTTCTTTTTTCCACACTATCTTGAAGTGTATGTAAATAGGAACTACCTAGGATGACTACAGCATTATTGCCTATTTGTGAATCAGGCAAGGGCCCAGGAGACTAATTCAATCCTAGGACATCCATGTAAACAACCAATTGAGGTTGTGAACCCCATAAAAGCGATGGTTAAAGTGGTAATAAAAGACAAAATGTGACCCTGAAGAGCTTGGAAAGACAAAATAAAAGGCAAAATAACCCAGTAATTCCTACAATAGAGGAGAAAGAACAGAATTCTACAGCAATCTTAAATCCTTCTGCAAGGAGCTGTATAATGTTACAGGTGCTTCCCTCTCCGGATTTTAAAGCTACACCTGCAAAAGGAATAGCAAGTGAAGCAAGATCTCTTCCCTTAGATTATATTTTAAGGCCATATTCTCCATTCCATATTCTCTTTCTTTCTCCTGATCATATTGCGCCCCTCTCAATTTTTCTCTAAACCACCAAAACTTCCTTTTGAGTACAGAAAGAATGTACATTCTTCTTATGGGGTTAATGCTTAGAGTTGTTTTAAAATAGGAAACATTTTAGCACAGTCTTTCTCATTATTATGAAAAAATCCATGTATTGAAAAGATCTCACAAACTCCAAGGCACACATTATGGCCTAAAAATGGCACATATGTACCGCAGGCTTTCTCCCTTCAGCCGCGTGCCTCACAACACATCACAGATAAGCTATTACAGTATGAGGAAACACACATTTTATGTAAATCCCTCATCTGTGATTGGGTGCAAATTACAGGGATAAATCCTGCACACACAAAAATGACCATTCACATTCACAATACTGTAGTTTGGAAGTTATTTCTTACTAGTCATTGGTTTCGAAGAGAACTTTATCATAGCAGCTGTTACAGATGTTTTGAAATTTATGATGCATTGCCAACATACATCCAATAATGCTTACTCTTGATATTTTAAATGGTATAAATTAGGCTGCAAATTTTTGATAAACAGCCTGAGAAAGTCTTTTGATGATGGAAGCCAGTTGAAAAAATGGCCTTGTAGAGGGACTGGGCTCAGGGACAAGGAATGTATGAACTCAAGCTACTGCAAGAGTGAGATAACACACATAAAAGGAAAAAAATTAGGAAAGACCGTAGAATTAGCAGAACATGGGGAAAAAATGGTAGGTGGCTTCTAACATCCTGAATGTAGAATGAAATGATGCTTGTGTGAGGCAGTAAAATAGATACAGGGAAATAGGTCAAAAGCAGGGGGCTCTTTTCACTCCCTCTCCAGAGAAAATAGCTTGAGAGTCCTTGTTTCTGGCTTTCTTGAATAGGGCTATGAAAATAGCCTTTGTTCCCTGATCTGTTTTTTGCTTGAGTATGATTTCTGGTGATACTGTGTAGTGGACATCATGGTTATCTTTGCACTTCAAACAGCAAGAAGTTTTTTTTGTTTTGTTTTTAAAAAAAAGTAACCATAAATAATTGAAAAGATTTGGAAAAAAACATCAACCTCAGATCTTCTTGTACTCACCAGTACTGCTCTGGATGGTCCTCACTGTGGTGGTTGTGCGTGGGGGAGACGAGGACCTCAATGACACGCACTCATCATCTTGGGAACAGCCCTTCTCAATTGCTCTTACATAGCTGTGGCTCCTCATGCGGAAGCAGCCTGGCATTGGCAGATCCAGGGCCTCTACAGCCTGAGACTCTAGTTCGCTGAACACTGACTCGCAGACTGATTCGAACTGACCATTTACTTCCATCTCGCTCACCTGCAGGCCAAGAACAGGCAATCTGATTGTATCCCATAGATCAATTTATCCCATAATAACATTTATAAACAAAAATTCTCTTTGAAAATGAACAGTAAATTATTTATACTTTATTTTTTATGCAGTAAGAATTCTTCAAGAAAAATATAAGATGTACCTATTCAGAGTCAAGAAAATACAGAGCTCTGGACTTTGTGGGCTAAATCTTGATCTTGTGTAACTAATCCAACTTGGACCGACAGCAGGGATTAAAACTTTTTTTTGCTGGGACCCTCTTTAAAAATATTTCAGGCTGTGATGACACCCCTCTTCCTGCCGCCCCCGGCCAAAGTGGTGATCCCGCCCATGCCTTGTCACCCTTACTGGTATGCATGGCGGTATGACAGCTTGCAAACCCTCCTCCCCAATAACCTTGCGACCCTCTGAGGGGTCACGACCCCCAGTTTGAGAACCCCTGGATTAAATCATATTAAGAGCATGAGCCTCTCCAACTTGAATGAAAGTTCCCCTGGCTGGCAACTATCCCTTTTGTGGACCAGCCCTCAAAGAGTAACAAAGAGGCAAAGGGCACCCACGTTTCTAAACTCAGGATTGAGCCTTGAGATTGGCATTAAAATAATAATCACCACCATAGGAAAAATGCAAATCTGAAACAATCATGTATACCATGATTTCATTATTTGTCAGGCATTCTAAAGGTGCCAAGACCAAGGGAAGATATAAACGGTTTAGGATGGTCTAGGAAGATATGAAACACGCTATACTGGGATGAATTTTAAAAAAAATTGGCTGAGTATCTGGACATATTTCTGCACAGTGAAATCTATTGGGCTATGGAATAACTTCCTAAGGGAAATAGTGGAAAGAGATTGAGTGCTTCAAAAAATACTAGATAAAGCACTAAATATTATGTTGCAAAGAACAATCCTACATTGGCAAGGGATAGACTAGATTACCAGTCAAGTGTCTCCCAGAGCTAACTTCCAGGATTTTTTTTAAAGCTTCCTATTTTTTATTGGCCAGGGAGTCTACACTCTTCAGAGGATAAATAGCCCTTTTTTAAGCTTCAACTATCTCACAAATCAATCAGTCTCAATAGTTTTATCCCAGTCTTACAATTTCAGCTTGCTGTTTTCTACTGGCTTCTTTCATAACTTAATTTCTACAGCATCAGTTTACACTTTGTGCCAGTGCTGTAGACCCCTACAGTGTATAAAAGCAGATGGCTCCTCTCAATGTCCAAATTCAGCAATCCGTGCCTGAGCAGTGCAGATTTCTTCTTGAACTGAAGTCATTCCTCTAGCCCATTTATTCTGCATAAAAGTCCATGGGTGAAATCCTGGCCCCACTGAAGTCAATGACAAAACTCACTGACATCATTGGGGCCAAGATTTCTTAAGTCCTACCAGCTAAACTTGTAGATTACCTTGATATTTGCTGACATGGACACGGATCCAGCATTAATTTTACTCCAGGAATACTTTAAAATGAAAATTGCTCCAAATCCAAAAAGGAAATCTCTACTGAAGATGTACTATCAATTTAAATTGGCCTCTACTTTTACAAGCATAAATTGGAGGTTCAAATTGTGACAGCACTGAAGGTCATCCACAACATGAGTTATTACCAGTGATTTAGAATATACAATGCCAAATGAAATGCTGTGCCCTACACTAGTTGGCAAAAATATATAACATGCAAGGATACCTTTACAGAATAACATATCTGATTATGATGTTTTAATGTAGTGATGTGTTTTAATGTGCATATTCATTCACAAAGAAAATTACCTTTTATCGTAGCATCATTTTAGGGCCCAACTCTGAAGTATTGAGCATCCTTTGCTCCCACTGCTTGTAAGCAAAGTTGATGGCACTCAACACATATCTGACCTGGGTCCTAATTTTGCATGCATGGCAGCTAGTCAGATGTGACAGCATGACAACTCCAAATGCATATTTTACACAACAGCAGGCTATTCCACTGTCTCAAAACTCATAAGTTAAAATACCCCAAAGTATACAATATTCAACTGTCAGACTGTAGCTGGCACAGAAAAGGATGTTATGATTTTTCAGGAAAATAAAACATATTTTCATAATTAATATATGAACCAAACACATATATACAATGTACACCACAAGGTCAAAACTCTCCGAATTTTTTTTAAGTATGTGTAAAGTGGAGTTAATAAAACCTTTTCAAAATATTGGATTAAAGTCTACTTCAAAATAATAACTGTGGATTACAAAATACCAGTAGCCCTGCTTCTTTTTCCCCTCAAACATTTCATGGTCCCTACTCCTTAAAGGAAAACTGGGAAAGCTTTACTTGTTCTCAGTAGGACTCCAAGGCCTAAATTTTTAAAAGTGACTTGTTATTTTGGGTGTTAAGACATGAAACTCCCTAGAGAGAGTGCTTAGCACCTGTCCTCTAAAAAACCAGGCCCCTTAAAGGCATTTCACGTTGTACAACCAAAATCACCAAACAATTTTCAAAATTTAGACTATGACATTTTCAAATCCTATTCCTTCACAAAAATGCATACAAAAAACATCCCCATAAGTCCTTTTTAAATTCAATTGCTTTTGAAAATATGTAATTTGTTACATGTGTTTCTTCATTTCAGGAATGGTCAGGTTGTTGGTTCTATACATTGCACACACATCTGAACTGGCTGGTGACTGATTTTGATCTTATGTTCTTAGCTGTGCATGCTTGCCACCCACCTGACTAATAGTGCTCATGGCTCTCATGTAGCTCTCATTCCGGGAACGAAATTTAGGAGAAGTTAACAGACCTGCAGGGTCCAGACTGTCCAAACTCCTATTGATTGAGACTTCACTCACTGCCCTCAAGTAACTGTGGCTCCGGATCTGAAGTTTTGGAGAGTGTTCGCTGGATATCCTTGAAGGAAACAGTGGGAAAGAGATATCTCATCAAATCCAAATAGCTTATCTGTGACCGGGAATGATAGTAAATTATTTTGTGAGAAAGTAAGACTCAAACCAGAAATTATGTAACCCTTGAGCATTTATAAATTCAGTACAGTACAGCAAATTGGCCAGTTCCAGTTCATTTATAAGTACAAATTTTATAAGTGCTTCTATCCACATGCTAGAAGTCTAAATACTAAGATGGATGAACTTGAGTGCCTGGTACTAAATGAGGATATTGATATAACAGGCAGCACAGAAACTCGGTGGAATGATGATAATCAATGGGACATGGTAATACCAGGGTACAAAATACACAGGAATGGCAGAATAGGTTGTGCTGGTGGAGGAGAAAAGCATAGTCAAATATAGTAAAAGTCCTAAATGAACCAAACTGTACCACAGAGTCTCTATGGATAGAAATTCCATGCTTGAATAATAAAAATATAGCAGCAGGGATATACTACCAACCACATGACCAGGATGGTGATGGTCTGACCCAGTATAGCCATTCTTATTTGCTGAAACTTACTTCCCATTTTGTTTGATAACAGGTTTTTTTTTTTTTTGGTAAACAAAGGGCAAATCAGTCACATCATCATAACTGTACTATATTTATTGACAGAATAGTCCAAAGCAACACTTCATGCTTTAGTGACACCAGCTGAGTTGAATTTTATGGGAACCATAGTAAGTAGTGCAATGGGTGTCACTTATAAAGCAACTAGACAAAGGATTACCGTTTGTATTAAGAGTGAAGTACTGAAAAACACATTCTATTATTAGAAGAGCTGAGAAGACATGGTGAGCATAGTCAAAGAAATAGCTGTTTCAAATGTCATATACTGATGGAATCTCATTACAACCACCATCAAAATAACAAGGGAGACATTGAGTCCAGAAGAAAAGGCCTAGTGGAAAACCATACGGTTGACTGGTTCATCAAGCACAAAGTTGCTGAGCATCCACTACTTGTACTGAAATCAGTGGGAGTTCTACGTGCTCAGTTCCTCTTAGGGTTTTTCTTTTAGGGAGGTAAACTGTTGCTAATCTTTTGCAATATACATTTGATACCCATCTATCTGTGTATGTAATTAAGATAGTATTTTACAGCATATTCCAGTGAGACTTGCCAGCTCGCTTCTTAGGGAGTCATAAAAGATAAGAGACACTAACTGTGAATCAATTATATATAACATACAAAAAAGGAAACTGGGGTCACCGGGCAACCTAACCCTATAGAAAATCACTCCAAGAACATATTGCTACATTGGTGTAACTTTATCAGATGTGATAGTTTTGGAAAGTGACAATAGTCGCAGGTTATAGGCATTTTTCATGTCAAACTGCTATTTTCCATTTTCAGGAAACACATTAAGTAGCTTGTAAATGCACATTCATTTAAAATTGAAAGTTTAAAAAGTCCATTTCTGTTTTTCTACCTATAATGACCACTTCATTAGAAAAATGGGCAATTGGTTAGAAGGTCCTCTTTCATCACACTGGACCAGACAGACCAGCAATAAATTAATTTTCTTAACTGATGTGCTCTTTGACCCAAAGCAATAATATTGTCATAATAAGTGAGAACAATATTTTGTATGGATTCTGGTGTCAGCAATGACCCTCTGGTTGTGACTTCGTATGTATACTGAACCTGTAGAAAAGAAAATCATCTGTTTTACAGGACAAATGCCACTTAAAGTTATTCCACTGCCTTGTTTATCATAGTCATCCGATCATGCATATTTCAAATATTTCTGTTGGTAAAACATTTCAGAGATGCTCTTTTGGGACAGATCAGAGGAGGTCCCTTATGCTAAGGATGTGAGAATGGTTTTTAGACTTGCAACTTATTTCATGTTTTGTTCAGGCTTGACACAAGAATTTCTTGAAAGGAAATTTTAGTTTCCACAAGTTTATCTCCAATAACGATGAGTTTTGATGCCTTTAAGGCAGCATTTCGAAAAAAAAATTATAAATTCAGTTCATCCTTTGATTTCTCTCTCTCTCTCTCTTTTTTAAAAGAAGAATATGTGCTTTCATATAATCAAATTAGTGTACTGATTTTCCTTTTTAAGAAAATGGGAATTTGTAGCCAACTGTAGTTCTCCCTCCATCTTGTGATTTCCTTTTCAAACCTAAATATCTGTTTATTTATTTTAATATTTCCTTATCCATTGCAGACTCATGTACTGCAGGGGTGTCCAAACTTTACTTCACCAGTGGCTGACCACACTGGAACCTCACTAGGCACAGCAGGACGACATATTCTTTTGCACTAAATGGAACAAATTGTAGGCCTCACATAGAATACTCAGGCTATCAGTGCTACAAGTCCCTACACGAAATGCTCCACCCAGCTCACTCTGAGAAACTTTCTATGTACATAAAGATGGTACAGTGTGGTCTCCACAGGCTGTATCACAATATAAAGAGGATGGCAACCACACATCAGAGTGGTCTCCATCCTGGCCCTTCACTTAAACGAACAGCTTTACAAATTTTTTTTAAAAAGTGCAGTACACGTTGAAAGGCATGCTCTTCTACATCAAATATGATTTTTTTCTGGGATGCCCTCAGTTCCTTACAAAATTGGCATGGTCGTACTATTGAACAAATCAATTTTCCACTCTGACATGGAAACCTCACTACTGTATGTGCGCATGTAAGAATGAGAATGAGAACAAGAGAGAGAAAACACAAAACTAATCACAAGAAATATACACACAGGGCTGGCTTTAAAGCTAAGTGTGAAAACCTGTGTGCTATTGTGTGCTTAATTTCTGCAAGCAACTGCAGATAGTATGCACTCAAATAGCTAATAATGGTAATTTGTATGTTCAGTTACACATAATTCTGGTAATTGTCTACATATATTAGGTGTGTAGTTTAAATGCCTTATTATTTTCTGATGTCAGTGGTCGATGCAAACCGGTTCTTTTTTTGACTTATTTTGGTCAGATAGTTGGTCCTTAACTATATGATTGGACAGTTCAGGAAATGTGTTTCACAGGTGGCAACTTATCACAGAGTTAGTGTACATGACAGATGGGGACAGATGGGGTCATTCAGGGACTCAGATTTTGGCAGCCAGGAGAAGAGGTCACTGTTGCTTACTGATAACCATGTTCACAGGTTTTACTATCTTTATAAATGGTGGGAAAAATAACTAAGGTTTAAAATACAGGCCAGGAGTAAATACAGGTCATTAAATTCTTGTTGGAGGCATCCCTTGTACAGCAAAAATGTTCTTTAACAGCTCCCACACACGTTCAGGATTGTTACTTTATCAGTGTGTAATAAACATCATCATATCCCACGATAACGATGCAATAATCTTTAATGAGTAGCTGAAAAGTCACAGGAAACTTTGAAAAACATTGTTTAGGAATAAATCTGCCAATATATCATATTTTCAAGTTTTCACCTCCTTAGTTTATCAGAGACTTTTAAATGAAAATGATCTTTGTTTCTTAACAATTCATCTACTGCCGTTTATTCTGTATTCTATAATCTTTTGTTTGTGACATAATTTCCACAACAACCAAGTGTGATTAATGGAGGACTACGACCATGGGGAAGATCTTCAGCTGAAGTGAAATGGCTTAGCTAGCTCCACTGACTTTAATGTATACAATAATTAGCAGGAGGAGCAGATGAACTCAAAGATCCTGGAACCAGCTCCTCAGTTGTGTAGCATCCTCTTTGCATTGTACTACCTGCCTCCATGACTCAGGGATGATCACTCAAGTACAAGAGTGGTCCTGAACTGAGTGGCAAAGAGCTTAATTACAAAGGGCCTGTTCTCCAGACCACCTGCAGCTAGCATGATGGGAGATAAGGGTGTGGCTGGACTGCCCTTAAACTGATTTTGAGCTGTGCTTTGATCCCTTGAGCTCATTACATGATGGTGTAATTTAATGCAACCTTCAGGCAGCTTTAACACAGCACAAGGACAACATCTCTCCACAACATTTAAACACCATACAAAAAGTAGTGAATTTATCCTTACCAAGCCTCTGTGAGACAGGGGAGGGTTATTAGCCCCCAGATGTAGAATCGAGGCACAGAAGACATAGGGCCAGACACTGCTACCCTTACTCACACAGTGCACAATGTGCCCATCATTCATTTTAATAGGGCTACTCACAGAGTAAGGTGCTGCGCAAGATGAGTAAGTATGGGGGAATCCAGCCCTAGATGATTTTCTCAAGAGCACATCACATTGGAGGCCTGTAACAGATGCAGCGAGTCCTAACCCAGTTTCTAAACCACAAGATCATTAAGGATCAGAACAGTGCAAAGGTAAGCTTTAAGCCACCTTTGCACACCATCTTGTGACTAGTGCTTGGTGCATTTTGGCCATACCTGAGTTGGTCCCTGACTTTTATTCAAATACACCTATAGGGTAAAAATTTGTGAGCAGGGCTGTGCCTGAATGGCGTATTTTTGAATGTCTTAGAGGAAGTGCCACTATATCTTCAAGTTGACTCTGACATGCAAAAGATGAGATGGACAAAGGGGATTTTTCTATTTACAAGAACAGGGCAAATCTGACGATAGGAGTATTTCCTTTTCTTTTTGAGGGGAGATTGGATAATATTATACCTGTAGTATCTATGGCAAATTTATTAGATGGTCATATTGTAACGATCAGTGCAGACAGCACCTCCACCAAGGTGGTGCAGTATCTTTATCTTAGTGTTAAATTGTGGTGTGCTTTGATGTTATGTTGTGGTTTGGTTTGGGGCCAGGGGCTGGTGAGAGGGCAGAAGCGCTAGGGAGATGTTCAGTCCTGCCCGTGTGTGCTTTCAGGGTTCCAATAAATCCTTTGATTTCTGTAAGCAAGTATTACAATATTTCACTTGGGGATGAAAAGGAGAGTAGGGTCGTGAGACTGTGTTGGCAGTGACTGACTTTTTCTTTTTGCGTGCGAAAGATCTGACAATAAAAAATTATGAACAAATCTCCCTGGGAAGATATAATTTGATGGTCTTCTGCATTTCAGTGTGCAAATTCATAGCACAAAACAGAGTGTTGTGCCACACGGGTTCCTTGACACGGCAAGATGAAGTAACAGTTGTGTGAGACAAAAGGAAATGGTAATATTTCCAGATATATGTAATGAATACCTCCACTAGTCAGGCTGTAAGGAACAGCCAGTGTAGAAATATACTCTAACTCATCTTTAAAAAAAATCTTTGCCTCTCGCTGGGTAAACATCCGAGAATTCATTTTTCTAGGCTATCCCTGACAGAAATAATTGCTTCTAGTGGAACTGTGCTATGATGAATGCATCCCCTCCCTCAACCTGGCTGGTGGGAGCGTCCAGCGCGTAATTCTGCATTTAACTCTATTTTCATTTTAGCTTTTGCTTAAGGGAAAAATCATCTGCCATCTGATGCTAAATAAAAGCTGAAGGACACCAACAAAGAACATGCGCAGAACAAAGCCATTCCAGTGTATTCATCTTATTCCAGTCATGATGTGAGTCATCAACTGGGTAATAATATCACAAATGGGTATTAGCACTTGCATTATGTTGTTTTAACTTTTCCCTGCACAGAGTACAAGGCTGTCACATTACAGAAATTGGCACGGGCAGAATATCAACTACTGTGTGCATTTGTTCTGACTAGAAGTTTGCCACATTTTGAAGAATCTCCTTTTTCATATTGTTTAAAATAATATGATTGTCTTGCTAAAGGTTTCACACTTTGAAGATAAAATCCCAGTACATGTCATGGTACAGTTTCTATGGAGCCAGCCACGAGAAAGAAAAACAAAAACGTGAACATAACCAGAGTATCTTACTTGCTCAGCAGAGATTCAATAGCAATAGTAAAAAAGTGACTGCTGTTTTCCTTTTGATTATAAGACTCCATCAGTCAGACTATAAATCATCCTAACTACACAGACCAATTGGCATTCATCCCCATTAATCATGTGGGGTATGCATTATTTTATTAATAATACTTCGCAAGTTCTTTTGAGGTGGATCACGTCAGACAGATAGGGCAAGAAGGGGCAATGACTTCCACATTTTCACTCATATTTGTGTCTCTGCTTGATATTACAGGCTCTAATATAGCTGAACAAGTGATCACTTGATAATTAATCCAAAACTCAGCTCAGTTAAATGCCACACAGCTCTCTGATGGCAAAATGTGCTGGCAAAATGTGCTGTTTTTCTGTGTAAGCACATGATGTCCTGCCAGAGAGCCCCTGTTTGTTTGATAAAGACAACAGCACCTTGATCAACTTGTATTTGTAAACATTTTTCAAAAGCACAATCTTAGAATCATGGAAGATTAGGGTTGGAAGGGACCTCAGGAGGTCATCTAGTCCCATCCCCTGCTCAAAGCAATACCAACCCCAACTAAATCATCCCAGCCGGGGCTTTTTCAAGCCGGGCCTTAAAAGCCTCCAAGGATGGAGATTCCACCACCTCCCTAGATAACCCATTCCAGTGCTTCACCACCCTCCTAACGAAAAACTTTTCCTAATATCCAACCTAGACCTCTCCCACTGCAACTTGAGACCATTGCTCCATCTTCTGTCATCTGCCACCACTGCGAACAGCCTCGCTGCATCCTCGCTGGACCCCCTTGTGACGCTGGCTTGATTACAGGAACCATTTATGGTATTATTTAACTTCAATATTTCAAAATTACAATAATTCACATGAGATAGGCAATGCCAGGTACTGTTAGAAAGGTTATAATTTGCGAAGTATGATGATATTGTTTATGTGCATGTGTGGTATTTGTATTGGAAGTTATGAATAAGTTTGATGTATCAGCTCCCAATAAAAGAATTCAGGAAACGCATGCTGTCATACTTGCCTAACCTTCCGTGGGACTTAAGCATCATGCTCAAAACTAATTATGTTACTAAATGCTT
The DNA here is from genome assembly GCA_007922155.1 of Mesoclemmys tuberculata. NCBI lineage: Eukaryota > Metazoa > Chordata > Testudines > Chelidae > Mesoclemmys > Mesoclemmys tuberculata. The sequence continues at coordinate 54,192,399 of ML675601.1, read as the reverse complement.
TGCTAAAGTCTACACATTATCTATTTAATGTGACAAGTCAGAAGAAATTCCAAGCAAGCTCATGATAGGAATAAAGGGGGAAAACATACAGGAGAAGAACAGAAGAGAAAATGAATAAATACAAATATTATGAAACCCATAAAGGAGTGCCAAAAGTGAGACACGCTCTTCCACTTAGGCAGCACAAGAACCAAACTAAATATTGTTCAGGCAGTGTTGATTAACAGCCCACAATTAGAACACAAAGCCAGAGACTAAACCAACACCAACCAATGAGGTAAAAAGAAGCCTTCCTATCACAATGTAATGATTTGACGACACGGAAGACTTTCAAGACATGTCTCAATTAAGAGAAGCTGCACCAAACATGCCTGGCTCTTGTTTAAAATAACATTAAACTTTTTGAAAAAGAAACTTTTCCAGAGCCAAGAATGTGTTGGCTAGTGATCAAAGCACAGGCCTGCACACCAAGATCCTGAATTCAGATTCCATCTCTGTCAGAGATTTGCTATATGACTTGGGTGAAAGTCCCTTAACCTTTCTAATAGCGCAAACAGGCAGGACCCAAGTATAATTTTTTCGGGCCCAGTACAAACTTGTAACACGGGCTTCCTTCCATGCACACATAATGAGGGTTACAGCCTGGGCCCTGGTAAAGTGTACCCTTTCCCCCTCAGGTGGGGGCCCTGCAAACAAGTATGATAATATTTCCCCACAGACTCTCTCTGGTACGCTTGTAAAGGTTAAATTAAAGTTAGCAAATGTCCTTGAGTTCCTTGGATGGAAGGCAATAGCAAAGTAAGATTATCTTTAGGTATATTTCATAGACAAAATTGACTAAATGACTGAAATAATAGAACTCAATACTGTAACTGAGACAGCAGGTGACTAGTTGGTTAATAAAGTCAAAAGAATGTGGAATGATTGTCAAAAGCTGCCGGGGGGTGAGGGTGGGGGGATCCCTTAGATTAAAAACACTACCTACAGAAGTACTGATTTATGGAATTGTTTTGGACAGTATTTTTGTTGATGTTTGGGTTTTCTACCTTGAAAAGGTCAGCTGAATAAAGATGTGTGTTAGAAAATGTATGGGAGGTAGAGCTGGGCAAAAATTTTGGGCCAAAAACGCAGCATTGAGTTGACTGAAAATATTTCTGAATTGGACACAAATTCACTGAATGTTTTTGGACAAATTACTTTTCCAGCAAGATTCATTTAGGCAACATTCAAGAAACAGGAGGTGGCCAGGATCCCCATCCCTTCTCTTTATCCTAAAGCCCTGTTCATAGACCACTCAGCTAGACTGTGGAAGAACCAGGTTCAAGCCCTCACTGCATGATTAGGAACACACATTGGAACTTGGGTTTCCCCCATGGCAGGTCAGTGCTCTAAATATTAACTATTCATTGGAGCAGGGACTGAAACCACTGGCTCTAGAGCAAAAGGGGGACCCAGGCTTCACAATCATCTCTTCCAGTTTTGTGAACGGCATTTCCTAAATGGCAGAAAACAAACCCTTTTGTTTGACTCCAAATGAAATGTGGTAGGTTTTTGGGAGAGCACATTGGGAGGTTTTTTCCCTGAGAAAATGGAATGTTTTTGTTTTGGATTGATCCAAAACAATTTTTTTTATTTTTTCAATTTGGCCAGTGAACCAAAAGAAACGAATAAACAAACAAAAAAGCAGTTATTCACCCAGCCCTGGTGAAAAGTCAGAAAAAAGATAAACACTGAAATGACCCGCTTTAAACAAATCCTCAGAAAAGTCTGCATTGCTTCCCAACCCTTCTGAGCGCAGATGTGGATTTGTGAACCTTAAAGGGAGTTTATAGTTTTACTCTGTGTTCTCTTTAACTGAGGCGTTTAAATGCCTTATTTTCTTCTAACTTACAGAAAGATATCGCCCCTTTGTACAGGTGACCTTTTCTTTTCCTTGCTTGGCTGATTTCATGTGTGTCAGATGATGTTCGTCATCACTTACCACTTACATTTTTATTTTCTTGAGTAGAAAAATAATGGAATCATGATAATGTATTAATCCATTTCTCATTGACTGGAACAACAGACTGAAGACATGTCTGACAACATTGGAACACAAAGGCTTCCTCATGTTTACATGGGAGATGGATCTTCCAAGCTCAGCTCAGAACCCTAAGAATTCTGCCTCAAGACCCTTTGTAAAGGGACATTATAGCAACCATCCAAGTGTCTAAGCCATTATGGGATGGACTATCAATTATTCTGCTTGCTGCTTTTTAGCCAATTTTAGACCTCTGCAGAGAATTTAGCATAACAAGGCTGTTGGGGCGCGGGGGGGGGGGTGTGAAGAGGGGGAAGGGAGAGAGAGGGTTAGACAGTGAACACGTGAAGTGGACTTGACTCTTAGTTCTTTCTCTGAATATCCTGGGGCAGATGTCTGTGAAAAACAGGAAGTTTGGATATATTTTAGGACTGCAGCTACGGGGAAATTACTGCTAGACTTGTAATTTAAGGTTGCTTGCTTAATAATTTTTTTTTTTATGGCACATCTCTGTAACTCCTGCTTCTGCCCAGTGCTTGACTTGTTTGGTCACCTATGTAACATTTTCTTGATTGATGTGTGTCTATAACTTTTGGGGACAGAGGTAGCAAGTCTGAGTCAGGCAGATAACTTCATGGACACATTGAAAAGATCTGCAGGTGCAGATGGAAGGAATGGCCCTCTAGAAATCTGTGATTGACTCAATTGAAGACTGCCTCAGACTTGTGGGTAACTATCATTTTGGGGTACTCTAATAATCTATTGTATTTTGTTTGTGCTTAAGACTAATAAGTGGAGACTTCCAGTAAAGGCATTCCAATGGGAATTGCTGGTGACCAATCAGGTAAAGCTTTCAGTTAAGTACACTTGATTTTGATTTGTCTGTGCCAGCCATACAGCAGTCGGAAGGAACTGCAGCTCTCTGGGTTTACGTCCTGATACCGACTTGAAAGACTAAAAGGTGCTGGGTTGAGGAACTCTGGGTAAACCCCGAGGCATGCCCACTTATACTGCAGATCAAAGAGAATTAGCCATAGCTCCTTCTTGAACCCATTAATTCTGCTCTTAACCATCAGGAGATTACTACAAAGCAAAATTAAGTTCTTCCTCTTGCATGGGGCCAAGCATGCCACTCTACAGCACATTGAATCTCTCCTGTCCTAGCAGTGATGGGATGAGCTTGATCCCTTTTATGACACATAAGGGTCAATGCTGCCCTGTGCTAAGTGGATGTGATGAAGTGGGAAAGTGCACAAGGAGCTCCTTTCACTACTAATTCACCCATGCATTTCCAGTAGGTGCTTATAGCTGGGGGCTCCTAGACAATCCACCCAGGCCAAATCCACCATGTATTAATCTTAAAATCAACTGCACGAGATGCTGTACAGACTCCTTGTGTTTAAGTATATCAAATGCGTTAAATTAGCCAGACATGGTATACAGTATACTGCAGAATCTTAGAAATGTCATAGGAGCAGATTGAAAAGGTGCTCTTCTCTGCACCTCTGATATTAGAGGCTTAAAGAGTTTGTAATATAGTTAAATTAAATTAATCCAAAGCAAGCAAAATCCAGCAGCACAATAGCACAAGTAGCCTGATAAAAATGAAAGTGGTGTAATGAAGACATAGCTATATACACAGACAACATGGGTTCCCAAGCAGGCCCTGAACTAGTGAACTTCAGCATCAAAAGCATACGCCCTCAACAACTGAGCTAAAGTAGTAATTCCGTGAGATGTAATAAGCATCTGCGGTTACGCTCATCAGGATTAGCCAGCAATTAGAGGGAGAAATAATCTATTGTTACTAACTCTTGCAGTGTTATACTGAGTCTTGTGTCAGCTGATGTTTTCCTTAAAGGCCCAGCTCCTGGAGGCATTAGCATCTCAACTTTCATTTAAAGAAAAGGTTTGTAGCCCTCAGGGTTGCAGAAAAGAACTTTGAACACATGACACCTAAAGGCTCAAAAAGCAGAAAGCAAATAACAAAAAACCCAAATTTATTTAAAAAAAAATTCTGACTTTTATGCCAATGTTGGTATTTCGGAGCCTAATTCCTGAACATCTAGGGTTGGTAATGCTGATGTTCACACACTAAACGAATGCTCAGTAGTAGCATATATTGTCCAATTTTAAATAGCTGCAGCATTAAAAGATTTTTAAGTATTCTTCACAAAAATTACACTTTAGTTTTCTATTCTTTCCATTTTTTATATATATGTTTGATGTTTATTCTATTTTTTCTGGTCAACCAGGAAATGTTGCTGATGCGAAATGAATAGACTTTCTTCTCCAGAAGTTACAGATCTGTTGGAATGGTAATCTGCACATGGCTGAGCAGTGAAGCTCTGTGGAAGCAGAAAATGGAGAGAGCCCCAATGTAATAATACACTTATGATGACAGTATCTATATTTCCTATCATTTGTTTGCACAGATAGGAATGATAAAAATCCATTTGCAATTTTTAACAGTATGTAGGTTTGGCAATTTGGAGACAAATAGGCAGGATTTTTCATGTCCACTTCTCACTAGTCAACTATGTGTAGTAGCTACTCAGCACTTGAAAATATACCAGAACTGGAACATACTGCTTACAACTAAAATGTTATTCTAAATCTGCAGATATAAAATCCAAATACATAACATGGGGTGACACCGACTTACTCAAGGAATTAGATACAGTTGTAATTATTGATAATGGATCAAATCTGGAGGTCTTGACTGAGAGTCTGTCAAGTGAGAACTCTGTTTTAAAATGGATGACAAAATATAGTTCTTGTTTATTCCCTCCTGACTCTGACAAATGTCGCTGAAATGAATGGGCCCAATTCTGCCTCCAGTGACTTCAATAAGAGCAAGTTTAAGCTCAGTGGGGTGGAGGTTTGGCTGAAGAAATAGGCCAATGACAGTAAGAAAGAGTGACTGTGTCAAGGAGGATAAGGAAATTTGGGTGAGCCTAACAACCTGCTGGAAATTCCCTGGGGATCCTGGGACAGCTGCACAAAACCCCTTTCCCTGCACTTACTATTTTGGGCTACGCTTACTCTATCAGCATGGCCAACTCAGTGGATAGTTTACCACTGACACCTTGCCATGGATGCTCCAAAAAGGGTAAAAGGCAGAGTTTGGAAACCTGTGGATTTTCTAACAGTCTCCTTTGAAAATGACTCCTGCTCAAAGTAACATTAATTTCCCATACAGCGTGACATAGATGCTCTCCTACCGTCCAAACTGTGACTCTTGGTCTAGTGCTACACAGCATGCATTTGCTCCCCCTCCGCCATGCACATCCAGGAGGCTTGGTCTTGGCAAAATGTTTTAAAACATCTTGTGCTCCCTATAGAGGCTTTACTTTTCCTGCTATAAAATAAGCCTATGTATTCCCATTTGCTGCAGTGCGGAGGAGAAAAACTTCACAGAAAATCTGTAGATAAGAGGGTAGAGGAGTTGCACTGAAGTTGCACAACATCTACCCATCATACTTTCTCTCCCTCAGCATGGATCCATCTGCAGGCTGGCTGTGGCATATGTTAGTGTTGGGTGTGGGCAGATGGGGTCAAGGAGGGAGAGACATGCCAAATTGGGAGAAGAATGTAGCTTTGTATTTCATTCTAACAAATATTGCACAATGTAGCATAAGATGCTGCTTCAAGCAGTGGCAATCCTCCCGTTTGTGGCTGTTACTCATCATGAAGGGAGCATGTATTTACAGTGGATGGGAAGGTGGCCAATGGCATCATGACACATGCGGGAAGATAACTAAGAACTACAGAAACTGGCCCCTTTTCGCCCATGGATTCTCTGCCTACATTCATTTGGAGAGCCCTGCTCCCTGCTGATTCTTCAACTCTAACCACTCTGCATCCAAGAGAGACGCACATGAAGGATTTAACTTCTTCCCAAAGCCATGCATCATCTGCCTGTGAAATATATAGGGGAGTTTTCTTACATCTTGATCAACACAAAGGAATAGAATTGCAAGTATTTCTTTAGGAATAAAGATAAACACATAACTAACAACAATAGGTTGAATTTCTATAATGTCCTCGTTATAAGGTTCTCAAATTGCAGTACTAATATTCATTTATCAATTCTCCTAACATCCCTGATGTGAAGCAGTTAAGTACTATCCTCATTTTACTGCGGAGAGTCAGAGGCACTGACAGGTTTAGTGACATACCCAATGGCACCCAAGAAGTTTGTGGTAGCGCTGAGAATAGAACATCGCCTGATTCCCAGTTCTTTGCTTTAATCACTAGACTGCCCTTCCCTGCTTTTATGTTGTGATCCAAGTATTCTCATTCCAGGTGCACCCATCATGTTCTTTTTGAATGTGACAGATGCTGAGAAGACAAATCATACCTTATGGTGCTCCTGCACTATAATTAACCTTAGTATATCATTTTATGGAAAAGGAAGCTGTTAAATTTGTCTACGCTGAAAAGAGCGTAGAAGAATAGCAGCAAGGTGCTGTTTTTAACAAGCAGTTTGATTTGTTCATACTAGATGTTGTCCTCTGCTTAAAGCAACTGCATTTGTATTGCGGAGGGCAAAGTTGACATTTTTAAATTCAGATCTGCTTTGCTGATATCCCCCCCAGAAAAACCACATGCAATTTTAAATACTATAGCTGCTGTAATTCCTAAGCAGTACATTGTAGATTAAGGACACAGGGACCAGATCCTGCTTGCACTGAAGTTCTCAAAAACTTCATTAGGAATTGGATAGGATCCACAGCGTGACACTAATTTTTCCGATCTGTGAGAGTATGTGAACACCTTTATCATTGTTAATTAAAGGAATTAGAACAGAAAGATACCTATATAATATTGGTTTTGCGTGGACTGCATATATTGGCATGGATGTGCGTGTGTATGAGACAACATGGCTGTTCTACAATTAAAATCCAAATAAAACCATATATACAAAAGTGCAATATCCATTATTTAAAGTGTTTTCTTCTGTGAGAATGCATTTGAATTTTCTATTTATATTCCATATGGAGGTATATATTGTGCACGCAATTGTTTTTAAAAAAAAGATGTTTGGATTATTTTATCAAGGGACAAGTCCAAATGGAATGTCAGATCTGATACCTACCCTCAACCTTTGGTAGGAGCAGGAGGGCACAATCGGGAAAGAGGGAAGTGGGTTCACATTCCAAAATGGAAGGAGTTCAGTCTTCCTAATCTGGTTTCAATACAGCACAAAATTGCAGAAGCACTGAGGGAACAGCTTGCAAAATTTCAGCCTTATCAAATATGAACCATAACCCTCATCTAGCTCTGGAACTGAATTCTAAGTGTTAACCTAAATCTAATCCTGCATCTGGGTAGGAAAATTATCTTCTTGGCCCATCTCTGGATATTATATGTAATTTGCTTAAAGGATCTTTTATGGGAAAGAATTAATCCATATTGCTCATGTTGATAATTTAAAACGTGTTTTTTCAAATGCATTGTCAATAAATTCCAAGAAGTTCTGAAATGGATGCTTTAAGTACTATTGTACATGGAAATTATGGTTGTTCCTATTTCTTTTAATTCAGAATACTTGTAGAAGATACTGATCCTCCTTTGCAAACCATATGTATAAAGCACAACTTATTTAACATCTAAACTGGAAATATATAAATAGATTAAAAATTCTTAGAAGACTAGTTAACTAGTCTTATGGAAAAGATTTATTTTTCTTGGTTTGTATACATTTTGAGTTGTTTTAGGCTGTTGCCTTTAAATGAACTAGCATAAATTAAAGAATTATCTGTATCATCATATGAACCTAGTAATTTGAGTACAGGAGAAAGAGCAGCTTGGAAGACAGACATATGCCTAACTGCAATATGGACAAGAAATCAAGAATTGCTTATATTCTGGACAAAGCAGAACACATGGACAAGCACATACTGGAGAAGGGCAGTCACCATGGATACATAAAGAATAAGTCTGCTGCACATAGCTGATTGAGGAAGAGATGATGAGAGTTAACAGGAATAAAGCCACTTAATTTGGATTTCAAGCAGTTTTTTGATAAATACAGCTTACAGAGTAATATATAAGGTTAGTAAGTATGTTACTGGCAATGGATAACAGGATAAATAACTGATCATGAACAGGGTATTCATAAATGGGTACAGATTACAGAGGGAGGTGGGATGCAAAGATCCACAGAGATCACTGTTAGTTTCAGAGTTGTTCACATTACAGCTTAATGACATGGAAGATAGGTCCTATAGTAAACACTCCAAAACAGATCATCAACATAGTATCTTGATTCAGTAAAGAAGGGAATTAAGAAAATCCTGAATACAATCTGTGGGAATTATCCCTCACTCTACTCAAATGCTATAATGTATAATATCAAATTGACTTAAACAAAAATAAATACAATAGAAAACAAAACTGATAACTGGGATTCATGAGTGTGTGTATGAATGAATGAGACCACAACACCTGGGGTTTTCCATGCACAAATCTTGGTTCAGTGCTAGTGAAAGAACAGGGGAGAATGAGCAAACAATTCAGAAAAGGGAAGCAAGGAATGCAAATGGGTTTTGGGAAAATTTAGAAAAGTGAGGACTTGATCCTGCAAAGATGCATACGCTTAATTTTTCCCCTGGAGTTCAGTGGGATAACTCACAGGCTCAAAGTTCATGAACGTGAGGCTTTTCTACAACAAGCTTGTATGACTGCTAAAAGATGGAGGCCCCGATCTTCGTGCTGCTATGGCCTGAAAGACAACGTAGCTGGCCACAGGAGAATTATCCTCCTGGAGACTGAGCCTCTACTGATACACAGCAGGCCTAGTGGCTGTGAGAACCCCCCAGCCACATCTTTAGTGCCAGCATAGGAAAAGGGGATCAATGGCCAGGACTTCCTATCCTTTAATGATCCCTGACTGCTAAAGCAGCCACTTGGGACTGATGGCAGTGGATGCAACTTGGGGCAGCCAGTGGATGGATCCTACAATACAGCATACATTAAATTGGGCTAATGTAAAGGCCACCTTTGCACTCTGTACTCTGCTCCTTGGCTGTTAGTCAAGTTTAAAACTGGCTTTAAAGAAAAAAAACCAATATGGTAGAACTGTAACTTGGAAAAACTCTTTCTAAATAAACACGACTTCAGAAATCCAGGAACTCTGGAGGTTTTCCTTGAGACGACTGTGCACGGCTGAGTAAGAAAACGACGACACACACACACACAATTCCTGTGATGTCTTACAATATTTCTGAACGTTCTTTAGCTATCATTCTATTTTCTTTCATGAGATCAGAAAAGCAATTAAATTTGAATAAAAAAAAGAACAAAAGATATAACAGATGCTGAGAAATCTTACGCTGCATGCTTGAAACTCTTTTCACTGGTTGTACACCATCACACTGGACACAGTGACCACAGTGCACATGAGGAGTGAACTCAAAGTGTCAAATTAAGGCTTGAATGTGTTACTATAATATGGTATCATCTGCACCCCTTCAATTCAAATGCCACTGTTTGGAACAGGTAAATGGCAATTAACCTGTGCCCTGTTCCACATAGGACAGAATGTATGTAATAGAGAGAAAGACAGAGTTACTGCTATGCGAGAAATTATGTTCTGTCCAACAGCAAAGGTCTGAACAGCTGAGATGAAATAGTCTGCCTCTCCAGAATTTATGAGCAAGAAGTACCTGGCTGTTTCTAAAGTACTAAGGCTACGTCCCAGGGTTCTATAGCTACATTAGTCAAAGTGGCTCTGGATCAGACTTAGAGATATTTCAGGTTTAAGGTAAAATGAGATCTAGGGTTCTGATTCGACAGTGCCAAAAGACCAGGAGATTCCTAACAGTTTGGACCTAAATCTCATAAGAATGGCCATTCTTGTGATATTCTGACTGCATTCCCAGCAGAATCAGAAAATAGACTCCTTCAGTATTTGAAGCTGAAATTCAAACTGGTATGGATTTAAATTTTTCGTAATCATCACCATAAATACAGATTTTTTTGGGTCCCAAATCACTGTTACTATAGCAGCACCATTTATGGGATGACATCTTGGCTCCACTGAACAGTGCCAGAAATTCACTCCCGAAGCTTTGTGCATTACTCACAACCGTTTTCAGGTCTTAATACAAATGTATCCTTGACTAACTCATGGCACAGCAAATCTTAGTGCAGAAATAATTCTTTCAAGTAACGTGATAAAAAAGCAATACAGCAATTCTTAAGTTAAAAAAACAAACAAAAACTAGATGCATTCCGACCCTTAATGTTATTTCCTAGCCGATTACACGTCTCAAATTTTGTCAGGCAGACAGTGTGAATGGAATGGTGAATAATACTGGATATTACAATAAAGAGAGAATTCTGACAGGCTTCTCTCTAATTTGCTGACTACATTAGCCCTACGTTTGTATGAAAGAATTATAAACAAATACCTGGGACCAAAGATCGTATTCTTGGGAACTAGCCCAACAGAAAAATGAGTGCCTTTCCAGGGGGTGTTTTTCAATATTTCCTTTGAAGCGTGCAGATCTGCAACACCAATTGTCAGATATGAAATGAGAGAGATTTATGGGCTCGCCCTGAAAGCTCCTGAACCTGCTTTCAGCATGATACATCACTGTCACATTGCAGGCATGCACAGATAAAAATGGCTGCCACTCCTGCTTCATTAAAATAAAACCATTTGGGATGCGGCTGCTGGCAGTTGGAGATGACAAAGTCAATTAGGGCTGGCTAGACTCTGTAGACTTGCCACAGGCAAGACTTTGGGCAGCAGTCTCATCAGGTATCATAGTCTTTCTGCATGGTAGCTGGAATTTACGGTGCAACTTAGCTGGATATGACAACACCAATTTTTCAAATAAGTGAATGACTGTTGTGGTATTTTCAACAAGCACCTTTTCTTACACGAGTAAACACAAACGATGATCGTATTAATGATCAGACACGTTGGTTCCATGACTTCGCAGCATCCATTTAATTAGAAAGCAAGCACGTTTTGAGAAAAGACAAACAGGTCCCCCGCAAAAGAGAATTATTTACATATTGGTTAGGGAGATGAGGCAGATCATAAAAAGTCAAAGCTGAGCAAATTAGGTTTGCACTCCCATATCTACCTGGGATAAAGAGCAATATTTGAAGCTATTTTTCATATTATTTGAGGTTTGCTTGTGCTATGTGTCAGGCTCTCTCATTCTGCCCCCTCATTCATAGAGATTATTTAAAGATATTTTGAATATTTCAGCTTCCTATATAAAACAACGATGCAAAAGAATATGATATAAATGGATAGGCATCAACATATCTTCTTGCATCCTCAGTCAAAGGGCAGCAGAACTTGTCACATTCATGTCTCTCTCATCCTAAGATTGTGTGACTCAACAGTCTTAGGGCATGTTGACACTGGAGCTTGAGTGTAATGTCCAGTTGTGTGAAATATCTCTGCTAGTTCTGATTAAAACAGCACGCAAAAAATAGCAATATAGTTGTGGCTGCATGGGTGGCAAGATGGATCAGCCACCCCGAATAAAATCCTGTCTGAAACCCTAGATACAGACTTGGGGGCAGCTAGTCCATGCGCCCATGACCACAGTATTATTTTTAGTCTGCTAGCATGATCAGAGCTAGTTCAGGTATGTCTGAGCTGGAAAGTACACCTCCAGTGTAGACATATCCTTCAGGCAAGAGATACCAGAGTTCACAGAGCATGAAAAATGTTCATCTTGTAGGGACACAGTATTTAAAAAGCCAACTATATATGATTTTATATCTGCTTTTGCAGTTTTAATGTAAAAAGGCTCCAGAGTTTCACGGTGAACTGACTTCCACATTCTATGTACTCCTAGCGGCTCAGAACAGAAAATTACCATGAATAATTAATCATGTTATTGTTGCCTGTTTGCTCATCTCATTACACTAGATGTGACAGGGCGCTGGCTGAGCCGCGGGGGTTAAGTCAGCCTGCTGCCGCCAGAGCCCTAATTAAGAGGGGAGTGGAGCCAGCTAGGAGTGCCTGCAGGGTCGGGGCTAGCGAGGAGAGGCTGGTAGGCTCACTCAGCCAAGCCCTCAGGGGAGCACAGCGGCAGGGGGAGCCACAAGGGAAAGGGCGAGTGCTCTGCCTGCGAGGGAAAAGCTGCAGTTCGAGGCGAGCTGCCCTATTTGGGTGCTGAGGCTGCGTGGCCCTAGCCTGGGACTGTTGCTGTATATACTTGGGCGGGGGGAAGCCCAGTAAATAAAGAGCACCGGTGGGAGCATGACGTTGACGACCGGGCGTGGTTTGTGGGTGCAGAGCTTTTGATCAGCAGGCGGCCTGTGCAGACCGGCTACACTGGACGTTAAGGGCTCTCCATGGGATTGGGTGTAAGTGCACGTCTCTTTTTAGTCCCATGAATTTTCTGCAAGGTGGGTTTTATACATCAGCTGTACTCAGAAGAACGGAAGAATGGTCATGCTGAGTCAGCCCAGTGGTACATCTAGCCCAGTATCCTGTCTTCCAACAGTGGCCAATGCAGATGCTTCAGAGGAAACGAACAGAACAGGGCAATTATTGAGTGATCCATCCTGTCATCAGTTCCAGCATCTGGCAGTAACAGAATTAGTCACCCAGAGCATGGGTTGGCATCCCTGACCATCTTGGCTAACAGCCATTGATGGACATGTCCTCCATGAACTTACCTAATTCTTTTTTGTTACACTTTGGACCTGCACAACATCCCCTGGCAATGAGTTCCACAGGTTGACTATGACAAATGCGGACATGGGGATTCCACTTAAAGTACATGAAGGAACTGTGCAGGTCTAAATGCAGCTGAATACCTGTACTTATAATTCAACAACAGAGAAACAGTCTCCATGACCACCTAGAACCTAGGGACTAAGTTAATTTCATAGCACAGGATCGGAGAACTGCTGAATCAAAATGCACCAGGCCAATGGTCCTTAGGCCGGTTGTGATCCCTGAAAAATTACTCACTCCTATGTGTCACGTATGCACACATTCAGATAATGGGCACTTTAGTTCTTGCATGAGATAATTAAGAGAGCAGATCACTAAGCACTATCAGCTCTTCAGAGACAGTATCATTTTGATGACAGTTTTACAAAAACGACAAGCATGCCGCATGGTGCTGGACACAATAGGTAACCTGTGATACTGGAATATGGAGATTAGTGTACGAGCTCAGAACAAATGGAGACAGTTTTCAACAAAAAAATGGATCTGGTGCAGAGTGAGCCACAAATCTGGAAGATCTGAATGTGTGATACAGATAAAAAAATTGGTTTTGTCCAATTAATTACAGTGGAGCGTCTGAAGCTATGTCCCATAGTTCCCTCACTAAGATACAGAGACAGTCATGTCCCTCTTGATGGTAAATGCTTTAAACACAGGGTGGTATAATTTGCTACAAAGTTAGTAAAAACGTACCAGTAATAAATTGAGCACATGTGAGAATTCCCTACTTTATTTTCTACTTGCCATACTTAATCCACTAAACACCAGACCTTGCAAACATTTTCCCACATGTTCAACTTTAAGAACTCCTGTTGAGTAAAGTTAATCATGTGTGTAAGTGTTTGCAAGATCAGGGTCTTAACTGTCATGACTGGGAAAAAATAAAGATACATTGACAACTGTAGCTGTTGGTCATACAAGCCAGCAAGATGATGATAGGGAGTGTAAACAGCTATTCTGTTTCCAACTATACTGCTAAATTACTCCTCCTAAATCACTTCTGGCAATTCCTCTGACCTGCAGCTAAGAAGGAAGTGAAGAACAGGATTTATAGAGTCCCAAATTCCTAAAAAAAAAAAAAAAAGCAAAGGCACCACAAAATACTGCTTTTTCTATGCTGGGATAGGTGATTTTTACATGAAGAGCCAAAAAATCCAAGGTTCTTGTCTGCACTCTTCTACTTATATAGGAAATACACCAGAAAGCAATAGCAGTCACAGTTGCTTTTCTACAAAGCAACACTTTCTGCAAGCGAGACTTGGTCAAAAGAACTGCAAAAGATCTATTTTCCAAAAAAAAAAAAATTGTCAAAACGTTTCAATAATATTTGGATAAAACTTTTTAAAAAATTAAATTTGGGAACATTTTACAAAAATAAAAATGGGTCTGTTCTGAACTCTTTGAAAGAAAAACAACTGTGAAATTTTGATTTTCCTCCCCAATAGTTTTTTAGTTTCAGTCATCTCTACTGCAAAGTTTGTTCATTTAAATTTGCTGTAAGCACCTCTGCAAGAATCACTACTTTGCAGGAGTACAGTCGGGTAGCACAAATTAAACAGTCCTTCATGCTCCAGTGAAAATGAGAGAAAGCAAATACTATTGGGAGGGGCTAGAATCTGGGAAGGGAAAGAGAGAAGAGATGGGTAAGGAAGGTCCACTTTCGTTTTGACAGCTTATATTTATGAGTAAAGCTCATATAAATGACTTTGTGCAAACATTACCTGGTGTTCTGGCTTCTGATTGATTACAGCTACTGGTATTGATTACAGTTGCTGTTGGATATTCAAGCTACTCTTGCCTCAACATTTACCCTAGAGATTCAGACTACAAAGTTTGGACTGGGATCTGAACATCCCCAGAGTTTGAGGATGTTTGGATCCAGACTTATTCCAAATGTATCTTGCAGGCACCTGGAATCTTCTTATTAATGAAGAATTATTATGAATAATAGTTCATAGTTAAGAGAAAATGTTTTCTCAGAAGAGGTAGCACTTGGTTTTGCTCTAAAGCTGAGTGAATAGTATCAAATAATTTATTCAAATGTTTTAGGCTCTTGTTCTGCTCATGGATTATCTGCAAGAAAATTGTGATTTTTTTGAAAGTATACATTGTTCAAATGTATTTGACATTTTTCCTTTTCATTCTAAGGATTAATCACAAACAACCTGTTGCAAGCATTTGATGTTAATTATTTAATATGAGAACTGCTGAATTTTGTTATGATTGGTTAGATAGGTTGCATGGTATTGTTTCTGTTCCCAAATTGCACAAGTGTGCAAGCACTTATAGTGTAAATACTTATGCTCACAAATTTAAAATTCAGTTTCAACAAATATTAGCACTTGAGTACAAATGTGCGCTCCAAATTTGTGCCACTAAATCATGATTGTTGGAATGTTCACAGAAAGCAAATGCAAAAGGGGTGCTGGAATGGGAAAATGAATTCATTTGAAAATTCTCTCTGATATTGATGGCAATTATTTTACAGTATGCATCTAATGCTAATGCTGACACACAGTGATGAGGTTAGTTAAGAAATCAAGAAGCCACTTCAACCAACTGACAAGAAATCCCCTATTGGTTCAAATCCTGACAACGTGTACAGTGACCAAAAGAAATCAGATGGCTATTTGGTGGCATCACTCCAGTCCTTAATGAACACATTTCCAGTTCACAAATTGCACTGCTATTAGCAAAAGACCCCCTTTTGGAAGATTCAGCAAGGGGCTAAAATACAGAAAGTGAATGGACAAAGAGACTGAACTAACCTCACCTCTGCTCCTATGTCTCCCCTCTGAGCTAGGGGTATGATTCCCAACTCACATACACATGCTGGTGCCAGCTCGTTCAGAGCTAGCGCGAGTATAAATAGCAGTGTAGCACGGGCAGCGGTGGCATGGCCTACCTGGGCCGGGACAGAGTGGGTGTGTATTGCACTGCCACCTGTGCTACTGTTTATACTCACACTACATCTCAGCAAGCTTGTGCAAGTATGTGATCACCAGCTGAGAATATAATGTCTAGCTCATATTGTACACTTAGCCTGAGGATACATCTACATTGGAGCTGGAAGGTGTAAATTTCAGCTTGAGGACACAAACCCGCGCTAGCTTTTACCAAGCTCGCGTGCTAACAAACAGAAACATAGCCAAGGCAGTGAGAGGGGCAGGAAGGGCTAGCTAATATGTACTGAGGACCTAGCCCTTCCTGCTACTGGGCAACCATAGCTACACTTCTATTTTGAATGCACTACCTCAATCAGAGCTAGCACAGTTATGCCTCCTCAAGCAGGAATTTACCCCTTCCAGCTCTAGTGCAGACATACCCATAAAGTGGTTCTCTCAAGTCAGGACTGAACCACTGTGGTAGAGCACTGTAGGGGAAGCTTGCCTACACTATACCTGTTCTGAGGATAAACAAAGGACTTCAGTTTCTAGGAATGCCAGTCTATAACTTTCACAAACATTAAAAATTCACTTACAACACTTAATTCCTTAACATGTACCCCATGACGCCCTAGTGCCACTTAACTGCAGTTACTCTCCTGAGTGGAATGTGAGTGAATAAGGCCTGGTCTTATACGTAAATCACTTGCGTACCTCCCGTCGACTTTGCAGCGTCTCCTCCGCGCGCCGGCCACACTGTGCTGTGTTCCCTTCGACGCAGCGCTATGCCACTTACCGGGGTGGTTTTCCTGTGTTGCTTGCTGGATCAACTGAGCTCGTGACACGTCTACACAGACTGCTCAGTAGATCCACAGCAATCGATCTAACGGCAGCGAATTTGGGAAAACCTTACTCTACAGCCCATGGCACTTGAGGGAAGGTGTTTTCATAGTTCTAGAAAGTTCCTCTTCCATTCTACAGTAGGTATGAAAAATACTGCAAAATTTATTATTCTTTCCTTTTTCTTCTCTGTCCCTTCCCCATTTAGTTAACTTCCTCAGGCTTTTTTTTTTTTTTTTTTAATTTTTGTTTACTGTTTTCCATTTCTCTTCTCCTTATTCCCATTTTGTTCTACTGTGGCTTCCTAATTTTTCTTTTCTTTCTTTTTCTTTCTCTCCATCCCATTGGTACTGTCTAAAAGCCAGGCCTTCCTTCCTCCCTAAAAAGGAGTCATATCAATTTAGGAAAAGCAGAGAACAATGTAAAATCATGCAATTCATTATCTTATTGTACCCTTTTTCTTCTTACGTGTTAAGCATGACACCAAAACAGAATCCCAGATATGAAAGCTCTCACAACAATTACTGTTACTACATTTTTAATGCAATAATCTTTTTGGCACTCTTTTTCCATCCATTCATTGCGCAGCATTACAAGTGTCAAAATGCGTTTCATGTGCTATTACATAAATAATCCTGTTGCAGTTGCATTCGAGTGGTAATCCTTACGGTGCAAATGCAGCACACTTCCTATAAGGTGGGTGGCTGAACGTGTGTGCACCTGCCATTTCATTCTTCCCTCCATAAATCAACACTGAAGCAAACTCTGACATCTATGGCGATCAAATAGGATCTTCTGATGTTACAGCTCCACTTCTCAGTGATCCTGGTATCTCTGTGCTGTTCTATCCAGAGCCCTGCAAATCCTCTGATATCCGCAGACCATTTTTCTGCATTGGATGCAGATACAAATTTTGTATCCACACACAGGGCTCTACTTCTATCTCCAGTGGCTTTTTCGGCCTAATAATAGTATGATTATTGGTTATATTTTGTAATGAAGTAGGGGTGGATTATCCCAAAGGGTTTGCTTTCTAACTGTAAAGTTAATGCACCCCAATCGGTGCCAAGATGCATCATGATGCAAATGTCATCACGTTGCAATACAAAGCTTGCACTCTGGAAGTCCATCCACAGACGGAGGATGGCAGAAGAGTAATAACCATGGGAGGAAGCCTCCATGGACAAGCTTCTAAAGGAAAGAGGGTTTCCTCAAACGTTTGGCCCTTTTCTGCAACCAATGCTACTAGCAGCCTGCACTCTACAACCTTTTCAAGGTTTGATCTGACTCTTGCAGTTTGGATCTCCATGGACAGACTGAGGATGACCCTTGAACAGTTGTTGGGAGATTTAAGTTTATGATTTGTAATCATCTGCCTCCCTTTCTTTTTAAACATACAAACAATTTTTGTGAAGGTGTGTGGGAATGCCCCCATTATTTTCTTTGGGTTCATATTACTATTGCAATATTATATTATAAAGTGACTCACTGTAACTCTCTGAAACAGTGGGTTTGGGACATCAGTGGGTAAAAGATTAAGCTAATCTCTGTTACAAGTCTGCTGTTGCCGCTGCCATTGCTATGTGTGTGATCTCTCTGTTTGTATCATTTTATCATTATCATTTGAAGTGATTGTATAGCTTCTTATAAGACAGGGCACAGAGATTCTCAGTTTCATCTCGTTTTGAGATTATATCCTAAATACACAGACACACACACACACATTATATAAGCATACAAGAAGTATTTCAAAGTACTGACTCTGATTAGCAGAAAGGAGTGTTGGCTCATCCTATTTATAAAGTACCATTTATATTGGTAAGTGGGAGGACATAGGAAGAGACACACTGTTGAAGTAAGTTACGTAACAGAATTCCGTACATTATAAGACCTTTCTAACACTTTCCCCAGCCATTTGCTACTGCTCCTGTGTGTTACTTTCTCATCAACACTGATAGGACTAATTGTGCAGGGTCCAGGTCAATAACGCAGTACATGCAACTGGGGGTTAATAAAATTAACTTATCCATAAATGGGATCTTGACAACAGTGTGGATTTGTGAGAGTGAATTTCCTCTTACTCATCTCTTTGTAAGTTCTACTTTACAAGACCTATACAAAGGCCACAAAACTAATATCAAAATCACTGGTGAGGTAAATGCATTGGTGATTGGGTTGGACTTTGATCACATATAAGTTGTAGAACAAACATGTGATTAAAACAACTATGATTTGATAAGGTATTATCCAAAACATAGAGCAAACGGTTAGAAATGTATCCACATTGATTAACTCTGATATTATAAAAACATATTCTGAGAGGTAACTCTATGCCCCCAAACTAGTAAGGATGTTGAATCTGGCAAGCCCAGCAACCCCTGTTTTAAACAGTGAGTTTGTATGTTACAGGATATTGCCAGTCTGTCCGAAGGGGAATAGTGTGTGTTGGAGAGAGGCAGAGAGAAAACTTCCTTTGATTCCAAGTATGACGAGAACATATCCACCCTCCCCTTCACTGAATATTTCACCTACAGATGGGATCAGAGCAGACATGGATGATAATAAAGATTGCCTTATACCTTACACTTTTATACTATTTTTCTTACAATAGCTAAAAGAATTTAAAGATGATTGCATGTAATAAAGAGAACGGTGCTGGTTGAGAGGACAGATGCACCAGGGACATGAGTCACCTGTTTTGTGCACATTCTTTAAAAGTCAGATTAATAAATTTTGTTTCTATCTGTCCAGCAACAAAAGATAGCTAAACTTTTACCTCTTTATAGTACTGAACAAAAAAATGTCACTTTTTCAGTGGGGCCAGATTTTTACTACTTTGTTAATTATTAAAATCCAAAGGGATACTGCCAGCAAAGAAAAGAAAAAGCTTCTCACTTCCTGGTAGGCTAATGGGAGTGCAGAAGCAGACGTGTTGATTTCGAGATCACAGCAAGCTGTGCTTTATTCAGAATTTTGCCCATAGCATTTGAAACATGTTCTGTAACCACATGGAAACCATGGCATGGGAGGAAGATTGTAGGAGGGAGATTGTATGGTATAACAACAAAAATCAGCAGAAAACAGAAAATAAATTTCATATCACATAAAGGAGATATGACACAATCATGCTTTTTAAAAGCTTGCTACTTATTGAAGAAGAAACATGGATAATAAAAACCATTTCTTTTCTTGGAAGAGAAGGAGCATGAGCAACGGTAGGTTGATGGGAGGGAGTGTGTGGGCCGTGGGACCAATGCGAGGCAAAGTGCATTGGAGAGAAAAAAAAATCCCACGTAATGAAAAAGGAGAGATGGTTTTAAGTTACCAGGCCCATTTTTCTCTCAAAGATCAAGCTGAGGCCAACACGGGAGTTCATACAAAGGGGTGAGGGGTTGAGGGGAGAGAAGAGACAAATAGAAGGGAATGCAAAAAGTCCCTGAAACATTACTGCCGTCTTTTTATAACAGTTTCTTTCATATCCACCACATTCTACTCTTCACTGTTAGAAAAGACTAGATTGGGAAGGAAGAAAGGTTCAGTTGTAGGGTATTAGTAATGGGATTTAGGGTCTGATCTGAAGCCCACTGAATTCAATTAAAGAGTCTCCATAGACTTGAATGGATTTTAGATCATTCCCGTAAAGTCTTTTATTTATGTACAGATTTAGCTTGAGTCAACAGTGACCAAAGGAAGCAACTTATACACCATTGCTAAGTAGCCTATGTGAAATGTTTAGGGGTTTTAGTGCAGTCCCTAGCAGGCATATTCACAAAACCCCCACTATAGATTCATAGATTCCAAGGCCAAAAGGGACCACAGTGGTCATCTATTCTGTTCTCCTGTATCACACAGGCCGTAGAACTTCCTCAAAATATTTCCTAGAGCATATCTTTAAGACAAACATCCAATCCTGATTTAAAAACCATCAGTGATGGAGAATCTACCACGACCCTTGGTAAACTGTTCCAATGGTTAATTACTCTGTTAAAAATTACCCCTTATTTCCATCAAAACTGTTGGGTTAGCAGACTCTTTGGGTCAGAGGTCAGAAGCGACCATCTTGATCACCTAGTCTGACCTCTTGCACATTGCAGGCCACAGAACCTCACCCACCCACTGATCAGGGAAGCCAAGGAATGAACACACACACAGAAAACAAATTATCCTCTAACCCCCTGAGGTGGTCTCCGTTAGGGCAAGGTTGAGTCGTATTAGTGGAGCAGTGTGAAGAAACTTGCACTGCCATTGGCTGGGCTGGACTGTGCTTGTTATGTGGCGTGGACATCAGTTCTCAGAGAGATCACTTGGATGCTTTTCATGAAAATTCACATTAAAAAAATACTGTAGAGGTATGTTTCATACATTAAGACCCTAGCAATGGTGTGGTGTGCTCTCATACAAAATGTCAGTCTAGTATACTGTAAGAAAATTATTCTATTTAACATTAATTCATATAGAAAAGTAGATAAGGAAAAATATTTTTACATTTTTCCATGTTAGTGACTCAGGTCCTGATTCATCAGAGCCCTTAAGTTTATGATGTCAATGGGACTGAAATAAGCTTAAAATTAAGCATGTGCTTAAGTGCTTTCCTGAATAGAAAGGGACTTAAGAAGCACTTACTTAAAGTTAAGCATACATTTAAGTGCTTTGTTGTCATTATGGCCTCAGTTTAGCAAAGAGGTCTGAATTTGAGCTCTTGTCTTACTAATGTCAAGAGTACAACATTGTGAACAATGATCAAACACCTTTCCCTACAGCTTGTGTCTCAAAGGAGGTATTTGAGACTAGTGAAGGAGTGGAGGACAAGTAATAAGAGGAAATTGAGAAGGATCCTTTCGTTACTAATCAAAGACAACAGAGGAGACAAAATTAAAAAAAAAAAAAAAATTAAAAGCTGTAGCCCTAAGCATCCTTTACTAATTTTAGGTTATTTTTTTGGTTCAGTGAGTTATGATTCACTATTACAGCTGTAAATTTCTGAAGAGAACAGGCAGAAACAATTGT
Source organism: Mesoclemmys tuberculata (assembly GCA_007922155.1). Classification (NCBI taxonomy): domain Eukaryota; kingdom Metazoa; phylum Chordata; order Testudines; family Chelidae; genus Mesoclemmys; species Mesoclemmys tuberculata. The sequence continues at coordinate 54,170,927 of ML675601.1, read as the reverse complement.
TGGCCTAGCTCTCAGGCAAGTAAGACTCTAAGTACACCACTCTCTTATATGAAACTGCATTTTTTTTTTAGAGATGTATGCCAATTCACCATTCTGGAATTTTCCATCTCTAGCAATTTTCTTGTGACTCCCATGATATTTGGGGCTTTTCTTAGAGCCCCAGATCCTGAATTCATTTGATCTCAGTTTTCATTTTTAAAGGAGTAGGTTTCTAGCTCTCTTGATTGTAAAGAAAAGCTTGAATATGTGAACCATAAAAGCTGCAACACCAGAAGGTAACTAAAATGAACCCCAAAATCATTATTTTTAAAGTCTCCAAAGCCGAAAAATAAAAAAATCTCAACATGTTTTACTGCCCATCAGATACTTTTCAGGGGCTAGATTCATGATTTTTTCATGTTTGGGGTTGGTGGTACTGAAGTCCAATGAGGCCCTGAATAAGAGAAAGGGCATAAACTGCACTAAGTGATTACAGAGACTCTGGCTCTAAATGTTCACAAGTAACCCCTACACTTTACCACCAGGCATAGCCACAGGGGGATTTGTGACACACACTGTCAAAATTGCTCACAGGGCATCCTTCTTATCCCAGAAGGAGAGTAATTTACTGCAGTTGTGAAGAGGGTAAAGATTACTTTCCCCAGTCCGTCAAGCTGTGTGAGCTAGCATATGGGGCAAAGCCTGCCTGCTCCCTGCCCCTTTTGCTCTGGGCCCAGTCATTTTATGTGTGGGAGCAGGAGCCACGCTCTGAACAGAGCTTGGACTCAAGAACTTTACTTCTTTACCCCCATTCCCTTGAATTGTTATATGGCAATTAGCTACAATCTAGTACTCAATGAATTTAATTAAAAATATAGTTGCCTGGACCAATACCCAAATACTCTCACAGACAGACAGACAGACATCAACTGATCAATCTTGGTGTTGCTAGACAGCCAAAAACACAGTGAAAACTATGCTTTGTTGATTCACGGCCTCTTAGATGGATCTGTTGGAGGTCCAGCGTAATTTGAGTTTCCTGACCACTGTCCTACAGGCCTAGCATAGCTTCAGTTACTTGCTTGGCTATTCTGACCCCTGTAGCATGACATCTTCCGGTTGGCAGAGATGAATAGGACTGCTGAGTAACCTTGCAGATGTCTCAGTTTCTGCATGCCACAGCACGTAACATGACGAAATACACATCATGTATGCTTGCAGTTGCACATAGGTAACAGTGTAGGGAACAAGAAGTTATCCTTGAACGTCTGGGGGTACACTTTTCCTGCCAAGTGGCATATTTTACACCAACCCTCCCCTCACCAAATGTTATTTTGACAACCCCAATTATCATGGTGAAAATCGAATGTAGTTAAGAGTGAAAACCCAATGTTGGTAATTAGCAGATATGATAGTGAGGAGAGAGGTAATTAGGTAAAAGTTGTTTATGGAAGGGTATAAGTTAACACTCGGACAAAGGAGGGCGCTGCATCAACACGCGACTCCATGGGAGGTGCTGTTGGTCGGACCAGAGGCCACTGACTCTCTGGCGGGGCCCCTGAAAAAAGCCGTTCCTGTATACAGCCTTCTGAGTGACTGCTTAGCTCTCCAGGTTTAGTGAGTATAAGATATTACAGTTAATTTTAGGCTTTGGATTCAACTAATATATCTATAGAAAACCTTGCACATTAAACCTTACTGATCTGTAAATCAGGCGTACCGTGTCTCACTGGTATTCACACTGATCACTAAACGTCCAGTATCAACAGACCCACAGAACAAAAGTAGCAGTTAACAAACTAGGTCCCATTTGTAGTTTTGCCATCCATTGACTTGGAGGGGAGAGCAATAGATTTCTGGGTTTTTTCTAATATGTACTTTGCTCTCTCTTTGCTCCCCACTCCTTCCATGTCTTCCATGGTGGTAGGACTGACTTCAGTGGGACTATTCATATGCTTATTAAGCAGGTGCTTAAGTACTTTGCTGGATCAGGGCCAGAGGGCTCAGTGTTTTGTAATATTGAGCCCAATAAGATTAAGAAGCACAAGAGAAATTGGAATCCATGCGGATTAGGCCAAGGAGCCCCAGACTGGACCATGGCTTTGCTGTCACAAGTTAAAAAGATGCTCAGTAACAAATTACGATAATGAAGGCTTCTGAAACCTGAACAGAAGGCCACAGGAAGAATGGGGACAGTATCTAGGTTTCCAGGGGAGAAGAAGCCACGGGACAGATAAAACAGACACTGATCCTGAATGCTGCCAAACTGCCCTACCTACACCAGGAAAATGTTGAATAATTGTCCAGTATTACTAACGACAGTTCTGCTCCACGGCTATTAGCAATGTTGGGAGCCCTAAATGCTGAATTAGCGTCTGGCAGATATTCCTCCTTCCCTGGAAATAATAATTCATTAGAAACTCTTTTCACCTGATACAAATCCAGGGAAAAGCTACACTAGAGTTTTCTGGCTACTCCCACCAGATTGCAGTCACTCCCGTCAACTGGACACATTTAATTTCATCTAATTTAATTTAACATAATCTGGTCTACCCTCTTCTGATAAGTGATTGTCACCTTGGTATCTCAGTGCCCCCCAAATCATGAAGCATACACATGCTTTCAGCCTCCTTATTGGATCTTTTGGCTCACTCTTCTGTCTGAGCTGTTGCTTGGGTACTGTTCCTTTCTGCCTCATTTCACTTTCATCGCACTGCATGCAATCAGTAGCATGTCCCCTCAATTTCCACAATAACAACATTTTTCAAATAGTTAATTTGCATTATTATGGATTTTTACATTGAGTTCCAGCTGGTAAAATATTTTACAAAATTTGATGGTGTTCTCAAAAAGAATCTTCAGACTGAACGTTGGAAACATTAGCCAGCTCTAGTTAGATAAAACAGTCTGATTTTCAATTAGTTTGCTCAGATCCTGGGTCAACGAAAATCAGTTGAAGTTTTGCCACTGACTTCAATGGCAGAAGGAACGGGCTCTCGTTTTTTCATTGGTGTTTTGTGTTCTGACCCAACACAAATGTAGATAAACTAAATACATGTTATACTGTTTGGGTTTTTAAATTATAAACTGAATGCTTTCTTTGGTCTTAGACACACAATCTATTTTGAGTGCTATTTTTAACTCGAAAAACACATTCCAAGCAACTTAACTTATCTCCTATCAAAGCTCCAACCACAGGTTACTACATGCTCCAGTATATTGACACTTTGCTTCTCTATTATCTGAAACTCCCTGGGGACAACAGCCTTTGTGAAAAAAGTTACAAATATAAAACAATGATGATTTGGATTCTCTGTGTCACTTGGTAATTTTTTTTATCAAAGTCTTTTTTAAGCAATTCTCAGACTTCATTTTTTGGTCATAGTTCCTCAATTAAAAATAATGTAATTTTGGTTGACGATATGGACTTCTCTATTTTCTGATGCTTACTGTTCAGGCCTTAATGTCAAAATCTTCTTTGAGGATTTACAATGACTGGTTTAAGGCTAATTTGACATGCCTCACACTTATTGAATTTTACTCACACTTACACAAGTACGTACACAGTTGAGTAAGGCTTATAGAACATGCACTTAAGGTTCTAATTCAGCAAGGTGTTTAAAGACTGTATGTAATTCTGAGCATGTGAGCAGTCTCATGGAAATCAGTGAGTTTAGGTGCTTTGTTGGTTTGAATCTTAAATACTAGAGCCCCAACTCAGAGAAGCACTTAAGAATGTGCTAAATCCATTCCAGTTCAGGAAATCATTTATGAGGACTTAATTGGGACTTAAGCACACTTGTTTAAGTGCTTTCCTTACTTGGGGCCCAGAAAGTGGAGGTAGGAGACAGGAATAGCAACTTATTTCTTTGAGGATCCTTCTGATAATGTCTTACTTGAGGGTGGTGAGTTCAGTAAGTGATGGCTGGGTGGCCTTGAGATAGCTCTCCCTTCGTGCTGCAATCTTTGGTGATGGCTTCGGGCTGGTGTCGGAGTCCCCGCTATCATCATCCCCCATGGCTTTAATGTAACTGCCACTGCGCATCCGCCGACATGGAATCTCATCATCTTTGCCTCGCGGAGTGTACCCAGTCCATTCATCTTGGGGAACCTAAAGAAATAAACACCATTCACATATTCAATATACCTTCTTCTGTAGCAATGGTAAGATTAGAAAAGAGTAAGCTATAGCTGAGCTTTCATTCAACGGCTATCTGACTCTCTCTGATCTTGGTTTTCTAAGTAAAGCCCAATTGCTCCAACCCAGTTAATATATTTGCGGGGAAAAGAAGGAACAATCCTTCATGTGGTATGAAAGGGACATACTTAGATACTTGAATCAGAATATCTTCAAATTGTGTGTGCACATAAGTGTGTGTGTTCTGATCTGAATCCTGCCAAGGGTTTTGATTGATGATATATTCCACACCAGAAGGATTTATTTTCCATTTCCAGTTTAGATGCATGTTAAATGTAATGAAGCAGCATATATAACTGTGTGACTTTAACGGCGTTTTCTACGTACTGCACCTTTTAGGGTTAAGTGAACTCAATAGCCTGTTGGCAGAGATGCTCCCTCTGAGTTTCAGAAGTTCAAAATGGCTGCTGCTATAGAATCACATCCATCCACCCCTCTCTCTCTCTCATGGTGACTTTATATTTGTTCTTTCTCCTTGTCATTTCCTTTAATCTTTAAAATAAAAGTTACCCAAACATTACATTTACTTATTGTTTATGGACAATCATAATCACAATGTGTTTTCAGAAGATTCTGGCATACTGTGGTGGAAATTCCGTGAGAACAGCTGCCTTGTCCATGCCCAGCCTCCCATTTCATACTGTCTTTGAGGTAACAGGCCATCATTTTGGCCTGTGAAGCTGAGAAAACACTTGCCTGCCTGAATAACAGTAGAAATGAGAGCAGATGTGAAGAGGAATAGGGTTACTGAAGGAGAGGTCCTGAAGTCAGATCTTTCATTGTAGTACCCCAATTTTTCCAGACTGGAGTAATTTGAATAGAAACGCCAAAATCACAAAAGCAAGTAGACAACGTTTTAAAGAAATAAAGTAACTGTAATCTTTAGTTTTTCCACCTATTCTTTTCTCCTTCCCTTTATTGAGATCAACAAAGAAAGGCAAATTATATTGCTCACACATGGCCATTATATGTTATACCAAATGGACACTATCAAATTTTATGGATCAAAATTTGAATGATAACATCTGAATATTAGTGTTCCCCTAACAGGGATTACAATCTGTAGTCCCTCTTCACGTGGAAGTTGGTCCTATATCAATTCTTCAATCTGATCCCACAACACACAACTTTCAGAGCAGCCGATTGATTGTGCATTGGTTCTTATTTCCCCTTGCAGCACTTTGTTTAAGCCTGCTATAATGAAAAATCAAACCTTTACTTAGTTGTTTGTTAACTGTAAATTAATGCTCAGTTGCTGACTTCCCACCACTACAAACATGATTCCTGAAGGCAGCCATGAAGGTCATACTTCATGGCATACAAACTCTGGCAATGTTGTTTTCATGAATAACTCAACAAAACACGACACCAGATAAAGGAAAAAGTTTTCCACAGTCCCCAGATGATTATAATTAACCACCCACGTGACTTACAAACTACCTTAGTGTGGTTTTTGGTTCCTTTTTTTCTTTTCCTGTCACATCCAGGACTTCATCAAATCCTGAATCCTTTCTTTACAATATTTCCAAAATTACTTCCTTCTTCTCTCCCTATTGCCATGCCAATATTTCATACTCTGGTAGCTTTATGCTGAGTATTGCAACCTCTTTCTTTTTGACTTTCTTCTTCCTCATCTCTTCTTCCTCCAGTTCATCATCCTTCTCTGCTACTATTATCATGTCATTGCCTTTCCGGAATTTCTGCACTGGCTTCTGTTTCTCTTCCAAAGTACTTCATAGGTGCAAATCGTGAGAAGTCAATGGGAGCTTTGTCATTGATTTCAATGGAGTCAGGATTTCACCCAAGACTCTCATCTACTCTTGCCTAGATATCTGCTATCATTTCTTTTTTGCAATCCAGCTTCTTTCCTGACTGCTCCTTACTCCTTTGCACACTTCTTTTGTCACGTCTTCTTTTGAACCAATCAATATGTTTGAAATAATTCCCAGTTACCATCCTGAAAACTCTAGTTCTGTGAAGCATTACAGTTAGAATGAGTTTATTTTGTATTGTGCTGCACTCTATTGTACCTATTTATGCCTCAAAAATTTAAGATCTTCAGAGAAGAGACATATTTTGGGTTGGGCCTAGCTCACCTACTATACAATCCCACACAAATTTACATTGCTATATGAAAAAAAAACCCACACTTTTAAATAAATGTTTCTTCAGCCCCTCTCCTTTTGAGTAACTGGTCGGGGAACGTGAGAGGAAGAGACCCTTTCAGCAGGAAGTAACGGATAAAGGAAGGGAGGGCCAGCTGAGATCAGGAATTAAGAAACTGAACAAGAACTGGAAATTAAGCCCAAATCCAGTTTTCATTTCGTATTAACATCACAGGGACTGATTTAGATCTGATGCTCTGAACTTCATACACCTTACCCCAATGGGGGATGGAGTTCTTGTTCAGGCCCATTTCTTGTGTGTGTGTGTATTTGTATATGTAGATATCTTTTGACATTGGCTTTGACTTTGGATTCACAGCCTATAGAACTGTGGAAATTTACACTTTTTCACCAATACACTTGTGACACACAAAAGAAATATTCTCTTTTTGAGCTTAGATTCTTACACTGTTTCTAGGACGTTACAATCCTACATTTGTAAGATAAATAGAATAACATGCAAGCAGGACGTGCTTTCGGCATTTCTCAAATACACTTGGAAGGATGCAGAATCACTTTCCTCCTCTATCTACTTCCTGTGTTGGGAGTAAAGAGCTGACTTTTCAAAATGTTCAAAAAGAAGTTGACACAAGATTAGTAAAATCAGGACTTGCTGACATTGTGAATGAAAAGTAGGGACACGTTGCAAGGAACAAATAAGAAAAGCTCAAGAAAAACAGATTTTTAGTCATCTTTAGAATAAAGATTATCCAAAGTCGTCTTATGTACAGTACATCTAAATACCCTGAGGGAACAGGTACCTCATAAATCTCTTCTTTTAATTTCCATTCATTATGTTTGATTTTAGTATCTATGCTTACCTTGTTAAACTAAATGAATTAAAAACAAATTATACTGTATTAAATTAAAAACCCTATGTTAATGCAACATTAAGGCTGAGATTTTTAATTGGGCAAAAGTTTGGGAATTCAAAGTTAATGCTCACGCATCACCCATATCTCAGCCAAATTGAGTGCCTGTGGTTTCTATAACACTATATGTATGGTTGGATGTAATGTTTTAGTACCTAGCTGTAATAGAGATGAGTTGTTGTTGGAACCATAACTCTGAATTTCTTGAGTTGTGTTGTTAATGTCTAACGTGCACACAATACCTTTCATCACAAAGATTATCCAAGTGGTTTAGATACCACTGGACAAGTTTCTGAAGCTGGTTGCATTGGGTTTGCCACATAACCTTATCTTTATACATGCATACGTTTAATTATACGCACAAATAAGTTCCTGCCCAGCTCTGAAAATTTAGCTGTGTGTGCATCGGTGTGCCTGCTTGTGAACACCAAGCATCAGATCGCCATTAAAAAATCTAGGCTCTGCTTGCTCAGTAACACAGGCTCATTTAGTGAAAAACAACAAACTATCTTCTTAACATTCATTTTGCTGTTTCCGTGTCTTTTTGCAGAAGAACTACTGAGATGTGAAGGAACAAACAGAGAATTCCGAAGTCCAAGGGCACCAAAAAGACAACTGGATGCTGCTAACTGTCACTTTTGAACAATTCCAGAATAGTGGAACTTGCTAGTGCAAGTAAGTAAATTAAATATAAGGAGGTAAATTAAAACAAGCTAGGTACTTTTCAAGTTCCAATACTACACTGAGACTGGCAGGGGAAAATCCATATTGGACAAAGAAAAGGACAATATGGTGAGGGAAAAAAATGGAATTAAACACAGAGTAATGTGATGCAAACCCAGAATGCAGTATCACAAAGAGAAGTCTAATTTCAATTCATGGCATTTGAGAAGTCAGGCTATGATACATGCTGTTAAAATTTCAGTGAACAAGGAATTACAAAGACAATTTCTTAGAAATAGCAATTCATTAAATAGAGGTGGTATACTAGTTACAACTTTTTTCTGTGCTGAATACTTATATAGTTTGCTTAGTTTGCTTGCAGAATCTGCTTACGCCAGTTTTCATTTTTGCATTGCAGATATTAATTTCCTAAAAGAATATTATAATATTAATATTATTTTATGTGGGACCTGATTCACCATCGTCTTGCTCCAGTTTTATGATGGAGTAACTCTATGGATTTTAACCAAGTTACACCAGGGTAAAACTGTAACACAGTGATGAATCAGAGCATTTGCAAGAGGAAAAATGCTGATAAAGTAGTTGCCATTTACATTTATTGTTAGTTGTATCTCTAACACTTTATGCCAAAGGATCTCAAAGAGGTTCACAAACATTACTAAATTAAACCACACAACCCCTTTTATTCTAGGCATTATTATTATTCCCCTTTTGCTGATGGGCAAAAATGAGGTACGGAGCATATAGGCCAACATTTTCATACATCATACAAATTTAGCCTCATAGACTTTAAGGTCAGAAGGGATCAATATGATCATCTAATCTGACCTCCTGCACAACACAGGCCACAGAACCTTACACACCCACTCCTGTAATAGACCCCCTAACCTACGACAGAGTTATTGAAGTCCTCAAATCATGGTTTAAAGACTTCAAAGTACAGAAAATCCACCAGCAAGTGACCCATGCCCCATGCTGCAGAGGAAGGTGAAACCCCCCAGGGCCTTTGCCAATATGTCCTAGGGGAAAATTCCTTCCTGACCCCAAATATAGCAATCAGCTAAACCCTGAGCATGTAGGCAAGATTCACCAGCCAGACACCTGGAAAGAATTCTTTATAGTAACTCAGAGCCCACCCCATCCAACGTCCCGTCACAGGCCATTGAGCATATTTACTGCTAACAGTCAAAGATTAGTTAATTGCCAAATTAGGCTATCCCATCATACCTTCCCCTCCACAAATTTACCAAGCTCAGTCCTTGAAGCCAGTTAGGTTTTTTGCCCCCACTGCTCCCCTTGGAAGGCTGTTCCAGAATATCTCTCTGATACTTAGAAAATTTCATCTAATTTCAAATCTGAACTTCCTGATGGTCAGTTTATATCTATTTGTTCTTGTGTCCACACTGGCACTGAACTTAAATAATTCCTCTTCCCCCCTGGTGTTTATCCCTCTGACATATTTATAGAGAGCAATCATATCTCTTCTCAGCCTTCTTTTGGTTAGGCTAAACAAGCCAAGCTCTTTGAGTCTCTTCTCATAAGGCAGGTTTTCTATTCCTTGGATTATCCCAGTAGTAGCCCTTCTCTGCACCTGTTCCAATTTGAGTTCATTTTTCTTAGACATGGGGGACCAGAACTGCACACAGTATTCCACATGAGGTCTCACCAGCGCCTTGTATAATGGTACTAACACCTCCCTATCTCTACTGAAATACCTTGTCTGATGCCTCCCCTAGTACTACATTAGATTTGTCATGGCCACATCACATTGGCAGCTCATACTCATCCTGTGATCAACCAATACGCCTAGGAACTTCTCCTCCTCTGTCACTTCCAGCTGACTTGTCCTCAGCTTATAGCACCTAAATAGGTACCTAAATCAGTACTTAAGCTGTAAAATAAGTGACCTAATTTTCAGAGTTCCTGTATAGAGTCCCTAGTGAGGCTGATTTAGTACAGCTTTGCATGTTAACTTCAGGCATCCAAATCTGATAATTTTGGTAGAAGTGACGTAAGTAAGCATAGTCTTAAAAAAAGAGTTTTTGGCAGAGTGGAAAAAGAACCCAGGAGTTCAACTGAGTCCCAAACCCCTGTCCAACCTACTAGCCAAAACTCCCACTACATATCAGAGCCTTACTTTCAAATCTCAGCAACATTATATGTATTTCTTGCATTTCCACTTTTACATCCTTTTAATATAAATAGTAATTTACTAAATAAGAGTATTTCAAATCAACGCTGGGTTTTGTTTTTTACTTCTGGCCTCTACTTAGGATCTTAAAGCAAAAAGCTTCTGTGAAGTAGTAGACCAATATCATTTGCTGTCATAGAAAAATGTTTCAGAATCTGTGAAGAGTACTCAGTCTTTAGATAACTAAAATTAAAATTGACTATATATAACCAAAAGTAATACAAACAATCATATTTCCAAAGGCCTTATTCTATTCTCAGATATGGTGTTGCATACTGTAATGCTGTAGATCCAAAAGTACTGGGAGAATGGTGAGGAAAAGTGGCTATGTGAGTCTTCAGAACATTTTTTCTGACTGGGAGGTTTGCTCAGCTCTTCCAACTTTTTCAGTGGCCAGCTTTGTCTTGCAAGGTCACATACTATGCTGCACATGTGTGTAGATAGTGGCCGCTGCCGTTGAAGATGCAGGGGAATAAGACCCATATACTTGAGATAAAGTCAGCACCTTCACATTTGTTTAATGTTTAAGTGTATCATAATACCCAGTTGCCTTAATAGTATAATTTTTTCCAGCATTAGAAATATTATATTACAGCCGAACTACAATAAACCATCCTGCATCACACAGAATATTTTTACTTCCAGAAGAGAGGGCAAGAAACGGTCAGAGAAAGAAATACAGAGAGAACAGTGGAAAATAAAAGCCAAATCCAACAATAAACATCCCCTCTTCAATTAAAATTTCATTTTTATTATTGAGCTGTTAAATAAAACAACATGGAGACCTCAGGCATTTTATTTTGCAAGTGGGCTTTAATAAATTTCAAGTGAGATCTTTTATAGTGATTTTTTGTTCTTTACCAAACTAATAATAAAGAATGTGCTTTAATTAAGCAAAAAAGTCGGATGAAACAGAAACAAACTTAAGGAGGAAAAATAGCACCAAAGAGAGGCCTCAGAACTAGGTCAGCTAAATGAAACACATCACTTCTGTTATAAATAAGCACCTAGAAATATAATGTTCCTTACGAGTATGAAAAATAATACTCACTATGGTTTCTTTCTCTCTGCTTAAGCGTCAGATATTAGAGTTATTGTACATAAACAGACCATGCAAAATACATACAGTTAATAGCCAATCCCTTCACTGGTTTCAGTTGCCATTTACATGCTCCGATCTTTATTTAAATTTACTTTGCTCTGAAAGTGACTAAATTTATCATTAGCCAGCTCGTACTGACTGGTAAATTTCTTTTAGCATTCTTTTTGTGTAAAAAGCTGGATTTTTATGTATATTTCTGGGTTCCCAAACAAACAAAAGACAGGCATATAGTGGCACTCAAGTGCTAGATTATTCATCTTTAATTCACACACTGGATGAAATCTGAAATAAACTCCAGCATGTGAGGACAAAAACACGAATTTAATTCAGGGTTTAAATAATAAAAAAAGAATATTTATTTTCCTTTCTGTTGCCTATAATGTTTATTAACTTACCTTATTAGATGAAATACCAAACAGACTGTCTTTATGGAAAATTAAGTTCATTATTCATCTCAATTTTGATTTGGTTTACTGCAGCTGAGAGCATTAAGCTTCTCCCTGTGCTTTGCCAACACAATGTGGGTGACTGGAAGTAAACACAAGGGCTGGAGGGGAGTGGCTGGCCATCACTCAACAGTAAACTCGTAACTTTAGCTTTCTATTAGTATGCAAATACTTAATGAAATGAAATCACACAACTAAGAACAATACTTAATGACTGCTCAGTGCACATTTTCAAAGCCATACAATTTGGTTCTCTTAGCAGTTATTATGGTTATTTTGTACTTTGTTAGAGAAAATTCAATTGCCATCTTCCACTTTCTAGGTCTATTCTTGGCAATCATGAATACTGAATTCTTAGAACAATAAAAATGAACATCACGGCATCATTTCAATGTGCATGCTTTAGGAGTCACAGAAATATGCAAAAAAAGGAGGACTTAAGGTATAATCAACACTGTACGTTTTACTGTATTTAAAAATAACCTTCACCAGTTTTCAGAAAAGCAGATACACAGATTACTTCCATTTAGAGAAAATTAAATATCTGCAATATCCCTGACAACATTTGCTTCAGCGTGTGGGATTTTAGCAATCAGGTTCTATTTTAAACTCAATTCATTTGACTGAAATATCTGTATGGATCTTTACATGAGGAAGAATTAGTATTACGTTCCCAACAGTCAAGACCAACAAGACTGAGCCAAACTGTACTTAGCTTAGACCAGTCTGTCTGCACTGGGGTAATGCATTCCATGAAGCTGTGGTGCTTTTTGATCTCCGCTTCAATCTTGGGACATGAAATTTAATGTAAAATAACAGAAATATTCCTTACTCCCCACCCTGAAAAAGGAATCGAGGCATCACTTTCAACATATATATATATATATATATACAAACTACTGTACATATCTCCATTAGAAATGGGCCCACGTTGTAGAGTTCAGATCGAGATTTAGATCTGGATCCAAACTGTCCCTGATGTTGGGGTTGTCCAGGTCAGGGTTTGGTTTGGGCCCCTTATAGGGAGCCATATCCACAAAATTCAGATGAGAACATCCCCAGTATTCATGGCGACTGGAAGATGTCAGATCCAGGGTTCTCAGATGGGACCACATCTAGTCTATGTTTTCTCCCTTAGTATTAACTGGAGTTGAAGCTGTTACCAGGCATCAACCTTGATGTCTTAGCTTCCTCAAACACATCTCATAGCTTCTAAGGTAATTTATAAGGGGATCACTCCGACAGCTGTATTTAATGGCCCCTTTACTATATACTAGTATCTTAAAGGTGAGAGGAGGCATGGATCCAGGTTGCAGAATTTTATACAGAATGGCAGGCATGCTGTTGGAATGTAAGGATGCTCAAGCAAGACTAACAGATAGTGGTATGTACTAAAAGTTAAACTAGAGCAATGTATTGTGTAAATCTGTACAGTCACCAACATTGAGAAGTTATGGAACTGTGAAGCAACCAGTAGCTAGGAAACAGCAATCACAAGTACAGTGGCAGATAAAATTGCAGCCATAATCATTAAAGAGCTGACATTGTCATAAAAGATCTATCTAGGTATTTACACAGCCTCCGTCAGTGGGGTACTGAGCAACTAAGATGGGACAGCTAGAACAAAGACTAGTCTTTAATTAATTGTATGAGAAAATAATGGTTGTTAAGGTGAAATATACAGTGACATCATTCTCCCAGACTGCAATAACTACGGTCATGGAAAGTTATTGTAAAGTAAATTTAAAAATAGGTTGCAAGAGGAAGACAGAATTACCTTAAAATGTTCTGCTACATTCATTCATCTTTCATAGGAAAGATTTTTCACAGTATAGCAAAGGTATCTTGGATAAACACAGAATTAGGCTGAAGACTACGTATGCCTAAGAAGTAGATCTGGTTGAATTACTCATTGTGAATATAGTTGTTGAAAATTTAGCTCCCATTTGTGAATCATTTACAAATACGCCCCAATTTCTACAGATTTACTCATTATTCATAAGCTTTCACCAAACAATTTTCATGGCTGAAAAATCACTTTTGGGTAAATGACATTTTTCTGGTATGAAATGCGAGATAAATAACCAGTTACATTACAGTTCATAAAACTTTTGTGATTCAAAAACTTTTTCATGAATACATGGAGATTGTCCAAATACTTGAGAATAATATAATTCCATGATTATATTTGGTGTTTTATTTGCAAGTATATTTGTAAAACTTTTTCTTTTAAATGATTTCACCAGCTTTATTAAGAGCTATGATCGAATAAAATGATAACAGAAGGCTTCAACTTTATTTGTTTTGCAGAACTGACAAGAAAATTGCAGCTGAAAATTTACCATTGAGGGGAGGAAGGGAGTGGAGAATTAAGTCCTGGATATGTACACTGCAGAAGAGAACAAATACCACCTTCTGTATGTATGCAAGACAAGGACATATTGAGTAGATTAATTTAGTAATCACTTCACTGTGACAGAAATGCAAACAAAGTTGACAAGAAAAACAAGTAGAGAATGATTGCACATTCAGATGGATGTGCACATATAAACCCAGCAAAACAGACTTTAAACAAATTACCATCCCAGAAGAACAAACAATTTCCCAGGTGATTTAATAGACTAAATTATCAAACAATATGATAGCTCACAATACAGATTAGCATCAGGATCTTCTCAAGTTAAGTGATAAACTTCATTTAGCCTTACAAAGAAATGAGGCCAGAGAAGCTACTGAATCTGAAGAAACAAAGAAGCTGCCCGGTCCTAAGAAAAGAAAGTTGGATTTACTGAAACAGAAGAATTTCTTTACACTGGAGTAGATTATGGACATTGTCGATGGCCTCCACCAGGGTCTAAGACAAAAAATAAGACATAGGCTCCCAGACAAACCAGGCCGTTTTCTACAGATCCAAATTACAATAAACTCATTGTGCTAGGCACTGTACAAACATGCAAGAAAAAAAGAGTCTCTGCTCAAAAGAGCTTAATGGGCTCTAATGAAAGCCCAGAAATAAATAATTCACTTTCCCTATCCTGTTGTATCTTGATACAAGTGATGACAGTGTGTCATGGAAATACATGACTGACCCAAATTAAAAAAATGTGGGGAAGATATGAAAAATAATCTGTGCATTTTTCTCCCTTTACAGAGAGGCCAAGGCTAGGAGAACAATTGTGAGGCATATCCAGCAATAAATACATAATTACAGACTAACGTGCAGTACAGTAGTGCTGGTGCATGAATTACCATAGATCCATAAAATTAAGAATTGTAAAATATCTTTTAATGCAAAGTATTGCTTCTACATTCCAAATTCTAGTCATATGTCTAGCTGAGAACGTTCAGGTGGACTGTCTACCATAAGCCTTGAGAAACTGTTCCACTGTCTAACCGATCCCACCGTCAAGGTATGGGAAACTATTATGGATAAAACAAGGATGCTTCTTCCAATCTCCCACCATCCACTGCTGAAAAGTTGGACCATTCCTAGAACTGAATCAAATCAGAATATTTTCTTGAGGTAAGGAAAAGTTCAAAAACAGACTCTACCCATTCCCTTCCCTTATCCCAACTCACACCTACTTCTCAGAGAAGAGATGGGGTAGTTCTAATTTACCCTACGCCCATGGACAAGAATCTTCTAGTCTCTCCCAAAGTCCACATTGAGGCAACTGCCAACGCATGGTTTCCATCATAGACTCATAGACTCATAGGTCAGAAGGGACCAATATGATCATCTAGTCTGACCTCCCGCACAAGGCAGGCCACAAAACCCTACCCATACAACAAAACCCTACCCATACAACATACAACCTATCCATCCCCTGTTCTGCTGCAGAAGCTAACTAAGCACAGAAATGTCAGCCTCAGAAATCTACATGATTTAAACGACCAGTTGTAGCAGGACCTAACAGTGAGCTTCTGGGCTTTCACTCCTGTAAAGTTGGCAAGGTGTCAAGTTTCCCAGTACCTATAATATTTCACCTGGGAGTTTATCAGAGCAGGTCTACCAGCAACACCCAATCCTCAGAGGAAGCAGCAGAGGCAACAGGCAAGACACCACCATTTCAGAAAAGCATGTAAGAGGACAGATGGTCTATCAGCCATCCCCCTAAAATAGCACAGAGGAACTTGCAGCTACTTGTAAAGAAAATGGAGTTGGGAGGGATCCCAATAGCCACTTCCTCACTGGACAATTGGCTTTCCTACAGAGAATGACAATAGAGTCTACTGGAGAAAGGAAAGACTGTATTAAAAGGAAAGAATGGGTCCTGGAGGAACATCTATAGGTTGGGATAAAAATCTGAGGTTTGAATTATGCTCTGAATCCACACTCCAAACCTTCAGCGATTAGTCCATCTCTAATATGGACAAATGCCAAGCGAGGACTATAATGAAACAATCAAATTTAAGTTATTTTCTGCAGAGTGAGATTGTTATTGCTTGTTATTTCTATTTCTAAATACGGAGGTGTCCAGAAACTACAGTAATAGAGGCCATAAAAGCAGTCAGGCATTTAGATGGAGGGGAAAAAAAAACGTGAGAGAATATTCACTTGTGAACTACGCCAAACTCAACCGTGAAGCTTCACAGAAAAAAACCCATGTTGAATATTCAGTAGAACAAAAAAAAGTCACCTATCCATCGTGTTCAGACACTTATCACAGGAACCATTTGCATGAATAAAACACTACTCATCCAAGGATCGTGTAGTCTACATGCTGGGTCATCAACAGCAATTTAAATTACAAGCGAGTTGAGAAGAGCCTCTAGTAATCTGGTTACCCAGTTAAAAAAGTAGCAAAGAGGTATCATGTTAGTCAAAGTCATTATCAGAGTTGTGGAACACTGTCATGACTTTGCAATTAAGTAGTTTTTATCTCAATCACTACGTTTCAAATTGTCAACACAGGAACCAGTCTGCGTATGTTTCAACAGGAAAAATAAACAACAGTTGAAACATATATCTACATCATACTTACAGAAGGATACTGATTATTGTACTTCATGTTTATAATATTTATATTGCAGTAGAGTTCACAGGCCCCATTTAGGATTGAGGGTCCAGTGTTCTAGATGCTGTACAAACACAAAGACATGGTCTGTGCCCTAAAGGGCATATAGTCTCAGATGACAAGTGACATATGAAGGGGAAGGGAGTGGGAAGCAATTAAATATGCACAATTATTTTTACAAATATATATATTTGCTATTTTTAAAAATTGTCAATACATAACAATTAGTGTAGTTGTCTCAAACTGCCTCTTACACTAGCAATTATTACTTGACTGATGTCTTATAATGCTACCAATGTAAATTAGAGCTTGATTAAGATTTTCCTCTGCTTTTTAACAACTTCCAAACACTGACATTTCTTTTTCCAAAGCAAGTATACAACCCCCCCCCAAAAAACAAAAAAACTAACCAAAAACAAAAACAACCCCCCCCAAGAAAAAACAAAAACAAAAACAAAACCAACAATCTGGACATAATAGCATGGCATATGTATAAGAGAACATTTATTCATTTTAATTCCTGCACTAAAGGATTGTTGGATGTATTTCTATGAAGACACAGATAGTGTCCTCTAATTTCACTTCATGAGCCTATTCCTGTCAATTAAATATTATCTAAAAGTCCCTCTGGAGGTGCTCATTTGAAGCTGATGCTGGCATAGTTTTTCACTCTTTTCTAACCGTCTGGTTATACACTGAATTGTCAGCTATTTTATTGATACCTGCCCAGAAACTGGAGGAGTAAACAAAAACATCAACAAAAGAAACCTCAAATTCAAAATAACCAAGACATTCAACTCCAAAATTAAAATTTCTTCTAACTCCCAAAACTCAGACTGAAGAAAACTACTGAATCA
The DNA here is from genome assembly GCA_007922155.1 of Mesoclemmys tuberculata. Taxonomy (NCBI): domain Eukaryota; kingdom Metazoa; phylum Chordata; order Testudines; family Chelidae; genus Mesoclemmys; species Mesoclemmys tuberculata. Next base: position 54,153,415 of record ML675601.1, on the reverse strand, counting down.
AACCTTAAAATGTTGTAATATTTTGCTATTTTGAAAACTCAGACCTAAAGTCCCTCCCCATTCCATATACATCTGTACACACAAACGCATCTGTATACATGCATACTGAGAGTACATACTTTCTCCATTCCCCCACCCCCATATTGCTATAAATCAAAGGAAAATATATACATCATTCTTTTATATTGAAAACTGAGAATGTCAAAGATTGATATTCTAAATGATTTTACTATATATGCCATTTAACCTATAGAGCTCAATTTTAAAAGGTGGGTGCCTTAGTAACTTGAGCAACAAAATGTGGAAACTGAATGTCCTTTAAAGGTAACCACGTTAGAAAAGTGGTCTACAGTGTATATAATATGCAATAGTCCCACTGTTTTAAAGCAAAACAAAGTTCTCTTCTCAAACCTGTTTTTTCCTCATGGTCTTCTCTCTTCTCTGTGTAACATTATTCCATCTTACACACACGCTTAGATGTTCCATAACTGCTTTATTTAAAATGCATGAAAGCTATCCACAGCTCATCTAAGAATGAAACAGTTTTAATATTTTCTGATCCATGTTTCTGCCACACACATTCGCCGGCAGTATGATAGCTCCAAGAGCAGACATCTGATTCTTGACATTTAAAGATACAATACTGGTGAAAAATAGTGACGCTTTATTAACTGCAAACAGCTTGTGAGGGAGTAGGTGATGTACTCTTAAAGTGTATAATCAGAACAAGCAATCGTTTCAGCCTTTCAATTTTATATTTTTGAATCAATGCCATAAGAAAGAGAAATAGCCAGAGATACAAATCTGGACGCTTTACAATAACTAACTATTAATCTTTTACATAAAAACACTTAGCAGTTTATTTACTGGTATAAAAAAGGATTAAGACATCTCAAAGTTTTCAAAGGTTCTCCAAGTTTTCATAATAAAATAAGAACTAATGAAAGCAAATCCTGAAATTACAGAAACCAAAGAATTTGTATACTTGTAACATCCTGTTGAGTGACATTGTAATGCTAAATACAAGCACAGCAACCTCCAATTCCCTATGCCCCTGCTGTGACTGCCTTTTCAAACCAACCCCCATACCTAGAAAGCTCTCAGTCTTCCCACATGAAAAAAATTAGCCTGTTGCCCATTGGAAATGTTCATTTGAAACATTGACTTTTAGCAATAAAATGCAAATTTATTTTTAATTTTATTTGAATTACTTTTCCCTTTTCTTCATCCAATGACCTCCCAGAAAATATTTAAGAAAACACCTCTGAAATATCAGAGTGAAAACACGTCTGCAAAAAAGATAATTCAGTAATCAGTGCTACATACTATACCTGAAGGTATTGACAAGACCGTTCCTGTTGACATGTCTCTGACTTCACCAGGGTCTGATCCATATTGACTGAAGCTTTCTGGTAAACCTCACGGGCTCTGCTCACTGTTAGTGTAGAGGACCAAGAGCTTTTTTTCATTAATTGGGCATCCAAATTCACGGGCAGGTTTGCACAAGTAGAGCATTTGACATCATTATTGCTTCTGGATGACTTCACAGTTTGTTGACTAACAGTGTTATAGGCTTCCATAAAGTACTGGGAAGTGGAACGATCGGGGCACCTTCCCATAGTCATAACCCCACTAGGACCATGATAAATGCAAACATCATTGTCCAAGTTGTCATCTGAACTCCACCATCCTGGTGCATTGGATCTGGACTTGCCTTCTGACCTTCTTTCTTTACTCTTGCTACGCTTCCCATATCTCATCGTCTGCGTCTCCTCTGGGCTTGCTTTGCCACCATTGACACTTCCCTTTGATGGTCCCTCAAGAGAATGAGACTTTGTGAAGAGCTTTTGAACAGAGTGGACCAAGTGGCGGATCCTCCCAGGACTGTCACTGCGATGTTCCACGGCAGTCCGTTTGTATTGTAAGGTATGGTAGCCATCTCGATTAAGAGGCAGTTGCCTTTCAAACTGGTCCAAAAGATTGGCAGGAATGCGATTAGTTTTATTAGTTGTTCCATGGGGAACAAGAGCACACTCATCTTTAAGTTCATGGTGGGAATTGTAATGTCGCCGAGGAAATGTACTGCTAGCAATTTGATCGTTATAGGGTACCATGCATTCTGCCTGAAAAGAGTTCCTCTGAGTATAATAAGGGTGATCTGCAGGGTGAGGGTCCACCGGATTTAACAAATATGGCTTTCTGTCTGGGTGATGTGGCAGACTGTCACATGGAGGGTCACAGGTAACCCCATGATGATGACTGCGGTTGCTGGATAATCCTTTCATTGTTGATGTAAAGAGTGTCCCAAAGTCATCTAATATGTATTGTTACGTTACAGACAGATCTCAGAGAAAGGCCTAGAAGAATGGAAAACAACAGAAGTTGTGAGATATTTAAGCCACTACAGTAATTAACATATAAATTGTCATTAATATCCAAAATCTTATGAATAAATCCTTTCTGACACCCCTAGACAATTGGTCATTCCTTATGCATGGCCTAGCAGAAAGGATAGCTCAACAAAGTACAAAAAGTGAGCTTGTTCTACAAAGTGAAAAGTAGACAAGGGAAGATTTTCTTCTGTGAAACCCACCACTGCTAACTAACTAACAGCAGTTAAAATGTTGTCATGTACCATCCAAAGCCCCAATCTGCAAACACATATGCATGTTTGCAAATCCTTATATGTATATTCAGTGGGCTCCAAATTACTCCCATGCATGTTTGCAGGATCAGGCCCAAATTCATTAAACAAAATCATGCTATTACCAAAAAAAAAATCGGAGTTACTTAGGGCCCAGTGGAAAGCATAGTTAAGTCAATGGGAATTCAAGAAGCAGTATGGGAGACATGGATCTTAGCTGGATAGTCTGTCTTTGCACAAGTGCAGAGAGCCGGTCAGGGTAACACAGTTAGAAAGACCCTGACACCCCCAGAACATGGTGTGGTAGTTACCAGACATGTTCAGTAGCTGTTCTGAGGCTTTATATGATGTTTTCATTGTGGGCAACCCCCCAGCCGGTCATAATCCAGTCACCCTCTGAGAGCTGCCTCAATAAGAGAGCAACTTGGGTATGTGGGGCCAGGGGTGGGGAAGGTTACAAACAGAGGAGTTAAAAACAGCCTAGCAGTTGATTGACACAGGACCAAGAATTGTGTTTGCTTTGGATACAGGCTACAGACTTTTGTTTCACCAGCAACTGAGAGGACCAGTCATCTATTAACCCAAGGGTTGGAACGCTGTAGGCGGTGGAGATCCTCAGACTGTTTGTTTGCTCATGTGCTTCAGAAGCATTTGAAATGACTGAGATGAGGCCAATTTTCAAGCATGGAATAGTCCAGATGAAACACTATAATATACTATTGTCACACTACAAAGATTGTGAAATGTCTCTGAGAGAAGATAGGGGGAATGTGCCTTGATGTGTGCTGAAGGGTAGAAAGTGTTTTGCTGACATCTTACTTTTGAATGTTTGTAACAAAAACAAAAGGAAGAAACGCTGTATGAGGAACACCATAAATTTACTGTCTAATAGCTTTTGTTTAAAAGTTATTTATACTATTCCTAATACTATTCACACTGTGTTTTTTGTGTGCCTTAAAGGCTTGTTGTTAGTAAGAAAGTATGTAGTATGCTCTCTTTGAAATCAACTGGGACCTATTAACATTCATTTATCGGGGTTTTACATACATTAGCCCTGAGGTTTAACGCTGTGTAATGCTTTTTGAAAAGTCCTGAAAAGACAGAACTCTAGTCTGTGCTTCTGCAAAGAGGGAAGCTGAGGTGCAGGAAGAAGGGGACTGTAATAGATTTATACAGTATCTTGCCTGAGCAGTCCCTACCCTCTTATCCCCAGTACATAAGCACATTATTAAATCAATAAAACAATGAAAACAGCCCAATTGTAATAATTTTACAGTACACACCTTTGGGATCATTACATACCTATTGATGTACTCCTACTCTTTACCAGAAATATTTTAGACTTAAAGTGGACTGGTATTTTGCTGTTCAGACTTATTCTCATAAATTTTCAAAGAAATGAAATGTTTTAGCATCATTGCTCCCTCTAAAGTCAATGGGATTTGTACAGCCAAGTCCTGTGTGTTGCTTTTGCAAATGTAAAAGGTTGTATTACTTGACAGCGGATTGAAAATATTTTGCCTCAGAGTGACTGTCTCAGTGTTATAGTACTACAACTGGCAACCAGATATATTTCTTGGGCTCAAGTGATTCGATAACTACTACTTTTGAATCTAATGTCCCCCATTCAGATCTCCATGGGGCAAATTTAGCAGACCAAAGGACCAGTTGCAATAATATTGCTGCAGCATCTACACCACTAATGTATGAATTGCTAATGATGCAAAATATTTCATAGCAATATCTAAAGAGCTGAGGAATAGAAGGGTGTTGCAACAGCATTGGGCTTTTTTGAGGAGTTCTTGGTCTGCAGTCTCTTTGCAGCTTCTTTTGACTTAAGTGAACTGAAACTTTTTCAGCTACACTATTGTTTCCATTGGGGCTGATAATGCATTGTATCCCTTGGAACACTATTTCAGACAGTCTTTCTTGGGAGTGTAGAAGGACTTGCATAGCAACGGGAGTGGCAATGGTATAATAAGGGATTTTCATCAGTTAAGTGTTTTAATTATTTGTAGACATCCCATCTACTGGAAAATCAACCACAAAGACTTTCTGAAATAGCATTAAATTGATCAATGTCTAGCAAAGTCGGTTTTGCACTAACCAGAACATATTTTATATTTTCGTCTGCCTCTTTAGCTAGCTAAAAATGCTGCTCAATATACTACAGAGCTGTTGTAGAAGTGCTGCATTTCACTCTTCCATACCACCTCTGTGCAATGCAGAAAATGTTCATTGTCTGGTGACCTTGAATGCTAAAAAGAGGCTTGAAAATAACACAAATGGCATTTGAAATATTCAACAAGATGAGCTCACTGCTTTACTCAAATAGGGGCATGGCCTAAATCACTTCTAAAAGCACAAAAAGATACTATATTCAGAGGTCAGGTCTTCTCAACTACACAGTACTTACGGTACCTGGAAGTTCTAAAGAACACTTTACAGCTTTACCACCTCCTTTACAAACATGATCTATTAGAGTGTGGAACAGTCATGATTCCTAAGGGAAATGGTCGTAGCTCTATTACTTGAGTCATTTAAAATGTAACTTGACAAAGAATATTCTATCAAGAACAATTCTGCAAAATGGACCTGATGACCAAATAATATCTATGAACATAGGTATACGCTATAAAGCTTGGCAAACGGGAGTGTCAGCCACTAATGTTGACAAAAATCCCTGTTATCATATTGTGAGATTTAAGATTATGTAATAAGAATTATTTTAGCTCTAACAAAATACAAATTCACCATACAGGAAAAAGATCACAACAATCCCACTCTCAAAGATCTCACAATCTAAAATATAGATAGAAAGAAGACAGGGTAGAGTGGAAAAATCCAAAATGGTGAGCGAGCAACTTTTATTTCTTTTAATTATTAATGCTACTCTGAATTTCCAGCTTGTGGGTATTGTGAAAGAAGCAATTTTGCAGAGGAGACATTTGAATGAGAAGAGGGGGTAAAAGTGTGCGGACTTTCCATGCATAAAGGGCAGCATGGAAGAAGTCATGGAGATGTGTGAGAGAAAAGGAAATGAATGGAATATATAGACTGGTGTCACTGGTGGGGCGGAGTGATTAGGGAAAGGAGCAAGAGCACTGTAAGAGGGAAGGTCTGATTTGTAAGCTGTAGCAAAACTGGGTGCGGTCTAGAAGGCAAATTTTAAATTAGATGCAGTGTGCAAGGTGGAGGGCTTCAAAAGAGATGGAAGATGTGGTTTGATTAATGGAAGAGGAGAATACTTTTACTGATAGACAAATATGATAGGGAGGCAATGTGGGTGTTACAGAGGCTGGATAAGAGGAGATCTTAATAAACAAAAAAGGAAAAGACCAGGGTATTGAAGAGGGACAGTGTCAAGATATGGAAGGACAGCTTTTAAGACAAAGAAGAAGGAGCAGATTTTCAATAGGTTATGATGGAAGATGCTGCAAGATTTGGATATGGCTTGGCTATAAAGAAAGGAGGAGGAGGAGAAAGGAATTCCCACGTTGTGGTCCTGGATAGCAGGTACGATGGTGGAGAGGCTTAAGAGGAAAGTGTTATAGCCATATTAAGTTGGAGTTGTCAATGATTCTTCCATGAGAAAATGCTGAATAAACAGGAGAAAATGGACTGGACTGAGTGAGAAAGAAGATTTGAAAGTCACCACCAGAAGATAATCTTCTTCCTCACGAGCGCATGCAGGGTTACAGTGAAGATGTGGTGGTTAAGAATAAGGCATGGCAGGACCACTATAAAGAAGGCACCATGGAGGAAAAGAAATGCTCAAATCAAATGCTGAAGATCTCACAATGGTTGGAGAACCAGAAGAGGGCAGAGCCAAAGAAAAACAGGCTGTCATGGAGAAGGGAGTGTTCAGCAGTATCAAAAGATGTGGAATGGACATAGATGGAGTCTTGCCAGAAATGTATTCTATATAACGTAGAGTAGAATGTTTTTATTCTTAACTATTAGGCTGCTATATATGTTATGTTATGTTACAGAGGCCCTTACATTGCATTAACTGTTGTGAAGATGATAATGCTGAAAATATCAACCAAGAAATGAGCACCATTCTTTATTATATATCAAATATTTAAATAACAAAGATATGTCCCATTGTACTTTAATTATTTTCCTACTTCAGGAGAATATAACAAAACCACAAAAGTATCAGGCTAAGCTGGCACACTGATATACATCACACTGAATAAAGCATACTGATGACATATTTTCCCTATATTACTGAAGCTTAAAGTTTGTCTATTAAATATTTAATGGATTATCCTTCTCCCCAGTAAAATGCACATTTTTTTCTTTGATACATTAACTGCATTCAGAAAATACTTGAAACAAATGACATGGTACAACTGCATCCCCTCATCCCACTGGAAAATGATTCAATGTAATTATATATTATCTTCCATAACAGAATTGGTTAAACCGATCAAGAAATTTTTCAGTGTCATTAACAGCCAGTGGGGAATCTGACTATGTCATGTGCAGCTGAGAAGAGAAAAATTGAGTTTGTGCTGTTTTGTTATATCTTGGCCAAACCAAGATTGTTTAATCAATCATAAAAATCATAAAAGATACTTTCTGAAGAAATTACAGATTTATAAACAATGGAAATAGCAGCTCTGCGACTAGAAGAACAGAAGACCACTTGATCGTATAATGATGGATGACACAGTAGAGAAATAAAAACATTATCTTGCAATGCTGGAGAAGTCTTATCTTATGCAGAATCAGTAATATGTTTGCCATTGTTATTTTAAGTATGCCGTATGAGAGAAGGGGATAAAAATCTATTTCTACTTATTTCTGACATAGTACGCCCACACATATTACAGTACACAGTACATATATCAGTATTATGTTGGAATGATTTAATGTGCTGAGACACTGTGTCCGAAATAATTCATGTCACTAGTATGGTGTGTTGTGGATGTACCCCATACTGGCCATGAAAGGGTTAACCACACACTACGGGCAGTGGAAATCCTTCCGCCCAGACCATGCTGGGCACGCTCCAATTGCTGCCACAGTATAAGAGGGAACAGCCTAGCTCATTGTAGGCTGACTGCAGAGGACGAAGGATGTTCGCTGGAGGCTTCAACCCAGGAACCACTGCGGCTGTTGCCAGAGGCAACCACAGACCCAGAGAACCAGGCAGGACCCCCAATGTGTCCAGACTCCTGACTGGAGTCAGACTCTCAGACGATTATGCACGCTGAGGAGCCTGGAAGCCCTGATGAGCTGTGGACCACCATGTCAGGAAACAGGGCAGGAAGCAGCCCATGGAAGGGGGAAAATGGCTGTGACCCCCAGGATGAGTCGGCGTGTTGAAAGTGGATTCCCTGCTGAGTCATTGGTGACCAAATTTGCCACTGCCAGGGCCCTGGGCTGGGACCCAGGGGAGTAGGGTGGGGCCAGGTCCCCTACCCTGGCTGTCACCCTCTGACTCTGGCCATGGGGCCAAGCAGCCCCGACCTCCAGGGCAGCCCCACTGTCTCTGGCCACTGGGCCACACAGCACTGACCCCCCCGAGCAGCCCCATTCTCTCTGGCCACAGGGTCACGCAGCCCTGACTCCCAAGGCAGACACAGTGACTCTGGCTGTTGGGCCACTCTACCTTGAGGTGAAAGACAAGGGGCTGCCACACTCCCCATCCTGCCACAAAGAGGGACAGAGTGGATGTATCCTGCGATACATGGTTTGGAATCAAAATGGCATATTCAGAACCTGAATATAAAAATGTTACAAGCTTTCAAGTATTTTATACAGACTCCGTTATGATTTTGTATTTGTATTAACTGATGCACAAATCATCTATATTTTGTGTTCATTAATGTGTAATGCTTTCAAGAAACCTGTTTTCTGTTTTATAGATCTGTGGAAACCTTTCCCTTTTAAACAGATTTAGTGATGTATACCATAGCCTCTCCAATTTTATCTGAGAAGATCACACAATTACGTTACTTGTGTTTCATAAAAAACCACGAAGGAACTATCAGGTACAAAATTCTTTAGCTACAATCATGTGCAAGTAATACTTACATAGGGTAGGCAATACAGCAGACTAGAGCAGATAATATAGAATGCATAGTTAACATTTGTGTATTCTTATGTATTTAGAAACAAGCTATAGTTAGCATCTTATCTAACCTATAATAAAGTATTTTATATTTCTTTCATGTGGACAATATGTAAATATTTCTTTCATGTGGACAATGTAGTAAATATTGACTATTTTTCTAGTAATTTCAGAATTTGATTATGCAACAATAGTATAAGATTCATAATGAGAAACTCCACAATATATAGAAGCACAACTGATACTTACAGAAGTAATCTGAAGGAAGCACAACATAATTATACTTGTATATATATTGCATATTTTAAATATTAAAAAAACCCCAAGGAGTTGAGAAATTTGTGAGCAACAAGTGAACAGGAAAACTATTAGCAATATACAGTATTGAGTCTAAATAATCACTTTGTATGTAACTTATGATTTCCTACTTAAGGGTAAAAGTCACCTTAGCCACATCACGTAATCCCTGCAGTACATCTCTGTTGAGAAAATGAGGGCCAGACTGATCTGGAGTTGCGTTTTCTTTATGCAGTGAACATAATTCTTTTGAAATATCATTCAGTGAGTCACAGCCTGTTTTTGAAATCTCAGTTTCAAAGACAGGGTCAGACTAAAACTATGGCTCTGATTCAGAAAAGCACTTAAGCATCCTTGCTCTATAGGGATACTTTCCTGAACAGGGATCTCTGTGTCTAAAAACAGACTAGACTTTCCAAAAATAGGTGCATGGCTATTTGGGACATATAAACACTTTTTCATAAATACCCTTTTAAATGTTGTCATCTGTAACAGTTCTCACGTTTGATACTATTGTATCCTTCCTGGACAAATGGAGAGAGATTCTCCTTAGCCTCAGACTGAACCCTGAGGATTTCAATTTATTCATATACTTAATGTGTCATCAAAAGAAATAGTTGTTAACAGAGAATACCAGGGATTGAAAATGATGCCTCAAGAGTTCCAACCTCTTACAAACACAGAAAAAACACATTTGGACTGAGATTCAAACTGCCATACACTCCTCAATCCGAACAGAACACTCATCTTCCAGGTCTCTATATTTAACAGCCAATTATTCTGGTGTGGCCTTTCTATTGGCTTTAATAACATCAATGTTACATCACAATGATGCAGGTATACATATAAATACAAGGATACATATGTAAAAAAATGTGTCCATGTGCTTTGTTAAAGATATTCAGCATCTATCAAAAGGAAAATAAGATCTTACATTAATTTTCCCAATCCTTTTTGGCATATGTCCTGAGGTGAAATATACTTAAAAAGTATCAAAAGGATGTGTGGATTTTGGTGTCATGACAAGCAGTCAGCCCAGGCAAATGACATTTAAAATACATTTCTGGCTTTGAACAGCAGAAGGGAATCCTCATGAGAAAGGGTCTGGGAAGTACTTGTCCAACTTTACAGACAGATCAATAATTGGGAGTATCTTGAAGAAAACAATCAGATTCTGGTTGATCTTTGAGGAATGTATTGAAATTGGCATAGTATTGAAGGAAAACTCAGAAGAGAGAAACAGGATTATGTGATTAGAATAGATGGATTATTACTAAGAATTTTTTTGTCCTTGTCTACTTTTCCTGTCTGCATTATCATACCTGACATTTTTAAGTTCACAAATGACTATGGTGAAGGTTGCCAGCAACATATATACCCTAGAATGTGATCACAAATGACTCACTGCCTTAGATAAACATAATGAAAACAATTAATCATACTTTGGGGGTACAAAATGTTATAGCCACCTAGGAACCAGATTTTCACTAAAATGGGTGTTTGTGGTGAGACAATATTGAAGTCCAAGTTTATCATGTTATCTGTCTCTTGTAGTTCTTTTTCTTCTATAGCTAATAATAAATTAATTCTTCTATAAGAGTGTCACTAAGATTGTAGTCACTGCAAGGACCTTCTAACACATAATTAATCCGTGAGTCACATTCAAATACTATAACAAGGTTTGCAAAAGCTGCACCACTGATACATCTCTGTGACATTTTGACATATTGAGACTGAATTTTAATCAAGTTAGGTGTGCAATTATTTGGATTGCATGCACAAATCTGGGAACTGTATATAAAAATGGCAAACAGTGATAATTTTCACTCCCACTTACCTCATTCACACACACAATTGATCCTTAATGTTTTTCAAAGTCAGATCCATTATGACAAATAATGATATACTATATAATTAGACTGCTTGTAGTCATGCATTTTCTGTGGTACTTCAGTACAGAATGTGTCTCTCAGGGTAGGGTGCAGCACATTATATGTAGAATTTGTGGTAGGTCCTATCACAGATGTATAATTGCCATTTTCTATTCTTGCCTCTGAGGAGGAAAGTGACCCAGCTGCTTTTGATGCATTAAAATGTCTAGATGAGCAGTATATTATGTTACACACATTATAATATATATAATTTGTAGTTTATCTTGTTATGAATCTTATACTATTGTTACATAATCACATTCTTAAATGACTAGAAATGTATATATAGAGAGAAGGGTGTGCATAATGTGTGTGTGGAGGAAAACATTAAATTGTACTATTTGAGAAATACTAAGTGAACATATATTTAAAGACTATATTGTAAGGTATATGTCTAAAGCAGGGGTCTCAAACTCGCGGCCCGCGGGCCAACTGCGGCCCGCAGGCTTGTGTCATGTGGCCCGCAGTCCGAATCCGGCCGCAGGCTTGTTCTGTGAGCGTTTTCTGAACGGAGCTCAGGCAAGTTGTGGGACATCTTGCCTGAGCTGTTAAAAAGGCAACGTCAGAGTTAAAAGGGAAATGGCCGCCGAATGTGGCCCCACAGGCAGATTTAACGACGGAGAGTGGAGCCTGCAAGTCTCTCTCTCTCTCTTACTGTGCCGCCGAATTTTACCCTGCGGGGAGATTTTTCGGCGGAGAGTAGAGCACGAAAGTATGAGCAGAGCAGTGTGGCCCCCCTGAACTGAACTTAAGGGAAATGTGGCCCGCCATAGCAATTGAGTTTGAGACCCCTGGTCTAAAGGGACCAATTTAAGGTTGCATATGAAACTCTAATTCTATTTTTTTTATTTTTGAATGCTACCTTAACATTCTGTCAACAGAGTTACATGAAATTTGCAGAGGGCTTTCTGAGGAGAAGGAAAACAAATTCCATAATTTGGAACTATAGGGTTATACACCACTTGGATAGCTTGTGCCATATACCTCACTTCAAACCTAAGGATCTGCAGATTGCCTGTTTTGGTTCGAAAAGCTAAAGATCTTTCACTTACTGTAATGACATAGAAATTCTCTGATCTTATTTCCAACCTAGAGATGTCATAGAGAAAAAGGAGACTCTGGATTACCGCATGCTGGTCTCATAGCATTCAAATGACTGGAATTGCTCAGGATCACACAAAGAAGGAACCTGTCTTACAATCTCAGTAGATGCAAATACCAGAATACATCCAGCACTGACAATGTGGAGGTGCTACCACCATGCAAAGAAATTACAAAAAGTGCTAAGTTAATAACTTACATATGGAGATATGAAAGGATTCATTTTGTATACATTATTCACTTATGAACTGTTTCATGCTCACATTTTCAATTAATATTTGATGCTCAGCAGAAAAAACCTACATACAATGTATGTAAAGTACAATACTATTCTTGTGAAAATCAGGTACTGTAATGTTCTCAAATCCTGTTCATTTTTTTTAAAAAGGTCATCTTTAGTTTATATCATAAAAGCAGGATTTGATCTAAGTCATCTGGACTCTCAACATCACTGAAAAAAGGACTGCAATTGTGGTAATCAGTAAATATTTTGCAGCAGAATAATGAACACTGCTGATCAAAGCCTACACAGAACTTCCACCAACATTGTATGATCCACAAGTGCAAGGTTATTAATCCACTTTCTGCTAGCTTTTTTAATAGTCTGAACCTTGTGAAATCCTGTAGCACTTCGTTTTTGCAGCATGAATCAGAGGCTAAATTCTGACCTCAGAGACTGACTGCACTGCCCCTTTAAGCAGGGGGAGGAGAGGGCATTATTTGGCTTGCTGAGGGAAGTTCTTTATGGGGGATAGAGGGGAGAGGTCAGAAGCTGCTGCAAAAGAGAGCGTTGATCAGTGTGGTAACATGGACTCATCCCCTGGACTGGAAGGGCGGAGGAGTTGTAAAAGGGGGCAAGCCCGAGTGTGAGAAGCCCTTTTTCTGTGGAGCAGGGAGGCAGCAGGGCTTGGTAAAGGACTTAAAAAGGAGGTGTTAGTTAAAGGAATGGAATGGGCGGTCAGTTTTGTGTCTGAATGGTATGAATAGCCTTTTTTATAGCCTACCTTAACCCTCATACAGGGGTGGGTGGATGGTAAGATCTCAGAAATGTGTTGGCTGGGGGGCCTGGATGGAAAAAAGGGAGAAGGCTCGTGGAAGCCCTCTGGGTTGTTATCGAATGAACATGGACTGTACTGTACTGTACTGAACACTTTTATCTGCCAGGTAGTCCCAGACATCTAATAATAAAGCTGCCGCCCGATTAAAACCATATCAAGTGGCTCATGTCCTCCTTTCTGTATAGCTGGACAATTGTTTGTGTGGTTTTAAGAGGTTTACTGTATGCTATCCTGAAACCACAGTATTTACATTCATGCCTGACTTCTCTTAGTCCCATGTGCAGGGGTCCAGCTCACATGACACACAGGATTAGGGCCTATGCTTTTATGGTGATGGGTGTTTGTGTGTACGTAACTTTACATGCTTTCAAATAGCGATACACTACATTCAGAAATTCATTTACTAAAATGGCACTTATTTTTAGATTTACATTTCTTATTATTTAAAAATGAAACAGAACATTGTTTTAAATAAAATGCTTCATTTTTTCATTTCTCATCTGAGAGCAGCAAGCTGACTTAAATGTAATAAAATACAGTTTTATGAGGCACTTTCCATTGCTCTTGCTTTCAGAATGGAGTGCTTATAGGCCCTGATCTACTTAAATAGAAAAATAGGATTTTTTTTTCCTTTCACTGCCCTCTGCCAGTGACTTTTTACTTGTTCCATGGTACCCTTCTAAGTCCAAGCAACATTATATTCGGTAAAGGATGTCAATAGCACATTCTGTAAGCTTTCCGTCTGCCCCTTGTGCTGGACCTGATTGTCAGCTGCTGGCACTAGTGGTGGTGGAATGATATCAAGAACCTCAATTCTGATTATGCTGTTCCTGAAGATTTGTTACCAGCCCCCCATCTCAAATAAAAAATAATTGAGTATCTAATGGAACAGCCCCACCACAGCCACATAAGAACTTGGAAAGAGTTAGTGACATGACAAGAAAGATGAGATCATTGGCCCTAACAGCTGGGAATTCCATATGCTGCCACCACAAGTCCATCAGAGTGTCACTGGACAACCAACAGCAAGGAACAATAAAAATACCCCTGAAAAATAATGGTAAAAATTATCAGGGGAACCCATTTCACAGTCAAGCTTGGTATTATACAGCCTTGAACATATTCATAATTTTGCCAGTGTGGTGCCCTTGCACTATCATGGTCCAGGCTCTGCTTTCCCGAAAGATTAGCAAGGCATGAGGGTGCTGTGGAAGAGGTTCTATCCTTGGATCAGAAAAAGATCCATGAAGTTGCTCTTCACAGATTAAGATGTGGTGCTAATGGGTTTGTAGTTCTTGGAAAAAAAGTATTTGTAAGGCAGGTCTCAGTGACAGTGTTGTTAATGATGAGTTAATACTTTGGAGAAATTAGGGGGATCCTGAGGCTTCCTCATAAAGCTCTGATTGCTACCAGTTATCAGCTCAGACCATATTTATTGAATAGGACACAAGGAAAACTGGCAAGAGGTAAAGCCATGAAAAAGTTTAACTTATATTAAGGGCCTACTAACTCCTGCAGAAAATATGCTTGAGGAACTACCTCAAAGAACTTTTTTAACTACTTTATACATACTACCTCAGATAGCGGCAAAGACAGTTGATAGGAAGAAAACATCTTTGCTTAGCTCAGAAATGCAGTTACTCTTTAGAATGCCCTCTTCAAAATCAACTTCTACAAAGTCCTCATTCTAGAAGCAACAGGAGACAAAATAACTAATGCTCAGTTCGTCTCTCTTTCATCTAACCCACAGGATCAGAGGTAGCTTGGATTTTTCCTGAGCTAATTTCTACACACCCTTTTATTAAAAAAATGTTAATTAATATGGTAGACTCCTGAGATTCAGTTGACCCGTATAAATGGATTATTTGCGCAAACACCTTTAAGGAAAGGTACTGGTACTGTGAAATGTATAATACTGTTTAAACAGACAATTAACAAAAATAAACTTAAAGCTCTCCTATAATTCATGAAAGGAGTTCACTTTACTGAACTGTCAGAACTTACCCTATTAAGTCTACACTGTATAGGTCAACTTATCTGGATCAACTAAACAGCCAGTGAAGAAAAGTACCTTCTCAAGTGGCATAGCGCTGCGTCAATGGGAACACGTGCAGTGCAGTGAAGATGGGGTGCTGAAAAGAAGCACAGAAGTTAACGGGAGTTACGCAAGTTTTTTGTGTAGTTTGCGTAACTCCAGTCGACTGCCGCTGAATCTCTGAGGTAAGTGTAGTTTTTGTTGATACTGTATTGCTTGATTTGTTTGTTCGTTAATTTACAAGTTTAATACATCTAACTATATTTTCAGTTTAAAACAGAAACAAAAACTCTTAGCAAAATGGTGCTAAGCTTGAGTAAATATCAAATATAAAGGTAAAACATAACAGGGATGTTATAATTATTATCAAAAGAAGCATTCCAAACTGAAAAGAAATCCAAACACGTTAAGGAATGAAAGTATAAAGTTACAGACCATTTTAAAATTAATTTTAAGTTAAACTAATTAATTGATTTACTTATAAATTCTTAGACAATGCATTATGTACTCGAAGAGTGAATGCTCTACTTTTAAGGAACAATCTGTATTCATATGTATAACTTACTTAATTCAACTCCATCTTAACTATGGAACCATGACAAGCACTTAATATTTATATTTTAAATAAATATAGATTAAAAAACTTTTAAAAGAGGTTCTCTCTATAATCACAATATTGGATTCACTTTTGGCCATCAGCCTGACTGGAAAAATCAAAGATTTGGTTGAATACCTCAAAATATTTCCGCTAATATTTGTCCAAACAAAAAATATAATTTGCCTCAGCTGTGTTCATGCCTTTTTTGTGTTTATTTTAATCAGTATTTCAGTGAATTGGTTCAGTGACCTGAATGTGTATGCAAATTTAATTTTAAGACAGCAGCATAGAATACTCATAAAAAACAAGCTTTGTACTTCTGTAATCACAAAAAGAACCTAATTTTAAGAGTTACGCTCATCCAATTAAGTAGCAAAAAAGGATGCTGCGTATTACATGGGTCATATCAAAGCTAACATAGCCCAAATATTGGATTTTGAATACTTGCAGTGAATGACTTGCAAATAACATAACTAAAATCACTCATGGAAACTATTCAATTAAAATACTGAACAAATATGAGAAATGCAAAATTTGCTTATGGACAATTAGCAAAAGAGGAGGCAAAATCCATTGAATAAATGATTTGCTACAAGTTATTCACTCAGCTTTGTAAAAGTGGGGATGTAGGCATGTTTGGCTAACACCATTTAGCTCAAAAGAAAAAATTAATAAACTGCCTGATATCCTGGGATGAACGGGCGAGCTCTATATTGTGTGTGGAGTCTGTTTTCTGTGTGTAATTGATTGACTGATCTTTATTTGCATGGTCTGTGATTGATTTTTCGTCAAATGAGTGAGGTCACACTAATTCTGAAACTTTGGTTCTCAGAAGAAAAAGATGGAGCCCTTCGTGGAGACTTGTTAGATGTACTTCCTGTAGTCTCAGGCCCGGTCTACACTTACCTTTGAGATTCAGCGGCAGTGGACGGGAGATACGCAAGTGACGTAAATCACTTGCGTAACTCCCTTCGACTTTGCAGCGTCTCCTCTGCGTGGCGTCCACACTGCGCTGTGTCGAAGGGAACAGCGCTCCCTTCGACACAGCGCTACTCCATTTACTGAGGTGGTTTTCCTGCGTCGCTTCCTGGATCGACTGAGCGTGTCTACACAGACCGCTCAGTCGATCTAGAGCAATCGATGTGACGGCAGCGAATTTGCCGCCGTCAGTGTAAACCCAGCCTCAGTCACTGCATTATATTCTCTCTATAAATAGCAGTGGTGAAATAATATCAAAAGATAAATGGGTATGTTATTACTGAAGGATGCTAGACTTTGTCATGTCTCCAGCCCCATTATTGTATGTTACCTGTTTAGCTCTGGAGGGCAGGAACAATGACCACACGGCATTGCACCTTAAGTGGTGGGGGGCAGAGGACACTGTCAGTCTTACCTTCTTTAAGACGGGAGGGTAGAGAGGCACAATGTTGCTGAAGATGCAGAGTGGGTCAGCTGACTCATCTCCCGAGGACCGGAAGAGAAGGGAGTAGGTAAGAGGTGAGCCCAGAAGAAGAAATCTCCTTCCCCAGACCAGGGAGAGCACCCCGCAACTTTGGAAGTGGTATGATACCAGGGTGGTCAGGACCAGTGGTGGGGCTAGCCACTCCTTTCTCAGGGGGCTGGGAAGAAACTTTTCCCTCACTGCCAGACTGGCCAGGATGGAATGGGGTTATTTCACTTGCCCCACAGCAGGTTTGGGCGAGTAGGGAATGGGAATTAGGCTCTCATGTCGCAACTCATTACATAAGCGAGGTGCAGATGTCCAGTGCAGGTGCTCCATAGGAAAGGGACGTTTGGCAAAGGATTTAAAGGAGGTGTTTGTTAAAGGAGTGGAAACATGGGAGGTCCAGGGCTCCTATGACTGGCATGATGGAGCCAACTCACCCTCCTTCATAGCTCCCCTTAACCCTCATTGGGGAGAGGGGAGATGGTAAAGTCCCAGCAGAAGGTTGGCTGGAGACTAGCATGGGGGAGGGGATGATAAAACCCCACCAGGTAGATAATGAAATGATCATGGAGTAACTTGCATTGTACATGTCTATCTGCTGGGTACTCACAGACATCTAATAATAAAATTCCTGCTTAATTAAACTATATTCAGTGTCCCCTGCCCTGCTTCTGGTATTGCGGGACAACGCGGCTGCAGATCCTTGGGGCAGCTGGAGGATGGGCACAAAGGCGCCTGTTTCTCTCTCAATTTGGAGAATGCATAGCACACTGCTAGCACCAAACACAGTAAGCAAGAAATTATAATTATTAGTAGTAACAAGTAGATACAGAATACATTGAAGAATATTTCCAGTTCACTTGAGTTTTCCTGCTTGGAAACATACTCAGGCAAACAGGGTATTTGAAGTGAGAGCAAAAAGGAAAGAAATAAAGATTAAAATTGGAAGACAAAGAGAAAGCAATAATTGGGCTTTATTCTGTCTTTGCTTTCACCAGTTATTCACTGGTATAAATAATTCCATGGACCTCAGTGGAATTACTCCTGACTGACAGTTTAAGTAATGTGAAAAAGGAACAGAATATATTTAATCTTAGAACCTCTCTCGTGAAGACTGACCAATGCTTGCTAGTTTGAAGGTAGAGAATATACCTTTCCTATGATATTTGGTAAATACAATTTCAGAATGACTAGTAATGCATCCTGAAGGGGCATAATATTAGTTGTGTTATCACTTCATCATTGAAAAATCATAAATAAAATATATGTTGTAAAATATATTGTAAGGAGTTTAACAAATTTGTTCTGTAATTAATGCCAAATAGTAAAGTACACATATATTTAGGATAATGTAGATCTTTAAGATCAGAAGGGACCATAATCACCATCTAGCTGACCTTCTGCATAACACAGGCCATAGAAATTTGTCCATTAATTCCTGCATTAGATCCACAACTTTTGGTCCATAATTCCTGGCTGACCTATATCACAGCTTTTAGAAAGACATCCACTCTTGATTTAAAGACTTCAAGTGATGGAGATTGTACCACATCACTTGGAAAGATGTTCTAATGATTAATTATCCTCACTTTTAAATATCTGTATCTTATTTTCTATCTAATTTTATCTAATTTCAGTTTCCAGCCATTTGATCTCATTATGCTTTTGACTCCCAGATTCAAGAGCCCTCTATCATCAGAAATCTTCTCCCCATGTAGGTACTTCTAGACTATGATAAAGTCACCTCTTAAGATTTCCTTTCATTAGCGAGATGGTTTGAGCTTCTTAGTCTCTCATTGTAAAGCAGGTTATCCAGACTTCGAATCACTTCTGTAGGTCTTATTTCACCCAGACCTTGAATCAATTTTGTATGTATCAATCAGGGATATCTCAAAGATAATAATTCCTGTAAAATATACAAATGTGCCACCAGAAATCATATCTGTTTTGAATGCGAGCGCAAGGAAACAGTATGACAATCATACAAAACTGTATCACTTCCTCACATCAACTCCTCTATTTATATACATCAACACCATTTGCAATAATCTGTAATCTACAACTGTTGTTTAGTCTCCCATTATTCAAGTAGGGATTTACAAGCACAGCTTCCATCAGTGGTTGTATCAAAGAAAGCACAGTAGTTCTGATGTGGGGAACTGTCCATTAAGAACTAGAGCTCAGATTGTAAACTCATCAGAACAGGGATCACATCTTCTCATGTGTCTGTATAGGGGGCCCCCAAACCTGAATGTGGATTGAATGTTGCCACAATAAATAAATAAATAAAACTCATTTAAAAAAATACTAGTTAGGTGTTGGTCACTAACATTTTGATCAGATTTTGAATTGGTACCAAACAGTAATGGCTTTATCCTCTCCCATTAAGTATCTTTAAATCACTCATCCCTCCCTCAAAACACCCAAGATAACTCAGAAACATTTTCAATGTGTTGGGTTTTTTCCTTCCTGCAGAAACAAGGAATTGGAACACCTGATATCCAAGAAAAGTGACAAAACTGTCAACTGCCTGGGCCAAGTTTTGTTTAAGAACACAGGTTCAAGAATATAGCTGTATTAGCACATTACCATTTATTGATAACTATATTAATCATCACTAAAAATCCACAATAGAAAATTAACGTTATGGCTGTATTGTGCAGTATAAATCAGGTTTTGAAATGTACCTAGAGGTAGATGAGGCTTGTCATCTCTTCTGAAAATAAGCTAAGAAATGTTCATAAGTTTGAGATTTTGAGAGTTAACCTAAAGCAGTATTCTTCATATTCTTAGCATAGCATCACATGATGGGTGACATTCTGATCTCAAATACAACATGTAAATTTAGAGTAATCCTACTGAAACCAGTGACGTTGTTCTAGATTTTCCCATTTGTAATTCACAATTACAACCAGCGTCCTGGAAAGCCACCTTTAACTTTCATTTCTGACTGCAGTGTCAGTGCCTATTAACACTCAGCTTGTAGGATATGGAGAGTAGTGTCAAATGCTAGATTCTCTTCAAAGATTCAGAGCTGCGTTAAATGCTAGTTCAGACTGCATTTCTTTTGCTTGGAACATTCACAATAAAGTCAGACCTAGAGATCACTCACATTCTAGAGATTTGGCCAACCATAATTAAAACAGTGATGCACATGTGTCCAAGCAAAGTAGTGTATGCACTAGAGTTATGAAATTTGAATTACAGCAGCATCAGATCATATTGTTTTAAGACATTGTAGCTGAAAAAAAAACCAAACCCAACCATCACAAACAATAAAAAGCCTACAGAAGGGACCTGGGCAAATGTAAATTGGTTTTTTTAAAGTCTGGATCCAGTAGTATCTATTCAGTGGATAAATGGAGGACACCTCTTTCTATAAGTCTCAATCTGACACTTTAAGAGCATTAAATTCATATATTTCAGGCATTTTAAAAAAAGAGGATGTTCTTCTAGTTCTTTAGGTCACAGGTAAAAACTACCACAAAGAATATACCTCATTTGTCTCTGTGACACAGAAGCTCCTAGGAAAAGGGTTCCCTGTTCTTTGCAAACTCCTCTTACCTCAAACTTGACAAACTCATTACACCAGACTGGACTAGTGTGTCTAGTTCTGGGTGCCACATTTCAGGAAAGATGTGGACAAACTGGAGAAAGTCCAGAGAAGAGCAATAAAAATGATTAAAAGTCTAGAAAACATGATCTATAAGGGAAGACTGAAAAAATTGGGTTTGTTTAGTCTGAAGAAGAGAAGACTGAGAGGGGACAGGAGAACAGTTTTCAAGTACATAAAAAGATTGTTACAAGGAGGAGGGAAAAAATTCTTTTCATTAACCTTTGAGGATAGATAGGACAAGAGGCAATGGGCTTAAACAGCAGGAAGGGCAGTTTAGGTTGGACATTAGGAAAATAATTCCTGTCAGGGTAGTTAAGCACTGGAATAAATTTCTTAGCGAGGTTATGCAATCTCTGTCAGATTTTTAAGAGTAGGCTGAACAAACACCTGTCAGGGATGGTCTAGATAATGCTTGGTCCTGGCCTTGAATACAGAGAACTGGACTAGATCTCTCGAGGTCCCTTCTAGTCCCATGAATCTATGTCATACAGAATATTTATCCATCAATAGTAACAAAGAATCTACAGAAAGCTCATAAATTGTCAAGATTCATAATCATTGCAAGATGCATGCATGGGTAATATTTAAGGGGTAATGTATTTATACTGAAAGTATGCTTTATGGACTTGGAGTAGAAAGTCGTCACAGGTGATATGTTTCAGTGATGGCCCATTCAGGTAGAAGGGAGTTGTCACCCCACCCTGTTTAGCTGTTGATGTAATGCAAGGCTCAGTTGTTTAGACTTGCTCAATCCCAAGAGTTTCAATCGAAAAGCATCAGAGGCACCTGCAAACAATCAAATTCTCTTGATGACATCTTGAGGAACAAGGTGTTCTCATTAAAAATGGGATCCTTGTTCCTGTGAAGCCAGACTGCGCTGCAACAGACTGAACTTTGAGGGGTGGGGAGAATCTTCTTTGTTAGATAGAAAAGGGAACTTAAGTTCAGACAAGGGTCACATCTTATGATGTTGTTTTGTGTTGTAACCATTTGTGTCCACCACTCTCTCTTGTTTCTAAGTTAAATATTTACTCCTTCCTAAATAACCTACTTTTGTTTTATTACAAGTGGTCACAAATGCTCTGTGATTTTACAGGAGTGATGGTATAAGGAAAAACTAATCAGCTGGGGCACACTGCCCCTGTGAGGGCAGAGGAGCTGAGATTTCTATGAGTAGCCAGTGTCAGGGTTTGGATGTCACAGGGGAATGATTCAAAGGAACTCAGGGAGTGGGTTGCACCTATTATTAACCTGCAAGGTGAAGTGAGGGCTGGAAAACCCCGAGTTGAGTGTTGAGTGATTGAAAGGCTGGTGGTTAGGGTACTGACACCTAGCCAGGCAAAGACAAAAGTCCCACATGCTAGAGGCAAGGAGTAACAAGGTGACTCATAGTCCTGGGTGCCCCCAAAACCATCACAGTCTCCCAGGAAGAATTCTGGTTACATTATTCATATGCTGTATCTATTTAGGGAGCGGGGTTTAAGTGCCAGCCATTCTCAGAAAAAATTAAAGTAAGCCAGAATTTAGTTCTACTAGTGATTAAACCACCCTCTGCTCCTTGTTAGTCTGAATTAGGTGAACATAAAAATAGCTATAGAAAGAAACGAAGGAAAGACATAATGGACCAAAATCTCTAGTGGTGTAAATTGGCACAATTCCATTCACTTCAATGATGCTGTAGCAATAACAGCAGCAGAGAATTCGGTCACTGTACACAGAGTTTTTATACTTCTTGCTCAGTATGATTGCACTAAGCCACTCAGAAATATACGGGAATACATGTCTCTTTTATCAGATCTCTTTTCCTTTCCTTTCCGCTTCAGGTTCATAATACAGATTCAGAGAAATATAGCTGAGAGATGGGGTGGAAGAAGGCGTACTATTTTACCTCACAATATCCATTAGAGAGTTCTGTAAAGCACTATGCACAAGGAAATTTAAAATATACAAACTCACATGCATCATGTGCCCTACTGAAAATGTTGCCTTACATCAGTACATACAAGTAGCTTCAGTCTATCTTGTTATTTTTTATATTAATGGATATGTAGAATGCTAAAAAGTGGCATCCCCAGTTTCCCCAAGGGAGAAAAGAGATTTTAGGCTGCATCCATTGCTGAATGATTACACAGTCGTGTTCATAATAGCTTTCAAAAAAGTCATTCATCTTCTCTCCCAGCTGAATAGAAAATGATAGGTCAAGGGCATCTGGGCAGGAGGTTTGGGACAGAATGTGGGAAAGAGCTGTTATCAAAAAAAGAAAAGAACTGCTGATTTCTACTAGAATAAATAGACAGAAGAAAACTCTGTTGAGACACTCAATGTTTGTTTAATTCCGTGACACTGCAGTCTAAAAAGAGGCTTTTTTCATCTTAAAAGGGATTAGGGTGATCTCAGATCATTACCAGCAAGTTTTTGAGGACTATCAAAGAGACTCCTGATAATAATAAAAAGATGTGTTAAGTATTATTTTGTAATGATAATAAATATGCTTGTATTATTTACCTGTAACCTTTTTATATTCTGACTTTATGACAAGCATTTAAAACAATACAGACCCAAAGAAAGAAAAAAGTTATAGGTCTGTTACTGCTATGGAAAAACATGTGCTTACTACTTTTGTTTTTTACACAATGTGGAAAACTTGTTCTAGCAAAATTCAGTGCTCAGAGAATGGAGGAAGTAATCCTTCTTCCATACATCAATGACAGGAGGACTGGATGCTGATATCAACTGGTCTAAAGGAACAAACAATACATTAATTTAGACCAGAAACTTATCTAGTGACTGCTGCTCTTGACCTTGCTTGCTAACATGTGGCATTGCTGAGAGTGTCTTTAGATGAAACAATACATTGGAAGGAGACTTTCTCTTGTATTATGACATTTATAAACAAATTATATCTATGCCCCTTTCTGTAAGAGACCCGGATGTAGGCAGTCTGGCCAAGTGGTCACAGCTGGGCTGAGAGGTTGGAGGAATTGCAAGAACCAGGTTCCATAAGTAAGAATCAGGGTCAACGTCAGGCTAGAGTTGGAGACCAGAAATCAGGAGATCAAGCAAAATCTGGCATGGCAGCAGGCTGAAGGCTATGTGGTGTGAACGTAGAATGTACTGTATTAAGAAGTTTTGACATTTGACTTCCTTTGATAAGATTTTTAACGGCCTGATCTAAAACCCAGTAATGTCAATTAAAAGACTCCCACTAACTTAAATGAACAAGCATAGGTTGCCTTCACTATATTAAGGTTACAAAACAGTTTCCATAAAAAGGTCATTTTCAGTTTGCTTATAAATTATATTCTCACACTCTCATAGCTCTCCAAAATCTTCATTTTTGGAGCTGAATGTATCAAGTTTGGCTTCTGCCAAAAGGTTTTAAATTTAAGCAAAACACAGTAATATAGTTTCCCCTTTCCATAGTTTGGTGCCTCTGGACAACAAAGAATGTTCCCCTCCTGAGTGATAAGTATATGCATATCAGAGAGCAGGATTTGGACCACTATCTAAAAACAGTTTTTAAAAATTGTGCTAACAACCAAAATTGAGATTAACTTCCCATGCAGTTAGTATAAACATGTACCGAACAGTAATATTACAGAAAGAGACTATGGGCCAAATTCATCCACGACGTAACTCCAGCGACTTCAGCAGGACATCAGAGGTGAATTTGGCATAAGATCTCTATTTTAAGACCATTTTAATGACTAGTTAGAACAACTCGCAGAACTGGGAAAACAATTACCTGACTTTCCTTACAAGTTATTCATTGACGATTTCTTGGTTAAATATTTTGATCACATAAGGCTTTTTTAAGGCTACTTTTCAAACTAACTGAATTCCACAGGCAAGAATATTGTATGGTTTTCTCAGGGTCTGTCTGGACAATTCATCCAGGCTAGGAAGACTACTCTGCTATCCAGTAAACTTATTGATCTCTCTTATATGAAATATTCAATAGGATTTTAAATAAAGAAACTTCTCAGCCTTTTACTGAGTCCTACTGTATTTTAAACTGCCAAAGGGATGAATAACTAAAACCTAGTTCTCTCTTACAGAATTAGAATGTGCTAGACTTCCTTTTAAAGGGTAGAAATGATCGTTTGAGTACATATCATGAATATATTTGGCACACACTTTAGTCTCAGATGAAAATCTCAGCCTTTAAAATCTCACTGTCAATTTGCCTATTCATTTTTGAATAGTGCAAAATTCAACAGAGCTTGAATGTAAACAGGTATGAAGATGGATTAGGCATGACAGATGGGATGAAATATGTCACAGAATGCAAAATATTATTATGAACCCCCCTACCTATGCAAACAGAAAAATTTATAGCTCTTTGATCCCATTAATTATTAATCCTTACATTTATAGTGAACCCCTTTCTAGATGACTGGCTGGTGTGTCTTACTCACACGCTCAGGGACACAATGATCAACAGATTTGGGTACGGGAAGAAATTTTCCCTCAGGTCAGATTGGCTGGGATGTTGGTGGTTTTTCACCTTCCTCTACAACCTGGGGCCTGGTTCGACTGCTAGCATCATCTATCTAGGAGTATCTCAGCTAATCAATTCCCTGCCATTGTGGGGGCCTCAAGCTGTAGGGCACCTCGACCTCCTGTTCTTTTCCCATGGCAGGTTAGTTTCAGGTTTTCAGGTTAGTTTCCTGAGGAGTGAAATGCTTTAGTCTAACTCAGGGATCTCAAACTCAATTGCTGTGGCGGGCCGCATTTACATTGAGTGGAGTTCAGGGGGGCCGCACATGACACACACTACTCTACTGTACCTTTCATGCTCTACTCTCCGCCGAAAAAATCTCCACGCAGGGTAAAATTCGGCGGCACAGTAGGAGAGAGAGGCTCTCACAGGGACTTGCAGGCTCCTCTGTCCGCCGTCAAATCTCCCTGTGGGGCCACATTCGGCGGCCATTTCCTTTTTAAGACGGCCACAGCTTCCCGGAGCTCCGCTCAAAAAAAAATGCCAGCACAAGCCTGCAGCCAGATTCGGACTGCGGGCCGCATGACACAAGCCCGCGGGCTGCAGTTGGCCCGCGGGCCGCGAGTTTGAGACCCCTGGTCTAACTAAAATGTTTGGGGTTAATATAGGTGTATCTGGATGAAAAATAATGACCTGTGAGATACAGGAGGTTAGACTAGATGATCTAATGATCCTTTCTGGCCTTAAACTCTATTAAATTATGAATTATTCTGAATTATCATTTAATATTTACATTCTGATGAAAGAGCAATAGGCACTTTACAGACAGAAATGAAAAAAAATTCCTAGCTCTCTTCCTTTCCCAATGATTCCGATTAAGACAACAGCGTTTACCAACAGTAAACACACCACAGTATAGTATCTGAGATACTACTGCTATCTCCCTCTTCTGAGAATAGAAAATAGCTGTGGTACCTCAGATATGGCAGTGTGTTAAATATGTGTGAAATATGCTTTTCAAAGCAGCACAGTAGCTTTAGCGACAAACGTCCCATTATTTGTAATGTAAAGATGTGTGGCTAAGTCGCCTGCACTGCTTGAAAATTTCAGCTGTATATTTTTTGTTGGTTTTCATAATTTTGAGTGTCTAAATACACGGGCTCTGACCTGCTAATACAATATCATAATTGGTATCAATTATAAAGCCAAAGACTCGTAAGGCACAAAAATAAATGGATGGCTTTGGCTATTGTTTCTGAAAGTGGAAACTTTAAAGCTGTGTTTCAAGTTTTCTAGGTCAGTCCTGGATCCCCGAAATGCTTCCAACACTCATGCACTATTTAGGCAAAGGTATTCCATCATGAGTACATTGATGCCCATGAGGAAGCAAGGCCAGGGGCTTCGTAGCTGTGTGGAACCACTTGCTACTTATTGATAGTAAAGAGGCACGCAATTGCTGAAAAGAGACACTAGAATTAAGGCTTGAGAAGTAGTCAGAGAGAGGCTTACCTCCTTCTTTGTGACCCAAGGAAGGATTTCTTCCCTCTAGAAATCTTCTGCATGCAGCTCTGCTCCTTGGTGCTGTGAACATGATTTGCCCCTAGAAATACATCTCAGTGTATCTACAACAGCATTACGAACCTTAGGAATACCCAAGAAGGAAGAGGAGAGGAAACAAAGTATGCTAAGGAATCCTGTAAAGGGGTGCAGAGTCAGAAATACTAATAGCTGTATGGCCAAGCGTATTTGCTACCTCTGCAATATAATAGTGAATCTGAAAACTCATGCTGGCGCTCAGGAGCTAATAGCAAGGAGAGCACTGTATGGTGCTGTTAAACTACCAGTCCAGGGAAACTTTTCCTATTATTAAATAAAACCCACTGTTTCACCCACAGGTCAATTACATCTCATGGGACATGACCTATATTTCTTAACTTCTTGAACTTCAGGATCTGTGACTTAGCTCTCTGTGCAGCACGAAAAAACAGAATGTGCACAACTTCCCAGAACATCATGGGATACAAGAGATGAAGGAAAACAGCAATATCTCAGTGACGCCCACAGGAACAGTAGCAATTGCCAGTTTGTCACCATGCCTCTGCAATCCCAGAGCACACATGAGCATATGGATAGCTTAGGCTTTATGCCATCAACCTACAGTGGGGAAACATGGTTCATGCAAATCCTCTCTGGATCAGTGTCAGTGGAAAATTACTTCCATTTTGAATGATTTACTGGACTCAGGTAAGATGGGCCTTGCACTGTGACAAGTTCTAGTAAAAACTGCTGTCCTCAACCAAAGATAGCTATCTAGTGCATCCGAGTGTTTCTTCACGACTTCCCTGTGCTAAGTGCTGTATATGGGATATATGATTACACAACTGAGATTTTGAAACAACGTGTAAAACAGAAAATCCTTGCCTTCTGTAGCACGAATAATACTGACAGGGCTGCCCAGACCCTGCGTAAGTCAACACTGCTGAGGCTTTTATTTTTATCACAATTAATGCAGGCTGCGATGTAGTAATATGCGCACACAGTGCTTTCAATGATCTGTATATAGGTCGTTGAGTACCTTCTTAGTATAGGAAATACATTACCAGAACCCTTAGCAGGAGCTGCATATGCACATCTTGGAAGGGAAAAAGAAAACACTGTGGAATTGTTACCAGCACGCATCCAAAGTTTCAATTTCTTGGCAAAACATTAATCCCAGGTCTGTACAAGAACCGGGGAGAAAGATAGCACCTCCCAAGAAATAAATTCAAATCCGGACTTGTTCTTCAGTTACATTATCCGCATTGCAAAATGACAGTTTGATACAATTTCCTATATTTGTTTAGGGGAAGTTTGTTTTTAAAGGAAAAAAAGAACATAGAAAAATTTCCTTTCTATGCATCCGGCCCTGCAATCTAGTATCTGGCCCATAACATTTTTTGGAGTTCTAGGAAGGTTGCTAACTGACAACCCATTGGTATTTTGGTGTCGATAATGCAGTTATGATATTAATGAAATATGCTGGTCCATTACAAATAGGAAGCAGAGAAATATAAAATTGTACAAGTTCAATTCATTACTCATTTTTAGCATACAGCTATGAAATCTGGTTTTACTCCATACATTCCTATATCATGCCCCAATCCTGTAAACACACATGAATAACTTTACACATACAAGTTGTCTCATAAGCGAATGGAACTACTCACATCAGAAAAGTAATGCACACTCTTAAGTGTTTGTAGGATTGGGGCCCATATGTTCATAACAGCCTTGCAACTGAATAAGGAACTGTTTGAGAGTACATTTTTAGCATCTGTATTCCATTTTTCATTTCTGTTTTATTTCCTTTGCATTGACTGACATACAGTGTGCAAGGAGAATTTGATCAAGAATCAAATATTAATAATCAGCTGAAGGTGTCTTGAAGAAGAGAATCTTGCCAGTTACAACAGAGGCATTACTTATTTTCTTGTGCGATGCTTAAGTTAGCAACACGGTAACTGTAACAGTGAAAAGCCCATAAACGAAATATGTTCTTATCTTCAATTAGGTATCTTTTCAATAAATATAAAGAAATGCTCATTAAGCAGGATGAGACGGTGATATGAAAGGATTATATGTATCTAGTTGAATGGGCCTCTGCGTGGTGGGAGTCATATTTGTTTATGTCAATGAATCTTTGTATCATAAATGTTACTATTGTATATGCTTGCTCACTCCAAATGTATCAATTTGTAATAATAAGGTTACTATGTTTAACACATGAAAGGAGCCTCTCCCTCTGCTGACAGAGTGAGAGTATTTTAACCTATGAGAGGGGTCTTTCCCCTTTGTTGTTAAAGTAAGAAGTTTCTGTTGTTAAGGAGTTTTCTACCTTTGCTTTTGATAAGGAGTATCTATCTTTTCCTTTGTTGCTTTCGTAAGGAGTTTCTGCCTGCTATTGAAGCCCTAAGGAGATTAGAGAGGAACATGCAGGGTCTGGGATGGGAGCCCTGGCCAGGTTCCCATCACAGCCCCCTGCATTAGAACCAGATATCCATCAGGTGATCTGCACACAGTCACTATGCTTGTTTGTTCCACTCTGTAAAAGCTGGACCCACTTGCAGCGACTTTGGAGACCTCACCTATGAGTGGACGCACTGCGTAGGGCTTCCCAATTGCCGGGACAGGCTCTCCAAATCCTCGCTGCAACCGGGGCTCCCCAGCGACTGTGGATCTGGATGATGGTAATGTATTAATAGGGCAATTGGTGATGTATCTTTCTTAATCACTATAGTTGATCTTATGTAGTAATGATCAGGTGCATTACCTTACTTATTCTTTCTATTGCTTATGTATATATATCATTTCATTTCCTGTAATATTTAGAAAGAGATAGTAAAGCAACCTTGTTCTTTCTACTGGTGTCTGTGTTCTTTCTGCCAACCCTGTCAATTAGCAGAACAGACGGTTACTCACCTTGTGCAGTAACTGAAGTTCTTTGTGATGTGAACAGTGGGTGCTCCACTCCAGGAGTTGGGGCGTCCTCAATCAGAGATTTCGCCAGCAATGCCTGTCTGGGTCATGCATGCGATGTCCCCATCTGGCGGAGCTGTTGGTGCCCTTTTCGGCGCATGTGACTTGGACCCCTCTGTTTCTTCTTTACCATACAGCAGAGTGTTTGACTCCAAATTAGAGGGGAAGGAGGGCTGGGAGTGGAGCATCCACAGGGACACACATCATGAAGAACTTCAGTTACTGCACAAGGTGATTAACCGTCTCTTCTTTGCGTAGTATCCCTCTGGGTGCTTCACTCCAGGTGATTCTCGAGCAGTGCCCTCTGTTGGAGGAGGGAGCTTCAGAGTTGTTAGGCTGAATAGAAGAGAATACTGACAGTCCAATTGCTACATCATGTCTTGATGTTTGATCGATGGCATATTGTTTTATGAAAATGTGGGCTGAGGCCCAGGTCACTGCTTTGCATTTTACAGTAAGTGGTATGTTATGCAAGAAGGCTGAGGCTATAGCTATTGATCTGGTTGAATGTGTCCTTACATGCTGGGGTTGTGTTACCCCTGAATGTGTGTAGCATGTGTGGATGCAGGTGGAAATCCACTCTGGAAGACTTTGGGTGGATATAGTGTTGCCTTTGGAACATTCCCTAATTGAAACAAAAAGTTGGCAGATTTCCTGAAAGGCTTTGTTATTTCTAGGTAAAATGCAATGAGTCATCTGACGTCCAGCGTATGGAGGGCCACATTCTGTGTGCTACAGGGTGGTTTCGGGTAAAAGGTAGGTAAATGAATGTTTTGGTTAAGGTGGAATGATAACGTTACTTTGGGGAGGAACTTTGGATGAGGTCATAGCGTCACCTTAGCTTTGTGAAATAGTGTACATGGTGGGTGGGCAATAAGTGCTCCAAGTTTACTCATACGGTGTGCCGATGTGATTGTGACTAGAAATGCTACCTTCATGGACATGTGTGGTAGTGAACAAGTTGCTGACGGCACGAATGGTGGCTTGATAATTGTCCTTAAAATGAAGTTGGGGTCCCAAGGTATTATGGCAGGATGTATGGCGTTAGTGCATTGACCTGTTTCTGTTGACACCATAAGGAGCATCTATGCCATTTCTAAAGGTAAGTTTTTCTTGTGGCAGGCTTCCCTCTATTTAGTAAAATATTCCTTACTGGTTCCGAACATTGTAGTTCAGCTTGTCGGAACCAGTTAGGAACCATGCTGTGAAATATAAATTCTTCAGGTGCAGATGACGTATGGTTCCATTGTCCTGGGAGAGGAGATCATCGACTAGTGGGAGTGCAATTGGTGCGTGGATCGACATCTGTGTCAGGTAAGTGAACCATGGTTTCCTGGGCCATGCTGAAGCTATCATTACCACCTTCACATTGTCCTTACGTATTTTGTGTATGGTTTTGTCTACCATGGGGATAGGTGGGAACATGTACAGGAGACCTGTGCTCTAGTTGATGCAGAATGTGCTCCCTAATGAATGTGTACCTAGACCTGCTCTCGAGCAGAAGTAACGGCATTTGCGATACTTCTTTGTTGCAAATAAATCAATTATGTGGTATCCCTACTGACAAAAGATGTTTTCTAGGACTGTACTGTGTAATTCTCACTCGTGATTGTTGCTGAATTTTCTGCTCAGGTTGTCTGCAATGATATTCTGGGTATCGGGGAGATATGCCACTGAAATGTGGATGTTGTGGGATATGCACCAATTCCATAGTCTCATTGCCTCTGAGCATAGAGAGCCGGATCTTGTGCCTCCTTAATGATCGATGTAGAATGCACACAATGTTGTCTGTCATTATCTTTATAGTTTTCCCTGCTATCAGAGATAGGAAATGTGTACAGACATTGCGGACAGCTCGTAACTCCTGTAGGTTTATGTATGATTTCATTTCCTGTGGTGACCATTTGACTTGAATGAAATGCTCTTGTAGGTGCACTTCCCATCCAATTAGTGATGCGTCTGTTGATCATGATTGAAGGTGTTTTGCTTATGAATGGACTTCCTGTTTGAAGGTTGTTGGCTGTGTCCACCATTTTAATGATTGTTTGATCTTTTTTGGCATTGATATTGTTTTGTATAGAGATTGTCTGTGTGGTTTGTAAACTGTCACGACCCACATTTGAAGTGGTCTCATGTGAAACCGTGCATTTTGCACTATGAAAGTAGCAGCAGCCACATGCCCCAACGTTTGAAGGCATATGTGTACGTTCAGAGTTGGGCTGCTTTTTATTATAGATTCCAGATTTAGAATAGTCTGAAATTTGTTCTTTGGTAGCAATGCGCTGGCAGTGAGGGAATTCAGGTACGCATCTATAAATTCCAGTTCCAGCTGTAGGGTGGATTTTTTGTTGTTTATCTTAAGCCCTAGTGTGTGAAATGCTGACCTTCTAGTGTGAACTGCATGTACAGCTTCCATATAGGTGTGTGCCCTTATTAGACAATCGTTGAGATATGGGAATATGGTGAACCCCAGCCTTCGAAGGTAAGCTGCTACCTTGCTACCAAAGACTCTTGGAGCAGTGCAAAGACTGAAGGGTAACACAATAACTTGACAGTGGTTGTTGAGCAGAGTGAATCTCAGGAACTTTCTGTGGGCTGGATGAATAGTAATGTGAAAATATGCGTCCTGAAGGTCGAGGCGTGCAAACCAGTCCCTGTTCCAGTGCCAGCAATATAGTAGTCAGAGTAACCATCTTGAATTTTTGTATCTTTATGAATTTGTTCAATTTTCTTAAGTCTAAAATGGTTCTCCAACCTCTGGTCTTCTTTTGTGTGAGAAAATAATGAGAATAAAAGCCTCTTCCTCTGCATTGGGAGTGAACATGCTCTTTGGCACCCATTTGGAGTAAATGATCAACCTCCTGTTGTAATAGTTGTTTGTGAGATGGGTCCCTGAAGAGGGACAGGGAAGGAGTTTGTGTTGTAGGTATGGAGGTAAAGGGGATAATGTATCCAGATCGAATAATTTCTCTGATATTATGTTCACCCCGTGTTGGTAAAAGGGGCATAGTTGATGTTTGAACAAGATGGACTCTGGCTATTGAAGGCAGGGGAGGTTGTGCAGACACACAACCAAGTCCTCAAAATTGCTGTTTTGGAGGGATAGCTTGGGATGTTGATGGCTGCTGGTTAGTCTGTTGACATCGCTCTGGCCTTTGACGGGAGCATGATTGTTTGTATCGTCTGTTATGCGAGTAATGTTGGTATCTGGAATCATATGGCTGATACTTGAAGGGTCGTCTTCTTGTTGCAGGTGTATAAATTCCAAGGGTGCGAAGCGTAGCTCTGCAATCTTTCATGGTATGCATGACTTCATCTCTTTTTTCTGCGAAGAGCTTCGCTTTATCAAAAGGAAGATCCTCGATCGTTGCCTGCAGTTGTTTAGATAGGGTTGCAGAATGAAGCCATGATGCCCCTATGCATGATGACAGCAGTTGCCACAGTTCTAGCTGCAGTGCCAGCCACGTCAAGGGAAGCCTGCCACGCTGTTCTTGCGACCAGTTGCCCTTCTTTGATCAATGCTTGAAATTGCTGGTTTTTATTGTCCAGGAGAAATTCAATAAATTCTGATATCTTGGAATAATTTTTGTGGTCGTAATTTAATAGTAAGGCAGCATAAGGGCATCATCCATTGGAAGGGTGGTTTTGGTGGAAGCTCAGGTCTGCAATATTTTAAGCAACTTGTGTTGTGACCCTGCCACTTCCTGGAGTGGAATCTCTAAATAGTCCGCCACCCTCTTAAACGGTTCCTGCAATTGCTTAAAATCATCTGCCGTCGTCAGTGGTGGGGAAACCATGGTCTTGTCAGGTGAGAAGGATGAGTTCTGTGTGGTTGGCAGCATTTCTTGCTCTACACTCGCACACTGTTCGTCGGCAGGACCAGTTATTTCAGGTCCTGTTTGTGTAGGTCTAATAGGTGACCTGTCTCTGTGCCTGTATGAAGTTGACGGTCTACTGTGTGATGGAGAGTAAGTAGACCAAATGTCCCAGCCAAGACAGTGCATACGGTATTGTGGAGCAAACCCTGGAGGCGCAAACCATGGATATGTTGGTTGTCTGTGATGTGGCCGATGTCTGGATGGGTGGCCTCTGGGTGATGATAGCTGGGGAGAGAAGGTAGCCTGTTCACCATTGTACTTCTCATCACTGGAGAAGGGGATGGGAGACATGGGCTGCTCATCAGTAAAGTGCACTGAAGAGGTGTAGTAGAGTGCTGTAGAGAGGTGATTGCGGGGAAGATGTTACAAATTCCTCCTCATTCTCATGGTGTTTGCTCTTCTGACCATGTTTTCGCGGAGCCGGAGTTGTAGGCTCTATTATGAACGACAGCACTGAAGTGTGCTCCGTAGCCTTTTCCAGTGCGGACGTATCGCTGGTGCCGTCGGTGTCCTTGGGGCCATCTGTTGCTCAGGTTATATTGGTGCCGTCGATGCCGTGGTTTTTGCTAGCACCAATGTAGACTGGTCGGCGTATGTTGGTGCCGTGTTGCTTATCGGTGCTGAGGTCCGAGTCAGTGCTGCTGTTGAGGCAATTACAGCCATTGTGCAGGCCGTTGCTTTAGATGGTGCCGTGTTGGCGTTGGGTTGTTTAGTTTTGTTTGTCAGCTCTGTGGAGAACGATGAGAGTTTCTGCTTGTTTAGGAGGTCAATGTACCCGAGGTACCCAATGTACCTAAAGCCTCTTTGGTACCAAAGCCTTTTTCCTTTTCAGGTGACCTCCTTTTCTTGGCATGCTCAGTTCTAGATGGAATAGAGTGCCTTATTTAGGTGTTTCCTTGAAAGGAGCCATCACCCTGCCCAGGGTCTGAGGCAGGTGTTAGCGACCGCTCAAGGAGTATTAACTTCAGGTGGACGTCCCTGTCACGCCTGGCTCTGGCTTTTAGATTTGTACAATGGACGTATTTCTGGGCAACATGCCTTTCGCTGAGGCATCTGATGCACTTGGAGTGTCCATGGGAAGTCAGGATAGCGTCCCTGCATGAAGTACAGCATTTGAAGCTGGGAGAATCCAGCATAATCCTACATATAAAGGAGGGATGAGACTGAGGTAAAATTTTTTTTTTTTTTGTAAACAGGGGAGGATTAAGATAAGGTACACTAAACTATGGCTAAAATGGAGTAATTTTACATAAAAGAAGAAACTTATTGAAGATTTCTAGCAGGCTATGAAGAACGATTGGGAGCTCCATCTTGGACTGCGGATGGTTGAGAAAGAACTGAGGAGTCCGGGTCGCACATGCTGAAAAGGGCACCAACAGCACTGTGAGATGGGAACGGTGCATGTGCGACCCGGATGGGCACTGCTGGCTAAATCTCTGATCAAGTTCGTGCCAATACCTGGAGTGGAGTACCCACAGGGACACTAATCGAAGAAGAATACTCTTTATCTCAGATCATTTATGGAGCTATTCCTACAGGCTTAAATGTCTAGTCAACGGGGTTGTGATCAATGGGGCACATCTATCTTTAATAAAAGTCTGCTGCTTACCACGTGTCTCTTCTTCACTGGTTCCACTAAATATAGCAAGCTCTTCATTATTCTTCATAACTAATTTATCTAAGTAATTTTATATATGTTTTATATGTTCCTTTGAAATCAGAAATATATAGTGTTAAATTAAAGTGAAAAACTATTAATTGCTTTTCAATGGGCCAACACTTAAAACACTTGCCACATGTATTCATTAAAGGAATATTTACAGAGATTCATCTACAATTATTAAATGGATCTACTGCACCTTAGATTAATGCATTTGCTAGGGTTTAAATTTAACTCAAAACTGAATATGAATAATTTCATACAACTTAAGTAACTCTGGTAAGTAAAATAAAACGTAAATCAGGAAACATTCTTTTTATTATTCATAGATCAGGTAAATAATTATGTGTAGCCAAAATTTCAAATATGGGAACCCGAACTGAGCTTGCAAAATTTGCACATGTACCTTTGCTTGTAAAACCCCATTAGTAATGGCTTGCACAAACAAGTGTTTATGTGAGCTATTACCCATATTGTGTGCACAAAAGTCTTTAAGCAAAATCTTTAAGCAAAAATTTTGCACAATATGTACATGCAATTTTTATGGGTACAAATCAGACAACCAGTTTGGAATCTAATTCACGTATTCCAAGTCTGTTATGCCAAGATAGTTATATTATATAAATAAAATAGTGGTAAAGGTGGTCGTGTTTATTTGGTAAATATTGCAACAAGAGTTTATTATAATTTTTTACATACTCAGAACATTCTGAAAAATTCTTCTTATGGACAGTTCATGCCTACTTTGAGGATCTTATTGTCATTTATACTAAGACACTTCTATACTGCTCTGGCAGTATAGATGGGCCTTAGAGAGGACACAAATTACATCTTCCCATCTCTTTAAGGTTCCTTTACATTGTCAAAGTGGTGCAAAAAGACTTTTAATGTAAATTGTGTCATCCTGGGCAAACCTTATTGAATTAAGTTCAACTTTACTGAATTAAGTTTAGCATCTTTGGAGTTCATTGTATTAAAATGCAAACGTTTATGCACTATTGTGAGATTGTAGATTGAGGAAGAAAATATTAATGCAATCTCTGGAAGGGATGAGAAAGTCCAAATGTCTTTTGGAAACAAAATGTGTGAAGTGAACTTTCTTAGGAAATACCTTGAGGTGAAGGGAATCCAAATTCTCCCCTCTGAAGCCAACCTTTTGAAGATATGCCCTGGGAAGAGGACCCATTGTGTGCTAATTACCTGCTTCTGGAAACTCCAGATCAAAGAGCCCTCCTCTGTATAAATGGGTGGACTAAACTCTTCATGAGTGGCTTGTTCTAAGCTGAAGTTGTGATGAACTTAACCACAAGGACTCCCCTGGCAGGACTGAAGGACTGCTCCTGCCAGAATCCACATTAGGGACTCCAGTAAGCTTATAAGCATGGGTGCAGGTTCTTTTATTTTTTTTAGCAGATTGTTTCTGTAATGTTTTTGCCTTAAGAATAAAACAGTGGTAACATATCTGTAGCAATCAGTCTTATGAGTCTCTGAAGAGACAGCAAGCAGATCAGTTTAGGCAGACTGTCTTTGCTGGGAAACACATAATGAAGGCAGGGAACAGTACAGCCTGGAGATACCCCGGTCAGAAGGGACAGAGAGATGTGGGCGTTCACTCAAGAGAGGCTAGGGCTAGGGAGCTGAAAGCCTGAGAATGGTTGCCAGTGCTGATCCATTGAGGGGAAATATAGGTGCAGTTACCCTGAACTGTGACATAAATGAGAATCGGATCTTGAGTATTTAACATGTCTTCTCAGGGTCGTGCTGTAACACAATGTAATTTCCCAGGGGAGACAAACTCACACTGAATACTGTTTCCTCAAGTGGAAGCATCCGCTGTACCCATTTTCTTTCTTAATATTTTCAACAAATCTTATTAAAAATAGATGCATTTTGTACGTCATCCAATATTATTTCAATTGATCTTAGTTCTGTTAAATACTGTGTAAAATATACCTATGAATTAAACTGATATTGGTTGAATAAGGAAAAACATTTTCTGTGAACATCTGGTTTTCATTTTTAAATAAATTCACTGTGTTAAGGTTTCTACACCTTTTGTGTTAGCTTTCTTTGACCACATGTGCAATCAAATTTTACTGGCAAACTTACTGAAAGCAAATGTTAAAATTTTAAATTGGCATACACAATTATTTGTGTAGGAAGTACTTTCTCCTCTCATCCAATCAGGGAACAAAACAATGCCAGGTGACATATCTAGCCAATCACCACTAAACAACAAACTTCAAATTTCAAATATTCACAGTCATTCCCTACAATAAAATACTGGAAATATTTTTTCTGAATACGTTCTATTAACAGAAGCAAATTGCTCAGGAGCATTCTGTGAGAAGAAAAAACAAATTCATCAATAAATTATTTTTTTCAGTGATAAATGATGCCTTTACTCAGGAATTTGGGAAATACCTAACTGCCTGACAGCATGCAACTTAAGGATTGTTTATTAGCCTAAGGATGGGATCATTTCCAGAATGCTACACTAAATCATGACAAAATGTAAATTCAGCTGTTCTTTAGTAGTCTCATTTTTCAATCTACTTCATGGGGTTTTGGATTAGTCCCTGCAAAGTTACTCTCTAGGAGATCACTGACAGCTTGGCATTGTTTACACTGGGTATTTGCCCCAAATACAGTCATTGGTACAAATCACTAGCACCCACAGGCAAAGCTGCT
Source organism: Mesoclemmys tuberculata (assembly GCA_007922155.1). Taxonomy (NCBI): domain Eukaryota; kingdom Metazoa; phylum Chordata; order Testudines; family Chelidae; genus Mesoclemmys; species Mesoclemmys tuberculata. Next base: position 54,115,418 of record ML675601.1, on the reverse strand, counting down.
GTTTGCACCAGCTGAACATACCCAGAGACTGGGTAAAGTCCACTAGTGCAATATTAGCTTTGTCTGTCTATGTTGGGCATGGCTGTGGTGCAGCTACAAAAGTGGCTGGCAACTTATCGCTATAATTGGGATCTGGCTCTCCGTATGGCACAGTGATGAGCGTTTCTTTTTTAAACAAGCATTCTCTTTTAATAGCATCCTGTTCAATTTTCTATTAGTTCCTGCCCTGTTTCCAGAATAATCTTTACAGGGTCATCTCCCTTCACTTATAGAGTGCATGCAAAGGGATGCACAAATATGATGAGACTATGGTTTAGGATGTGAGACAGGCCAAAAATAATTTACCAGTTTACTCACTCTATCCTCTCTGGCATTCCTTTCTCATGCATACACATCCCCAACTCCCCGCACTTGCTTTAGTCCCTAATTTTTGACCAAGAATGAATTAAATGAGTCTGCAAGTGCCCTAAATCAACACATTTTCCTATCAGTAAAATCAGGATTTGAGGGAAATTTTTCTTTCAATGAGAGGATAATAGGAGTGCGTAGGTAATAGTCCGTCCTTTGAAATGAGCCTTTTATTATAATAAAGTCTGGTAATTTTCCAGGCCAGGTATCCTAAAAAACAATTCCTGAGATTTTAGCATAAAAAAAAATGATTAAGATTGTGAAACAGAACACTTTTCAATATTATTTTTAAATCCCCTGCCCTGCTCAGCAAGAATTTTTTTTTCAAAGTTCTTAAAGATGTACTTTGCTAGATTAGGACATCCTATTAAGTGGAATGCAGAGTTGCTCGTAATTTAATACTGGATTTCAACAGCTGGAAAGTACAAACGAGTGAATTTGCAATACATTGAGCAAAACATGAAAGAAGAAGAAAAAGAACTGCTCTCAGAGCGTGATCACTTTTGGATATTATATTTAATTCAGTTTTACAGTGGAAAGCATAGAAAAAATTCTCGAACTTGGAGGATGAAGGAGGGAAAGATGCAAGAAGGAATATACTGATATAACAAGGCATTTCACCCAACTTACTAATAATGCTAAAATATTTCCTTTGTTATAACTTTGTTACTAGGTTAAATATCTGCTTGTCATTCTGATCATAGAACACATCTTGATTATTTATATTATTGTATCACCCAAACCGTACAAAGCTCAGTACAGGCACAACACAGGAAAACTCAGTCTCTGTTCCACAGAGTTTACCATGTGAAACCACAGCATGTTTAAAATGACTCCATTTGGGTCAACCTTCTGTACAAGGTCAAGAGCTGGAATCTGCAAATGGATCAGTGCAGGTGAACTATTTTGGCTGCAGAGTCCCACTGAAGTCCATGGATTTAATCACAGAAGCCAACAGGTAAGAAACCACTGATGATGTAAAGCATTTCATATACTAGGCTAACATGCATTTTGGCGAAAAATAAGTGGAACGTACAAATTAATTTGAATCATGAAGGATAACGCCTGCAACCCTATGTAGTCTTTTCTGTTATACAGAAATCAGCACTATATGCTTCTATCAAAAATAGACTAGGCACGGCTGACAGCTATTGTAAAACTGTATATGGATCACTGTTGGCATCAATGGCATCACAGGTATGGTCCCTAATACATTATCAGCAGCAATTTAGGAATAAATAAAAAAGAAAGAAAAGTGGACAGCGGCAGATCACAGCAGGTTGGTGAATTTTTCAGTTACTTGAAGACTACTTGTTAGAGCTGTAGGAAGAGTTTGAGGCAATTTGCTCCCAACTGTGCATCATTTACAGAGGTCTGAAATTCAGAAAGGCAGAGTTTCAGGTTCACTGCAACACATCAGTTTATTTTATCAGGTCCCTCAAGCATGGGTAATATAATCCCATTGGGTATGTTACAAAATGGAGGGTAAGTATGTAGAGGTCCACGAACATATGAAAAAACTGCCAAACAATATTTTGGATAATTTTTAAAATCACCATCTGGCAGATTTTAAGAAATATACTGTAGCAATGTTCATTAATAACACTCTCTTATGGTGCAATACTGATTATCAGAAGACAGAGTTCAATTCAGATTAAGTGCCGCAAATTTAAGTGTGTGGCAAATTCCCAGTTGCCGGTTTGGATCCATTCCTTTGTCTATGCTCAAGGATGTGATCACAAACAAAACTGAAGTTGTTATAATTTCTACTGTGGTGGCTGGAAATCTGGGCTCCCCAGAGGTGCAAAGCCAATATGACATTCAAGAAGATGACATTTTTGCAGTAAAAGCTTTGTCATCTCAATTAATAATGTTTAATGTAATGATCCCAATTGCACTACAAGTACAAAATATTTTTTATTTACAGATTCAGAAAATTTTCAGTATTTAAGCTACAGCTGTATGAAGCACCTCCATAAACAGATTATCTTTTTCTTTACACCAGTATAAAGGCCTAGTCCAAAACCCTTTCCACAGACATCAACAGACTTTGGATCAGGCCCTAAATGAGGAATAATTCCATTGAAATTAACAGAATTACACTGGTGAAAAACTGGTGCAAGTGAGAGCAGAACTGGACCCAAAGGTTCCTAAACCATTATAGAGATCACTTGGAAAATACTGAGAATAGACTCTCAAAAGGTTAATCAAGTGTGATTCTAGTATTTATTAGGATGATCAAAACTTTGTTTGCCTTAAAATTTCATGGGTATATCATAGGCATGGCTGGTGGCTCCACTTTTAGTGAAGGCTTCCCAACATTTTCCATTTTAAGACCTTGTTTTCAGTTGCTTGTGATTTTGCCAAACTTTAAGCATCTGGGCTGTCGTTTTCCATGCCAGATGTCTGCCTGAGTCTGAATATTTCTAGAAAAATTCACTCTGAGAATGAAGTTAGGGAAAAATACATTTTGCCTTTGTAAAAAAAATTCTAGCAATCTTTTCTTTGAAAAGCTCTGACGCCCCATGCATTGGAGCAGGGACTTGAAATTTGGCAAGGAGCAGCCTTTGTGCCAGGCATGTGCCTTTTGCCATCCCTATAAAAATCTGCCCAACTTGGGCAAGTTAAAAGCCTTCGGAAAAATCACAGTTCACACATGCTCAGTAGAGACTTCTTAGGGCATGCCTACACTGCAAATAAAATATGGTCTTAAATTGGGTTAGCTAACCTGCATTAGCTAACTTTGATTACAATAGCAGTGAAGACATGTCAACTCTTCTAACGTATCTTCTTTTGTAGGTTTATTTATCTCTCTCACACATACTATAAGCTATGCAGGCTACTGTACTTTATATAATTCTGCATAAGGAGGGTGCGCGTGCACATGCAAATAAATTACACGATGACTAATTTAAACTGTATTATAATGAAGTGAAAGTATTTTTAAATGAAAAACAACTTTCTCCAGTTTTGAAGCAACATAAAGAAAATGAGGAAAAATGAAAGAGAAACTCCATTAAAAATATTCCCATCAGTCCTTGCATGACTCAGAAATTCCACCTTGACAGGAGCATGAATGATAATCATGTTACTGTATAAAAGCTTCAGGGCAGATACCCAGCCCTCAGGATTCTGTAAGTATTTTCAGTGTATCCATTAACAGTTAGTGCTGTCATGGGCCAATGAAACAGCTAAATACAAGTGACGGGTCTGAGCCAATATTGTGATTACTGTACTTGGAAGGTCGGGTGCTAAATTACTTTTTGTATATGGTCAGGATGTATGACCTTAACTATGACAACACTATCATAAAAACTGAGGACATGACAAGAGGTGCTGAATTGTTGTTCCTGACCTTGTTTTACTTGACACAGAAAGCTGCCTCCCTTCCTGCACAATGGGTTCCACTTGATTTGTTATAACCACAATTATTACATTTTGCTGGGGGGAAACTGATTTAATAATCTGACACAACAAACACCTCCTGCCTCCTGAAACCGGGGGATATACAAGCAGAACAAAAGATTTTTAAGAACATAGAGAAAATTTTGCCACACTGATTACATCAATGTACAGAGATAAATGAAGTAAGAATCTTTTCTATTACTGCTGATAAATAAATGGTCTCAGCTAGACAGTGAAAGAAAAATATAAAACGGTATGTCTTACTGAGTTTGGAGCAACAGTAAATAAGGACCCAGGTGAGAGCTGGAAAAATCACAACTGAGTTTCAAAAGTGTTTAAAAGAATGGCAACTTTGTTACTTATTTAAACATTTTTGTTGGTGCTGCTTACCCACCCAGTCCAATATATATAAAATATATATGAATATAAAACAACGGATGTAACAAACCTCCTTCCTTGTTAAAAATGCTCTCTCTCCACCCCATTCTTTAGTATCAGAAGGAGTCACTGTGCCCTGAAACTTGACAAACTTGGGCTTTGAAGAATCAGTTTCCAAAGGCATAGATCCTCCATTGGTAATGTCTTCCTGGTGATTATGGAAAGCTAAAAATACAAGAGCAAGGGTGTCCCAGAAAATCTTGATCTTCCATGAAGGGACACAGAAAGAGAAGTGATCTCTCAAACAGCTGAATCCCAAATCATTTAGGGCCTGCTCAGAGTGTAACCAAAAAGAAGCAGACACACAACAGTAGAGAGGAGCAAAATATTTTTGTCCAAAAGTGCAGATTTGCAACAACCGAAACATTTGGTGAATTACAAAAATTTGGAAATTTCAAAATGTTTGCTTTGAATGTCAAAACATAACTTTTCTAAACACCAATGCCACAGACTCACCCTGCTCCGACAGACAAATTGAGTTCTTCCTATCTCACACACAACCACCAGTCAAGGGTTTTCCAAGACAAATTATGCCCTCAATTACACTTGCCAAACCTATAGTCAACTTTCTGATTTTTCAGGCTAGATTTAGATTAAGGCATCATTCACAGAATCAAGGAGGAGAAGTTGGTGGTGGTGGCGGCGGCAGCCCCCTCGCACCCAACAGCCTAGGGGTTAGAGCACACACCCAGATGTGAAGGAGACAGGTTCAAATCCCTCATCTGGAGCAGAGACTCAACCCCAGCTCTCCCCTGCTCGGATGAGTGCTCTAATCACACGGCTATTGGCTATCCTGGGGTGGGTTTTTCTTAATCTCTCCAGCTGAAGCCGTTCCACTTTGTATAAAATTGTCAATGAGCCACAAAGAGTGTGTGAGGATGACTATATAGCCTGGTAGTTATAGGGCGCTCATTGGGGGGTGAGAGAAGACACGACACCCAAGTTCCATTCCCTACACCAGTGAATATTTAATTTATACAAAGTTGACCAACTTCAACAGGAGAGGTTGAGAAAGCCCAAGCAGAGATTATTCAATAACCTTGTGGTTATGACACTCACTTAAGAAGGGAACACCTGGGTTCAAGTCTCTACTCCAAAGTGGGTATCTGAACTTGGGTCTCCTCCATCCCGGATGAGCGCACTAACCACTGAGCAATATGGTATCAAGGGGATGGCAGTATCTCCATTTAGTGAATAGCAACTGAGTCCCCTAGAATGTAGCCCTTTGCTTCCAAATTTATTTTACTTTTATTATTATAACAGTTTAAAATGCCTGAAACAAAATGTTTATGTCGGGTCGAATGAAGCATTTCATTTAACCCAAAATTATATTTTTTCTAATATCTTGGAACTGCCAGTGAACCAAAAAATTAGTTATTTGCACAGCTCTAATAATTCGTGCTGATCATAGAGGGCTTGATTTACGTGGAGACTGAGGCTCATCCCTCTCAAGAGATGAGCTGCTGTATTCTGCGTAAATTAATCATTCAAATCCTTCTCAAGGGTAGCCCCAACATTGCAATAATATAGGCTGGAGATTACAAAGACCTGGATCCTCTGTAATTGAATAACTTCAAGAAGGAAAGCTCTCAGACTTCTGGCTACACATTAACAGAGAAACTACTATATACACAACAGTTGTCATGTGAAAATCTAGGAGCAGTGATAGATCCAAAATGGAGAACTGCACTGGAAATGTACTCCAAGAGAAAGCACAGTAATAGCCTTGCCCACATCTTTGTCCATGCCTTCCCTAAACTTTCAGTGCTACCGCAATCTTATAGGATGATCAATATGCTCTCATCTACTTCCCCATCCACTCTCATGAGACTTCAAAGTGTGTAAACGAAACTATATGGCCAATAGTATCAACAATCTGAGAAATCCAGGAGACCCATTTTACTTGTGTCCATTACTAGGAGTAAATCATCACCCACAGATAACAAAAATGGGGAAACTGAGGCACAGAGTGGTGAAGTGGGTGAAGCCCAACATCACTCAGTTAGGACAGCAGCTGAACTAGAACCCCACTCTTCTAAGTCCCAGTCCAGTGTTCTAGCCACTAGGACACACTTCCTTCAGGTTATTAATGCCCCAAAATGGTTTCTTGGATTTTGGACCTTTCCACAATTTGTTCATCACGGAAAGGAATTTACTCAATCTCATCAATAATTAGCCCCAAACTTCCCAACTGTTCTTTACCAGCTGCATGGTTCAAACTTGCAGGCAATCCAACATAGCTCCCCAACACATTTAAGGAAAAAACCAACATGAAACTGAATCACAGACTGTTAGTGTATGCCCAGACACTTTCCCTGACTTCTCTCCCATCACCAACACTACCTCTTCTCTTTTATTTAATTGTCTATCTCCTTTCTTCACATCCTTGTTCCAGCACACCTTTCATGACCAGAAATGTCATCTGTTACAGAAATTCCAAAGCTTGCCGGGTGATTGCAGTGGGAAACCAATGAAATCATTGGTCAACTTTTTTTGTAATATCAGCTAAATAAAATGTTTCTGAGAAATATGAGCTACTAATTGGTCTTTTCACAGGACAGCGATGCTTAGCCTGAGATTGTCTGCTACTCATATCGATTTCTGCACGTGCACAATGCAGTCGCAAAAAAGTGATATGGGGTGTAATTTTGCATCCACAATAATCTCACTGGACAACAAAGATTTTGCTTTCTGAATACTTTTGGATGTATCTTATGGATTTTGGGCTGCTGATTACAAAAATCACCATGAAATTTTCCTATCACGTACTGGTTTTTTTTTAAATCGCCTATATTTATTTCAATTCATAATTTAAGTCTATTAAAATGTTGCCCACAATGTAAGCTGAAAAGTTTTCTATCTTGTGTCCGAGCATGCCTGGGCATGCAGTGACACTGCACCTAGTGCAGGCCACACAACATGCAGTGGGAATGCTAAGGCTTAGGCAGGGCGGATGCTGGCAGGACAGGTTTTAGAAAGGCTATAAAAGCATTTTGCACACTGTTCTATACATTGCGTTTATATCAGTTTGCATTCATGTTCATGTGCATGCTCTACGTGCATAGCATATTGTGTATACTCACAATAACAAAGCAATTGTATTTTCAGGAGGATTCGTGATAGCAAAATGTCTCGCCAATGTCGCAACAGCCGCGAAACATTTCTTGGCAACTACAGAGCACCAAACTATGTGCAGCTGGTTGACAACATGCTTCGTGCATACAAAACCATGAAGTGCAACATGTCACTAAAGATTCATTTTCTGCATTCGCATTTACACTTCTTCCCTGCAAATCTTGGTGCAGTCAGTGATGAGCCTGGTGAAAGGTTTCACCAGGACATTGCGATCATGGAAAAACGGTATCAGGGCAACTGGAATCTATCAATGCTGGCTGATTATTGTTGGACACTTAAACAAGAAGCCTCAGACACTGAGTACAAATGAAAATCATCAACAAAACATTCTTAGCTCAGTTGAATTATTGCAAAACATCAGCACTGTTATGCGATTAAACACATTACATTCAATAAAAGTCAATTTCTTGTTTCTCCAAATTCCTACGTGATACAAGTAGTCTGAAATTATATTTGTGTTCAGCTTCAAGCGGTCTAGCATAATTGATAAAAATTTCTGAGGAAGCAACACTTTCGAAAAAATTTGTTGTCCAGTGTGTACCTGCAGATGTGAAGGGCTGGTTTGAGCGGGGCTGGTAATTTGGCCTCTAATTTCTTAAATTCAAATCCTGTTCATAATCTATAATCAAAGGAAGTTTGGATTCTTTGTAATTAATTATCATAATTATTTTAGTTACATACAATAAGAACTCAATAGCAAGGCCCTAATGGAAGCATCTCTTTCATCACCCCTTCCTACGTTCGTTGCAATGAATCATTGGTATTTTGGAAAGCATATGCAGTAAAGCAGTACCTGCCTCCTAATGCAATACTGAGATTGGTTGTACAGTGCCCAAAATTACTGTGCAGTGTTCTCTTCCTTCACTTAACAGAACATAAGAACGGCCACACTGAGTCAGACAGTGGTCCATCCAGCCCAGTATCCTGTCTTCTGACAGTGGCAAATGCCAGACGCTTCAAAGGGAACGAACAGAACTATACAATTATCAAGGGATTCATCTTCTGTTGTCCAGTCCCATCATCTGGCAGGAAGATGTTTAGGGACACCCAGAGCATGGGGTTGTGTTCCTGACCATCTTGACTAATAGCCAGTGGTAGACCTATCCTCCACGAATGGATCTCATTTTTTTAAAACCCAGTTATACTTTTGGCCTTCACAACATCCCCTGGCAATGAGTTCTGCAGGCTGACTGTGCGCTGTATGAAGAAGGGCTTCCTTTTGTTTTATATTTGATACCTATTAATTTCATTGGGTGACCCGTGGTTATTGTGTTATGTGAAGGGGTAAATAACACTTACCTATTCACTTTCTCCACACCAATCAAGCTTTTACAGACGTCTATCAGATTCCCCCTTTAGTTGTCCCTTTTCCAAGCTGAACAGTCCCAGGCCTTTTAATCTCTTCTCATATGGAAGCTGTTCTATACCCTTAATCCTTTTTTTGTCATCCATCTCCCATTTCTAATATATCTTTTTTGAAATAGGGTGACAAGAACTGCATGCAATATTCAAGGTGTGGGTGTACCATACACATTTATGAATATGATATTTGATGTATATGATACCGTATACATTCATGTATATGATACATTCATGGCATTATGATATTTACTGTCTTGTTATCCACCCCCTTCCTAATGGATCATAACATTCCTAGCTTTTTCTGACTGCTGCTGCCCACTGAGTGGATGTTTTGAGAAAACTAACCACAATGACCCCAAGAGCTCTTTCTTGAGTGGTAACAGCTAATTTAGACCCCATCATTTTATATGTAAAGTTGGGATTCTGTTTTTCAACATGCAATACTTTGCATTTATCAATATTGAATTTCATCTGCTATTTTATTGTCCGGTCACCCGATTTTGTGAGATCCCTTTGTGACTCTTCTCAGTCAGATTTGGACTTAACTCTCTGGGGGCACAGAGAGAGGTTGGCCCTGATGGCATTTAAAGTTTCTGTTTCGTTTCCTATAGGGCTCGCTCCTAGACTGGCTCATGAACCACTGTTGCTGCTGGGGCTTAAAGTGCTTTCTAGGCACCAGAAACGTGTATAGCCACAAGGAGGAGAATATGGCCCTCCAGTCCTTAAGGCCATGCAGTCCGGCATCTGTCTGATCAGAGATGAGGGCCATGCCATCGAAAGGGAGGTCCTGGATGGACTGCCTGACCTCTGCCAACAGATCAGATGACTGCAGCCATGAGGCCCCCCTCACTGACAACGCCGACGCCATGGTTCTGGCAGCTGACTCTGCAGCATCAGAGGCCGCCTGGAGGGAAGCCCAGGCCACTGACCCTCCAAGGAGGTCAGGAACTCTTAGTTAGACTCCTGGGGCAAGAAGTCAGTGAACTTCGCCATAGTGTGTCAGATGTTAAAACAGTATCTTCCCAGCAATGTTTGCTCATTCGATATGTGGAGTTGAAGGCTCGCAGTCAAATACATTTTTCACTCAAAGAAGTCCAGCTTTTTTGCCTTCTTATTTTTAGTGGTTGAACTTGACTGCCCCTGTTAATCCCACTCGTTAGCTGCTGACACTGTCAACAATCCCAGGGATGGGTGATAATTAAAAGTCCTTAGTGGGCACATAGTATTTTTTCTCTGCTTGTTTAGATGTCAGGAGCAAGGAGGAGGGATTCTGTCATAGGACTTTCATCAACTTGATGACCCCTTCATGGATGGGAGGCCACCCTAGAGGAGGTTGCCGCTCCCAAGATGTCAAAAAGTGAGTCAGCCAGTTCCTTTAACTCCTCCACCTCCAAGCTCCTTCAGCACTGGCTGCTGCTACTTTGAGTAGCTCTTGATGAGCCCTGAAATCATCCTGGGAACTGCGGTGGAAGGTCCCATTAATGCCTCATCAGACGATGAAGATGAGGATGCCGGTAGGGAAGGAACAGGTGATCATTCCCCCACAACCTTCTGGTGCCTCCTTCTGGTGGGTCACTGACATCTCCTCTGCCTGGTTCAGTTTGTCATCCAAATCCAGGGGCAGCCATGAAACTGTTGCCAAGTGTCGTTCTTTTGTCCCTGAGATTGATGATGCTAAGACCCCAGGACCGCGGGGAACCCCCGTGGGTTCTAGAACTGCCAAGGTCCAGTCCATCATGTTGGCGGCCAAGAGGCTGGTAGTAGGGCAGGGGAAGCCTGGCGCCTGAGGCTAGATATTGTGGCCTTTATGGGAGGTACACCTTCCTTTTCCTCCAATTTTGAACCAGAGGACCATGGCAGTGCCAATCTCACCTCTGATTCCCTGGAGTGGTGTGTGCCATGCTCAGGTGCCAGGGAGCGGTGCCAAGACCCCAATGATCAGTGCCAGGACTCCAATATTCTGGTGACTGGTAGGAATGCTCTGGTGAATGCTGTCTCAAGTCAAGGAATTAGTGCCAGGAGTCTGATGCTCTATACTGGGACTATGGTGACCGGTACCCAAGGTGCAGCAAACGGCACCTAGAGTCCAGTTGGAAGTTACTGTGCCTCAAAGTCAAGAGGTACCGGCAACTGTTGTTAAGGCATTGATGAGCACCACGGGGATGGTGGGTGCTGCTGCGACAAGGGAGATCTGATTGGGATCCCCATCATGTGCTTGCTCCTTGAGCTACTTTCGGCTGACTGGCCCAGCACGGCGTCCTGGTGCGAGAGCTTGTCGTCCTGAGGGCTGGGTGGCACTGGGAGTGAAAGCAAGTCTGTAGCCACCTGAAAGGCCTTGGGGATGGATGGCATTACAAGGTACTGAGGGCCTCTGTCACTACTGGGTGTCGGAGGTGGGTCCTGAAGCAGGCTGGGAGCTCCAGGGGGTGAGGCCACAGCTGACCTGAGTTCTGGGGCAGACAGCGGTCCAGCATGGGTCTCAACTCTTCCCCTGCTCCCAACTTGCTCCACTCAGGTGGGGAGCACCTTCTGTCAGCATGTGTCTTTTTGTGCCTTTTCTCCAGCACCAGCGATGGTGATCAGTGCTGGGATAAGCTTGCTACTGGGGGGCGCTTTGGGTTAACGCTGACGTACTAGGCACCAAATCTAATCATCCTGGCTCAGACACCAGTCTGAGGGACGACTCCATCAGGAGTACTCTCAAACTGATGTCAGAGTTTTTGTGCGGAGACTAAAGTTCCTGCAGATCCTGTACTTGTCCTGATCATGAGCCTCATTCAGGCAGCTCTGGTGGGGGGTTGGTCGCGGGCATAGACTTTTGACAGGATGCACATGGCTTAAAACCTGGGGACTAGGGCATGTCCCATCCTGTGGACTAACCCATGAACGAAGAACACATAACCACTAGAACTACCACAAAACCAACTGCTACAACTAGATAAATTACTAATATGAGAAAAATCACTGTGAGATGCTAGCTGAGGCAAGGACATTCCAGCACTGTCACAGGCCGTCAGAAGGAATTGAGGAGCGGGGCCAGCAGCACCCTATATGCCGGTGCATATACGTGCCACTGCACAGAGCACTAGAGCTGGCCCTATGGATACCACTGAGGGAAAAATCTCTGGCACTGATACATGTGGCATGCACACACACCTACGATGGAATAGACATGAGCAAGCACTGCAAGAAGCAAATATCTTTTCATTTTCAAATATATTCACTTTTGAAGACCAAATGATATTGTTGTTTTGTTTTGTTCAGGGAAACAAATTCACTTAAAATCCAAAACACCAATGGCAACTGCTAGAAAAAAATAACAATACATGATTTGTTGTTTTTCAGTCATCTGAACTTGGAATGGAAAGAGAAATAAACTCCTATGTGTCATTATTGCTCTCTCCTAATGGTTGTCTCTGTATTGCAGTCTGGGAGTTCTCTGTGGCAGTGACAAGTCTAATCTTGAACGTTGGGACACAAGACTTGTTTATACTTTCAGCCTTTCCTCATGCACATTTGTTTAATGCATTTTTGTATTAGTTTATTGTAAAAATTTTGGGGAAAAAAAGCTTGAATCCACAGTATTTATACAAGTTGGTTAAAATGGAAGTTTATTGTGCTCTTGATCTGAAGAAACTGCTTCCCTGCCTCCCCCACACAGATTAGAAAGGACATTTTCAGGCCATAAATTAATGTTTGTATTGATTCAAGAGAAGGTATCAGATTTTTCTTTTTAGCCACTCTATCCCAGTTTAAGATAAGTCATTACATCAGTGTAAATGCAAGTCTAAAGAAAATGTTAATTAGCATGGTTCTTTGATCAGATACACACAATGAACTATTCACAAATGAAAATATAATCAAATGCTGTCTCCCCCCAGGCAAGCCAAAGCAGATGTTTGGGACCAGGTAGGTCGGCTTCCCAGTGGAGAGGAAATCAGAGACACAGACTGGATATAAGTGTAACTAGTATATTTGTGTAAATAAAGCACCAGTCCTGGAACAGAAGTGGTCAAACAGCACCCAGGGCAGTTCCTTCTTTCAGGAATCTCAGCCCAACACAATGCCTGGTTCACAGAGAGTATCTTTCCTGAAGAACAGACTCTAATAAGAGATCAAGGCAGAGAGCAAACTATTACTTCTGCTTGCACACCTTCCTCCACTGAGCACTTTACATAACAAAATTAGTCACAATACACAGCATGTCTCTCCAAGACTGAATAATTGCTCACATGCTAATAAAAAGACCTTGGAAGACTATGCGTAACACTACCTCATGGTGACACCTGCCATAACACTATATATAGAGGAAGTATTAGCAAGTTAGAAGGCAAATGGGAAGCCGTTCTATATCTGTATTATAGCTAATTTTGGGGTTAAATTTTCAGAAGCACCTAAGTGACACAGGGGGCTAAACTGCAGTGACAATCAATGAGACTTATGCTCCTAAATCACTTAGTTGCTTTTGAAATCTTACCTTTGGTCTCTATTTACACATAAATCCCATCGATTTAAAATACACGACAGCGTGTTTCTGTCTCACTGTCATGAATGCCAAAAGTCACCAAATTAAGCATAAGTTCTGAAAAGAACCCTTATCAAGACCTGCTTGAAAACCTAATGCAATATTTAACTTTTCATTCTCATTCCTTGCTGAAGAATTTACTGAAAAGCAGTAATGGGCCTTCACCAGCTAAAAGAGAATTGATGGGATTTTTCCCCTCAGAAAATTAATAATTTTGAAAGCATCTTTTGAACATTCAATTTCAATATCTAAAGCACAGCACTTTGGAAGTAATGTTATGCACTCTAAGTCTCTAAGCCAACCAAACAATGGAGCTGAATATTACTTATCAATTTGCAGCAATTTCTGCACAACATCCACTGCTCACAAATCCTTTAGAGCTCATAGAATCCCTTGTCTTATTAAGACTGAATACTCAGCCTACTATTTTAGTAGAGGTTGTGTGTTAATCCTGGGCATCTTTCTTTTGCAAACACTGTTTGTTACAGCTTCTCTCTCCCTTTCCATCCAAGGCTCTGAATCTGCCTAATTCTCTGAGGGTTTTTTGACGAATGAAGAGGAAAAAAGAGAGAACAGACAAAATCCCCATGATTAGCAGCAAGGTCTTTAGTCATCTACATTTACAAAATTACTTTATCTCGCACAATGTCGTTGTCATAATATATTCTCTTACTGATGGAAATCTCTGACACTGTAGTTCTGCATTTCCAAAGGGGACATACAAAAATATCAAAATATTTGTCTAGATGAAAGCTGAGATCCTTAATCACTGAACATCTGTCTACATTTACTGTAGATCTTTAAGCAGCACCCTTATAACACTTGTTACAGATTAATGTAATTGGATTGCACATTGTTTTATAACACTAAAACTCAGCTAGAATGGGAGTTGATGGGAAATAATTCTTGGTTCTGGCACTACAGTGAACTTAAACTAAATGATACTTTGTCCACATGATGAATCCATGTATTGAGCTAGAAGCTGCCAGAAAGATAAACATTTTTTCCTGGCTTTGAAAATATACCCTCAATTAAAATATCATTAAAACAAAAAGATGCATTACAGATAGTTACTTTAGCTGGCTGAACTTACCATTGTTGCACATTTTAAAGAAAGTCATACAACCATATTTGCAGAACAAAAAAAGCCTTATGCTCAAAATAGCTCAGAGCAAAATGATATAAACCTTCTCATAGTTTTATGACAGTCACAATAATTTCTTATTAAGTATATTCAAAATTTTATTCTCCTTACTGAATTAACATACATTTCTGACAATGTGGCATTTTAAAGCACGTTATCAGTGCAACAGGAACTAATTTAATAATGGGAAAATGGACCTTCATTTTTGATAATTCTATGTAGGTGTGCGCGGCCCGGTCTACACTCACCTTCTGGATTCAGCAGCAGTCGACGGGAGATATGCAAGTGACGTAAAAAAATTGCGTATCTCCTGTCGACTTCGCTGCATCTGCTCTGCGCGCTGTCCTCACTGCGCTGCATAGAACCACAGAGTTAGAATACTGCCCATTCTGGATTTTGAACCAGTGTTAATTTGGGGAGAAAATCCATATATGAGGAGGAAGAAGGAAATATTTCTCTAACAAAAGAGTTAAGGAAATGGTGGCTTATTCGAAGTGTTCAGAGTTTTGGAAAATTGGAAGAGATGGACTAGTGAATAGAATACTAGTCATGCAATCTAAAATCTATGACTGTCATATGTCTGTCACCATATCAGATGTGTGTTTTGTTATATATGATGTATAGTATATTTTATATTAGAGTATACCCATTTTTAGAAATAAAACATAGCTAGTTGCCTGCCACGTCTACGTGCCTTTTCTTCAGGATTGGCTGTTCCTAGTGTTTCTACCTCATGACGGCTCAGCCCACAGCCTATATTCTCTCTATCTAGACAACCATACCCACTTTCCTTTGTAACTGGGTGGCATAATGAGCTTCCTGCCTCACTGGGTCAATAGAATCCACATAACTTTTTTCCCAGCAGGCCCAACACCTGCACACAGGCTGGGATATTTCATACAAACATTGTCAGTCTATTACAGATATTACTGCATTACCCGGGGGGGGTGGTTTGGGGCTGGTGGTGTTGAGGTTTCTGAAAACAGAAGGAAAACCCTTCCTACAAAACGTGAGAAGCTTACATTGCACCTAAAACTCTTTTCCAAGTGCTCATCTATATTACCACGGTCTTCCCGATTCACTACAAGTCATGTGAGATGTTGTTGCTTTATTTTACAAGTATGGAGGAGAGAAACAAGCACATTAATCAAGTCATGAGAAAGCATTTCCAAATCTGCACTCTTAAATTGCTGTACACAGCTTTTATTATATGCAAAGTAAAATGAGAATCAAGCACTAGAAAAATGAGAATCTAATAAATCTGTACAAAAGACACAAATGTCATTTTCACAACATATTAACGAACACCCTTATGTTTTATAAAACTTGCTGTCCTGTGCAGCATATAGTGCAGGCTGCATTAGTACTTGAAAGAAACATGTAATGAAGCTGCTTGAGGCTACAGATAAATAATAGATGATGCTTTTCCTAAAGGAGAAGCATTAAGTGCTTTAAAGCACACCAAAATGGAGAAAGCCCATGCTAAGAAGTGGAATGTAGCTTGAATTTCACATGAAAAGAGTGCTATTCTGTTTAAATTTGTAAAGTTGCTTTGATTACCAGATTTCTCGGTCAGTGCCCACTCCTGAGGTAAAATAACTTTTGACACATTTTCAAGTGCTACTCACACTACATCAAAGGGCAGACGGGGAAAAGAAAACCTCTAATGTTTAGCATAGGACATAGTCATTAGTCAGGAAGCCTCTGCACACTTGAAATTCCAAGCGACATGGTGGCTTAATACAGTAACAGGCAAGACTTTCAATCCAGACACTGGTTTGGTACTTGGCACTTCTATTCTAAAAGAAATCACTGTAGTTAGCAAGCATCCTTTTGAGGTCAGGCAAAGATTCTATGTGACAGATGAACTTCACACACACAGTACATAGTAAATGCCGTTTTTTGCTTTCAGTTTAATCTAGTGCTTTCCAGCTTCATTCTTTTTAAAAACAGCTGCTATATTCCAGAATGCAAAAAATCAGACATATGGGAGGGCAAAACCATAAAATGATTCACATTTCCTAGGTCTTTTAGGACTAAAAGCTACAAAGTCTCTTTTGTTTTCATCTAAAAACTGTTGTCAGAATACCTTCAAGTTAGAAAACTGCGGAAGGTGAAACCCCCAGTTTATTTTGTGAGGAACGATCCTGTCTCTCTGAAGCACAATGATGGGAAAAGGCTTCTTTACACTGTGAATTTTGTACGGTTAGAGTACACTGGCTCATTGCCACCCATGACAGTGTTAAGCCGCGACAGAAGAACTGCAGTATTACGAGCCTCAAGTGTTCAAACAGCATGACTCGGATCCCCCCCAAAAATCATGAGATTTTTAAAAACAAATCATTTTGGCAGCTTTGTATTTGCCTTCTGGTTTTCAAGCCTTGAGGGCTTAAGTTTACAGTGCACTTGCTAAAATACCTGTGCCATGGTTATCTGTTCCTGAGACAGCTGAGGATAGCTCAATCAAGGGGGCACCTGTCAGAAGATCAGATGCATAAACAACAATCTCCCGACTCCTGAACTGCACCCTTTCAAATACTGTACCTGTTAAGTGACCTTTAATGGTTTTGTCCAAATTTCACTCTGAAGTTTTGGGTTTTGAAGAAGCCCATCCAGACTGAAACCAAAGAATATATACCCAGGCTCCCCATGAAGCAAAGATGCTGAATTTCACACAGCTTTTCATGTCATTCATTTCCTTGCCAAGGCTGGCCTGGCCGTACAATACATTCTTAGTACATTCTGCATTAAGTTCAAATTGAAATGGCTCAAGTGATGGGAAGACCATTGCAGAGTCTAACACTGTTAGGAATTCAGATTTAATACAGCCATTGCCTTTAATAAATGGCACTTGGGAAAATTGAGGCTGAACTGTATTTTCATTTATTCAGAGATAACTCATTTCTGGTAGAACTAGCTATAGAGATTGAACAAAACTTCAGAGCAAACTCCTAGGCATTCTCAGTTTGATTCTAAGCGACAAGATATGCCTTCCTGAGAATTTCTGCAAACAGTATAAATGTGCTTTACCTTTGGCCTACAAAATAAACAGGCAGATTAGGAATGAGCTTTCCATACATCTCACTCAGTTTTTTTGTTTTTTATTTTACCCAGTCAGCCATATGGGACGCTGCACCCATCTGAATGGCTCCCTGCAAAAAGCTTGGGTTTTTAGTAAAAAAAGTGTGGGACAGATCCTCAGTAGTATTAAATTTGCATAGCTGTAAGGATCAGTGGGAATAGAACCTGGGCCTGAAAGGCTACTAGACCACCAATATGCCCACACTGCCACTCAGCAACAATTGTAACCTGGCTACTCCTTGTGACCCACAATTTTCAGAGGTTCAATGCCACAGGAAGTTCTGCCTCAAGTGACCTGACTGACAATGGTTTTAGTGATCCCTGATTAGCTCCTTGGCCCTACATAAACCCCTGGGGCATACCAGGAAGTGTCCAGGCAATGATGTAGCTAGCTAGCTGCCATGACAGTACTTGTTCCTGAACCTCCTGGTACTGACCTTAGCTCTGACTTGGATTCTGACTTCCAACTGACCCCCAGAATTCCAACACCCGATACTTGGTACTGCCCCTCGACCTGATTCCTGACTCTGCCTCTGACCTTTGGCATAGCTTCTGACTCTGGCTTGACTCTTGCCCCTGATATGGGCTCTGACCCCTGGCTTCAACTCCTGAATCCCAAGCTCCTGCCTCTAGTCCTGCCTATATTTGTCCAGGATCCTGACAGCAACTTCATAGACTTCAGTGTAGTGATTCACATGTGGTGAGGATCTGGCCCAATAAGTATATATATGTTGAATTCTGTGTTCAGTGAAAATATGCATCCTCAAAGTTTCTCAAACTCCCATTTGACTATATTCTGTTTAGACCAATAGGTAAAATTATTCAGTTCAGAAACAATATGTGAAATTTTGGCTACAATGACGTTAATGGCAAAACTCCTATTTACTTCAATGGGATCAGGGTTTCACCAAATATTTTATGTTTGAAGAATTCCCTGAACATATCTAGGCTTTATTCAAAATGTTCACTGTAACACTAGCCACTACTCTGATTTCTCCTCCCGCCCCCTCCGTTTAGTACAAAGGTTCACTAATTACATGAAATTTATAGTTAAGAATATCAACTTTACAAAAATTAATGGATTGAAAACACCAATTTTTTCCTATAATGGTCCAATGGATAGGATCCAGTATTGGAACTCAGGAAACTCGAGTTCCCTTCCTGACTTTGCTACTGACTCACTGGTATGTCACTTAATTTATCCATTTGTAAAACTAAAGATTCCGAGTTCTAGACAGGGCTTTCACACAGCCTTACTCCTTATTAGAGTTAGGTGACATTTTTGGCTGAAATATTTCTTGGCAAAAAAAGCAGATTCAGCTATACCGAAACATTCAGCAAATTCATGTTGATTTTGCTGAATAATTGTGGCAGGGAAAACAAACAAACCTACAAAATTTCTGAAAACAATCATTTCAATATGTTATATTGATATTCTGGAAATGAAATCTTTTATTTTTTTGGTTTCAACTGACTTTTTGTTGAAAGGCTTCCTTTAATTTATTGACTAAAAAAATCAAAAACGTTTAAAAACGATCAAAATGAAAACAAAATATCTTGATTTTGTTGACACAAAACGTTTTGTGCAACAATTTTTTTTGACTTTTCAATTTGCTGAAAAATTTATTTTCTGTTCGACCTAAACAAGTTTTTCCCCAACTCTTCAGATTTGCCAGAGAATCAGGAAATCCATTATTCACACAGTTGTACGCCTTATGCTTTGGGGAATACAGGTACTGCATACAAGACTTCATTGCTGATAACATGGCATGTTGGGAAATTTGCTAAGTGTTGATTTGTAGGCCATTGCCACCATAAATTGTGTAAAGATATCTGAACACGGAGGAGTGTCCCCAGTAATGTTTCCCAATTATCCTTTGAAAAGACCTTGTGCCGAAAATTTCTATAACATAGACTGGAATAATTGTATATCTATTTGCCTTATGGATGCCAGAGAATAAATATAGATGTTCAAGATGTCCAAATGTAAGCCCCAGAAGGAGCACATACTTGTTACCTTCAGCACATGCCTATGAGTTTGCAGAATTTTGGCTAAATCAGTAACCACAGCATTCTAAATAGAACAGAATAGACTTTTTCTAGAATTGCTAGGAGGAAGAGGGATGGACTGGGGGAGTTTCAGAGCAAGAAATCTTCCGACCTGCTACACAGGCTAAGCACAATCCGTGTCCTTTTGCAAAGCCCAGTGAAGTCAGTGGTAGACATGAGAAGTTTGGCAGTAGACTTCCCAGAGTGCATAGGAAATAAATGGGTGAGGACATTGACCCTGCCCCGTCTCAGCATCAGCTAGCATTGCTGGACCACTCAGACCACCGTGCCTTCCTCAGATACTATGCGTCACGGGGTGGTTATGTATGTGTAGCCTTCCGCTGACCCTGCAGCATAAAGATATCGTAACTAACAGAATTCTATATATTTGTGTTAGTGTATGTTCAGTTGCTTGTATAACAGAAGCCAGCTCTGTGAGTGGGAGGATGGAAAGTAAATGAGTTGAGGTTCCCTCAAGGGGGAAAAATTCCTCTCACCACCAGGACCTTTATAATGGCTGTATCCAATGCACATCTTAATTGATCCAGCTCTGCTTCTGCTCCAATGTGTCTCAAAATTAAATACCCCAAAATTCTTTTCCAAAGCATTAATAGAAGAGAATCCTGCTCCCATTTCCTGTTTTGTGTCTCTTCTCTAAATTGAGAACACAATGCGGCTGAGTAGTTAGCATGAAAGCAAGTGGCAGAGAAGTCTATAGTCACAGTCAAGCACATACGAGCTGTATCTCTATATATCAACACTTGCACTTTTATTAATTCTCAGAGTGCATAATAGATATTCTTGTGATGGCTCTGGCTATTTATACTTTCAGTATTCTAATAGGGAGCACACAAAAACATGCTTTGTTTTTTGCAAATATCGTGGCCTACTATAGATAATGTGTTTAAAAATAGTACATGTAGACACTGGGTTTGTAGAAATAACTTGACAAAGAAACTGCAATCGAGGAGGAGTGTCTTGGCCAGTTCAAGAATAGTAAGGTCACCAGGCAGACAAACTCGCGTAATGGTTTCACACCCTTGCCAGCTTCCTTTATCATGCTTCCTAAGCATGATAAACTTCCAGCTAAACTGACCTGCATGATATAAAAAAAGCTGGGTTGAAAGGAGCTTTTATTCTGCAGACAACACAGAGCTGGACAATCTCATGAATTCCCAAATTGTCTGATCCACTCTGCTACCACTGTGGTCACCCCTCCACTGCACAGATTTCTCAGCTGGATTTCCTCCTCTCCAATTCCCACTCCAGCCAAACTCACAGACTGACTTCAAGAGACGGACATTATCCCAACGTAATAGAGACTGGGTGTCTCATTTAATTTGAAATGAAATATACTTGTATGAATAATTAAAAGTGTTGCTCTATTTCCAGTTCTAATAATTAGTTTTTAATAATATTGTCCCCCCTTTGGTGTGGGTTGTTTTTTTTTTTACAGTTCTGAAGAGACAGTGGAGAACACTAATAGAGGAGTGCTCTAAATAATTAAAATACTCTATAGAAGCAATATCAAAGAGCCTAAAAAGCCTCTCTTATAAAGTCAATAAAAACATGTTCCTTGAGGCTTAAGACACTTCACACTTACAAAAACCAGGGGCTTAAATTTACACACATTTACACACACAAAACCTCAATGCTATCAAATACTTATACCATAGTTTTCTTAAATTAAATGTAACAGTCTCCATTCATTAAGAAAAAAAGACAAATTGATTTTGAAAGATTTTGGATCAGGTCTTACCTCTATAGGTACTGTAGTATGTAAAAGATCAGAAGTGTCTGAATTGCTGGAGAGGGGAGATATGATGGGAAAACCTTTTATTTTCCATTCCTAATGAGTTCTAGCTTCTGGCCCACACCAAAGGACACATTCTGGCTCTACTGAAGGCAGTGGGAATTTTGTCATTGACTTCAGTGGGGACAGAATTTCAGCCAAGTGTTTGAGCTAGATAGATGCCATGCACATTATTAAACCTGGCTCAGAACAAGTTTTTTTGGAAGTGGTTATACACTGACAGTCATTAATATACAAGACAAAAATACCTTACGGAGAAAAACAACATTGCTGATTCCAAATATGCAATTTTCTTTACCAGGAGGAAGAGATTGAATAATTGACATGAAAACATGTTCAAGAAGATAAATATTTTGCAGATTAAAATGTGTTAAGTAAAATTCTTATTTCTCTGCATAATAAATGATCATTTTCTGAAAAGAAATATTGTGGTGAGAAAAGTGAGTTCAAGGGATGACTTTTAATGCCACAAAGAATTTTACAATCATACGAAAATGAATTTTGTGTACCACTGCATAGCTAAAAATTTTTAACTAAGTGTTATATAGAAGTAGTCAGGGAAATCAGAGCTAAAGCAGAGCACTGTATTGCTGCAGAATTCTATGAAACTAATGAAAATGATACATTTTCTATCAACTATATATTTCATTCGGAAACTTTCATTCTTGCATAAACTTCCAGGTGTATCAATGGGATTTTTGTGCACAGTCAGAGAACTAAATGTACCTTTGTTCAAACACACCTCAGTTGTCCTCACTAAAATTTAAAAACAAACTTTTGTTTGTATGGGTTTTTCAGTTATTCAACTGTAATACGGAATCCTTAAATACTTTCTATCAAGTTAATATTTAATTTAGATGCATGCTCATTGGGACATGGATCATGTCTTCCTCTAAGCCAGTTTATGTCCAGCCCACTATAGGCTTGTGGAGGTGGAAGCCTTCCTACTCTTTTGCACCAAGATACAGGAGGGGCAAGAGAGGAATGGAAGCAGCTGAACTTCTGTCACACTGGCACTGTGTTTTTCTCAAGCAAAATAACTGTAGGAGCCCCGGATGGGGATGTGTTTTTCTAAACTTGCATTACTAGTGGCTGTGGCTTAAAATAACATAAGGAGGCTTAGAAAGATTAGATTTTTACTGATGATTGTTGAGTTCACTGTACACACACAAACAGACAACAAAATATTTCAATTGATTATAATCAAAATTGACAGACAGGCAAAGAAAGAAAAACACTGCTTGAGAACTTAAATCAAACTAAGGATATTTAGTTTGTATAGTTTGACACGTGACATTGACAATGTGTGTTGTAATGGTTATTAACCTTTAACTTTTGAAATCTCAACCCCTATCATTTAGTAATTGTCTGATCCCCCCCATCATTTCAGTGAAAATTTAAAATCAATAAATAGAAAACAGATGCTTAAAACAGATTATTTTGCACAGCTATGAACATGAAAAATGATAAAAATCAGAAAAATGCAAAAAATGATCAATATTATCCATCAAAATTATTTAAAAAAAAAAGATTTCTGCCCAATCTATTTCTAAACTCTCTAGGATTTATATAGCACCAAGATGACAAATAATATTCAATACACTACAAACATCTGGATATCTTAAAATGGCCAGTTATAAAATATCTTTAAATGTAATTTCTTGGGTAAGCCAAAGCATAAGAAAATTAAGTCTCCACAGTCAATTTTTAGACCAAGTTAAAGTTATGATACACTGGAATAGGGCACAGGAATGAAATCATCAGCCCAGCATTCCAGTAATTATTGCACCAGGATTGGGATGCTGAATATATATTCTGGAGATGGGTGAACTGGTTCAAAAAAATAAGATTCATCTAAAATGTAAAAGGAACATTTTTCTGAATATTTGGCTTCCTATTCTAATTTTTGGTTTTTTGAAAGTGACAATATAGAACAGCTCTAGAAATGAAAGAATATCTCATCTGAACTAAAGAATTTCTACTGACAGAATTTAGGTAGACAGAAAACAAATATGCAGTTTGAATTCGACTAGGCCACCAGGACTAATATTCTTACTCTGGCAAAAAATCACTAAGGCATTTTCAACAAGTGCATCCACAAGAAACAATTTAAATTGACCACACCCCATTTAGCTATAAATTTGCAAAAATGTTTAGAGAATGCTTCCTGATGAGATAACGTCTATGCTTCAAGAGAAAATTTTGTATCAGACAATTCAATTACTATGATGAACACAAAACAGCCAGATAGTGTAAACAACCTGTCCAGAAAAACATAAATACACAAACACCCAAAGAAAAAAAAAGGCAAAAGTAGCCTTTAGAGAATCCCAACTGCACATTTCAGAAAATACAAAGGGTAAAGATAGGAGTCAGAAATAAAGATCCAGTTGCCACCTAACGGCAGCTGGGGATGAGCTTCGTATTAAACTGCATGATGGACAGGTTGCTTTATTTTCTTCATTTTCCAATGAGAAATTGATTGCAAATTGGTAACTGGGCAACTTACCAAGAAGCAACCTTCAGTTTCAAGTACTTGTTACCCACCAGGATATGCCCTGAACTTGTATGGAATCATAAGGCATGGAATGTCTGGGGGCATTTATAAGCCTGAAACAGTTTTCTAACAGCTTCCCCCCCACCAAATCATATTAGAAGTTCACAGTAGACACTTGTCTTGCCTTCTGCAAAGCTTGAAGGAACATACATATGAAACAAAGGTGCATCTTTGAAATGATTAATTTCATCAGTGCAACAATAAATGGAAATCTTGCCATTTTAGTTCTTAAACAGGCACAGGGTATTAAAAGGTCAAACGTTTCTTCTTGTACATAACTCAGTGTTCTCCAACTGTGCTAGAATGCAGCCACTTTGCTTGCTGGGGAGAAGGGGAGCTGACTGAACTAGCAGGGGAGAGTCATTCCTGTATTCCTGGCCAGCATGACTGAATGCAGCCCTCATCCCTATGATGGCCATAGGCAGCAGGGCAGGGTTGGTATCACATCTGACTTGCTTCCCCCATGTCCCAATTAGCCGATGGTTGCCTTAATGGCTAAGTGCCCCGTGGCACATTTACAATGAGGGAAAAATCTTCGAGCATGCAGGAGTGAAATCAGAAAGGCCAAAGCATAATTGGAGTTGCAGCTAGCAAAGGACATGAAGGGCAACAAGAAAGGTTTCTATAGGTATGTTAGCAATAAGATCAGGGAAAGTGTGGCCCCCTAACTGAATAGAGGAGGCAACCTAGTGACAGATGATGTGGAAAAAGCTGAAGTACTCAATGCTTTTTTTGCCTCCATCTTCACAGCAAGTTCGACTCCCAGACTACTACACTAGACAGCACAGTACTGGGAGGAGGCAGCCCTCAGTGATGAAAGAACAGATTTAGAACTATTTAGAAAAGCTGGACATACACAAGTCCATAGGGCTGCATGCAATGTATCCAATGGTGCTGAGGGAGTTGGCTGATGTGATTGCAGAGCCATTGGCCATTATCTTTGAAAACTTGTGGCTATCAGGGAGGTCCTGGGTGATTGGGAAAAGGCAAATATAGTGCCTATCTTCAAAAAAGGGAAGGAGGAGGATCCGGGGAACTACAAACTAGTCAGCTTCACCTAAGTCCCTGGAAAAATCATGGAGCAGGTCCTCAAGGAACGCATTTTGAAGCACTTGGAGGAGAGGGAGGTGATCAGGAACAGTCGGTATGGATTCACCAAAGGCAGGTCATGCCTGAACAACCTGATTGCCTTCTATGATGCAACGATTGGCTCTGTGGATGAGGGGACAGCGGTGGACGTGATACACCTTGACCTTAGCAAAGCTTTTGATGTCGTCTCCCACAGTATTCTTGCCAGCAAGTTGAAGAAGTATGGGTTGGTTGGATGAATGGACCATAAGGTGCTAGAAAGCTGGCTAGATTGTTGGACTCAATGGGTACTGATCAACGGCTCGATGTTTAATTGGCAGCTGGTATCAAGTAGAGTGCTCCAGGGGTTGATCTTGTTCAATATCTTCATTAATGATCTGGATGATGGGGTGGATTGCACCCTCAGCAAGTCTGCAGTTAACACCAAGCTGTGGGGGAGTGGTAGATACACTGGAGGATAGAGATAGGATACAGAATGACAGACAAATTGGAGGATTGGGCCCAAACAAATCTGATGAGGTTCAACAAGGACAAGTGCAAAGTCCTGCACTTAGGACAGAAGAATCCCATCACTGCTATAAACTGGAGACCAACTGGGTAAGCAGCAGGTCTGCAGAAAAAGACCTGGTTGTTACAGTGGACAAAAAGCTGGATATGAGTCAACAACGTGCCCTTGTTGTCAAGAAGACTAACGGCATATTGGGTTGCATTAGTAGGAGCATTGCCAGCAGACTGAGTGAATGATTATGCGACTCTATTTGGCAGTGATATGGCCACATCTGGAGTATTACATCCAATTTTCATCCCCCCCAGAAAAATGTGGACAAATTGGAGAGACTCCAGTGGAGGACACCAAAAATGATAGGGGGATAGGGCACATGACTTATGAGGAGAGGCTGAGGGAACTGTGCTTATTTAGTCTGCAGAAGAGAAGAATGAGGGGGGATTTGATAGCAGCCTTGAACTACTTGAAGGGGGGTTCCAAAGAGGATGGAGCTAGGCTGTTCTTCATCGTGGCAAATGATAGAACAAAGAGCAATGGTTTCAAGTTGCAATGGGGAAGGTTTTCACTAGGAGGGAGGTGAAGCACTGCAATGGGTTATCTAAGGAGGTGGTGGAATCTCCACCTTAGAAGTTTTTAAGGCCTGGCTTGACAAAGTCCTGCAGGGACAACTTAGTTGTGGTTGGTCCTGCTTTGAGAGGGGGCTGGACTAGACAACCTCCTGAAGTCCCTTCCAACCCTAATCTTCTATGATTGTTCCTGCCCTGTGTGGCTGCTGGTAGCTCCTAGAGCACAGGTGTTCAGTAGCAATAAAGAAACCGAGATGGGTGGCCTTTAAAGTCTCCTGCTGGGTGCAGGGCACCAGAAAGGATAGACATCAACATCTCCTCTCATTTTCCTGGGATTTGATCAATAGATGCAGTTTCTTTATTACTGCTGGACACCTGTGCTCTGGGTTCTACCTGCCATCTCTCAGGGGCTAGAAAGGATTTTTCCCTCCTTATAAATGTACCATGGCATGGCGTGAGTTTTTGCATAGGAGCACACAGGTGATTTGGTTTAGGGAGCATTTATCTGTTTTGTTCTATTTCATCTGAGTGGCTGGGATCTCTTCTTGATTCAACAATCTTAAGTCATATGCTTGGCTGGGAATCAACTGGACTTGCCCCAAAGACTCATAAGTTTGCAATGCTCCGTCTAGTTAAAGTAGACTTTATTAAGAAAAACAAAGTGAATTTCTGAGACAAGTTAACAGCTACCACGTTCAAAATTTAAACAATTCTGATAGTTCACACAGATTATTCAGACTGAGGCTGTGCCATGGTGAAGATGCTCTGCCTCTAACAACAACCCTGTCCTGGTAGTGAGCATATCACACTGTGTTCAGAATTTATGAAAAAAAAGAGTAATGGGTGTGTATGTGGGTTTGGAATTCATATAGCAAGTATTTCTCAACTGTTCATGGCAGTGTTAAAATACCAAGTGAGGTGAGAGTGGCATTTATTATTCAAAAGTTAAAGCAGAAGTCATTTATATCTGCTAGAAAACATACTAAAGGAACTTATTTTCCTCCAAATATCCAAATTCTAAGCAAGTTAAGAAGTGTTTTATTATCTGCTACACTGATCTATATGTTTCAAATGAATTTATGTCTGTTCTAACAGCAAGAAAAACACACGACTGGGATCATGTCTCTGCTTTTGTAAGGCCAGTTTAATCCAATGTCGAGTTTTCCAGATGACTTCAGTGGGCATTGGGTCAGGTCTTGAGTATTTCTTTCTCAGAGGGAAAAGCTGACATTTCAAAGTTCAGTTAAGAAAAATATCACTGGTGGGTTAATACTGTCAACATCTAAATTCTGTAATGAATAAGAATGGCATTCTTCTCAGATAACATATACAACACAAAGGAAAATCAATCATATGCTATGGCCTTAAGTAGGAATTGCTTTACATCAGTGTCCATCACACCTTCACAGGACTTCTCTTTTTGGTACTTTCAAAGGTGGTTACAGAGGTCTGCAAAAACAGCCAGGTGTGGAAAATGTGAATGTGCATCCACAAAACTCTATTTCAAGTGCACTAGTGGATGTAGGTATAAACTGTGTATGGTCAGTGTGTTTTACCTGTCTCTCCAACCTGTGCCTGATCCTTACAGGATGCGTGTCAATTACAACCCACAGCTACCAAGTCTGGCTCTTCAACTCAAGCAGTAAAGATTGATACTTTCAACTCTGGATTTCTCTGGTTCAATCCCCACACGTCTTCCTGGCTACCTTTAGAAGCACCGCAACTTTAAATACAGAAACATTACGATACATGGCAGTTACAAAACTCTGAAACTCCTGAATTTACAATCATGATAAAATAACTTGGCCTTAGTAAAATTATCCAAGTGCATCTGTTTACTCGTTATTTTTAGAGTGAGCTGTGTATTTAGTCATCAAGGGGTATTTACTTGTCTGTAATTTGTGTGTTATTTTATATAAAAATACTTATAACTAAGGTTTGTATTCTCTCTCAGTTAAAATATGTATTTTTCTTCTTGAAATGGTGTTTGTGGATAACATTTAACACATATTCACAGAATCCGACTAATAAAACGAGACATGTATACACGTTCTAAGGGCCCCATCTCGCTGAAAATACTCATGACCTTTTCTGCTGTACATCCTGGCTCAGTGGGAATCCGACCTATTCAGCAGAAAGGTCATCTTATCATCAAAATCCTCCCCTCCCTTAGCACCCCCTTAGAAAATAAGTAATTTATCCACCATTGCAAGTTATGGAATCTCTGAAGAGCTCATGTTGCAAGACTTGCATACTTAACAGTTCTTCACATTTCTTTCAAAACTTGCTTCTCACCATGTGCCCTTGAATAAAACAAGAATGACTTTAGTTCTAAAACCTAACCTTTTTTGAAATCATTCTCCTCTGCAGGGGAGAAGAACTTTGCAGTACTGAGAGAAGTATTACACATTGCTGACAATTAGTATAATCCCTTTTTAACTGCTTCAAGACTGGCAGTTTCAGTTCTAAGGATGTCGAAGAAGGAGAGGGCAAGGAAGAAGTCTAAAGACATGGTAAGGTTGAGGCTTATTCAATGAGAGATTGCAAAAATTCTGGGAATATTTAGATTGGAAAGAGGAAAATAACTTGAGTGTGACACTCAGAAGAGTACAGTGAATATTACATATGTGCTATGAACCAACACCGGAAAGCAAATTCCCCCAAACTCTCCGGGCTTAAGAGTCTGATGGAATCTAAACCTTGATTTGGATCCAATTCTTGTTGCAGGCCCCATTTTCATTGGGCAATACTATAGATTTAAACCCCTGAGATTTGTCTATTTGAAGTCCAGATCAAATTGTGATGACGTGGGCCCAGCTATATTGAAAAATGATCAGTAATTTAATGGCAGCAGAATTTAGAATAAATAAAAGGAAATGAGACAATCTCTGGAAATCACTATCTTAATAAGCTAAGTCAAATATTGTGGCTACATTTTTTTTTAAGGGGAGAATATTACAATCAAATTAGATCTTGCACTTTGAGATGTAAACTGACCACCTGATGCATTGTGGCCTCTTTATAACCGCTGCTTTAAAATATCAGATAATGGATGTTATTAGAAACAACTTCTCATACTTGGTGGACAACTGTCTGATGCATCACGGCTAATATTAACATCAGAAACTGGAACATAACGTCACTGGTAAAAGTTTACTTAGCATGAAGACTATGTTCAATATTCCTAGTCCACCAAAGTAACAGTTTTTTCTACATCAAGTGATGCAACCTTCAATGGAGTGGTGAAATGGAAACCTACGGGCGTAAATTTTCCATCTGCAAAATGGGCAGAAGAGAGAAATAGAGAAGAGGAGAGACATCTAGCCATTCAATTGTTCTTCAGCTACTGGGGATCAGACAGCTAAACCCCTTGGCACCACTTTAACAACTCAGAACATTGTCTTTAAGGGCATTCATTAAAGGAAATTATTGATATAGATTCGGCTTTAGAACCACATTAGTTAAGGAGAATTATGTGCTTCATAATTTGGAGTTTTTTCCAGCTATTTTGCAGAATTTTAGCCAGTATCTTGAAGATCATGTCAATTAAAATAATAATAATAAAAAAATCTGTTGGTCAGATTCACTCATGCTGGTGCAGGGAAGAGTTGTTACATCTCTATTAACGTACCAGGCTGCTCACTCAGTGGGACCAATCCGAACAGAGAGCAGGAGGCAATATTGCCACTATTCTCTTCAGGGGAGAGCAGTTTTAGGTTACTGGCAAACCTCTAAAGTAGCCTGTGATGCTATATGATTGAAGATGATCATTTATCTCTCTGCTACCATTGTCACAGTTTCCATAAGCCTTTGCACAAAGTATGTCATGTAAGGTATCAATGGAAAAGTTATGATTTGCTAAGTATGATTATGCTAAGTAAATCCACGTATCATCTTTGTATCTAGAGTTATGAATATTGGCTGTATATTTGTATCTAAAACATGTTGTATTCCTGGGTGACACCCCCTCAGCTAGATTTGCATGCGGGCTAGACAGCTATGTGTTGATGACCCATCAAGGACATGCCACTCTCACAGTGGGCTATTGAAGAAACCCATCCTGTCCAGACAGCTCTTCCTGAGGATGCCTCAGACAGCAAGGAGCCAATGGCTACCCACTGTGATTCAGCAAAACATGTAGGAGCATGTAATAAGGACATGAGGCCCTGGATTCCATTTTGGGCCAGTAAATTTCCACATACAGGAGCTGCAGGCACTGTTTGGGACAGTAAATTTCCATGCACATGGCCGAGGATATAAAAAGACATCTGAGACATCTCCATGTTGTCTCTTTCCTGCTCTGATTCTCTGGACTGTAGATTTACAACTAAAAGGATCATCTTGAACTATGGACTGTGGCCCTTCCAGAAGTTACCAGAGAAACTTTTGCAAATCAACAGTTCATTCCATCTCTGTTACAAAGCTGAAAAGGACTTTGCAATCACTTGTATGTATATGATTGCTTAACCATTTATAACTTTTTTCTTATTAAATCTTTAGTTAGTTTACTAAGGATTGGCTGACAGTATGATATTTGGGTAATATATGAGTGTGATATTTCACAGTGTAATATTTGAGATTCATATTGACCTGTGTGTCTGATCCCTTGGAATTAAAAATAACCTCACATACGGTGAAATGGGTTTTCAATAACCTCTCACTATGTTAGATTGCGTTGCCTGGATGGGAGCCAAGGGCTAGAAGCCCTAAAGGGGGCTGTGTTTGGCTTCTGGTTAACCAATCTGGTACTGCAGAAGCTTTTTTGTTACTGGTTTGGTGAATCTAATGACCAAATAAACCACCAGCGTTGGGGATTGTCTGCCCTATTTCTTGCAGTCTGTCCTGAGTGTGGCATTGTCTGTGTGGCCGATCCTAGGCACCTGGTCACATAGCCCCCCACTCCTCCTAGATCAGGATACTGAAAGGATGAGTTGATTCAATGTATAATGTGGCCATTCCGCTCTTTCAGCCAACACAAATTTCTGGGCACTGCTCAGCTCGTGAACCTCAAAACCATCTCTCTCAGAGAAAGGGAATTGCAGCTGCTTTCTACTGCAACAACTTTCCCTTAGATTCCTTTCTACTGTCAAAGCCCTGTTGTCAGTGTAAACCCAGGCTAAATTTAACTCTGTGATATACTTTCAGTAGGATTCTTTATAGAGAATTAGCCTTGTTCAAACTGAATTTTAGAAATTTTTTTTTATTTTGAGAAATTACACAGTCTAAACATAAGATGCATTAGCAAAGCTGTAAGTGTTTTGCAAAATTTACATCATGGGCCACCTAAAGCTGTTGTTTTGCATCTATGCGGACATTTGGCAGAAATTTAAAAGTGTTTTTATTCCTAAAAGTGTTTTTATTGCTTTGAGACCGTGTCATGTAGATTACATTTATTTAGAAAGATTCAGTTCTTTAGAATGGGTAACACACTGAGAGCTGACATAATGCACTGTGTATATGTACTGCTGCCCTTTATTTAGCTTTGACGGAATTCAGGGTTTTTTTTAAAAAATAATTTTGACAGATATTGATGTTAATGTTAATAATTTGTGCAAAATTGTTGGGGCATTTTTTCTGTTTTTATTGATTAAAATTTTTGCAGCTTTGGGAAACTAAGGTGGGGGGATCAGGCATTGGAGGAGGTATCAGACAATAATTATTGAACTTTCGAATCTCAACGTCACTGGTCATTAAAGCTTTATAACCATTAAAATACAAATTGTTGACATCACATCAAAATATGTAAAGTAAATATCCTTAAATCAAACTCTAATACGTTCTCAAACAGCATTTCTCTTACTCTACCTATCTGTAAATTTCAACCATTATTGATGGAATTTTTTTTTTTTTTGCCTTTTTCTGTGTACAGAAATCAACATTTACCAACATTTATCTATAAAAATCTAATCCTTCCAAGCCTACCTTTATTACTTAAAATATCAGACCCGTACCAATGCTTGTGACTATACTGTCCTCTATTGCTTGTCTTACACTACCTTATAATGTTAATAATAAGCTTAATATGCCTCATTACTCAGTAACTAACTTTATTAATAATAAGCCTCAATAATACTACAGTCAACAGAGATTGTCCTCTAACTTGAGTGACAGAGGCTTGTGGTTTATGGAACTGAAGGTCCTGCAGCCTGCAACAATAATGAAAATAATGAAATTGTAGGGGAGGAAAATAGAAAATCATGGGTCCAGATCTCAGTGTTCCTAAAATAAATATTTTACCAATCCCGCATCCTCAAACTCTTCAGATACACCTAATGCCCCTTGGATAAGAAACCCAGAGCTCATCCCCAATTTTACTTTAGGGTCCTTTCAAATCTTGGTCTGTAACTCTTTTTTAAGTTTTAATGATGAGAATCCAGTTCTTTAGACACTTCCCCCTCCCACCCACACATTCTTAAACCCATCACAGCTGCATGATTAAAGTATGTGGCAAAAGGCCAGCTTCTCCCTAGTGGGTTTTGCACTTTTGCCTCTCGCAGTGAGCCAGGGTGTCACTGGTAACCCCATCTTCCCAGGGAAGGGGGTGGGGACCCGGGCCTGCCCACTCCTCCAGGTCCCAGCCCAGGGGCCCTCCGAGTAGCAGCTATGTGCTGCTGTCACCTCACTTGCAGCTGCAGGCTTTTCCCCTGGACCACTCTCCCCCCTCTGTCTTTCTGGCTTCTTGAGCCCAGTACCTTCTTCAGGACTCCACCTCTCTCCCACACACCGCTGCACTCCGTTCTGTTCTTCTCCACGACTCCACACACCACCGTACTCCGTTCTGTTCTCCTCCACTTCACACACTCCTCTGCTCACCACACACCTACTCCTTCCACTTCACACTGTCTCTCAGGAATAGAGGGTTTTTATAGGGACCTGGGTGGGGCCTTAATTGGTGTCAGCTGACACTAATTATCTTCTATGGACTCTGGCTAGTCTATAGAGTGTAACAGGGTGGGGGGGGGTGAGATATTTCGCCCTCGTGGGTCTTGCGCTTTCTCAGCCTGGCTGGGGGTGCAGCTGGGGAAGGGTTGAGGGAGGGGCCGGGGCCCACTCTGCCCCTGAGTATTGCTACCTTCCCTTTGGGGTAATCCGGGGTCCGCTTCCTGCTTCCCCAGCCAGGTGTCCCGCCCTCCGGCATTACGGTAGTAACAGTGAAAGCTATAA
>ML675601.1:53887794-54077177 GCA_007922155.1 Mesoclemmys tuberculata | reverse complement strand
GGGAATAGGGCTTTTTTGAGCCTGGGGCTAATATACATGCCTTCTAGTACTTTTTCATAGCTGTCCGGCCTGACCCCGTCACAAGGGTATAAGGCCCGGATCATTCTAGCACTTATACAGTGCCCTTCCAGAACTTTCCTACTGCCCTCTGCCCTTGCTATACCACAAGTAATAAAACCGATATCTTTTCGGATCAAACCATACATGCTTACAAGCATCATTTCTTGATTTTAATTTAAGTGCATTTAGGTAATTTATATTTTAGAACTCCAGGTTTACTTGTAAAGCAGTTGTTTTCAACTCATTTCCCCACTAATTTGGTCAAATAATTTTCATTTTCTTTTCTTTCTCAATCAACCAGATTGCAATTTGTAGTTTTCTAATTTTATATTCCACATGCCTTGATCCCTGGGTTACATATGTTTATACATCATTTATCTGGATTCAAATCTACCTTGACAAAGTGCAGCCATTATATTTCAGACCCTCTATGAAACCAGAAGTCATGGGTTTTCTTTATCTCAAGAATATTCTTGTTTTTCCTGTTACATTTATCATCTTCCTCTTTGATTTTACTTGAGTAAGCGTGAATATGATTTCCAACAAAAATAGCAGCAATAACGTCAGTCATGAAGTTGAACAGTAATCATCACCATGCCTCCTACAGAAGGCTAAAAAATGAACCAGAAGAAGAATTTTCCTTAAAATACAATTTTATATGATGAAAAAATATTACATAAATTTTATCAGACACCAGCTGAAGATGTACTGGGTCTCCAGAGTTCAAGATGCACTCTTTCCAAAATCCAATCTATTTTCATTAATAATGCAAAGTGAAAGGGCCCTACCCCAGCACTCTACGTTGCCAGCTCAGTGAATGAATTCCCATGCTGCACAGAAAAACAGGCAGGTCAATTTAACATAATTAGCTAAAATGGAAAAAGAATATTTCTCTTTTCTGGATTTGTTATCCTCTAAACTGCTATGAAAAGGATTACTAATCCCCATTGTCAGAAATTATTAATAGCTGATTATGGTTTTGGATTATTAAAATGTTATTCAATATTAAATCATAAAGATTAAAAAATTTCCACTAATAATAGTCAGTCTAAACCAGGAAGTTGGCAACATTTATTAATGCATCTGATAAGAATCAGCTGGTACTTCTAAGGATATAGAGCGGTCATCGTTAAAAAACATTTCAGTGACTAAGATAACTAAATAATATCGCCTCAGTATTTGCAATATTAAGTATAGGGAAATACTGCCAATTGGGAGGGAATCCTACCTCAGTCATTAAGTCAACACTGGAAAGTTTTTAAGGCTGAGTACTACAGTTCACAAATGGGATAGGTTTGCAGTCTAGTATACACTTTTCCAGCAGTATCACAAACCACACCCTGCCATTTACGTGAAGGACAGGGTTATCTATGCACATTTTTAAGTCCATTTTTTTGGATACTTGTGTTCTTTTGATCAGTGTTATACCCATACAGGCCATTGGTCAGCTAATAATATATTCTCTTTTTTAATGACCCATGTTTAGCTGAGCAAGATTTGGTGACACCAGTTCTAACCATTGAGTATTAGTTTGTATGACCCCAATTAAATTGACAGCAGAAAACAAAAATGCTTACATTTTATTGACATCACAGGAAAACAGGGGAGATGTTTAATGGAAAAGTAACATGTTACAGAATGTTGCACCTCTTTCCCATGTCAAATTCTACCAAATTTGGTAGTGACAAACTTGTTACCCTCTGGTGGCCAGCTTGTGGACTATATAAAATGGGCAGATTGGTCTTCAATCCAGTTTCTGCAGAGATGTTCACATCAAAAAGCCACCACCTCAGCTGACAATCTTCTTGGCTGTCTCACCAAAAAAGCGAAGACTGAATAGTCAGAGATACAAAACTACTCTTTAAGCCTATGGTTCCTACAGGTCAAGTTTAAGGCATGTCAGCAAGGTATCATGGTGAATTTGTGCTGCCACTGCCCATGCTGACCTGGTTGATAGACAATTTCAAGGCTCAAGAAATTTCTTAGCATTAGTAAATTCACATTTCTAAAAGATTGCATTAAGACAGTGCATATGTGTTACACACTCACACTCATATATACCGACACTGCAAAGACATGATACATATAAAACAACAAATGATAATAAAAAGCTAACTCTGTCTATGCAGATATCTATCCACCCTACATCATTACTGAGATAACACTTTAGGAGTCTAAAGTGCAATGCAAATACAATACTGAAAAATCTTTTAAACTCTCTTAGAATTCCTGTGCTGTATTTGCGTTTTTTGGACTGCTGTTAATTCTTTTGACACTATAACAAGAGAAGGAGACACCTCCATAAAATGCATATTTTCATCACAGATCGGAAGAAGAATTTTACTTCCTGTATTTATTCTGTTTAGTAGTTTCCTGGTATAATATCACATGGGGGAGTGGAGAACTTTCAGTTTCTTTGTAACTTGATTACTTTAAGTAGCTTGCTACTGTTTGGCTGAAATACAGTTACAGGATGATTTTAGCTAAATTGTCTGTCTTCCAATCTCCTCTTTTTTTCCTAGTACAGAGAGTTTTGTTCTCTTCACGAATTGACAAGATGGGCTATAATGTGCCAGAGGAAATCCTTTACTATTGCCATGCTCCAGAGAGTGATGGAGTCTCCATGAAGTTTAAGGAGAGAAAACATTAATTAAGATCTAATAACCCAGGTAAACATATTCTAATTCAATATTTTATTCTTCCAACTTGAATACTGTTTCATCTGGAGCAATTCTCGAAGTCAGCTAATGTTCGCTGGAGATGGACAGATACTGTATGCTAGGCAAATTCAATTTTGTATTATAAGTAGCTAAAATTGTCCTTTAGCTCAAATACTCATTTTTTATGCTTGTGAAATCTTGCTGTTGTATAATATATTTTTATATTCTAAATATAGTACAGAATTTCCACCAATATTTTTCAGCCCCCAGTGGTCTTTTTCCCCTTTTATTTTGATAATCAGGGTACTTTGTATATAGGACGAGAGTAATTAAATACGATAAGGCCTGATACAGTCAATGGATCTCTAAAATGGGAAATCAAACCAAATAATCCAGAGAATTAGACCGGTGGGTAGGTAGACAATGTGCAAATGTGCACCCTTAGGCAATCAGTACTAACAAACCTCCAAATTTCTCCATGTTTTTGTGTGTGCCCATTTTTCCAAACCAGCATGTTATCTCTATTTTAAATGCACACTAAAAGAAACATTTTTCTCCCAGAGCACTACGGAAAATATTAAGTTAAATATAAAATACACGCAGAAGGGTCTTGTAAGGATGATCTTTCGTGTTTTAAGTAGCAGGACAAGTACCACATGATGTGACAATCTTAGTGTAACTTTACTCATGATTCAGCATACAGACTTACAGTAAAGTGTGAGCAAATTTACTGAAATAGATAAATCATCTGCTTTATACCTATTTCAGTGACTCAAAATTCTCAGTGACTCCAGTAGGAGCAGAAATATGTTCAAAATAGAACAAACCATAACCCTTAACCTAGGACTACATTTACTTACGATTTCCCCACACCTGTTCTATTTATTTATTTTTCCTTTAAAGCACATGGATTTCTAATGCACACATGTTCAGTTCACCTCTTTAGGAGTTACAATCTACTGTGGTACATGAATACGGAGTGCAACTTCCCTCGGAAAGAACTGACATTTCACCTGATAATTCCAATTAAAATGAGATCATAGAAGTGTGTGTTTTTCACTGAATTTGATCTTATATTCTCTTTGCTTAGCCTATGCACTTGAAAGTACTTTTTTTTTTAAAAAAAACCACCACCACAGGGCCAAATTCACAGCCCCATTTCACTCTGTCATGTAGATAAGGTGGCGTAAAAGAATGGGAACTGTACACATCATTCTAGGAGGTAATCTCCTGGTCTGAGGGAACTCCCTGTGGGTGTACAGTTGGTTTGTACACAACCATGCAGTAGCCACTGGAATAGGGGCCTTCAGAGATGTGGCTGGAGCTTGCTGTCCCTTTGCCATCCCTAGATGGTCCACTGGAACAGCTGCCCCAAGCTAAAGCAGCCTCACTATCTTTAACCTACACTGGTTCCAAGACCAGGCAGAGAATCAGGGAGCCGGTTACAATCCCCTGCGGGTCCAATCCTCTGCTGTATTGAGTAATTTTCAGCCCAAAATCATTCTTTATGAATAATCTGATAAACTGTACTAGGTTTCCATCAGTGCATAGCTTTTCTATTAGTGAGAAGACACCAATTCACTTCAATATTTCCATTTAACCATCTGAACATTATCTAACAACAACTGCTACATAAATGACTCTGCTCTCCTTCCTCCCAAAGCATGTTATTTAAGACTTTAAATTGCATTCTGATTATTTAACAAAAAAGCCTTTATCTGCTCTCTACACTCATGAAGTAGAAAAACAGCAGGCAGTGGTAGAATGTATCCGTGTAATTTCTTCACAACATAAGTTTCCCTCATTTACATGAAAGAGAGGCCCGGGTCCTTTCAGAAGCTAACTGGAAACAGCTGTTGTAGAGCTTGGAGCATTTAAAGGTTACACATTTTAAACAACAGCTTTTAGAAATATTCTAAAAGCAAGCTGAAAGCAGGATTCCTGCATGTGATGAGTGCAGAATTAAAGAGAATTTAACTACTCAGCTGCCTAATCCTCTAGAGCGCTACTCTGCAGAAAGTGGCACTAAAGGTCCTACAAATCTTAAAGCAGCAGGCACTGTTTGCACTACACAATTTCAACTATGTGCCAGAGACAGAGTGAAAGACAAAGACAGACAGAGCGAATAAAACAAAAAAGTCTTCGAGTTTTCCCTTATTTATATATTTGTAGTTTATGTACCCTGGCCCTGATTCACTGATCTAGCACCCAGAAGAGTTTGTGCTAACGTATGCAGAAGAGAGACAATAAGAACTGATGAGTACCTAACAGGAGGAGAGAGAGATTTTGTCTGTGTCTCAGCTGAGAAAAGCAGGGGGGGTTAAAAAAATATCCAGAAGATGCCTTGCAATGCTCAGCTAGCTAACAAATAACCACAATAAATGCACCAAAACATGGGGCAACAGTGGTTCAGTGAAAGAATCGCATGCATTTCCATTTCCAAATACTAGTGCCGATACCATCCATAACAGGCTCAAGTTCCAAACTCTTAAGTGCTACCGATCCGTATAGCTGATTCACCCCAGCCGAGGATTGGTTCTTGCAAGATTTCAGAAGTACCACATTCATATAATTGTAACAACGGTATTTTGAAATGGAATATGTGCAATATGCAAGGCAGATGAAAGAATATTTTTCTCTACTTTTTCTTTCTGTATTTGAACATTTTTATATTGCATCTCATAAGAAGAATTAAAGATTTCTTTGGTCCTCAGCTAATTGCTGCTAACTATAGTACGTTTTATGCCTCCTCACGCTATCAAATTGCAAATCTGTCATCATATATGAAATATTGGAGATAAATTATATCCAAAACAGAGTAATTTCTTTTGCAGTGCTACATTACACTTATTGTCTAAGGAATACTTGTTAAGATTCAGATTTACTTACTTACCATTCAGTTTGGAAAGATAAGCAGTTAAATAAGAAGAGGGTTCAGTTTTCAACATTTTTCATAGACAGTTGCAAAAACATCTCCCTTTCTGTCTTCATTTTTCTTTTTAAGTTTCTAAAGGTTTGAAAAATAGTTATGCACCATCAATATCTCTCTCTGAGTCATTCACCTAAGTGAACAGCTGCCTGCTAATTAGCCAAATGTTCTTCATTTCAAATCATACAGTTAAATGAACATCCTGCAACAGGCAGTAGGAATGATGTACAGAAGCTTTTCTGCAAACTTGAAATGAAACAGACTTGCCATTAATAGCAAAAAGGAGAGGTCAGTACACTGACCCAGTGGGTGTAACAAACAATCCTGCGTTTACTAGCTGTAATTATCATTACACAATAATTCAAATTACAGTAGGTGGTGAGTCTGAATGTGACAAATAAAACCGGCTCATGCAGGTGATACTGTTTTGGTTAAATATATGCACCGATACAACTTTAAGGATAATACTGGGTATGTTTACACAGCAAAGAAAAGCTCGCAGATGGCCTATGCCAGCCGACTTGGGCTGGCAGGCTGAGGGGCTGTTTCATTGCCTTATAGATTTCCAGGCTTGGGCTGGAGCCTCAGCTCTGGGACCCTCCCACTCTGCAGGGTCCCAGATCCTGGGCTCCAGCCTGAGCCCAGACGTTTTCACAGTAATGAAACAGACCTGTAGCTCGAGTCCTGCGAGTCCACGTTGGCTGGCACCGGCCTGCCAGTGGGTTTTCTTTGTTGTGTAGACATACCCACTATTTTCCCTTGCTCTGATAACAATTTTTTTCCTTATGGTCATGTCACTCTCTCCTGAACAGTCAGATAAAAAATTGTTAGGAAGGGTAGATCCAGTTAGATTTATTTGAAAACAAATGCCTTTTTATGTAAGGACAATGATTTGTATGGTTCCATGAAATCTGGTATCAGGGCCAACTAAATGTGCTCTCCTTGAAGAAGAAAAAAGCACCTTCAGTGGATCTGAATGGGATTTTTGTTCAATATAATAAAAATATACGAGATAGGTGTGGGTTTTAAGCTAACGTTAAGTGGTAGCAATTCCTACTGAATACATTATAAACAGAATCTCTGATCCATTCCCCCTGTTAAGTGGCATCAAATGGGTCTGCCGGCTTTCTCCTGCACTTACAGCATATTGAACCTTTTGCTAGACACCATCATATCATCTCTTGCATCATCTTCATGGTTACATGGCTAGCTGCACCTCTTTCTGATCTCTTGGAGTGCACCCCTCCAATGTCAAGCCTCGTCCTTTGACTTCTCCTGAGGTGGAATATGGCAATTCCCGTACTCTAAGGGATGTCTATACTACAAGCTAGGGGCGTGATTCCCAGTTAGAGGTGACACACACACACTAGTGTTCATCGAACTAGCATGTTAAAAATAATAGTGTGGTCAAAGCAGCCTGGGGAACGGCTAGAGGGGCTAACCGCCTGAGTACTTACCCACAGGATCCAGAGGAGTTTGTACTTGGGGCTGCTAGCCCCTCCCACTGCAGGTTTTACAAGGCTACACTACTTTTAGTGTGCTAGCTCAATGACAGCTAAAGCGTGTCTCTGACCTGAGAATCACCACTCACAGCTCCAAGTGTGAACACACCTTTAGACCGGGCCCTTTGCTACTATACCCTGTGCATCAAACGTGCTAACCGAGCAAGCCCAGCTGAGTTTGGGCACCTGTGGTCCTTCCTTTCATACACCTGTGACCAGTGATTAACACCATGACTAGGCATTCTTTTTAAAATCTCCTTACTGCCAACTGGCAAGGTTACAGGAATATCCTGATTCTGGTATGTATATTTTGAGTCACCAAAGAATGTTATATGAGGTCCCAAATGAAAGCTGGTGTCACACTGGTTAATAATATTGTGAAATGTATGTACAGATACTATATAGGAAGTTGTGTATACGAACTGAAAATATGTTCTCAGAGTCCAAATCAAGGTATTACTCCCCAGCAGAGGTGAAAAACAGGTTCTCTGTCAGACAACAGTTGTTTGTTCACCTCTCTCTTTGTGGGGATGTAAACTAAGCATTGTAAGCCAACACAATGGATGCCGATTTACATACGAAGACAAATGATAACAAAGACAAGCCACGGGAGGTTAGCCTGTCTATGAGCAAAAACAGTGAACTATGAGGATATTTCTAAAAGGCAAAAAAGATACCCTGTCATCCTTAGCTCGGAAGTAAATGGACAATGAAATTTACATTAATGAAAACAGGGTCTCAGACAGCCTTGGTTGAAAACGCTGAATAGGATTTTGGGTGAGAAGTTTCTTTGGACAAGAGGCTAACTGATTATTTAAGTTTAGAGTCTAGAAAGCATGTTATGATTTTGTTTTATATGTAAGCATTTGTTTCCAATATCCTTACTCACTATTTCCTGATTGTGATGGATAAACTTATTTTTGTTTTCGCTATAATATATCTCAGTGCTGTGGTGTTAAGTGAAGTGCTGGTCCTGAGTTGAATCTTATAAACTTGTATGAATGCTGCCCTTTTGGGACAACAGACTTCATAATTCTGTGAGTGTTCAGTGGATAAGGGGGCTGGACACAGCAGGGAACACTCAGATTTTGGTGGTTGGTGTACTGCCTATTTCTATCTTTACAGAGAAACCAAAGCCTGGAGGAGGCCTGGAAGATAGTGCTTGTGATGCCAGAGGCTGCTGGAATCAGGGAGCTGATCCACATTAGGCACAGTCAAGGCTGTTTCACACTAAGGGCAGGTAGTGGTGAGGTGCCACAAACTCTGTATATCTTAGGGAGTGTCATAAAAATATTGATTAATTTCAACAGTAGAAAGAAAGAGTAAACAATTTTTAAAACAACAAGCATGTCTATCTTACCCAAAGGCTTATACCATCCTTTGATGGTAGCCTAGGTAGCCAGTGGGTGCCTGGATGAGTCTGAACAGCTCCTCATTTCTGAAGTGAGGAGAGGGAGTGGGAGTCCTTTTATTCCAGCCTGAATGCCTTTATTCTTCTCAGTTCTTAAACTTTTGCCCTTCTGGACCAAGCCAGTGTGGTAAGACAGCTGGAGCTAGCATCTTCAAGCTAATAGTCAAGCACTGTCTCTTACAACAACTCTTAAGTGTGCACTAAGAAGTAACTTATCTTGAGCCACTGTTAACTTTCTGCTGGCTTTTTTCTTATACCACACTATTAAACTAAACCAACAGTAAACATTCTAAATACCTAGTCAACATATAGTATTCTTAATTATTTCAGTGCCACTCCATAACTGCTGCAGACAACTCCTTCTTTGTGTAAGTAAACAAATGGATTTCTACCTCACCTCACAGAATTTCTGTTAGATATCTTGGTGTTTTTCTAGTCTGCTCTTCTGCCTTTGAATTATACACAATAAAAGTGTAATATGCAATTGCTATTTCACATACTATCAGAGCCATTAAATATAGAGTTTCAGCCACCTCTAAATTTGCCAGAGTTATTTAAGATTATAAACCTTCCATCATGACAGATGGACAATCTTACTCCTTATAATGATTGTCCTGTCCAGAGTCTCAGATCTTTTCCAAATGAGGATTATGTTGCTGCCATTATCTTGCTTTGGAAGTATGAAGTACATTATTAGCTGCTGCTTCTGCTGGGAAAAAAATGCTTTTCACTTCTATGAAAAGTACCACAGGGTAGTTTAATTTCTATCATCACATACAGCAGGCAAGGTTAATAAAAATTTGCACTTATATGGTACTTTTCATCCAAAGATCTCTCAGCAGTTTAAAATGTTGA
The DNA here is from genome assembly GCA_007922155.1 of Mesoclemmys tuberculata. Lineage (NCBI taxonomy): Eukaryota > Metazoa > Chordata > Testudines > Chelidae > Mesoclemmys > Mesoclemmys tuberculata. Next base: position 54,067,760 of record ML675601.1, on the reverse strand, counting down.
ACTCTATAACATCTCTCTCAAATAGGTTTCGATTCCACGTTCTCATGGGGTGATTTCTGCTGATAGGTGGAATATTAAGGCTCCAGGATTATAGTATTATAATATAGTATATAGTATTATAACTAGTTTTCAGATTAGCAAACTGAAAGGAAAGTGTTTTAGGCTGGGATTTTCAAAGGAAGGTGACTTTGGAAGTCAACAGGATTTGGGCACCTAACTCCTTTACATGCCTCTCACAAAGTCACCACAAGCCAGATTTACAAAGATATTTACACACCTAAAGATGCAGAAAGACTGCTTAGGTAGATTAGGCACCTAAGTTCCATTGACTTCACTGGAACCTAACTTCCTCAGGCGTTTTTGCACATCTCAGTAAATGCCTATCTGCATCTTTAGGCATGTAAATATCTCTAAATCTGAACCAATGTGAATCAGTGATAGTGCTGGGCTAGAACCCAAGGGCCTAACTTTGAGTCCACTGCTTAAATTACTAGACTTCTGGCTTTTTTAAAAAAAATCAAGCAGACGGAATTAACAAGAAAAATATATTCTCCAGAATCAGTGTTGCTATCATTCCCTGCTTCTACGTTTCTGTTGATAAACAAACTACAGTACTGACAGAGGTGAGAGAGAGAGAGCTATCACATTTGGAAGCATTCTGATCTGATTTAATTAGGTTTCTAATCCTCTAGAAAGCTTAATGTGCACATTTTTCTTCTGTAAACTGGAAGGTATATTTAAGCCATTTACAATTTATTGAGGCTAAAATATTACTAAGATAGTGGTCTGCACTGAAAGTTATTCACACCATAAATCACCATCAAATGGGATGGACCAAAGTGAAAGGCTTTAAAATTGAATTTGTCTACAGCATTTGAAATATTTTTCTTTTTAAACCAGTCTTCAATAAAGAAAGAGGTTATGAGATCAGCCACTTTTGTGTGTGTCTGGTTTCAAAAAAATACAATATTCTTATACTCATTTATATTTGCGATGATGTTTTATATGTGACTATTAGAATAGTTGTTAGGAAATATTCTGTATTATTTTAGAATAGTCACTAATATTCCTCCAGTTTCTTCCATAAGTCACCATCAACCCTAAGCCATCTTTTTTCTTATGATCTGAACCTCTAGTAGTTGTTTTTTTCATTCCATTATCAGTGCCCTTCAATCTTTGCGGGTTGGAGTTACAAACAATTAAGCACTCCCGCTTTCCTGATGGTTCATAAATTCAAGTGATCTGTCTACCCACTTCCGCAAAACATTGAAATCTGGCCAAAGATAGCACAAGCACATCCTGAAATCAACCAGAATGTTTTTCACTCTTGGAGGCTGATTTGCATAGGAGCTGAGCTTCACAGCTCTCGCTGGCTTCAATTTGAATCGTGGGTCCTGGTCACTTCTGAAAAAAAGACTCAGGGTCGTGCTGGCTTTTCCACACCTTAATGAGATGTATATGACTGCTGAAAGCTTCTGGTTCATGAACAGAAACAACAGGAATGGGGGGCAAGAGACTTCTTGATCCAGAATTAAGGATTTTAAGGAACCCCGTCTGTAATACAGTCATTTCATTCTACTCTCCTCTGTTTACAAAAAATGACAATATGTTACAATGGATTTTGTTTCAACTCACTAATGAGACACCATAAATTGAAACAGTACTTAATAAAATTATTCAGGTGCAGGATGAGCAAAGAATTCACAGGACACAATTAAAACCTGCAACTGACATCTGTTTATTCAGAAAATAAACTGCATCATTCATCTGATATGTCTCTCATCCTTGCCAATTCTCATAATTCAATCGCAAGCCTCATGATTTTATAAGAGATATTTGTACTTCACCCTTTTAAACACACAAATTCCCTTTCCTTACCAAGGGCCTGTGACAAGGTCCCCCTGCATCGAAAGCTGACTCTTCCTACATCAGGACTTCTCCTGAAGTCAAGCGCTTGTCTAATCAGCTTTCCACTTCCTGCTCTGCCTATAGCATGTGCAGATTGCACATTAGAAAAGCACTTCAAAGAGCAGACCTTGCACAGGAGTACCTGGGGAGGATACTCAGTGCTATCAGGTAAGGATTAAATACTTGAATTTTATTTAGTTATGGAGAAGGGACTGATTTGGGCTGCAAGACAGAGGGAGGGTAAGAAAAAATGGAATGAAGAAAATGAGAGGGGGATGGAGAAACGGGACAGGATTCCCTCAAAACATAATTGTTGGTGGTATGGGAAAGTATTGAAAGTGACTAAAAGTGATCACATTTACTCTTCAATGGGAAAAATCAATCTGATTAACTCTTAGGATGGATTTAAAGTCCTGTCACAACCATGGCAAAATAGCAGGTGTTGTACTGAAAAGGAGGGAGAGTTCCTGGCCAATGGCAAGCACAGTAGGTTAGGACTCTTGCAAAGATCAAGTCCCACCTCAAATATATTCCTCATAATCCTCTGACGGGCCAATGGGTAAACACAAGATGAACCAGTTTATCCCCGTACTGTCGGTTCCTGACACTTCCCTCAGGCTGGGTGGTTCCTATCAGGAGATTGGACTGAAGATGGCAAAGAACTGGTATGGAATCTCAGAGATACAGGCCCAGCACCTGACATGAGGCAAGCAGACATAATGAGGCCATTGGTTTATTGGGAAGCAGATGCTCTGATGCCCACATCTTGCCTGATTCAGAGCCCACTGAAGATAATGAAGGTATCAATGAGCTTTGAATCAGGCCCTTTTTGTATGTGGAGGAGGTGATGAATGTGGCTAGGGAGTTGGGATGTCTTACTCTCTTTAGAGGAAGGAATGGGTGGGAGCAGTAGCTGGACGGAAAGTGGGACACCACCTGTAAAAGACTGGTAAGGAAAAGGTATTGAACACACATATACCTCAGTATGCTTGGCCTAAGTGTAATAAGGGTAATAAAAACCAACCAAGAGTTTTTACATGTACGGAAATTGTTTTATACTGATCACTTCTCATACAGCAAATTTAAGACAAGCCGTGGGTACGCGGACCTTAGATAGATGGTTTTATTGTTTCTGCAAATTAAGGACAACTATCTCAGCTGGAATATTTTACAAATGCAGAAGCTAGGACCCAAGGTAATTCTCTCCAAAGGACACTGTAACAACCAGATTCGTCCTCTTTATCTGCAAGAAAGGAGCTCCAAACTGAATCTAAGGCCTGGTTTACACTTATCTTCTGGATTCGGCGGCAGTCGACGGGAGATACGCAAGTGACGTAAAAAACTTGTGTATCTCCCTTCGCCTTTGCTGCGTCTGTTCCGCGCACCGTCCACACTGCACTGCGCTGACAGAAAGAGCGTTCCTGTTGACGCAGCTCTACACCACTTACGGAAGTGGTTTTCCTCCATCGATTTCTGGACTGACTGAACAGGTCTACACAGACCGCTCAGTCGATCCAGAGACATCGATCTGACTGTGGCAAATTTGCTGCCGTCAGTATAGACGTAGCCTAAGTCACCTTCAACTTCTGTGTATAAGTTATTTAGAGGAGAGACATGCAGCCCCAAACAAACAAATCAGCAAAGAGATTTGAAAATAAAATCCTTACAGCTGTGAAATGAAGGTTTATTTTCAGTCCCAAATTGGGACGTAAAACAGAATATAATATAATGTTGCAATGCTATAGGTAGGATTAAGAAAGCCATTTCACTATGGGTCTGAATTTCAGGTAAAAAATCTGCACACAGTTCCCTGCCTATCTGACCTGATTTGCATATGAATACACAGTCTTCTGTGTACACAAAGCCAGAGAAATGCACATGGACCTTCAATCTGAAAATCAAACCTGAACAGACAATACATTACAAAACTAAAGTGAGAATTCGCTTACCAGACTGGTCCTCACACAAGACAGCTGGAGGTGAGCAAATCAGGAATTTTTGGGTCGGATGGCTGGTGTTTGTGTGTGTCCCTTACAATCTAATGGCCAGGCACTCACCTGGGATGAGGGAAGCCTGTTTTCAAATCCCTGCTCTACCTCATTTGGAGCAGCAACTTGAAGTCAGGGCTCCCACATCTCATATGAGTGCCCTAACCACCAGGCTATCTGGTTTTATAGGGTGAGACTCTCTCAATCTCTCCTGTTGAAACTGTTCCACTTTGTATAATTAAGTAGCCATATGGCCAGACACTCGATAGTCCAGTAGCTAGGGAACTCCATGGGATGTGGGAGAACCAAATTAAAGTTCCCTACTATAAATCAGGCAGAGGAGGGATTTGAAAACAGGTCTTCCACATCGCAAGTCAGTGATCTAGCCAGTGGTATAACAGGGTGGCTTTCTTGCTGACCCATCTTATGTACCCAGGAGATGAGTCCTGAACTTCTCTTTCTGACTCAGAGTTTGGTGTTTAACTACTACCCCTTTATCAGCATTTCCTACGGGGCTAATTTAGGTGGCTCCCCACTCAGCTTGCTGGGTTCTATGGATTCCTTTCTTAGACACCTATATCTCCCCCTATATTGTATAGGGCCAGTTCACTTAACTGGGGGCTGCAGAGTCTAATAGATGTCAAGATGCTTAAAATTTAGGCACTGCAATTGCCACATCCAATTCCCTTTATGGATTTTATCCTAAGTATCATTGCAAGTACGTAGGACTTAGGTTCCTAAATGCCTAAATCACTTTTGAAAATGGAATTTAGGATCTTTATTTTCAATGAGACTCAAGGCTCCTAACTGCTCAAGTCATTTAAATAGTCATTGGGCCAAAGAGACATACAGAGATTGACTTGATAATCCATGGCCAGAGCACTGGATCTGAAAATGGAACTTTGGCTTCTAAATCATTTCGGAGCCTTATAAAATGTAACCATGGATCAATAACATCTTTTTTGCATTACATTTTTATCTTTGCATGATCATTTTTGCTTGTTCCCAAATGCTGTATGATTATAGACACAGAAGATGGAAAAGGCCTACTAGTGTTAGTTGTTTAGTCACTCTGCTGGCTCGTGCAAGTTTTCACCTACTATGCCTTTTATAGCATGCTGTCCAGTCTAGTGTGAGATGAGAAATAAAGGGACTTTGGCCACTTTTTACACAGATTATTCCACTTCAGCCACTTTTTACACAGATTATTCCAGTCTATTAAATGTTAATGTCAAGAAGATTCTTCTGATATTCAGCCTAAATTTTAACTCTCTTAGAGCCACCATATTACTCTTAACGATACCTTCCTCCCCCCTCTTCTTCCATCCCAAATAGTTCAGCACTTGTTATTTATGATGTTTAGGAGTCCCAAACGCATGAATAATAGAAACAGATTGGCACACTGAGTCTTATAAATGAAAAAAATACTACACTAAAGGAAACTGTCAGAAAGAACTGCCTTTCAAAGGCCACATTTGCCTGTGTGTTGTCAAATTATACTCACGACCTGGTTAAACCCTAAGAATTCCTCCTCAGATTGGCAGGATTCAGTATGAGTATAAGGAGACTGTAACATTAAGACTTCACAGACAGCCACTTTAGTCCTGGGGCGGTCACAGCTGAACCCTCATTACTTACTCTCTATGGAAATCAACATCAATACACTATTATTAGAGAGGTACAACTGAAAATATTTGAAAAAGACTAGTATTTGAGTGAAGTTCTTCAAAATAGATTTCTAGCTTTAATATTTCTGCATAGATTTTTGTTCTAAATGCATATACCAGCCAGACGCTTAAAAAAAAAAAAAGGCATAATTAGAGAAAGATCTTGTTCAGCCCAGAGAACAAAGATCTCCCACACACATGCATCTCTAGTAGCAGATTCTTTTCTCCCCACCCTCACTTATCGACATTAGCAGTGGAATCATAGGCTCTTATCTAATACCTACCATCATTGTGATATCTGAAAGCCTAGACACCCTCTTAAAATAATTATATTGGGGATAATGCCCTGAAATGAAAACCGTTCAACTGTCAACCTCCCAGCGTTCTTTTCTTTTAATGCTTAAGCTGCATTGACCCAATGTGTTTCACAGAAGACCCTTTCACAAAAAGACATAAGGAAGAGTCACAGGAGCTTTGTCAGAGGAATGAAGATTATTTAGAAATGAAGCCAAATACAAAAGACTGAGTAAGGTTTGGTATTTAATGTCACCATACTATTTTTCTAAGGGCACTTGCTTAAAAAGATTTAGCAGCTTTAAATTTGACACTCTTATGAAATTACTCGAGATGATAGATATTTGAAGAAAACTACTCCAAATCTATGAACAAGTCAGCAATTTCTAGGGCTATCGGAAAACAGTGGACACAATGTAAAATCATGACAGGGTTGAATTGTGATTTTGCGATCAGTGCTACGGACAAGCGATGAACTGTGCACACAGCTAATTCATGCAAGCCTATACTGTACTATTTGTTACTCTTTCCTCCCTCGTTGTTTGTTTCATCCACCTGTTATGTCTCGTCTTCTAGATTGTAAGCTCTCTGGGGAAGGGACTGTCATTTATTGTCCATACAGTACATAGTGCAATGGGAGCCCACCTTTGATGAGAGCTTTAGGCACTACTGCTATCTAAATTATAAATAATTTTAACAGTGACAGATATCACAGTGATGAGGAATACAGCCTTCTCTTTAGAGAAATTGGAATACAGCAGGGAGCACACGCTTAAATTGACCTTACCTGTTTTGGGCTTGTTGGCTTTATTTGAAGTGAGAGAGAATGTATGACTGAATGCAAAAAATGCATGGTTTAGATTATTCAGAATGTCACATTTTCCAAACTTAATTCCATGTGAAAGCAAATAATGGTGTATCGCCTCGTACATTCAAAGTATTGGCAGTTACTTTATTAAAAGTCATTGCCGTAGTTTACTGCGCATGGATTTTCCACAGGGTTTGAAGAATGAAAGTGAAAAATTCATAGCAAGCACACAGAAACACATAATGTGATTTATGAACTGGTTCCCAAGCATGTGGCAAAACAAGAGTAAGGTGAAGGGAGGAGAGGGAGAGAGGAAGTTCTAGGATAAATTTAGGTCACCATCATGCATGTCAATCAAGAAGAAAACCAAAGGAGCAGTTTATCAGAGAACACAGCACAGATAGTAACAAACAAGCTTGCGAGTCACAACAGGAAAAAACATGAGTCATTCATAAGGGTTTCATCTCCCTTAATTACAGATATGTGATGTGACGTTAAATGATTAAAAAGATCAGACTGTCAGTTTTCATCAGCAGACACTTAAATAGGTCAATAAGAAGGAGCTTTTGAAGAAATCATGTTGTAAATGAGATGGGGCAAGTCTGATAAAAATAAATAAATAAAAACACTGGTGTGAAGGGAGAAAGAAGAAGGAAAGCTTCCTCACAAATTCTCTCTGGACAAAATTTGAGGATTAACACTTTTTCAGGGGGCAAGCAACATCTCTTCAAGAGAGAGAAGGTGGTGAAGGGGGACAGCTAAGCACAAGACTTAGTCTTCTTCTAACCCCCCACTGACTTCAAGTTCAACCAATTGTGTCCTCCAGGTCCGTCACTGAGTTTCCTTGTGTCTTTGGGCAACTAACTCACTTAAGCCAACATTTTAAAAAGTGCCCACTAATGTTGTGTGTCTCAATTTTTGGTGTGCAATTTCTGACACCTAGAGCCTGCTGTGGGAACTGAGAGGGGATATTTTTGAGAATTTGGTCTTAACCCTCTATTCATTCTCCTAATTTCAGCCTTCTTTAAAACTGAGATGCTAACAATTATGGGCCTCCAAGTGGTTTTATGAGGATCAACTAGTTAATACTTGTGAAGCACTCTGAAGTGGAAAAATATTATGCAAAAAAGCTAAAACACTGGTATGGATAATCTGTAAGGCAAATTTAGCTGATAGAAAGGAAAAGCTTAAAAGAAATCATTGGCATGGGATGTCAGGCATGACTATAATTGCCCTATCCTTTAATTTCGTCCTTCAGGTAGAATCCCTTTATAAATTCTCTCTTGCCTTATTTATCAGATATTGTGTTTTGTGTCTTAAGAGTTCTTATTTCAAGCCACTGAGTTCAAATGAGTCTAGTCACATACTTAAAAGTTAAGCATGAGCTTAAATTCCTTGGTACTTTGCAGAATCAGGGCCTAAAACAGCATAACTCTCTCTAAAATGTTCTTAAATTATAGTTATTTGAATGATCAATGTATATTTATTCTTGTTACTCATGCTTAGTCCTACTATTTATAAACAGTATAATCCATGTGGATTCCGATCAGCATTTTCAAAATATTTATTCATTCATTCATTTTGTTTTTTGGAGGGGCGGGGGCAGGTCTCTGCCCACATTTTTAATTAGGCTGTGTTGTTTGTGCACATACCATATCATAGGCTGCTTTTAAACTTTATTTCTAATAATTACACAAACCATTAGGAAAACTATTCTCCTTGAAATATTCATTTTGATGAAATGTCATTCCATCCCAATGTCCATTGCGCTGGTTAAAGGAACCCATCAGTTTTTGAAGGAACTGCAATATTTTTGTTACCTACAATACTTATTGTAGCTGTATCAGCTCTGAACATTAAAAGATAATCATAGCACCACCATGGCAATTTCTCTTCCAGCCCAAACAGGACATTCAAGTAGTATATACTATTTAAATCCTTTATGTTCACTTCACTCTTTCCAAAAGATGTTTAGGGGCATTCCTCAGACTACAGAATACAAATTTTAAATAGTGCCTCTTAATGAGAGACCTCTATGATAGACTGCTAATCTCTTTGATTAAAAAAAAAAAAGAGAGAAGCATCTTTATAGAGAATGAAAGGAATTATTTGTCAGAATCTGAGTAACAGGCTTTGAAATTTGGTCCAAGTGACAAGAAAGAGAAAAAAATGTACTATGTCACTTATTCCATCCCTCTGACATGGTAGTATTGTTCCCTAGAGAGAATATTCTTGAGTATTTTGCCAAATCCACCTCTTATAAATGACGTGGATAGTAGGAGTTTGGAGATTATTCTAGACCCAAAATAATTTCAAATATCAGGAACATTTACCTGATATTCAATCCACATTTTCTTTGCTTATTTTCATCCCGTTAATATCTCTGTGCATTCCAAACAAGTCCTTAGGATTTACATCCTTCATATACTGCAAGACTGTTATCATAAACCACTCTAACCCTGTCTATGGGTTATATGGACCTCATCATGGTAGTCGCAGAACGCCCCACAACCCTGAATGCATTTATCTTCACAACCACACTGAGGCAGGGAAGTAGTATTACTCTCATTTCATACCTGGGGAACTGAGGCAAAAAGAGATTAAGTGACTTGCCCAAGGTCACACACAGGAAATGGAGTCTCCTGAACCCCAAACAGTGCCTTGACTACAAGATCCTCCTTTCTCTCATCAGCCCTCCCATAATAATATTTGGTTCTCTCAATGACTAGCTCAATTTAATCGTTTCTGTTGCTCTTCTCTGAATTCCTTCCCACTTTTTGCCATCTTTCCGACTCTAAGGACCAAATACAAGATGCATGCTGGTTTAATGAATACAATATATGGAAAAAAACACAGGCACCCTTCGAGTTACATAAAGCATGGACTCTGTGTACCTTTCGCTCTTTTGACTGTGATTGTGTGGGTTTTGATAATGCTGCATCAAAGCAGTGCTCAGCAGAGGAGGCAGTTTAAATGGTAGGAGAAAGCAGGGAAACAGCATGGTTTCTAATTTGTATAGCAGTTCCGCTTACCCAAGGCAAGTTTCTTTGAAAAGACACTCCTTCCTTCCCCCTCTCGACCAGCAAAATGTTCATCACAGCTTTGAAAAACAACATATAGCGCTCATGATGAATATACAGAAATCAGAAGTGTGTCACAATGTCTTGAAAGAGCTTTGCTGACGGTGAGGTATTCCAGCTTACTTTTATTGTGTCCATCACCACCCACACAAACCTCTGTAATGGATGGATGAATAATTTCTTTGTGGAAAAGTAGTGCTGAAGTATGGTTTTCACAAGCATAAATATCACCAATAGTTACCTAGACCAGTGTTTAAAAAAAAAAAAAAGCAATGTTGTCAACAGCTGAATGTGGAAACACATTAATTTGGAGATAAATAATTCTAATTGAGAGTCATCCACCCCAAGACCCGTTTGGCAGCATGGGAATGTTCTATTTTGCGATTCCATATGTTATCCTTCTAATCTAGAACATTGCTGCAATTGTACAAAAGTAGTACAAAAACTGAAACAACTTAAAAGGAGTGACAAAGAGGAAGATTTTCAGCATAGTTTTTAATCACCTCTGTTCATACCTCTTGTTAATATCATACAGGAGTTATTGTCTACAAACAATTCCTCACACAGCATACTAAAATGAAATTCTGTTTGTCCAGGGTTCAGTCAGGGATGCTTAACTTTATTATTCAAAAGTCAGGTTTGGAACAATACTTGCTCAGGAACTAATCCAATAGATATGGCATATGCCAAAGTACTTTAAGGAGATTTGGATAACTCTTGACACAAAAGGCAAACAACTGCTGATACCCTTCGCTATGAACCAACTCACACTATTTTTCTGAAAAAATATGGAATTAAAAAAACAACCTGACCCAAATCTTCTCAGGAGGACACCACGTGCATCTTTAAGAAAGTGAGAAAGAAACAGGAGCAAATTTCTGGCTTCTTGCTATAAATATACATAGAAATAGATATTATAGGCCTAAATCACTACACTCTTGTTCTAGTTTTATACTGGAGGCACTTCACTGAATTCAAACGAGTTATGCTGGTGTGAAACTGGAATATTGGGGTGGTGACTAACGCCCAGTACTTTTCTGGAGCTCTATATGGAACTCCCTAATAATAAAATTTCTGTACCTAAAAACAAAACAAAAACAATGGAACGTAACATAGTTGGGTTGGGTATCCCATTTATAGTCTCCTCTCTCCATTTCGAGTCCTCTTTATATATTGAAATGCAATCTCCAGTTTGTCCATATTTCTCTGAAACAAAACTTTATGTTGCAGTGACTTAAGTTAAACAGTGCTTAGGGGCCTCAGCGAGTTTATTTATCTAAAAGTGCATGATTATATATTTATTGAGGCTTTATCATACATAGTTAAGTAGGTTAGCAAAAGATCAGTTGCTATTTGACTCAACACTGTTATACACAGGTAGGAAAGCTTTTAAGTGATGCAGCAATGATATATTCTAGTAAAATTGGTAGCGTAAGGTTTTTATACAAGCAAGCAAAATGTCTGGCTTTTTTTAGTTTGTTTGTTTTAAACTTGTGAAGGATCTCCAGTTCAAGACACATTGCAAGACCTATTTATTTACCTATTCCTTCTTCCAAGGAGCTGTTACGGAATTGTATGAAAGCTGACGGATTAGCATATTCTAACAGCAACAATATGTCAGGTTGTATATTATGTATATATTTTAAAGCACTGTTATTTATACCTAGGCATTTTTATTTTTTATAAATAAAAAAAACTGGGAGGAAGAGCTGTCTTCTTAATTTCTCCTAATATTAACATTCTACTGTCTGAGTCTAATGGAGTGGGGGAGAAAAGGGAAGAAAACAGGAGGAAAATACGTTTGGGCATGAGAATGGTTACTTCCTTCTCTGACTTTGGATTCAGCGTAGGAGGGTTTGGAGTTTTTCCTGCTCTTTTATTGTAATTGTGTTTCTCAGAGCATGCCTATGGATCACTGTAGTTTTGCCAAGAGGTTTAACATTTTGATTGGATTATTCAGCCCTCAGCATTTAAGGCTATGATATTAAATTGAACTCCCATCTGTTTTTAGATTAGTCCTGTGTTCTAGTCTGCTGATTTCCTTTTGACCATTAGGTGTCTTTCTTTCCCAGTTATTAGCAGTTCGTGGCATTTGTGTACCCTCCTCTGTCTCTTAAATGAAAAGACACTTTGCTTACCCTTACCACTCTATTTTCTGAGAGTTTCCCAATGGGTATCTACTACCTATGCATTTTTAATGCTCCTAACACTACAGTACCTAAGCCTCAGTATAAATCTTTTATTCTTATATGATACCTTCTAAGTCAGAGCATTTTCTGGTTGTGCACTAGTTAAACCAATATAATTTTCACATGTAGACAAGGACGAAATCATTTTCATCATTCAAGTGCATGGCCCTCAAATGTAGGGAAGGTGGCAGAGACAGAATTTTATCTACCACATTACCAAGGCTGATTTCTTTTCCTTCAATTTGTAACTTCCATTCCCTTAACAAAAGTAAAGAAAAAAAATTCAAAACAAAATAAAACATAAGATTTCAGTACGTCAGATTAAGGCAACCATCTTGCCAGTAAAGGGGGAATAGAGAGAGGTGATGGTGGGCCCCAGAGAGGTAGCAAGATACAGACAAGAATAGATTAGAAGGATATCTCAGAGCCTGTATTGGGTTTTTGAATGATTAAATATCCTTTCCGTTCTAAAAATGAAGGTTACATTTACACAAGATTAACTCTATCCTGCTTATCTTGCTTCCATCTTGTTCCTTCACTGACTTTACCTATTCTGGTGGTAGCCTAACAGATGAAGGTAGTACACTCTCTTACATTATCTGGCAGCATAGTCCACGGATAGGACCCTGGAAAACAATTATTCTATTCCCAGCTCTGCTACTGACTCACTGTATGACTGTGGGCAAGTCCTTTATCTGGTCTTGCCTCAGTTTCCTCATCTTTCAGACTGCTTACCCAACCATATAAAGTGCTTTGAGATAAATTATTTGGTTTTTTATTTATTCTTTTTAATTATTATTGACATTTCTGGTTCTACTCCAAACACTACAATATATCTTTTTTTTTAAATTTCATAGGTTTTAATAGAAAAACTTGACTGGGAATAAAATTTCATGGTGTGTTTGTGCTGGCAAGTGACCAATGGCCCGATTAGAAGCACCGTGCAGATAAATATTTTAAGATTGCTTAAAAAAGTATTTCAAAGTGAGCTAAAATTCGTGAGTTAAAGTTATTTTTGTGATGTATTTTACACATGAAGTGGTGCCTCCTGCCTGCAGAGGTCTAATTAGCAAATGACAGTATGCTCAGCTATAATGCTTTTCTTTTCTGTTTCATTGGTTGAATAAGTTGTCATTCAGTGTTCTGGTAAGAGTGTGTAGGTGGAGTTCTCTGAAAACTGATCCCAGCGGGAATTAGCTTTCATAGCTGTTCACATAGTTGAATCTAGCTCTTAATAATATGCTGCTGATGGTTTTCTGAACACTGCCAAATAATAGGGTTTTTCAGACTAGGAGACCCAAATCTGGACTAATAACACCATCCTTGTCATATCATTATATCCAAACTCAGAAAAGGTTTTCCAGAAAAGATTCAGATGCTGCACTAAATTTGCCTGATACTATCAAGCATATTTAATCCACCTATCACTTTTCTTCTATGAACTTAGAGTGATAGACACGCTGAAAATTGGGTCTAGGTCACGCCTAGAGAAATGAGACAGCAACTGCTTAGTCCTCAGGTATGCCAGTACCTCAGGGGAAGATGAAACATTACCTTTACTCTGTATCACTCCTTCCTCTCAGTAACTTATTCAAGGGGGATAAAAAGAAAGCTTGCTCCTCCCAAAGAGACCCCTCCCAGTGTGTCATGGTAGGAGGTGAAGAGACATCATCTGTAGTTTCCAATGGCCCATTTCCCAGGGCCCTGGAAACATGGAAGAAATGGAGACAAAGGCGAAAGACCAAGACATCATGGGCAGAGAAGGGATGACACCAGGGTGGTATAGACAGAAAGACCAGAGGAGGAGGAAATCGAAACACAAGGGAGTAAATATGAGGGAAAGGGCAACATTTAAGAAGAGGAGGTTATAGGGGAAGGAGTAACAGTAGTAGGACGAGAGAGAGAGAAGGGTGGATAAGGAATGGGAAAAGAGGGAGAAGAGGGAATTGTGAAGCAAGAGCAAAGGTTGATGAGAGCGGTAGCATGGGGGGGGCAAGAAAAGGAGTTGCTGGGAGCGGTAACAGTGGGAAGACAAAGGAGGAAGAAAGGCAGAGAGATGCATTTTGGCAATATCATGGCAGGTTTACTGCATGCTGCTGTATCAGTTTTGGCTGGGGACTCGCTACCTGCAAGAGCCAATCTAGGATGTAGATTTGCAATGAACCTCAGGGTTTTTTTTTGTATAGTTTCTATATAGCTTAATGAATCTCATTGCTCTGGGAGCAGGACAGGAATGATCAAAAAGGGTAAAAAGATTATAATTTTTTCTTGATAATGTGGCAAATTTGTAAAGTGTAAAATCGAGATTATGAGAAATCTTGTGTTCTTAAACCTAAACCGTAAGTGGTTTTAATTGTTGCTGGAAAGGCAAAGTAAAACTACTGAGGGTTTTACCAAAACCAAAACCCACTTGCCCAAGACCAATTCTTAAAAAAGACAATATTCGATACTGACAACATTCATATACTTTTACTGACAATGTCAAACACAAAAAGAGGCAAGAGATAAAGATTACGTATGGAAAAACTACTCAGAGCTTGGAAATAATAATTTAAAGGCCATTTGGGATTTATTAAAATTCTCTTTCTATTAAAGATATGGCCATTTTTATGGCATCTATTATTTTAATTATCACGGGTCTTTCCACTGACTTCATTGGGTTTTGAATCAGGCCTTCTCTGGAGACAGCTGCCTAAGTGGGACTGGGGGGAAGTGTTCATGCCCAGAGGAAAGGAAAACTATTCTCTAAACCTTATTTTATCCCCTCCAATACTTGGTGTGCCTTGTGCCTAAGATTAACAGAGGCACAAATAAACTCTCTGATTGCAAAGCAGTAGCAGTGCACTTAGCACAGAGGGATTTTTTCAGTTCATATATAATTTCCTATTTAAGGCAGCCCACCATTAATCTTAAGAGGCTGCAAGGCTTCAGCTACAGGGCTCTCCTAGTGTAAGGAGGACCCCATAGGGAAGCAGAGAGACTTCTTGCTTGCTCCTCATTCTTCCTACATAGCTCACATAAAGAGTAAGTGTGAGAAAGCTATGCTGAATCTCTCTCCTTGTGAGCCCCAGACAACAAGGCCTGCCAAGAGTTTGCAGCTCACTGTGGCTGTGCCTCACCCCAACTCCAAACACACACAACTGGAAAAGACATTTAAGAGTTAGGAGGACATGTGGCACCAAAGTAGTTTCCTATCTGGCTTCCACCTCCTAGGTGCTATAACTGACTCGACTTATTTTCTGTACCCTAATCCCTCCTAGTGGCTGCTGCTGCTGCCCTAAAAATAAGGCTTTTATTGGCCCTTGATCCTACAGAGTTGCTCTTGCCTTTGATTGAGGGGACTACTAAAGAGCCCCCCACAACCTCCATCCTATGGGGCTACTTTCCTTATGAGAGTTGCCTCAAGGACCCTATCTCTGTGAGGTTGGTCCCCTATTCCAGTCAGGGATACATGTGAGACCCCCGTTTTCACCAGACTTCTCCTTACCCCCATCTGGAATTTTCTTTCTCTCAGATCTCCACGGGACTGAGCCCTATATAGGACAATGGGAAACAGAGATTATAGTAGTCAAGTATAGGTTAGTCTAGCAACTGAATTTATTTTGTATGTCATTTGAAAAGCAATGGGCTGGGACAATAATTGAATTTTAAGATTCAAAAGCCATTCTAATGCTTCTAGGGTAAATAGGTGGATCCCCCTTGTATCACCACTATTAGCGTGAATGGAGCAGTGGTTGGTGAATGTTGTTGATATGTATATGGGGGTAGAATAAGGTCACTATTAATCAACATGCTACAATTATTTCTGTGCTACAATTACATTTAAAACTCAAGTAGTATCACTCAGTTTAAAAGCAATAAATGGATATATTTAGACAATCCATCACACGATAGTACCAAGATTGCTTTTAAAAAAATCATCTATCAAGCAGTGAAAATAACCAAGGAATGAGGATAAATAAATAAATACTTTCCTAGTTGAACTACATCGCTGCATCCTGGGAGCCCCTATCCCTGATACATCATGAAATATGTCATTTGGTTGGGTAACCCAGTCCACAGAGTCATCTAAACATAACTTTCCTATAAGGCACTGTGGCATCATTTCCAAATCAAAATTTTTCAGTTTACAGATATTCGGGTGCCAGCTCAGGCCAATTCACTTGTGTGTTAGTACAGATCAAAGTGTTAAATGTATAAGTGTGTATTCAGATGTTTAAACTTCATGAAAATTGTTACTGGTATTGTTTTCACTTATCTGTTCCTGTTATAACGTAACAGCAAACATTTACACTGTTAATATCCCTTAATTAAATAACTCATCAGACAACAAAGAAGCCTTGGGGAATGATGATGAAGGACTTGATCAGAAAAGGTACAAATGGCCATTGTGGTGATGACCTGAGGTCAGGGACTCAAAGTGCATTCCTCATTCAATGTTATCAAAGGAAAAGCCCGCATGGGTAAAGATGCTGTCATCTTGCTTTCTGTGTGATGATACTATAAACATGGATTCAAAGAAAGATCCTTTATCTCTGGCTCTTTGGATTCTTACAGGGAAGTGTGCCAGATGCAAAGTGGAGATCCTCAGAGACAACCAGGGTATCCTGAAAGGCTTTGGGAAACCGGCAGTTTATTACATCTCTGCCACCATTTGGAATTACAGACTGCGATTCACCTGTACATATATTTTATCTGCTTTAACCTCTCAGTAAGGCTCGTTCTTTTTTCTTAGCTAATAAACCTTTAGTTTACAAAAAACCTGGTTGCCAGTGTCGTCTTTGGTGTAGGATCTGGAGTGCCAATTGATCTTGGGTAAGTGACTGGTCTTTTTGGGACTGGGAAGAACCTGATGTGGTGTGATTTTAGGTTTACGGAACCTTTTATCACAAGGTTCAGTTTGTCTTGATGGCAACACAGACTGGAGAGTCTGAGGGAATTGTCTGTGACTCCATGGTAAGAATGGAACAACAGTGATCCAGGAGTTCACATGTTACTGTTTTTTGTGAAATCTGATTATGGAACATACCACCAGTTTGGGGTGTCTGCCCAGTTGTGAGCTACTCCAGACAGCATGACACAGGGATTCAATTAAAAGTAAAATTTTTCCACAGAACACAGAAACTTTGAAAAAACAGTTGCAACAGAACATTTTCAGCCACCCCCAGTTTATTTCTCTCCCTCTTAAGTACTGCATTTCATTACTTGTTGTTGGCTAACATAGTCCCTCCTTAGTCATAGTTTAGACAATATATAAAGATTAATCTCTTAATATATCCTCATCTCAGTTGTTCTTGCCCTTTGATTGTTTTGCTGATTGTTTCTGAATTCCTAATTTATCATCATCAAAGTACTCAGAGTCAAACCAGAACACTCCAGATATGGTTTCACCACAGATATTCAGAAAGCAACTATTACCTCCCTGCTCAATGACTTGATGCATCTTTGTATGCCACCTCTGAGTTGAACCAATCTTTTTCTCTTACCATACTGAATTACAATCTCACATTTGTTGTTCATTAATATCCAAGATATTTCAGTACAAAGCCTGCTTTTAAGGTTTCTTGCTCTTACTGAGCACATGTGCCTTGGAAGATTTTTTTTTCTTTAGATGGATTTTCTTGCTTTTTTCCCAAGATGAATTTTGAATATTTTGCCCAGATCAAGAACCTCCAGCTTCATTTGCTTTAATCTCATGGTTTTTACTGGTCACTTTCGTAGACAGCATAATTTGCTAATTTCATTAGCAGGTGGCTTAGTTCCATTCTAGACATCTTCCCAAATTCAATGTAATGCCATTTATTGTTGTGATCCTTCCAGATGTTTTCAGTCTTAAAAAGCAATGTTTACACGAAAGATACTTTGGCTAAATTTTATGAGATATAAAATTTCTATTGTAAATAAAACTCACTAGACCAAATTCTATATTGATTTAACTCTCATTAACTACT
Organism: Mesoclemmys tuberculata; assembly: GCA_007922155.1. Taxonomy (NCBI): domain Eukaryota; kingdom Metazoa; phylum Chordata; order Testudines; family Chelidae; genus Mesoclemmys; species Mesoclemmys tuberculata. The sequence continues at coordinate 54,049,875 of ML675601.1, read as the reverse complement.
AAACTCTGTTAACTACTGGAGCTACACAAATCAGTTAAGTCAGTAGGTTAAAGTCAGTGCAGAAATAGTTCTGTTTATTTGTATTTAAACTAGGATATTTTATATTGCTCAAATTTTATTCCAAGTGGCTGGGATCTGAGTGCTGTCAACTCTGCGTATACTCCAGCACAGTATTTGTCCCAGTACAGAATATCTTTAGAGATGTACATCCATTATTAGGAATACTATATAACTGGGATAGAACATCCTGCCAATACAAGAGGTGTTTTCTCTATAGCCTAATGCACAGACATGCTAAATGAGAGATTACAGCTGCAATGTTCTAAAACTTCTACTGTTCAGTACAGATTATCACTATCTGTATAAATCAGTGGTCTTGATACAACTGAGGTGGAGAGAAAGCAAAAGTGACTTTAGGCCTTTACTCCTCGCCCCAACTCCAGGAGGCTTTCCAGTTGCTCTAAATTGCACCAGATAATAATGATCCTAATAAGGTTATTACACAAACTAAGGATTGCAACAGCACAGTGCTTTGCTGCCTCCCCGCTGCATTGGGACTGGGATGAGGAGAGGGAGTGACATACACTTGGCTTGGCTGGCTCTAGTCTAGTTGGAGATTCCCCAGTGCTAAAGGAATTCCCAACAAACTAGTTTTACACTGCTAGAGTGGTACAAATCGGGAGGTAAAGGGTCTGCACTTTTGTGCAAGGTAAGCAGGGTACTGAACAACTCACTTCTGATTTACATAGCCTGGGACCATATTCTTTAAAGAAATATTTTTCTTACTTTTAGTCTCATGCTGATTTTGCTTGAGTTGCAAACAGCATGGCAAGAAAATAATTCAAAGAACATTCTTGTAGAGTCAGCTGGCTGCCTTCTTTATCTCAATAAAAAAGTCATTTCACTCTCAGAGAAACAAATTGAGATACTTTGATGAGCAATTCTGGAAAATGGAATAAAATAAGAAGAAATTGAGGGGAAAGTATGTTATGACTTCATCACATTAGATGGCTTCATAAACACTACATATCACTTGAAGTGGCAAAGTAATTTAGGCAAACAGAAATGCTCTATATAGCTGTATGTGTGGGTAAGAATAGTTAAAGTGTATTTTAAGGAAAGTATCAAGTACATGAAATTAACTTCCTCAAAACTCGTCTACAAATCTTATTGAAAGCAACAATTAATTTAGTACTTTCCATCAGAAGCATATTCCCAGTATAATCTCACTATTCAGGAATTTGTTGATCTATTAAAATCACAAGATTCTGAAAACTGTTTGGACAAAAAAATAAAATATAAAACCATGGTAATTAGGAACCAGCAAGGGCTGTAGGGACTGGCAGCTGCAGTATTTTGGAATGTAATCCTACAAAACGAAAGGAATTGCCCTCAACCATTAAAAAATTTTAAGAATGACTAATTTGTCTGAGCCAAAGGCACATGCCATATGCTCATCAGCTTTATTCTCACCGTATTGCTGGACAGTGTCAAGTAACTGCCGTTAAGCAGGACTTGTTTGTTTTTATTTTCCTTTACAGACAAAAGCAACATTATTTTCTTATGTCACACTTTCTACGGTGTCTAAGATTCGTCCATCATAGAATCACAGCATCCTGGGACTGGAAGGGACCTCAAGAGGTCTTCCATTCAAGTCCCCTGCACTCAAGGCAAGACTAATCATCATCTCTAGACCACCCCTGACAGGTGTTTGTCTAACCTGCTCTTAAAAGTCTCCCAGGTTGGAGATTTCACAACCTCCCTAGGCAATTTATTCCAGTGCTTAATTACCCTAACAGTTAGGGAGTTTTTCCTGATGTCCAACCTAAACCACCCCTGCTGCAATGTAAGCTCATTGCTTCTTGTCCTATCCTCATAGGTTAACGAGAACCATTTTTCTCCCTCCTTCTTGTAACAACCTTTCATGTACTTGAAAACTGTTACGTCTCCCCCAAGTCTTCTCTTCTCCAGACTAAACAAACCCAGTTTTTTTCAATCTTCCCTCATCAGTCATACTTTCTAGTCCTTTAGTCAGTTGCTCTTTTCTGAACTTTTCCAATTTGTCCACATCTTTCATGAAATGTGGCGCCCAGATTTGGACACAATACTCCAGTTGAGGCCCAATGAGAACCAAGTAGAGCAGAAAAATTACTTCCTTTGTCTTGCTTACAATGCTCCAGCTAATACATTCCTGTATGACTGCTGTTTTTTTGGTTTGGGTTTTTTTTTTGCAATCATGTTGTACGCCTTTATACCTTAGGCCCGGAATGTGAATGAGGGTCCTAAGGGGCCAGGATTATTAGTCTTTTGACACCAGGTTATTAATTAATGGGAATAACCACCCAAAGTTGCGTGGGGTCTTGGAGTAAGCGGCTCCGCTTCCCCAGGCCTAATGTGAGGTAGTATTAGAAGCTTTACAAAAATATTCAAGAGTCTGATGTGCTGGACCACAAGAGATAGTTTTTATTATAAGGTAACAACCAAAGGTTAAAACTGCGAAATATATAATTAATAAAACAAATAACCAACACTGAAAGCTAGAATCTGGCTTAGGCTTTTTGGAATGAACAGAAGATAAAATAACAATCATTTGAAAAAGCTGAGAAATACATTACCAACACGATTACTGCATCTCCGAAGAGAGGTCTGTACTCTTAACCACTACTACTATTAATCGATTACTTCACCTCCAAAGAGGGGTCAATTCGTCTGAACCGGAATCAGGTTGCGACCCAATGATTGCCGACTTGATTATTTTTGTTGTACAACTATTAAATTATTGGTTATGACTATTTCAAAATTAGCTAAGTGCACTGAAACTAAGAGAAAGAGAGAGAAGTGAGCAGTAAGGAACACAGAACGAGCTTTTACCAGAGACTGGTAATGTTGTCTGCTTAAAGAGTAGGAAAGAGGGAAAGGCAACCGAGCTTCTGCCTTGAAGCAGTGTCAGTGCCTAAATCCTTACGATCCTATTGCCGGTTGGTACACCAGATTCTCCAATCTGAGTGGACCGTGGAACAATCTTTACAGATTGAAAAATTTGCCTTAACTCGCTCTCCCCTTATATATGTTTTCAGAAGCACATTAGCCTGGTGTTTGCCAAATTGACAGGATGCCGAATTATAATACTGTTGAGTTTTAAATACAGCTGACTCTTAACCGCCAATTTAAATATCAGTGAACCTAATTTAAATACAAGTGAGTATAACCGCTAATTTAAATGCCGTTGGACTTCGGAAGTCGGAAATGACTGACCGCAAGCTACTTCCACCGCAAGCTTCTTTGTTACAAAATTGTTGGACTCCGGAAGTCGGAAATGACTGACCACAAGCTACTTCCACCGCAAGCTTCTTTCTGTTACAAAATTACAATTTCAAACTCTATATTGAACACTAAATTACTCTAATTTACAAAAAGCATGATTACTTGTATACTTATGACATTACTACTGATTAACATTATTTTACTTATTGATTAAAACATAGGGAAGGTGTTACAGAGTGAAGGGATCTAAAGGGCCCATTCACACGTTACCCTGTTGATTCATATTTAGATTGTGATCCACTATAACCCCCAGATCCCTTTCCACAGTACTCCCTCCTAAGCCGTCATTTCCCATTTTGTATTCATGATTTTTCCTTCCTAAGTGGAGCACTTATTTAATTTCAGACCATTTGTTCAGTTTGTCCAGATCATTTTAAATTTTAACACTCACCTTCAGAGCACTTGCAACCAGTTGGGTATCATTCACAAACTTTATAAGTGTACTCTCTATGCCATTATCTAAATCATTGATGAAGATATTCAACAGGACCAAACCCAGAACTGATCCCTGTGGGACCCCACTTGGTATGACCTTCCACTAGACTATGAACCACTGATAATGACTCTCTGGGAACGGTTTCCAACCAATTATGCACCTACCTTATAGTAGCTCCATCTAGGTTGTATTTCCCCAGTTTTTTTATGAGAAGGTCATGGGAGACAGGTATAGAAAGCCTTACTAAAGTTAAGATAGTTACTAAAGTTAAGATTCTGCTACCCCCCTTCCACCAGGCTTGCTACTCTGTCAAAAGAAAGCTGTTAGGTTGGTCTGACATGATTTGTTCTCCAAAAATCTATGCTGACTGTTATTTATCACCTCATTATCTTCTAGGTGTTTGAAAATTGATTGCTTAACTATTTGTTCCATTATCTTTCCAGGTACTGAAGTTAACCATCAAGTCAATCATCAAGAAAAGAAATTGACTGTCTCCCTGTAAATTGTCAGAATTTTCTTGGTGTTCTCAGTAGTGGTCCTTGTTTATGATCCTCCTGCCTTTTCAAAGTGATACTGAGGTAACTTTTTAAACTTCTTTTTTTGAATTTGTATGATCTTTCTTGCTATTTCAATGGCTTTGGTTAGTGTGATAAATGTGACCAATTTGTGCAATACAAATTTTATCTCATGCAGTTTTACAGATGAGTGATTTTCAATCTGTGCTCCACAGATTTGTCTAAGGGGTCTGCAAAAGGTTGTTGTTACCATAGAACAGTGGCTTTCAACCTGTGGTCTGTGGACCCCCGGGGATCTGCAAACTACGTCTAAGATTTCCAAAGGGGTCCACACCGCCATTCGAAATATTTTAGGGGTCTGCAACTGAAAATAGGTTGAAAACCACTGTTACAGATTATTTCTACTGTGGTATTAACTATTAATCTGTCATTCAGGAGTGGGCTATTACATACAAGTCTAAACCACCTGGGGTAAAACTGAGTAACATGCTAATTAAGTTCTGCTGCTAGAAAGGTGCTTGATGTACTTGTTAGGAAGATAAAAGAAGGGTTAATTAGAAAATATGTAGGGATCTTGTTTGCTTTATTTCAAGGGTGGAAGTTCACTGTGACGTATGTAAAGAAAAGCCTTTTGACAAGCTTCCTTGGAAACACAATGACATTAATGCAGATAGGGGAAACAAAATATCATTAATCAAATGTCAATACATTTTTATAACAAATTATCATAATTATTTATTTCAAGTGACAGAAGAATATGTTTAATCAAAAACTTAAAATGACCAAATGCTAAAGGCCTGACACACAGCTGTAGATTGTAAGACTTTGAAGGTAACCTCATTCCAAACTAAATTATTATTTCTGACACTGCCACGTCAAAGACTCAAGCATACACAATTGATCGAGGAGTTTAAAGTGACTATAACACATTCTTCTTGGAGGAAGAAGCAACACTGAAAGATGACAGATACCAAGAACAACTCTTTGATAACAATCTGATTTCCTCTACCATCTAATATAATTGGGTTCTATACCCCACTTTCAGGATTTTGTCTTATACCCCATGGGAAGACAAACATATTTTAAAACTAATTTTAATTTTCTATCTTTCTATATTGAGAACTGTCTAAGTATTACTTTGGTCTAATCTAAAATGAATTGGGCTCTAATGAAAGATAGTCAAGGGACTGGGATTTTCAAAAGGGCCTGTCTAAAAGATTTAGCCCTGGTCTCTGCTACAAACTTAGGTCAACATATCTGCGTCGCTCAGAGGTGTGGAAAATCCCAACCGAACTTCTAATGTAGACAGTGCTATGTCGATGGATGTGGTTCTTCTGTCGACATGGCGACCACCTCTTTGGGAAGTGATGTAGCTATGCTAACGGGAGAAGTTCTCCCATCGGCGTTGGTAGTGTCTTCACTAAATGCAACAATAGCGCAGCTTTACTGGAGCAATCGCGCCACTGCAGAGATGTAAGTGTAGACAAGCCCTTAGTATACACATTCCATTGAAAGTCAGTGGGATTTCTGCTATTAAGACTTCAAGAGTTCGCTTCAAGACTATCTAGGTACAAGATTAAAAGCACAAAAGTGGCTGTTCTTTTCCGCTACAACAGTGCCATGGACGTGCACGTGAATACTAGTGTGATTCCAAAGGGAAGCAAAAAGTCTATGAGGTTCCGCCATAGTTATGACTTTTAATTGTGCAGCGTCCAAGCATCTTGGCCAGAAATGCTTTATTACTGGTGATAATCACACTCCATGGCTCAATGGGAATGTAAACAGCACCTACAAAATACTCAGTGTCTACCTGACTAAATAGCTCTAAGTCTGGTTCCTGGGATGTTTTGGGGTAGGCTGCAGGAAGTGAGGGTATGTACTGGAGTACTTGGCATTCTGGTTATTCTGTGTCAGCATAACAGCTGATAAAGAGCTGTTACAAGCTGGCACAATTTAGAGCAGCACAGTGGCTGGGACCAGGGCCAGGTAAAAGAATGACTTAAAACTACCTTTGCCCCTCTTCTTCCCTGCCCTCAGCGTAGGAAAGAAGGGATGGAGATCTGACTCAGTGGGATTGCCCTGGAGTAATTAAAGACATAAATCTGAAGAAAGTGATGAAGCACAAGAAGGAAAGAACCCAATTTGACTTTCAGAACCCAGGTAGAGTTTGCAGGTCCGACATTTTAAAAAGTCCTCTTGTAAACTGGATGTTGGCAAGGAACAATAAATAATGGAATCTCACATTGCCTTTTTAGAGGACTATTTTTCAGAAAAGAATCACACTTTACACAAAGTAATATGCTTAGAAAAGCCACATAAGAATTTTCCAAATTTTGCATCATTAAGATAGATCTGAATCCAAAAAGTAGAAGTCACATATACCATAGTTTAAAAGCCACTATCCTGTTATACAGCTCATTGTTGTGTTTTTAACTTTATTCTTTTTTACTGATACATGATATAGCTATCCATTCTTCTGATGCACAGCACTTAATGTAAAAGTGCGCTCATGCAAAACATTGATAAAACAAAGAGAAATAAAAGACTGATTGACTGCAGAAACCGCTCCCTCCAGTATTTGTCAGTAACCAGTTAGTATAAAAAAGGACAGCTTTATTTAGAACACGAAAAATACCCTCCCATTGTCCTACTAGACATCTTGCCATGATCTGTAAAATCACAATTATTCAACGGTGTCAAGAATGAATCAGACTACTCTTGAGATCTTGAAAAAAAACATTCATTTGGTGATAAGGGTACAATATCTAAAACTGATGGGAACTCTCATGCCATCAAATTCAACCTTTGCAACAGGGTTACCGGCCCAGTGGGTGTGGGGAAAGCAGTAAATGTGATATATCTTGATTTTAATAAGGCTTTTGACACAGCACCATATGACACTCTCATAAGTAAACTAGCGAAATGTGGTGAAGACGAAATTTACTATAAGGTAGATGCAAGATTGGTTGAAAGACTGTACTCAAACAGTAGTTATCAATGATCCACTGTCACAGTGGGGGATATATCTAGTCAGGTCCCATAGGTGTCTGTCCTGTACTATTTTGGTACTATTTTCATTTTCAATAATAACTTGGATATTTATAAAATTTGTGGATAACACCAAACTGGGAGAGGTTGCTAGAGCACTTCAGAGGACAGGATTAGAATTCAAAAGGACCTTGACAAATTGGAAAATTGGTCTGAAACCAACAAGATAAAATTCAATAACAACAAATGCAAAGTACTACACTTAGGAAGAAAAAAATTAAATGCACAAATACTAAGTAGGGAATAACTGGCTAGGTGGTATTACTGCAGAAAAGGATCTGGGGGTTATAGTGGATGACAAATTGAATATGAGCCAACAGTATGCTGCTGCTGTTGAAAAAGGCAAATGCCATTCTGGGATAATTAACAAGAGTACTGTATGTAAGATAAGGATGGTGGAGGGTGAATGGGCAGTAAGTGTCCGCACTATTTGGATCTAGTGGGGCCTCAGCTGGAGTCCTGTGTCCAGTTCTGGGCCCCACACATTTAAGAAAAATGTGGAAAAACTGGAGAGAGTCTAGAGGAGAGCAACAAAAATGATAAAAGTTTTAGAAAACCTGATCTGTGCAGAAAAGTTAAAAAAACTGGGCATGTTTAGTCTTCAGAAAAGAAAATGGAGAGGGCGCATGATATGTTTTCAAATTCGTTAAGGACTGTTATAAAGAAAACAGCGATCAACTGTTCTCCATGTCAGCTGAAGGTAGGACAAGAAGTAGTTGGTCTAATCTGCAGGAAGGGAGATTTAGCATTTGATATTAGGAAAAGCTTTCCAATTATAAAGGGTAGTAAAGATCTGGAATATGATTCCAATGGAGGTTGTGGAATCCCTGTCGCTGGCAGTTTTTAAGAACAGGCCATTAAACAAATACCTGTTGGGGATGGTCTATTAGTAGGGTGACCAGACAGCAAGTGTGAAAAATCAGGATGGGGGAGGGGTGATAATAAGCGCCTGTATAAGACAAAGCCTATAAAATCAGGACATCTGGTCACCCTATCTAGTAGGTATACTTGGTCCTGCCTCAGCACAGGGGATAGACTAGATGACAAACTTTTGAGATCTCTTCCAGCCATACATTTCTATGATTGTATCAGAGCACTGCGCAGATATAAAAATTTGGATCCACATCTGCAAAAATTAACTTGCATCTAACCCGTGATCCATACTCCACTTTTTATATGTATCCACACCTGCATCCGCTCGAGAACCCTATCTCACTGGTAGACGCTGTGACGTTCCACCCCCCCGCAATCTGGACTGGTGTGTAGCTGTGTCACCCCAATTCCTCACTCCTCGACTCCCACTTATCTTGCTTTGCTGTGTGAGCCACCCACTCCTGGGTCAGCCCATGCCCAGCTGTAATCCGTTCCTGTCCTAGTGAAGGAGCGCTTCTGGCCAGCGACTCATGGGACAGACTCCCAGCAAATACTGCCAGCCTTAGACACAACCCTGGGAACTGCCATTTTGCAGGGTTCAGTGCTGTACGCTGCACCCTGCAAGCTCAATTACATTTATCCATCAATTTCTCAAAGAAATAGACATGCACCAGCTCTGTCACTCTAAGTGAGGTCTCTTGCGCACACACAGTCTACAGGCACAGTTCTAGATAAAACAAACAAATAAGTTTACTGACTACAGCAAGATTTTAAGTGAATATAAATCAGATTAATATAAAACAAGGGATTAATAATGAGTCAAGGAGTGGGCACAATTAACTAAAAGATAATTCGCATCCTAAACTAAGATTACTATTTCAGTAGCTTTCAGTCTATGATGTTAGCTTACCACACTAGCTGGCTGCGATGCCTCTAGCTACCAGGGATTCTCAATCTTTGGTGTTGCTTAGAAGATGAATTCCAAGGGAAAGCCCTGAGACAAAGATGCCTCTGCTCAGCCGTTCCCAACCTGTGGTCCGCAGACCCCTGTCGGTCGGCGAAGCTACTACAAGAGGTCTGCGGAAAAGAAAAACAACAACATCCTCACCAAGGAAATTATTACTTATTATTATTTCTTTGTTATTACATTAGATTTCCATAAGAAACGGTGTAAAAAGTAACTAGTAGCATGTGGTGGTCCAGGAAATGTTTGGAGGCTGAAAAGGGGTCCGCACACTCGAAAAGATTGGGAACCGCTGCCAGCTTTTAACAAATTTCCTCAACACACTCTGCGGTCAGGTGATCGGCCATATCCAGCAATGGGTGTAATTTCTTCCACTTGAGCCAAAGTGCTCAAAGGTGCTTAGGCCAGTACATTGTTTCTGTATACATGCCTCTGCAGGGCATGGGGTGGAACCTCAGTTTTGTGTTTGTCTGCATCTATTCAAGATATGAGACACACACATTTGGGGATATGACACAACAGAGCTTTATATCTGTACATATGCATGACACTGCAGGAAACATACTACCATAACATAATGTTTAGTATGACATAAGCATTCCAAAAACACCTTACATAACATACTTTGCATCATCAGACAATACACAGTTACACTTCAAGGGTGAACATGAATGATACACAAGTCACATTATATAGGTGTACATGGGGTACAGCATGTCACAAACCCTCGCATGGATATAAAAAGTTAGATCTGCATCCAATCTGCGATCTGCAAAGATGGTAAACAACACAACTGCATCCGCAGGTATCAAGTGGATATCTGCAGCTTTGCAGGGCTCTATCTGTGATTACAGAGAATGGCTTCTGCAGAGTGTGAACCTTAGACACCGTCCTCTAGTAAGCAACAGAAGTTTTAATATGCCCACTCAGTTCTCTACAGATCTTAATATTTGAACTAGTCTGAACCAACAGCTTGCAGCTCCCCTCATGTCAGGGTTTACTAGACTCTGAAATTTACTGGCTTTCTTCTTACCACTAACAAATGCAAATACATATTGACATTCCAGTCATACCCTAATGTCATTCTTGTCTCCTTTTGTCTAATTAAGTTTTATTTCTAGTCATTAACAGCTTTCCAATATGCAGTTTTTGCCTAGATAGAGAAAGCTGAAGATATCTAAATTTAATAAGCTACTCTCATATAATAAAGTTATTCTCCTGCTCAGGTCTAACCTGAAAAATGTATGATGACAACATATAGCGTCATTCCCATTTTATTTTAGATGCTGGGATGGGCTTACCCAACAAAATTTCTCCCATTCAATTCAATCCCTTTTGAAAAGCAGTAAAAATAATGCCCGTTAAAATTACATGTCTAACAAGTCTCTCCCATGTTTTAGCATCTGAGTTTTAGAGATAAAGATCATGAGATTCCTCCAAATTAAAAATGCAAATATATCTGTCTTACAAGGCTGAAATATATGTCTGTGTGTGCATAGTAGTACAGGGATATTAATGCAAATGGATAGTTTTTGTAATCTGTACAATGCAAGACCTGATTATCTGCCAAGGAAGCTTAGATCTAATTATGTATGAAGAAATGCATCATCCCACACTACATTATTGCCACCCAGGCTATAACCCTTACAGCTGGTTCTACATAAAATTCTACTGGACTTTCAGCTACAGGATATTCTCAGAAGTTTATAGCTATCATATGGCCATCATACCACTCACTCCCTTGACACTATAAAAGATGTTTTGTCCCACTTATTTACCAAAAGGCAAGCCTTATTCATCAGAATAGTGGAGTTTGGCATCAGCGCTAGGGAGAGCTGAAAAGATAGAATCTTCCCCTCACTAGGTCATGGTATGGCAGTAGGATCTGTATAGTTGCAGACCCATTTTCCCCCCAACTTTAACTCATGCTCAGGGGTAGAATGAACTCACTGTGGATATGGAAACCATGGCACACAACTCTGTGCATGGGGATCCCAAATCCTGACTCCCCCCAACTCAGTGCAACCACACCAGTTCCACTGCAGACAAGGAAGGACCTCAGTGGCCATAGGCCACAGGTGCGGCTCCTGGCCCAACCACGTGGAAGAGGAGTGGGGGCAGGGCCGGGGACTTTATAAATGTTAAAATGTATTACTGGCACACAAAACCCTAAATTAGATTGAATGAATCAAGACTTGGCATGCTACTTATGAAAGGTTGCTGAACCCCTGGAGGTATTGATCAGTTACCAAAACGTATTAAAAATGCCTATTTTACATGGATTAAACTGTTTGAACAAATAAAGCATTATCTATGAGTGCTATTACTGAAGGTAAGAAATTAACAAATTCTACTGAGTTTACCATTGTAAATTAAGAGCAAATATAATCTGAACTAATACTTGACAGAGATAATTAGCATTTTAAGGAGAAATTATTAACATTTTGTAACCTTGAAGTCATAGCTCAAATCCAAGATCTTATTGGTAATAATATTGACAATAATTAAGGAACTAACTTTAGCATCTTCCATCCGAAGAACTTAAAATGATTCATCAATATTAATGGATTTATCCTCTAAACCCCTGTGAAACAGGTAACCATTATTAGGTCCATTTTACAATGGAGTAGGCTGAAGCATAAAGGGAAGTAATTTTCTTCAATCATCATAACAAAATGTAGGCAAAAAGATTTTGTATGTGGCTGGAAAAGTATCATGACTACTTTGTAAGGTTGATAAAAAATGTCCTTTTTTATCACCATGCTAAAAAAAATAAATCTTTGTCAAACTGGCATAGAGCGCGTTCCTTTGTACAGTTTCTCTAATCCAACAACAGATTGCACAAAGCCATAGCCAATTAATTACTACTCAAATAAACCAGACCTCTTAACTCTTTTAACATTTTCTTCAGCGTAAATCCCACTCAAGAGAATAAAAAATCTAGCATTTTCAATGACTGCTACATGGCTACAATGTACAATATAGCTCAGTCCACTTTACATTCTCTTTGCTCAGTGAAAAATTTCCCTTAGTAGAATATTTTCTCCTGAACTAACCCATTTTGAATTAAGTAAAAGCATGCTTTTTTATGGCATCTGACATAAAACCATTTCCCACCTAAACATCACTGATTTACTGTTCCAAACAGCACCTACTATCAATTATTCTGCATAATTACTACACACATTGCCACTGATTATCGGCTATGGGGAGTAACTACTGTAGTCCAAGCACAGAGTTCCTTTCCTCCACTGTTAAGTTTTCCTTTGAAATATTATTAATGATCTGTATTACATTAGGACCTAGAGATCCCAACCGAGATCACGGCCACATTGCGCTAGTCCTGTGATTGCATGTAATAGAGTCAGACATTCTCTGCCATGAACAACTTACAATTTCAGAAGATGACAGACAGCTCAACAAAATACACAAAGGGGAGGAGAAAAGAAGTACTATTACAATTTATAGAAAGCAAACTGAGGCATAGTAATGTGAAAAGAGTTGCCTCAGTCACACAGGAAATCTACAGCAGAGTCCGGGTTCAGGGTTCAATGCTTTAGCCACAAGACCAATCTTCCTCTCAAGCTTTTGATAACATCTGTTCATTAATGCATGTAATGTCAAGAAATAAGGTACAATTTTTTTAAACAAGAGGCTTCTACAGGTGTCTTTGCTTGATTCTGATCACACTGGTAACAAGAAGTAATTCCATGCCAGCCCACAGTGTTACACCAGTGTAAAAGCAGTATTCAAGAAGCAGGTCTACTATTTTTATCACTACATAGTGCTCTTTGTATGAAATGAGAATTTGTTATGATGAACACATATAGCATTATAAACTCAGTTTAGATTTGCTAAAAGACAACGAAAATTAAAAGCTAGCACATCTAACATCAATGTCAGTCACCTAAACTAGCAGGTTCCAGATGTACGGAGCCACCCATCACTTTCTTCATCTCACAACCACCGTCAGGGCTGCAGCTAGAATTTATAAGGACAAAAAATAAAGCAGATGCTATTCCCAAAAAGTTCCAAATGGCTTCCAACCTCAAGGACAGAGATGGGAAGCCATTGGCTGGGTACTTTATGGGGCACAGCCTGAAACAAATAGGAAATCCTATTTCTTCAAAGGCTTAACACCTGGCCCATATAGGAGCAAGAAAAACATTAGAAGCTCAGCAGAGCTTTAGTCTACCCTACAACCAACAACAGAAACCTATAAGCAGGCCAGACATTAGGGCAAACAACCCTGAAACTGGATGAGGTTTAAGTCTAAGGTATTAGAAAACGAGCCAAGCTCCTCTATCTTTCTGAATCTGATTGTGTCCTAGGACTGTAGAAGGCAGTAAAAGGTTTTAAATGGGACAGCTGATTGTTAATGACGGAAAGAAACAATTAGTGCCCTGATCACCATGGTTGAAACTTGTAGAAATGAAGCTTATTCTAAGGTCCTGACCATTATCATTATAAATTGACTCTCTGTTAAGGCCAAGAATGGCTTTTACGTTAATGTCGACATGTATTTTTTGCAGCCTGGTCACTCTAGTTAAATGCAACAAAGCATCTTTGAAAATAATGCTGCTGATGTAGTTCTGTGCTGTATATGAATAGTAATGGCAAAATGGATCCAATCTTTGAAGTGCAACATCTACTTTTCCCCTTCATTCCTGGAAATAAAGTAACTAAATAGAGACTTTTGAAGTAAATAATGCACCATCAGGTCAGAGATCCAATGCACTTTCCTTTTTCCCTTCACACACATAGGTACACATGGAAGGCAATGGGAAATAGGAAATAGGAATGTATGGTGAAGAAACTCAGTATCTGTTGCAAAATGTGGCAGTATGCTAGGTTAAACCAATCAAAGGAAAAAATGTTACGATCTTCATGTATCTGTCTATATTGAATATACCCCTTTTTGTCTGTTTTTGACTCCCCCCCACCTTTAGACTTTGGGTCAAGTTCTGCACCAACTTACGCTCCATGCAATACCAATTAAGTCAATGGGTGTAGCAACACAGAATTTGTGTTCCTGCCTGTAATTTCAATTAATCATTTAACAGCAGTACCTAATGTCTCAACATCTCTCTGTTATTGTGCAGACACTTTCCCTTTCTTCCTAACCTATTATTCTATATTAACATCAGAACAGCTCCATATTACAAGCTCACATAATGACACAATATTATGTACAGTATCTCTTCAGTGTTTCCATAATGCAGCTGATAACAGCATGGAAATAGCCAAATGCAGATTAAGTCAGGATTTTACGGTCTTTCCAATAGCACCTGTGTTTATAAAGTGCCTAGGCATGTGTTAGTTTAGAGGCTATTACTTGCATGTGTGTTTTAAAAAGTCACATGAGTTTACTTCAAGTGATAAATAGGGCTGATTGGAAAACCAAAATTCCATTCCACAAAAAAAATGTGACGATTGAGCATTTGTTTTCATTCTACTTTGAAATGAAAGCTAGACTTTTTGAATTCTTTTGTGGGGAAAAAAAAAAAAAAGCCGAGACACCCTCTCCAGAATAGCCTACTGCTCAGGGCACTCACCTGGGATGTTGGAGAGGTTCAGGTCTCTGCTTTGAATCAGGTAGAGCTAGACTTGAACTTGGGCCTAATACATCCCAGGTGAGTGCCCTAATCGCTGCATGATAGAGGAAACGGGGAGTTGGACTAGATGACCTCCTGAGGTCCTTTCCAACCCTAATCTTCTATATTTCTATGATTAAGTCAGTCTTTCTTCAGCCCAATGAATATTTATTTATTCATACAAAGTGGAACAGCTTCAATAAGAGAGAAAGAGAGAACAAGAGACTGATTCATCAAGGATATGGAAGATCCAACTGCAAGTCCCTGATCAGCCTGATTTACATTGCGGAGATCTCTTTCTTCCCCTCTCCCCACTTCCCTAACATTATCTGATGGCTGGAACTTTTCATGACATCACAAGACTGCCAGCATCAGGGGCCATTACTGTGTTATTTGAGATAAAAAAAACCAGAAGAGTTGGCAACAGTCACCTAAAGTTCTAAATGGAGATCTGGAGGCCCAGATCATATCCAGTAACATCATGTACATTTCCTCTATGCTGCTGCAAAGAAATTCAGTTTTCTGTTCAAATTGTTTGACTTGACATTTTCTACACTGGTTTTAAAGGACACATGCTAAAGAAAAATCTGAAAACATTTGTTTGGTTTCATACTGTGTAAAAACAAAATAGACCTTATACTGACTATGGACATCTTTCTTATCTTTTTAAACAATCAAGAATTTAATGAAAATGAATAATCTCATTCAGCAGTTTAAAACTGCTGAAGTATCTGGGATTACCCAAAGGGTGATGGAATTATAATATGTGTATCTAATCTTAGCCTGTTTAAAGTAATCCTTTAGAAGCTGATTGAATATTTAGCTCCCAAAGCCATAGCAAGTTATGGCCATTGTGAGCAGACCTTCCCAAGTACAGGATGGCACAGGGAGCCTTTTCAGACTCCTGCATCGTGTCTGAGCACAAGGAAAACTCCAGGAGAACATTTACTAAATTCCAATCAGTTATACCTGTGAAAAACCAACTGAAGGCAAGGGAATTGCATGGTATCATTGAAGACATAATCTGACAATAATGGAGTTGCACGAGTGTAAGTGAGGGCATAAATTGTTCATCAGAACCTTTGTTTGCTGGTGCTAATGAATGACAAGAAAAGAACCCAGTTTGTATCTCAGAACACAGGCTAAGTTTGAAGCACTAGCAATTTTTTCTTTAAATTGAATTCATTTGATAAAAAATTATATCATCACAGAAATTAGGGCTGGCAGGGACCCCAACAAGTTATGTAGTCCATCCCCCATGCTGAGGCAGGACCAAGTAAAATCTATTAGACCATCCCTGACAGGTGTTTGTCTAACCTGTTATTAAAAACCAGTGATGGGGATTCCACAACCTCTCTTGGAAGCCTATTCCAATGCTTAATTACTCTTATAGTTTGAAAGCTTTTCCTAATATCTAATTAAAATCTATTTTACTGCAGATTAAGCCGATTACTTCTCATCCTACCTTTAGTGGATATGGAAAACAATTGATCACAGTCCTCTTTGTAAAAAGCCATTAACATATTGGAAGATTGTCATCAGGCCTCCACTCAGTCGTCTTTTCTCAAGACTAAACATGCCTAATCCTTTCAATCTTTCCTCATGGGTCAGTTTTTCTAATCTTTTATCATTTTTGTTGCTATCCTCTGGTCTCTCTCCAATCTGTCCACATCTATTTTTAAAGTGTGGCACCCCGAACCGGACACAGGACTCCGAATACAGTGGGAAATTACTTCCTGTGTCTTATTCCAGAGGGGTAGCTGTATAGTCTGTATACAGCAAAACCAACAAGAGTCCTGTAGCACTTTAAAGACTAAGAAATTTAATTTCTGCAGGCATAAGCTTAAATTTAAGCTTTGTTAGTCTTTAAAGTGCTAGTGAACTCTCGTTGTTTTTCCTGTGTCTTGCATACAACACTCCTGTTAACAAAAATGCTATTAGTCTTTTTTGCAACTGCATCACATTGGTGACTCTCATTCTATTTGTGATTTACAATTATACACAGATCTTTTTCTGCAATACTACTGCCTAGCCAGTTATTTCCCAGTTTGTAATTGTGCATTTGATTTTTCTTTCTTCCTAAATTAAGTACTTTGCACTTGTCTTCATTAAATTTTATCTTGTTGATTTTAGACCAATTCTCCAATTTGTCAAAGTCCTTTTGAATTCTAATCCTGTTCTCCAAAGAGCTAGAAACCCCTGCCAACTGGGTGTCATTTGCAAATTTTATAAGCATACACTCCACTCCATTATCCAAATCATTAATGAAAATATTGAATAGTACTGGAACCAGGACAGGCCCCTGAGGACCCCACTAGATATTTCCTCTCAGTCTGGTGTCAAACTATTGGTAATTTCTCTTTGTGCATGTTTTTTTTCCCCCACCAGCTTTGCAGCCACCATATAGTAATTTCATCTAGACTACATCTCCTTAGTATCGTTATGAGACTGTCATGTGGGACTGTGTGAAAAGCTTTACTAAAATCAAGATATATATCGCATCTACTGCTTTTCCCATTTCCAATAGACCAGTAACCCTTTCAAAGAAGGAAATTAGGTTGGATTGGCATAATCTGTTCTTGACAAATCCATGTTGGCTATTCCATACTACTATATTATCTTCTAGATGTTTACAAACTGATTACTTAGTAATTTTTTCCAGTATCTTTCTAGGTATTGAAGCTTGGTTAACTGATCTATAATTCCCTGGATCCTTTTGGTTCCCCCTTGTAAAGATAGGTACTATGTTAGGCCTTCAGTCCTCTGGGACCCCCCATGTCCTTCATGAGTTCTTGAAGATAATCGCTAATGTTTCTAAAACTATTTCAGCTACTTTCTAAAGTAACGTAAGGTGAATTCTGTCAGGCCCTTGATGACTTGAATGCATCTAATTTACCTAAATATTATGAGAGATAATAAACAGGGAGCCCCACAATTCTATTTTTATAGTCACTTTTCAGAGAAGTACTGGACGTTAAGGTATTTGCATAAATCCTTCATGGTATTAGCAAAGCTGTAGAAATAATGTCTTAATCGGTTTCGTTTTCCGTTAGAATGTCTTAAATAATAGCTTATATAGATTTAATTGTGTCATAATATTTCAATTATAGCTTAAGTTTTTATATAAAACTAATATTAAATGTAAGTGAGTCTCATTACATATTAGTTAAGAAACATTAGTAGAGGTGGGTTATGTCCTTTAACAGTCAGCAGTGATGTTTACTAGCAGGAACTAGAAGCACAGAAAAATTTGAACTAGACTTTGAATTGCCAGTTTCTTAGGGTATTTTTAAATATATCAAAGTGATAAATCTTGTCATCTGCTAAGGAGATCTCCTGGTCTTTCTCCCCTACTCTTGGGTGCTCTTAAAGTTATCATCAGGAAATGGCCCTAATTCTCCTCTCACTTGCACCAATGTGAATCAGGAGTAATTCCACTGAATTAAAAAGGAGCCACCCTTGTGTAACAGCTATGTGAGAAGAAAATCTAGCCCAATGTTGATAAAGTTCCCAGAGTATGTCATTATTGTGCCTGACAGGGAAGCAAATAAATCACATCACTGGACTAATGTCTTCAAAGGGAACTGGAGAAAACTTTTCAAAATGAACAAAAAACAGACCATTCCCTGTAATATTAAGAGTCAGCAGCTCTATTTTTCAGACCCTCAGGTCTGTCTTCGGAGCAAAGGTCTAAGTTTTGCAATTTTTCTTGTAATCAATAAATACTCTCTTCTGATATCTGAAAGGTTCATTTTGGTTTTTGGCAACATATCAAATCACACCCTCTCACAAATCTCTATGTCTGCCTGCACAGAAGCATGCCTATAGCTCTAGAGATATCCACACCTGTTTTGTGTGTGCGGGGGGGTAGGAGTAACTTTGTACATTAAGTAGTTCCTGTGGTTAGAATTTTGGTTCCCTTCAGGGCTAAATAAAACAGTTGTTTTTTCTGTAGGTTTCAGTGGCTTTTGCTGGATAATTGAAGAGATTTACTGTTCTTCTAGTATGCTCCTGGATTTAATTAGAGAGGGTGGGAATGTGAATATGCTAATATGAGTCTATTGAGATTGTCTTGGTTGATTTGTGGTCTGTGAACTTTTTAAAAGGGCTTTTTTATCTCAAGAACCAAAAGCTTCCTTATAAAGGGAGAGGAAGGGTTTGTCTACACAACACTTTAGTCCACACTAAAAGTTCTCTAATGCATGTTAATGTAGTTCTGTTTGAAACAAAAGTTTGAAATGGGACTTTAACACACACTAGGGAACTTTAAGTACACACCAGCAGTGCCCACACAAGCCATCCCTCTGGTGCATACTAAAGCATCATATAGATAAGCCCTAATCAACTTTGGTTTTCATTTGGAAGGCATTCTCAAGCTTACCAATAGTGGGTATCATATCATCACTTCATGAGTCAAGCCATCTGCTTCAGGACATCTTTGGACAAAGTAAGTTAGCTGTAAAACAGAACAATGTGTTCAGCTTGTGTAAAGATGAAAAAGACTTGTGGCCTTTGATAAGAGTAATGGAGGTTTTTTCAGAGAAACCCAGGTTGCATTAGTGTTATAGCTATATTTTACAGAACTTCTAGTTAATCAGAAATATTAAGAGGTTTATGCAAGATCTTATTTCTTTTCTTTTCTCTTGGGGGAAAAGCAATGGCCCTGACTATCACTGAAACCATTGTGAACTTTGTAGTGTTGTCAAGGTTCATGGCTACATATCAAGTCTTGGAACATTTGGTATTTTCTTTCAGCCCCATCTCTTTGAAGCATGTGATTAGGTGAAAATCTGAGCTTACATTAAAAATAAAGTAAGTTTGTAGTCATAATCACTGCATAGAAACACTTGAAAATATGAACCAAGTGCACCCTAAAGACTAAAAATGAAGAAGGCAAATAAAATGAACCCCATATATTTTTAAATAAAACCTCATGCTTTTTAAGTCAATCTCCTGATCTTTTTGGAACCTGACATCTTTTTGAACACTTGGAGCTGGCAATATTGCCCCATTTACTTAAATTAGTGTAGGAGCAAGGTCATTGGGATTATCCTGGCCAGCCTCTAAGATTTAGCTGCTTGGAAAATGTACATCTATTATGATGCCTGGGAGTTGCCAACAAGAACACGTTTCCATTTGCAGTGATCACAAGGAAGACGCAAGTCAAGGGGGAAATTTAGTACTTATACAGATGATGTCTTCACTGATTTTTAGAACAAATTAAGATGTTCATTCTCTCTGCTTGGAACATACAGCAGATGGTCTTACCATTGTTAATGGTATTTACAAGATCCTCTATATTTAGAATGGTGAACTCTCAAATATTGCAGTAACTATTAAACAGTTGACTATAGTGAAGACAAACTTTTCATGGTGTATACCCGAGGACACTAGTGTTCCTAGATCTTTTTCCCACCAATTAGAATAGAGTTATGTTGGTTTTTATTGTATCTACTCCTCCCTCCTTCCCATGTAGGCTGAAGAGACCACTAGTGGAATTCACAATGGTGCGCAGACAGGGAATTCTGCACTTGTTACAAGATTCTGTAGCCTTCTCAATGGTTGCACAATTGTGGAGAGCCCTGTTGAAATGCTATCCTGCTCATACATCCACTGTGGTCCAGAACTTGGTGCAAATCAACATTGTTCCCTTGATTTCAATGGAAGTACATCGATTTACACCAGCTGATGCTCCTGAAGACCTTGCATTTTATGGACCCATGGGACTGCCAAAGCATCAGAGATACTGACATATGGCATGGCAGTAGTACAAAGAAGTACCCAAAAGCATCTGGAAGGGTTGAACAGCACAACAATCATCCACCTTTAGTTCCAAAAGGACACCTTTATATTGTTAAATATTTGGGGGGGGGTCCTTAATTTTAAATTTTTTAATTTGAATGTAATGTTGTAGAATATTTTCTATAAATATGCTCTGGAATTTAATGGATTTTGTTTAAAGATATGGGTACCTTTGCTGCATGAACTTTCTTCAAACTGTTACCCCCAGAATTTGACATTCCTGCGTATACTTCAGAACTAGACAATACTGCAAGTCAGCAATTTTGAATGTTCAGCCACTGCTAGCTGAAAACCAAACATCACATAATTAGGAACGTCTTAGGCTTTTGTGAGGCAAGGACAGACAGTTTGCTAATCAGAATGGAAAAATGGGAAAAAGTTATGGGAGAGAGTGCGTTAACATCAACCTTGGTTTTAAGTGTCCCTGACATATTGTTGTTATGACTAGAAGAACTAGAAATATTTTCAGATGAGTAGTTTATTAAAATTAAGAGAGAATCAGTGACCCAGTAAAGGTTACTAAATTGATCCACTAGACACTATAGGTTATATGCTTTGTTGGAATTAGCTATAAAAGATTAGGTAAAAGTAAATATCTCGGAGCAGTCCGAGGGAGCTTTCCTTCGGGCAACGAGCTGACATCTAAACTCCCCATCAGCTGGATGGAAAGACAAACCCTGGAAGCCCAGCTGATCACTTGAAATCATCTCAGACTGCGGGTAAAACATGGTTACTTACCAGTAACTGTTGTTCTTCGAGATGTGTTGCTCAGATCCATTCCAGTATAAGTGAGTGCACGCCATTGTCCGTGGGTTCCTGGAACTTTTTTCCCCTTAGCAGACCCCGTAGGGTCA
This sequence comes from Mesoclemmys tuberculata, assembly GCA_007922155.1. NCBI lineage: Eukaryota > Metazoa > Chordata > Testudines > Chelidae > Mesoclemmys > Mesoclemmys tuberculata. The sequence continues at coordinate 54,028,465 of ML675601.1, read as the reverse complement.
GCTCAGGCGCCCCCTGGAGTACCGCGCTCATGCCGCAGCACATAAGACACTGCCGACCCTACGGCCCCTCAGTCCCTTCTTTCTGCCAACTCCGACAGCAGGGATGGAGGGTGGTGTGGAATGGATACGAGCAACACATCTCGAAGAACAACAGTTACTGGTAAATAACCATGTTTTCTCCTTTGAGTGATTGCTCGTATCCATTCCAGGACAGGTCATTACAAAGCAATACTTTGGAGGTTGGTAGGAGTTATTGGTGAGCTGCCCTCAGCATGGCTCTGCCAAATCCCGCATCCTCTCTCGCCTCCTGAATGATGGTATAGTGGGATGTGAAGGTGTGCACCGATGACCAGGTGGCAGCTTTACAGATGTCCTGCAGGGGCACTTTCTCCAGGAAGGCTGTCAACAAGGCCTGTACCCTAGTTTAGTGCGCTGTGACAACTCCAGGGAGTGGTACACCCACCAGCTCGTACCAGCACTTGATGCAAGAGGTGATACACATGGAGATGCTCTGGGTGGAGACTGGAGATCCTTTCATCTTGTCGGCGACAAGGAGACGCGTTGTTTTTCGGAAGGATCTCGTTCGGTCAATGTAGTAGGCCAGGGCTCGCCTCACATCCAGAGAATGCCACCTCTGCTCCTCCTCCGAACCATGTGGTTTTGGAAAAAACAGGGGAGGAAGATATCTTGGTTACAATGAAATTGCGAAACCACCTTGGGCAGAAACACGGGGTGAGGTCTCAGCTGCATCTTGTCCTTAAAGAACACTGTATGGGGGGCTCCGAGGTCACCGCCCTAATCTTAGAGACCTTCCTACCCGAAGTAATGGCCACCAGGAAGGCTACCTTCCATGACAGGACCAGTAGTGGGCATGAAGCCATAGGTTCAAAGGGGGGCCCCATCAGTCTGGAGAGGACCAGGTTCAGATCCCAGGGAGGCACCAGGTCACAGACCTGTGGGTACAGCCTCTCTACCCCCTTGAAGAACCTAATAGACATCGAGTGGGAGAACAGAGATCTCCCTTCTAGTGGCTGATGGAAGACCGAGATGGCCGCCAGGTGGACCTTCAGGGAGGCTAGGGCCAGGCCATGGAGTTTTAGCTGTAGCAAGTACTCCAGGATGGCCTGAATAGGCCAGAGGCTCGGGAGCAGCCCTTGAGACCCAGCCCAGCAGGTAAACCTCCACTTGGCCCGGTACATGACCTGTGTTGAAGGTTTTCTGCTGCCCAGCAGAATTTGTTGGACCTGTGCCAAGCAGGCTCTCTCCCACTCCATCAGCCACAGAGTCTCCAGGCTGTCAGGTGCAGGAAGTCCAGGTCCAAGTACAGCAGCTGGCCATGGTCCTGAGAGGGCAGGTCATGCTATCTCGGGAGCTCCACAGGGTTGGCAATTGAGACGTTCAGGAACATGCTGTACCAATATTGCCTTGGCCACACCAGGGCAATCAGTATCACGTCCACTCTGCCCTCTTCATTTTCAAGAGAACTTTGGGCAGGAGCGGAATGAGGGGAAACGCATACACGAGAGTCCCCTTCCATTCGATGAGGAACACATCGGAAATGGAGCCCAGCTCGCCACCCTGGAGTGAGTAAAACCTTGGGGACTTCTTGTTCCAAGACGATGCGAACAGGTCCAGGAACACCCCACTTGTGGAAGATGGAAGCCGCTACCTCCGGATGCAGTGACCAGTCGTGGTGGGGTAGAAATGACTGCTGAGGTGCTCCGCCTCATCATTCCTGACCCCCAGGAGGTGAGAGGCCGATAAATGAAAGTCGTGCCTCACTGCAAAGTCCCAGTGTCTCATTGCCTCCCGGCATAGGCCCGAAGACCGTGTCCCCTCTTATCTGTTGATATAGAACATGGCTGCAGTATTGTCCATCAGCACCTGTACTACTCTGCCCATTAGGAACTTGAGGAACACTCTGCAAGCCAGTCTGACTGCCTTGAGTTCCATCACATTTATACGGAGGGTCCTCTCCTCCTCCAACCAGAGGCCTTGAGTGCTCAGGTTGATGCTGATGTGGGCTCCCCACTCCACATCCAAGGCAGTGGTGATCAGGGTGACTGACCGGACCAGATCCCTGAAGGGAACTCCCTTTAACACCACCGTGGGGTTCCGCCACCAATTCAGAGAACCCAACACCACAGGAGGGACTGTGACCATCCTGTGCAGGGAGTGCCTGCTGGGCACATACACTGAGGCCAGCCATGCCTGGGAGCAGCCTGAGTTTGATGTGCTAGCCTCACCACATACGTTCAGGCTGCCATGTGACCCAACAGCTGGAGGCAATGCCTGGCGGTTGTCGTAGGGCACATGTGCAGCTGGGCGATAATCGCCACCTTAGTCACGAAGGTTTGCGGGAGGAAGGCTCTGGCCCTTACCGCATCCAGGGAGGCCCCTATGAATTCTATCCGCTGTACCGGAGACAGCGTGGACTTCTGCTTGTTGATGAGTAGACTCAGCCTGGTGCATGTGGCACAGACCAGGGATATGCTGTCCTGAACATGGGCCCTGGACATGCCTTTTATTAGCCAGTCATCCAGGTACAGGAAGATCTGGACTCCCCGCCGCCGGAGGTGGGCAGCCACCACCACCATGCATTTGGTAAACAACCTGGGGGCAGACGAAAGGCCAAACGGGAGAGCCGTAAACTGATAGTGGCAACCAGACACCACAAAACAGAGGAAGCTCCTGTGGCTGGGAAGGATCGATACATGGAAGTATGCATCCTTCAGGTTGATGGTGGCAAACCAATCCCCTGGATCCACAGCCGGTATGATAGCAGCTAGGGAGACCATGTGAAACTTCAGGGTTTTTTTTATGAACCTGTTTAGGCCATGCAGGTCCAGAATGGGTCTCAGGCCCCCTTTTGCTTTTGGGATGAGGAAGTAATGAGAATAAAATCCTTTCCCCATTTCCCGCAGGGGAACCAATTTCACCACCCTCAGGTCGAGGAGGTTGTTGACCTCCTGCATGAGTAATTGCTTGTGAGAGGGGTCCCTAAAGAGGGATGGGGGTGGTGGGTTCTTTGGCGGACAGGCCGTGAACTGAATGGCCTAACCTCTCTGCACTATATCTAAGACCAAGCTGTCTGAGGTTACGCTTGCCCATTCATTGAAAAATGGGTGCACCCTGCCCAGGAAAGGTCGGGATGGATCCAGAGGAGCAGGGGAGGGGCCACCCTCGGGCGCACCATCAAAATTGGCCCTTTTTACCATTGGGACCTTTGGCGGATCCCTGCTGGGTCCTAGAGGAGGAGGCTTGTCTGCTATGCCTGCCATACCCTCTACTCCTATCTCGACCCGTCGGGTGGATAGTGCCTAGGCGGTGGCAGGGCTGTTGGGGCAGCTGACGCCTAGAGATCTGTGGTGTATACAGGCCTAGGGAACACAGGGTGGCACATGAGTCTTTAAGAGCGTGCAGCTTCTCATCAGTTTTGTCTGAAAACAGAGTCAATCTATCAAAGGCAGGTCCTGGATCGACTGCTGCACCTTCTGGGAGAGCCCCGAGGACTCCAACCAGGAGCATCTCCTCATGGCCATCGCAGATGCCATGGCCCTGCTGGCCATGTCCACCGCATCGCTGGTTGATGCCAGGGCTGCTGCCACCACAATGCATCCCTCATCCAGGACCGTAGCAAAGTCAGCCGCTTGGTCCTGGGGCAAGGATTCCGCAAACCTCCGGAGAGAGGTCCAGAGGTTCAGGTTGTACCTTCCCATCAGCACCTGATGGTTGGCAATACACAGCTGCAGGGCCCCAGTGGAGTATACCTTATGCCTGAACAAGTCCAGTTTCTTGTTATCTTTGTTCTTGGGTGTACTACCTTGGGACCCTTTTCTGTCTCTCTGGTTGGCAGTGTCTACCTGCAGGACCAGATGTATGAACAAACTCAAAACCCTCTGCTGGCACATAGTACTTCTTTTCCGCGCCCTTGGAAATAGGGGCTACCGAGGCAGGGGTCTGCCACAGGGCCTTGGCCTATTTCATAACACTGTCATGCACCAGTAGGGCTACCCTGGGAGGGACCTTGTACACCATTGTCCCCAAAAAGGGGGTCCTCCTCCTCTGACAACTCCTTAACCTCTAAGTTGAGGTTTGCAGCTACCCTCTTCAGTAGATTTTGCTGAGCTTTGAAGTCCCTCTGGTCCCGGTGGGCTGCCTCATCAGGGGAGGAGGAGGATTGTGGGTGCCTGCCCCTTTTTTGAGGCCCGAAGGAGGGCCCCTCATCTTGGTCCGACTCCTCCTCAGAGGAACAGTCCTTGTGCCCCTTTTCAGTGGTAGGAGGCACCAACTGGGCAGCCGAAGAGTGGATCAAGACAGTGCCCAGGCCCATTTGAGCTCCACGTGGACCCCAATAAGGCCATTGCCATGGTCAGTACCGGCTGTTGGGTGTCCTGTGAGGGCTTTTGGGAATCCTGAGACCCCTTTACTCTCTGGGGGCTCAGGTCCCTGGAGCAGCGACCTCTGCTCTAATCCCGCCTGCTACCTCTCACAAGGGAGCGACCCCTGGATGACCTTGACGATGTAGAGCGCCGGTGCCGACGGGAACGGTGCCAGGATGAAGTGTGCTCCGACAAAGAGGAACGTCTTTTCGGCACCAAGGACTTTCAGTGCCTTTTCCCTTTCAGCGAGGTAGAGCGGCGCCGACGGGACTCACTCGGTGCAGAGCTGGACTCCGGTGACTGGGATCTGTGGTGCGCTGCCAGGGAGCTTCCCAGTGCCAGGCTTTCCGACGAGGATCTGGAACAGTGCTGCACTGAACGAGTCAGTGCCGGAGACCTTGAGCCCGAACATGACCGGTGCCTGTCAGCCCTCGAACGGCATCTGGTGCTGGAGGATTCCAGTGCCGGGGACTGTTCCCGGTGTGGAGATGAGCTTGATGAAGAAGCCTCAGAGCTGGATGGGAAGCTTCCATGCTCTACCCATGATGGTCATCTGACGGGATACTCTTCCCCAGCCAGGGGTCTCGACCAGCCACCTGGGTCACCCAGTGTGGGTTTACCCCGAGACACCGGCCCCTTCTCCCTCAGCTGAAGGGGTGGCCGGGGGCATGGGCAAGGCCATCAAAGCTCTCGCTCCCCGAGAAGCCTCTGGTGTCGATAGCACCGGAGGCACTCCTCCACTGCCAGGAGTCAGAGGAGGCTCTCTACAAGGGGATGCAGGCAGCAGAGCAAGCTCGACAGGCCCGACTGCATCCCAACACTCGACCCCACTGGTATCAACAGCAGGGGGGAGTGAGCGTGCACCATGCGCCGCTTCTTCTTCTTAGTCTTCAGCACCGGAGACCGCCACCTTGATGGCTCCAGTGCTGATGGTGTGCTCCGCACCGAGGAAACACTCGGTGCCGACATGGAGCGTGAAGGCTCAGACATGGGATGGAGCACTTCCTCCATGAGGATGGCCTTCAGCCGAATATCCCGCTCCTTCTGAGTCCTTCGCTTGAAGGCTTGACAGATTTTGCATCTGTCCTTGCGATGTTGTTCTCCCAGACATTTCAGCCAATGGTCATGGGGGTCGCTGACTGGAAAACCCTTGCCACAGTCGGTGCAAGGCTTGGATCCGGGCATTGCCGGGTCCCTGGTGAGCCCTGAAGGGCTCCTATCTAATAAACTAACTGACTATTAACTATACTAACTACTAACTACAAAAAACTGCAAACAAACACAAAGAGGTAAGATACTTATGATAGCAAGCTCATTCCAGCAACCGACATGGGTGGAAAGAAGGAATTGAGGGGTCATAGGGTCGGTGGTGCCTTAAGAGCCGCAGCATGAGCGCGGTACTCCCGGGGATGCCTGAGCCAGCCCTATGGGGTCTGCTAAGGGAAAAAAGTTCCGGGAACCCGTGCACAGTGGCATGCACTCACCTATACTGGAATGGATGTGAGCAATCTCTCAAAGGAAAACTGTATTTTGTATGTCCTAAACCTATTGCGTATGTGTGTGCATGCTTAATATCTAATAAATAGCAGTATGAGATGAAAGCACTCATTTGTATCAATTATTTTATCAGATGGATCAGCTGTGCCCCCATTGATTTATTCCTGACACTGCCTGTAGAGAAATAGTTAAATTACCACTGCTTTGGGTTCTGGGAAACCCCGGGGTAACAAAACAATAAGAGCTATGCAGTTTTACTGTCACGAATACTTGCAAACAGCAACATTTCAAATTTCATGCATGAGTATTCACAGAAATTAGATTAGATTAGCACACCTGAGTATTCTGACTGAAAGCGTTACATTACTGTTTGTATCAGCGTGCAGTATTTCCTGCCCCATTTTCCTCTGTGGAGGCCAAAATAGTGAGAATATAAGTCTGCCAAATCTGTATGATTGCAGCAGGAAGAGATATTGTCCATCTACTACTTTAGTGTGCCTTGTCTGTGCAAATTGCTATATTAGATTTTGTCCATCAGAACAAAGCCCCAACCTTCACATGCTCAGCAAGATCCAAAGGAGCCGCACCACCTTATACAAGCTGAGATCCTGGCCCATTGTGTTTTATAAGGGCATTTGTTCCGATACAACAACAAAGACACTTTAAGATAATTACTTCTCATCTGTCACTGAGAAGCCATTTAAAAATACCTTCCTAGTCTATGTCTGCACCGACTTAGTCATTTCAAATGCCTCTCTCCAATTTCAGTAAAATAAGATTGTAAAATATCACTGAAACACATTTAATGGCTGAGGTACAATAGTTTCTCACAGTGAATGGTCTATTAAGACATCACCTCCACCAAAATACATGGTATTATATTTCTTCTATAGGTACTACGCAAATTTCTCATATCAATTCTGGTTTGTCCTGCCTTTTAGAGTTAACAAGAAATAACTCTGTAGTTCTCTAATACCAGATACATTTATTTAATAACTTCATGGAAAGAAGGTCAACAGCATCTCCTTTTCACAATCTTGCTGCACTAGCATTATTTGCATTCTAAAATCTTCTATCAGCCTTTCTTGGGTTTAAATGAGATGTCAATCCTAAATTAGCACTGGAAACATGACCTGTCAGGCTCCTTTACTGAAAACTGACAGCTCAGCTGCATATGTCAAACGTGAATCTCCCTGTTAGCTAGAGACTAAGTGTTTGGCACACTGTGAACTGCAAAATTGATTAAAGTAACACTGCTAGAAAGAATAAAGAATCTCATACAGTTCTATACATCAGATTGTTCACTTGCCTCTCATTTGAACTGCTGGTTAAATATGTAGGGTTAATTCTTAAAATGAAATGTAAAGGGCAAATTTGGCCTTATCATGTAAAAAAAATGAAACTTTAAAAAAACAACATTGGTCACAGAATTCTGTTCCTCTGGGGAACCCATTCCTTCTTTCCTCTATAGTTTTTAGAAGCTGCTACCCTACTTCTCTCCCCTCCTCCCAGTTTCTTCTTCCTCCCCCTTTCAGCATAACTTCATTTTAAACCTGTTTTATACTCCCTTTCCTGTTGATACATGTTCCGTTCCTATATTTCTTCTTTAGCCCTTGTTTCCCTTTTCACTACCATCACACGTGATATTCTGCTACATCAGTACACATTATGCGTAGTATTTTACTATGATGATAGCAGTGAAACAACTCATCTTTTTAATGATCCTTCACCTGTTTTCCATTTCAACTTTAGTGGTCAAAGGACCTCCCTGTTCAGAGTAATCCTGAAAATTGGCTCATAATGTACTAACAAAAGGATTTTTAAAAAACGTGTGGTTCATCAAAATTTGATAAGCAACTATAACTGGTTTTGGACAGTAAAAAGCAACACACAAACCAAAAAAGTTGGAAAGAAAGCTACATCCCCCATTCAGCAAACTCTTGAAATATATGTTCCAATTGCTCTTTTTCAAAAAAAGCCAAAAAAAATCAAAATTTTTTCTTCAAGTTTCATTTACTAATCTTAGACTTACCCTGTTTGCACTTTTATACTGTTATCAACATGATTCACTCCACCGCATACACAAAATCTCAAGCACACTTACATATCTCACAAGTCAAAGAGCAGGAGGTCAAGAGCAGTCAAAGAAGCAAGTGAGCAAGCTCTCAGAAGGGATGGTTTCTAGTATTCACCACAACAAATGGTACAAGGAACTTCCAAAATATGCAAAAGCTACCAGTTCCCCTGTCAAGACGAAAATGTCCCATCCTTTTGTTTCAGTGTTTACAGGACTACACAATAAGCAGGTGAGAGGGAGAGCAATTTAGAAAGTCAAGCCACAAACTCTACGGAAGATTGGGATGGACTGACTGAAACATTAAAAAGGCTATGAGAAAACCATATGATCTGTTCTAGACTGCTCTGGAGGTCATGGGAATAAAAGTTATTTCCCATTTATTGTCCCCGAGGGTTCTGGTCCCAGTACAGGCCCCTGGGGACACCACTATTTACTTCTCTCCATTTTGAAAACTGACCATTTATTCCTACCCTTTGTTTCCTATCTTTTAATAAGATTCAGGAGAGGACCTTCCCTTTTATCCCAAAACCGCTTACTTTGCTTAAGAGCCTTTGGTGAGAGACCTTGTCAAAGGCTTTCTGAAAATCTAAGTACACAACATCCACTGGCTCACCTTCTCCACATGCTTATTGACCCACTCAAATAATTCTAATACATTGATGAGGCATGATTTCCCTTTACAAAAGCCATGTTGACTCTTCCCCAACAAATCATACTCATCTGTGTGTCTGATAATTCTGTTCTTTACTTTAGTTTCAACCAATTTGCCTGATACTGAAGTTATCTGGCCTGTAATTGCCAGGATCAACTCTGGAGCCTTGTTAAAAAATTGGCATCACATCAGCTATCCTCCAGTCATCTGTTACAGAAGCTGATTTAAATTATACATACCATAGTTAGTAGTTCTGTAATTTCATATTTGAGTTCCTTCACAACTCTTAGGTGGTTACCATCTGGTCCTGGTGACTTGTTATTGTTTAATTTATCAATTTGTTCTAAAACCTCCTCTAATGACACCTCAAATCTGGGACAGTTCCTCAGATCTGTCACATAAAAAAGAATGGGTCAGGTTTGGGAATCTCCCTCACATCCTCATCCGTGAAGTTGATGCAAAGAATTCATTTTGTTTCTCCGCAATAGCCTTATCCTCGAGTGCTCCTTTAGCATCTTGATCGTCCAATAACCCCACTGTTTTTTAGCAGGCTTCCTGCTTCTGATATACTTAAAAAAATGTTTAACTGTTACTTTTTGGGTCTTTCGCTAGCTGTTGTTCAAATTTTCTTTTGGCCTTCTTAATTATATTTTTATACTTCACTTGCCAGAGTTCATGTTCCTCTCTATTTCCCTCAATAGAATTTAATGTCCACTTTTTAAAGTATGCCTTTTTGCCTCTAACTGCTTCTTTTGGTTTGTGGCTTAGTCACACTTGCACATTTTTTTGGTCCTCTTACTATGTTTTTTAATTTGGGGTATACATTTAAATTAAGCTCCTATTATAGAGTTTTTAAAAGTTTCCATGCAGCTTGCAAGGATTTCACTTTGGGCACTGTACCTTTTAATTTCTGTGGAACTAACTTCCTCATTTTAATGTGGTTCTCCTTTCTAGAATTAAATGCTACCATGGTGGGTTGCTTTGGTGTTGTCCCCCCTCACAGGGATGTTACATTTTATTACGTTATGGTCACTATTACTGAGCTGTTCAGCTATATTCATCTTGGCCCAGATCCTGTGCTCCACTTAGGACTAAATCAAGAATTGCCTCTCCTCTTGTGGGTTCCAGGAATAGCTGCTCCAAGAGGCAGTCATTTAAGATGCCAAAAATTTTATCTCCGCATCCCATTGTGAGGTGACATGCATCCAGTCAATGTAGACAATTGAAATCCCGCATTATTACGTTTATTTTTATAGCCTCACTAATCTCCCTGAGGATTTCACAGTCACGATCACCATCCTGGTCAGGTGGTCAGTAGTATATCCCTACTGCCATATTCTTATTATTCAAGCATGGAATTTCCATCCATAGAGATTCTATGGCACAGTCTGGTTCATTTAAATGTTTTATTTCATTTGACTCTATGCTTTATGTCCCTCCAATATATTTTGTACCTTGGTATTACCTTGGTATATTTTGTACCTTGGTATTACTGTGTCCCACTGATTATCCTCATTCCACCAACTTTCTTTGATGCCTATTATATCAATAACCTCTTTTAATATGAGACATTCAAGTTCACCCATCTTAGTATTTAGATGTCTAGCATTTGTAAATAAGCACTTCAAAAAAATGTCACATTTTAGCTGTCTGTCATAATGGGATGCAATTGAATGGGACTCTTTTACATTTGACTGTTTCTCATAAAATCCTACCCATATTTTATCCTCTTCCATCCTCTCCTGCTTATTAGGATGCAGAGAATAGATCCTCCCCTTAAGGGATGTCTCTGTCCGAATTACATGCTCCTCTGTACCCGTCGGCTTGTCCCCAGCCTTTAGTTTAAAAACTGCTCTATGACCTTTTTAATTTCACATGCCAGAAATATGGTTCCATTTTGGCTTAGGTGGAGCCCATCCTTCCTGTATAGGCTCCCCTTTCCCAAAAGATTCCCCAGCTCCCAATACATTTAAACTCCTATTGCTGTGGCCATTAATAGAGTCCCTACCCCCAAACAGAGCAGACAGCCTCACTCCTCCCTTTCGCAAGGGGGGCAACTTTCTGCCATGGAACCTACAGTCTCCCACTGATGGATTCTGGAGCATATTGTTGCCCCCTGAGCTAACATAGAGGACAAGACCTGGGAGGTCAAGAGAAGGATAAGTCACTCACTGCAGGTAGGAATCTCAACCTGGCTCTCTACCTCCATGGCACAGAACCTTTTAAGAAAATTCTAGAAATTGTTCTGTTGCAGTACTAGCAGAAACAAGCTGCACTGAGGTTACAAAAGTGGTTACAAAAGTGTTACATGGTTACAAAAGTGGCCCATGGTGGAAGTGAAAGAAATAGTCAGCACTACCTCTAGATGAAGTGAGACTTTAAGCGTTAACTCAAAATGCCTTATACCTTAGGAATTGTTTGAGGTTCGTGATGTAGAATGCACTTTGAGTTAACACCGAAGGTTAACAGAGGAAGTGGCCATTTCCTAAGAGTTAATTAGAATATTACTTAGATTAAGTAAGAATAATAGTTAGTCATTAGTGTAATTATTAATTTCTTTTCCAGTCACTTTGACATCTCCCTGTACTTTAATACACTTTTGAGACTGCAAGCACGATTGCACATATCATATTGCATCAGCAAATACTGAAATATTTAAATAGTTATACTGAAAGAAGACACTTCATTGAGATTTTAGGACAGCTAAAGTAGAACCATTTCTGGTTCTATCCTCAATCATACACGTAACTGATTTACCACTTAATACAGAGGTTGCAGTGCCTGGAGTAGGGAAGTGAGCCCAGTCAACCTTGTGGGACAGATGTCCCTTTGAAACATTCTGGCAACCCAATTTTGGGACCCGACCCACAGGTTGAGAAACCCTGCTTTACAACTTCCCATTTTGGTGTTCCACCTTAAGTTTCTCTGAACATAAAACCTATGTTGGACTGTATTTACTTAGCTTATTTCTTTCCCACATTAAAACAATATCTGTATCTTTCTGACACCCTTACATAGAGCTGAAGAAGTGATTCTTAAAAATCAGGCACTTTGCACTTTTGAAATATAACATGCTTCTAATTTTTAAATATTTAAATATTTTCTTACTAATTAAATAACAGACTTGGGTTTTTTAGTGTCTGCCTGGGAAAATGGTTAGTGACACAAAAACTCTCTCTCTGTAATGGAATGTTGGAGAGTTCAGATGTCTTTGGATTCTAATACAAAAGCACCTCATGCTGTCATCTTCTTAAAATCTCTAACTCGTGTTATTGGTCTTAGCTGAGAACTGGTGCTAGTGTTGTAAATAACTTGAACTCATTTCACATGCAAAGAGGTGCTGGTCTTTTCTTTCTCTTAGTTGAAGACTTCAGATTTAGTTTAGCTGATGGTCAGCATCCTTCAAGCTGGTCCAGGGAAGAGAGCAGGATACAACTCTGGGTGTCGTCATTAGTGGAAAAGAGTCCCCCCTTCTTCCTGCATGGTTAGAGTCTTTTGTAGGGTTCGTTGTCCCCTTGCTCTATCTTGGGGATCACCTTTGTCCAATTAGACATTCCAGAATGCTGGCTATAGCTCAGTGTGGACCAATAATTTGATATTTAGATCTCAGTTTATTGTAGAAGAATCCAGTTTGAGGTGGACATTTTCTTGCAAAATCCATTGGTGACAACAAGCAGATGTCCTCTTTGTAGACAGGACATGTGAGAAGCATGTGGAAGGAGTTGGCCACAGACTTCCATTTAATAGAATACGGCCCATTCTTACTTTGCTAAATACAGTTGAAGGTTCATCCTCAATTACCCTCTCACACATTTCCACTCATTCCTTGTGATAGTTAGTAAGCATGACAAGGAAAAAGGATATTTGGGGTGGGGGAGCAAGTCCAGGGTGCATGCATGGACTACTCCAGTACCTTTTCACGTAAAATCAGAGATGCTTTGGTATTCCTCAATAATACAAAACTTCATTTAGCATTTGATCAGATAAAGCTTATCCAAGTCCAAATTCAAATCCAACCCATGTTCCTGACACTTCTGATATTCACAGCTAAAATTCATGAACCTGCATGCGAGATAAATATTGCTACTTTCCTGACAGTTGTTATAGAATCAATTCAGCAAATACAGGAAACTACATTCTCAGATTTATCCATTCCTTCACATGAAACATTTCATAAGGGGACTGCATTTCTCCTGGAACTGCTGATATGCAGCGACCAGAAGTCTTTGCCGTAGGTGTTTGTTAGTCTATAGACAATAATTTGACGGTCTCATTCCAGTTTACAACAGACATGTAAATATATAACAAAAAACAATAACTGACCAATTTGTTGGTATCAACAGCAGAAAAGCCAAGGATTGAATTGGGATGTACTACCTTCCACCACCTCAAAAGGTGTTCCTTCTAGACTAGGGTTGACGCACAATTTTAAGGCAGTTTGAGGAAATTTACAGTTACCACAGTTACACCTATTCTGTGGCTAAATAGGAAACTTTCGTCTCCAAAGCTTTAAAAGTGAATCTAGCAAAAGTACAAAATTCATTAAAAAAGGTTAGATGAACAGTGTTTAGCAAATTAATTGTTTTCAGGGGATGCACAAAGTCCTCTGCCTACCTGACACCACTTCAGTCTACACTTGCAAAATATTTTCCAACTGTGTCAGTCCCCAAAAAAAGCATAGAAATTAGTTCATTCAATTACAAGCACAGAAATCTGTATTTTTAACATGAAAGATGCACAAAAAGACTCAGATCTCAGAAAATGAAACACTGTATGTAACTACCTTCTGTTTCATACAGTAGTCCTATGAATTCAAGGTAGATCTAATAGCAACTTTCACCAAAGAACATCATATCTTCATATGTATTGTGGAGGGTCATCATTACGAAGTGAAATACACCAAAAATTACCACACTGTGGTACTGAAGAGTCCACATTCTAAGTGTAAGCAAATGCTGAGGTATCTTTAACACCGTAACATGATTACTGCTGGTAAATGTTCACTGTTCAAATGATGACTATTGCAATATCAGAACAGTGTACGGTTAGAGAGACAGAAATATGCTTACATATTATGGCACAGAACATGATATAATGCAAGCCAATCCATTACAGAGTGAGATAGAAAAATAAAGAACAAAAAGTTCTTTATGCAAAGGAACACGATGACCATTTCCCACAAATCAATTCCCCTTGACAATGTAACTGTCAAGTGTTCAATCGTGCTAATTGAAAGATACAATTGCATAACATCTGTGTACATGTAGAAGAAACATCATGTCAGCAAATGACAGCCAACCACCAGTAACTAATTTACTATAAATCAGAAATATCTCTGTAGTATTTCCAAATTAAGATCACAAAATACTTACTGGAAACCATTTGTTGCAACAAACTACACTCATTGCAACAGATACAGTATTATCAAAATCAAATGACAACATGCTGAAATGATGCCACAATATAGCCTTTGCTGGTCAAAGTATACTTCATGATCTAAGGTACAATAATACCTAAAAAGGATTAGCAGAGGGTTTTCCAGCACTGAAAGTGATGAAAAAAGCAGTGGTGAGCAAAGGGAAATCTTCCTCTTTTCTTTTATTGACCACTAAAATTATAGTTCTAATTTTGCTTACACAGATAAACCAACTCAATCTTACACTTCGGAGAAGGGATGGATATTTAACAGTTCCTTAGGGAGACTGATGAACAAATACTATTGAAGTTCAACATTATTACTATTTTTATTTGTATTATCATAACACCTAGGAGCCCCAGTCATAGACCAGGACCCCATTGTGCTATGTGCTGTACAAATACAGAACAAAACAACAAAGATCTTACAATCTAAGACATAATAAAGGGATGCAAATAGCCCAAGAGAGGAGTACAAGGAAACAATAAAGCTATACTGATCAGCATGATAGGCTATAGTCTCAGCATATCAGTCACTTAAAATTCCTTTGGTACTTTTGGAAATTTCCTTCAGAACATTCAATCACATCAATGTTTTTAATGGCATTTTTACTTATGTTCCCTGTATCATTTGATGAGAGCATGCAGAAGAATGAGGACAGACGTGTGAATGGATTTAAAATGGGAGCCTGTAACTTTATTAATTTTGATGTTACAGGAATAGCTGATCCCCACTGCAAACTACCGGGTGCTAATTGTGGCCGTTAATTGTGGCCAGTGTGGGTTAAATGGCCTCATACCATCCAATGAAGGAATAAGGATTGGTCTCTCACCCAAACCCTCACTACTAAAGACCTGATTCAGCCCATTTTGTGATCCCAAGAGGCTCCATCAGTCTCTCCCAGGCCATCTGCTTGAGTTACTGTAGTAGCTAGCCCCTTGGTGGCTTTTACTAGCATGAGATATCAGCCACAAGTTGTGACAATTTAACATTTTTATACCCTGTTTTTTCCCCTTCCTTTTTTAAAAGAAGGACTTTCTCTGATTCTTATCATCTGCAATTTACCAAACCTCCAGGGTGTTGTCAGGATTGCAAAAACACTCTGGACACCTTGGAAAGTTGTATAGAGGGCAATATTTCTTGCTGATTCCAAATGGTGATTGGATTAGACCCAAAGCACACCTGGGAACAGAGCTCTGACAACTACACCACCAATGAAGCAGGGCAGCTTTCAGGAGCAAGAAGTTCTATTGTGCACTCAGGAATATGTAAACATAAGGGAGTCAACTGGATTCTTCGCCCCCTCAAACAGGACCAATGACTGGCTAGCGCAAGTGAACCATTACTCAGTTCTCCCTAGCCTCACACCCACATGCATTCTGGGTGGGAAGAGAGAAGGACCCTAAGGGTAGAGGGCATGCCCTGCCCCCTCCCAACAGGACGGCAAGGGGTAACCATTCCCCTGTCAGTCCAAAAACCCTCCCTCACCACTAAGACAGAAAGAGACAATCTAATCATAAATCTTTTAACATATTAACTTTATCATAAAAAAAGCTTCTTTTGTAGGGCAACTTTCTGTTCAGCTGATGTGAAAATAAGATACTCTAAAGTAGTTACTGCAAACACACACCAAAAAACCTATTGCTGTGGCTTCTTTGAATGCTTAGACTTCATCTTAAATTACATTCCTTTTGCACAAACAAACTAGCACTTCACCTCAAGAATTATGGCTTTATTTATTTGTGTGTATATGAGTACTAGAGGTTAAGCAATAGGACCCATCTTTTCAATGCACAGAGATATACAGGGTTTGACCTGGAAACGAATGCGAAGATTTAAAAGAAAATTTTAAAATTATTTCATTCCTCATACAGCCCCCTCCCCCCACCATTCTACTCCATGTATTCTGGTCAACCTGTTTTACCACTGTTGACCAAGTGTGCCCTCTATACTTCTGTCTGACCTCAAAAAAGCCGCCTTCCATCTTGTGGAGGAAAATTAAAATGGAGTCTCTCTGCCCTAGATGGGGGAAAAGATGGATTCTCTTTCCTTATTGATTTCTAGTCTGAGAGTATAGCAGTCAAGGTCTAAGATAGAAAGTGCTTTGCTAGCAGATGTTTAGACTTAGAATCTATTGCCATAACAAGATAGTTATGAGAGCTGGGCGCCAGTAGGCACGGAATGTGAAGGAAGACCTTGTAGTTCAGATGGGGGGGGTGAAAAGTATTGGGCCAAGTGTTTTTAGATAAAGAGCCCTTTGCCTTACTTTTTGTCTTAGCCTTTGTCCTTGCCATGGAAACTGTGACGTATAAGACCTGTTTGTGTAAGGTTATATAAGCTTTGAGAAATGTATGCTTAGGGTCGCTCCAACCACCGAGCTACCTCCTTACGTAAGGATAATAAACTTTGACTTTGCTAACCTGTTGTCTGGCTAATTTGGACCATCCGCTGGGCAACGGACGTGTAAGTTAGGACCCCTGAGTTTGGGTTTCTCGACAATCTACAATATGAACAAATAATTGCTGATGACAGAGAAGGCGGCTCCCAAATCTTTGAAAATATACTCTTCCCTCACTGCCTTAGCCACAATGATTTGACCTTGTCCTTCACATAGGAGATGGTGAGGGCCCTGCCCCAGAGGCATGGGATCCTAATTGAGGTGAGAGAGCAGGAGTGAATGGATGGGGAGAACCCAGTTTATAAACCCTACCCACTGATATATGTGCTCCAAATTCACTCATCAAATACTGCCTCTTAAAAGCACTTAAGAGAATATGAGTATCTGCAGCTCTTCATAGAGAAATTAACACATCAGAGGTACTGACTGTTTCATAAATGCAGTTCGTACAATGCATTAACAGTCTATAGCATAGAGACAAAGTAATAAACTACAGATATTAATCACAATTAACATATTATTTGGCATAATTTTTCTGTCAAGGTGCTAGGAACACTTTCAGTGGCTTGTTTTGTCACTGACAGTTGTGCTTCCTCACTGCAAAATAAAATCATTCAGCTTGTTTTTCTTATTCCTCCCCTTTTGTCCTCCCAATCATTATACCTGGCTCACTAGTTTAATGTTAAGATACGCCACTGGGCCTTTTATATAGCAACATTAATGTAAGTGTTTAAGCTGTAGAAGTCTTCTCCTGCCTGCTGTCTCTCTTTCTTTCTTCTTTAGCACTGCCTTCCAGGGCCTTCAGGTCAGCATTAGCTTCTCTTTGTCCTGCTATTTTTGTTGACTGTAACATGGCCAAATCAAATGCCATTATATGAGCACCGCAACACACGCGCACGCGCGCAATCCCTTCTCAAGAGCTTTGGTAAGCTGACTTATTTCAATACCATATGGAAGCTCTCAGTAACTGAAAATCTTCTTCAAACATTTTAATTATGAATGTTTGTTTTCAGCTTTCAAGTCTCCACTGCCAACTTCCTCCCTCCCTCCCCACCCAAATCCTAAATAAATTGGTGTGTGTGGAGGAGAAATGGGCTAATACTTCTCAGGTATTTTGAATAAATCATATTAAAGAGATCCCCCATTTTAAATGTCAGCTCACACTAACCATGTTCTCCACTTTTTGAAGTACAATACATCACGCAATTGACATCCTGGTGCCAAGGTCTAGCTATTAAATTATGAATTACAAGGACCTCATTTAACTAAACAAGATAGTAAACTTGTTATTTCTGGCATCATTAGTCTAGAAAAACAGTGTCAGGACCAAATTCTACTGAATAATCTGGAAGATAAGAATAATAATCATGTTAAATAAGACTAATAAATTCTGCAGCAGCATGTGTCAAATGCTAGGGTTCTCAATAGAGTTATATATTTCTATGGACAGTTTTCAAAATTAACCTTGAATTATTTCCAGTTCACACATCATTTATGTTTGCATCAAAATGTGTCATAAAACCTTATTTCAAGGTCTAAAATGTAAGATTATGAGGTTGGTCTATCATTACTCCTGAATACTTATATTTGAAATCCTCCTATCATGCTAAAGATTTACTCAGTTTTACAGTAGTCTCATAAATGAAGCTGGGATTTATTTTTTCTAACTGTGCTAATGTACTACAGTCCATAACATGCAAGCACATTATTAAATGAGAAGAAAATTTTTGTATCTGCATAAAAAATAAAGATTATTAGCAAAGCAACACAAAGTTATGACTTAAAATTCAGAACCAATGAACAGATACACAGAAAAAAATTATGTAGTTGTTCATAGGTCTAATAGTTTAATGAAGTACTAATACCACAGGGATCTATGCATTCATAGTCTAATAACTTTTTAAAAAACAGTGACAAATTCAAAGTTATAACACAATGGAAGGCAAATACCCAAGGGTTTCTAGGATTTGCAGTTTCAGGAGGCAGTGCTAGCCACAAGAAGCTGAAAGTTAGTTAGTGTCCCACTGCTGTGTGTTTGTACATGCATGAATGTTTTCTTGTGTGACAAACAGTAATGTCAACGCACAGCATTCAGAAGCTACAATTCAGGTCCCAAAAATCATGATATTGACTTAAAACATCATGAGACTTTCAAAAATAATAAACTGAGGTTTCTTTTTATTTGTTATCTGGAT
Organism: Mesoclemmys tuberculata; assembly: GCA_007922155.1. Taxonomy (NCBI): domain Eukaryota; kingdom Metazoa; phylum Chordata; order Testudines; family Chelidae; genus Mesoclemmys; species Mesoclemmys tuberculata. The sequence continues at coordinate 54,009,848 of ML675601.1, read as the reverse complement.
TTGGAACCTTTGGGGTCATGTTTTCAAACATTTATGCACAATCAAGCTTGTGTCCCTAGCCTCTGTTTGCCAAAAGCTGGAAATGGGTGATGGGATGATCACCTGTTCTGTTCATTCCCTTTGAAGCACCTGGCATTGGTCCCTGTCAAAAGACTGGATACTGGCTGGACAGACCATTGGTCTGATGCAGTACGGCCGTTCTTATACCTAACACTCAGCTTGATGTTATTTCTCTGTTTTTGTATATAACATAACTTTTGAACCAACTCTGCAATTGTCTAGAAATCATAGAACTGATTGATGGCAACCACTAACACATTCCAAGATAACAATACACTTCCATTTTAGCTCTACTCATCCTCCTGGGACGGGGTGCCTGCCCTTCACTGGCCTGGAAAGGGTTTAGAGGGCCCTTGAAGAGACAATGCAAAAGGTAGCCAATAAGATGGGGCTGTGTGGCGGCCAATCAGGGCCCAGGAAGCCTGTATAAAAGGGAGTTGCAGAGCAGAGGAAGGAGAGTGACTTCTAGGAGCTTGAAGGAGGAGGACTGTCAGCACCCTGGACAGAACAGTGGCTGGCAGCTGGGACTCAGCAGAGCTGAATGCCCTGAAGCAAGGGTGTAGAAGGCACTGGGGCTGTGGGGAAGTGGCCCAGAGAAAGGAGGAGTTGTGTGGGAAATTCAGCAGAAGGCTGCCACAGACATGGGGTCCCTGGGCTGGGACCTGGAATAGTGGGCGGGCCTGGGTCCCTTCCCTCCCCCGATCGCCATTGGAGTGGTGGCCAGACTGTGGTGGTCACAGTGGGAGGTGGCTGGAACCGACTGTAGAATCGCCAGGAACGGGGAGAACACGGATTGTGACTCAGCCAGAGGACCAAGTCACGAGAAGGAAGGTCCAGTAGAGACAGGACTGAGGGTAAGACACCACAGAGTCCACACAATGAGGGGGGCACACAGCTGCTGGCGTGGCAGGAGAATGGGTGGCCCTGCTGCAAGTCCCAGAAATAGTTGGGAATGGGAAAGTAGCACACAAGGGCTCATGGGGGAGAATAGAGGGATCCCAAGAGCCACTGATGTGTGTACGTTTTCCTGGACATTGCCTCTTTTATGATTCTCTGTCTGGGTGGATTTTTCAAATAAGAGGCAACGCCTAGGTTTTTTGTGGAACACACTTGTCAGTTTAGAAACAGCCCCAACTAGTTTGCTTCCCGATTCCTTCCTCTGCATTCGCATCTGACTGGTCCCTTGTGGTTGCCGGATCCTGCCCATGCCAGGCCCTGGCTCCTAGCCCTGGGAAGAAGGAGACCCACATAGGGAGGTGCTGATGGATGCCTGACACTGCATCCTGGGTATGCACCAGCCATCCTGCCACTGTGACAGGGACTCTGACAAGAGTGAGGCCCCAGGAACCCCCTCCAGAACCCTCCAGGTACCCCTCCAACACCCCCCAAGTATCCCCCAATAAACACACACCCCTCCAGCATCCTCAACTGTGCCCCCCCTCCAGATGCCCCTATTCCTCCCCTCCTCCAGCAGTGTCCTCCTTTTGGGAACCTGAAACATAGTAACTGTGACAGGGTCAGGCCAGACGGCTACGCAAGGGTGCTAGAAGGCAGGTATATTAGCCCCAGGCTCAGCAAAGCCTTATTCCCTGGGTGATTCAGCTGGGGCTGCTTAGGCAGTTAGGCCACCTGGGGCCAATCAAGGAGACTGCCCCAGCACTCAAAAAGCCTCCAGCTCAGGCAGGCAGTGGTGGGTTGTGGAGCTTGGAGCGAGGAGGAGTGGAGGATGGAGGTTGCGGATAGTGAGATAGTGATAGTTTGCAGCTTGGAGCTGGCAGCCAGCAGCCGGTGATCTACAGCGGCTTGGGGCTTTTCCCGCTGACGCACAGCACCGGGGCAGAGCATCCAGCTGGGGGAGCAGGAAGTGGACCACGGACTACCCCAGGGCAAGTAGCCGTACCCCAGGGCAGAACCGGCCCCGTCCCCTCCCCGGAGCCTTTCCCCGGCTGCACCACCGGCCGGGCCGGGAAAGCGCGGGACCCACGAGAGCGGAGCATCTCCCCCTCCTGCCCCCAACTTGCCACATAACCTAGTTGTGTGCAATGAGCTCAAACTACAGAAGTAATAAAGTATGTGACCTCCTACTTTAAAAAAAGTGGCTGAGATGCTTATGCAGTAACATGACTCTAGGAACTAGGTCAAATTGGCTACCACTCCTTAGAAGGTTGGGACAACAGGCTGATCTAACATACCACAGAAGAATAGTGGTGTTCCGTGGGCCCTTCCAAGCCAAGAAGAGAGCAACAGAGAGAAAAAGTTCACTTCGGGGTGAACAGGGCCTGGGTTTAATTTTAACTTTCAAATACTTGCATCTGGCTGGATCCAAAACTGAATATATGGCTCAAGTCCCCATATTGCAGATATGAACACACCCAAAGGTTAGGCATGTTTGGATTTGGAATTCTGATGCAGTCCCATTTCTACTTCCCATCTCACTTCTTTTAGCTGGCCAGTGTTAGTTTACTCTCTGTCCCTTCACTCAACCCCACCACTCTGTGCCAGAGACTTCTTCCCCCACACCTTGTCACTTCAAAACAACCTCCTCACATCTCTCTGCTTCACTGACCCTCCACTTTCAAAACTCATCTGAAGATATTATATTTTCGCCTTGCCTACTGTGGTAAATCAACATTAATCTGTCAATAATTCATGTTTGATATAGAGCTGAATGTACCCAAGAGGATAACATTCTGCAGAGGGCCAGCACAAAGCCACTTTGATGCCGATTAAGCCCTGAATTTCAGCCAGATATAATTATAAGAATTATATAAGCCCTGTGCCTTTAAACACAAATGCAAGTAAATTTGCAAGCTGGCTTCTAGCTGAGGCTTCCAAACAGGAAATTCAACATGCAAAAGTATGGTTCCCTAGGCTAGAATAAAAGGCACTGAGCCTGGGCAGTGAGTAGGCTTATCTGGGAATAAGAATGGAGGGAAGGAGGAGGATCCAGGGAACTACTGACCAGTCAGTTTCACCTGAGTCCCTGGAAAAATCATGGATAGGGTCCTCCCAGGAATCCATTGTGAAGCACTAGGAAGAAAGGAAGATGATCAGAACAGTCCGCATGGATTCACCAAGGGCAAGTCATGCCTGACCAACCTGATTTCCTTCTATGATGAAATGATTGGCTTTGTGGATGTGGGGAAAGCGGTAGACGTGATATATCTTGACTTTAGCAAAGCTTTTGATATTGTCTCCAACAGTATTCTTGACAGCAAGTTAAAGATGTATGGGTTGGATGAATGGGATATAACGCTAGCTCATTGGGCTCAGTGGGTAGGGATCAATAGCTCGATGTCTAGTCAGCAGTTAATAACAAGAGGAATGCCCCAGGGACCAGTGCTGGGGCCTGTTTTGTTCAACATCTTCATTAATAATCTGGAGGATAGGATGGATTGCACCCTTAGCAAGTTTGCAGATGACACTAAGATGGGGAGAGTGGTAGTTATGCTAGAGGATAGGGATAGAATATGGAGTGACCTAGACATATTGGAGGACTGGGCCAAAAGAAATCTGATGAGGTTCAACAAGGACAAGGGAAGAGCCCTGCACTTAGGATAAGAAGAATTCCATGCACTGCTACAGATGGGATTGACTAGCTAAGCAGCAATTCTCCACAGCAATTCTGTGGAGGTCACAGTGGACAAGAAGCTGGATATGAGTCAGCAATGTGTCTTTATTGCCAAGGAGGCTAATGATATATTGGGCCGCATTACTAGGAGCATTAGCAGCAGATCGAGGGAAGTGATTATTCCCCTTTAGTCAACACTGATGAGGCCACATTTGGAGTATTGTGTCCAGTTTTGGGTCTCCCACTACAGGGAGGATGTGGACAAACTAGAGAGACTCCAGCAGAGGGCAACAAAAATGATTAGGGGCTGGAGCGCACAACTTATGAGGAGAGAATGAGAGAAGTGGGCTTGTTTAGTCTGCAGACAGGAAGACTGAGAGAAGAGAATTTTATAGCGGTTTTCAACTACCTGAAACGGGGTTGCAAGGATGGAACTAAGCCGTTTCAGTGGTAGTAGATGACAGAAGTAGGAACAATGGTCTCAAGTCTTTCACTGGGAGGTTGGTGAAGCACTGGAATGGGTTACCTAGGTAGGTGGTGGAATCTCCATCTTTAGAGGCCTTTAAGGCCCAGCTTCACAAAGTCCTGGCAGGGATGATTTTGATGGGATTGGTACTGGTTTGAGTGGGTTGGACTAGATGACCTCCTGAGGACCTTTCCAACCCTAATCTTCTATGATTCTATGTGAAAGGTGAAGAGAATTTTTTTTAAATGGGAATTTAAATGTTTATCCAAAACTGCAAGTATAATAGCACATGACTAGAAAACATGCGACTTGGCATCAAAGACAGATGGTAGTATCTTCCTCAACACAGACATCAGGATACACTCTTTTGTGGTGTGGAAGGCATGAAGAGACCTGAAAAACCCTAATAGCACTGACAGAAAGGTGGACATTGGACATAAGAACACCTCAGGTAAGAGCTCATGTCCCTGACATGCTGCTTGACAAAAGGGGTTACATGGCAGCTGCTGAGTACTGAGCTCTTAAAAATCTGACCATAATTTCACTTATTTTTATTTTGCTCAATATATTGAACTTTACTGACTTGTTGGGACTTGATAACTAGCTAATGTTGCCAAAAAATTCAGTCATAAATGTAGAATTTTAAACTTTTATTTATCCTAGCAACCTGAACATCAAATTGCAATTTCAGTACTTGAGATGGACCAAAACAAAAACCTCAAAAACCAAACCCTGACCCTTGTTTTACAAAATGACCTAATTCTTCATAATAGGCCAAATCCAGCCCCTGGATTTCACATGCCCCTAAACACTGACAACTATTAAAAATACAGCTCCAAATCTTCAGTTTGGCTCATCACTACTAAATATTTTTTCTCAAAAATATAAATTTTCATGAGACAGATGTTATGTATATCCTATAATTATTAAGAAAATGAACATACATTTCTTGTTTTATTTCAGAAATACATGCATGTAGTATACCAAGAAAGCAGCTTGCCTGTTAGAGTCAGAACAAGAGATCAATAAACTGTTGTGACATTGGTAAAAATAGAACCTGAAAAGAGCCCAATTTTTATGAATCTAAACTGGTTACTGCATATGGTATTAGACTTTCCCATGAAAATTCCTTATCTTTTTTTCTAGTAAGCTGCACTTCATTCATACTTTTTTAATTAGCACCATTTCCTTTTTTTAGTTTCTTTATTTCGTTCATGTTATTAATGGTATTGTTCATCAAATTCCTGTTCATCAGTCAGATTGGGCAGAAAACAGAATGAAAAATAACTTTAGTATCATAGATGGCCTGAGACCTATTTTTGATTGTATGACATCTTATTAAAAATGTTTGTTGTGTAAGATTTTATTCTTTCATTAGAAATGCTTTATAGAATCTAGTGAAAGGGCTCATGTTTTTGTTAACCAGTAATGTGAAGTGAGCCAACAAACAAATTCAAACTGTGTTTTTAGCCTCTAAACAGATCATCATCTTGTAAGTCTTCCATAAGACACAGTTCTGAGATAATTTTTTCATTTTATTGTACTGAATATTTGAAGGTGGTGCTTTACAATAAGGCTATAAAAATTACTAGAGGAATAATTAACGAGATCTGTTATAAAACTGAGATGGGAAAATAGTCCTGATTTTCTTGATTGTTGAAGTGTGCACTGTCTGATAGCCATCAGAGAGAATCATTTAAGACAACTCTCATTTCAAAACATGAAGTAAATAACTTCCATGGACATATTTATAAAACTCAGTATGGAAGTCTGCTTATTACCATCCAATCAAGAAATTTGCAGTCTCCTTATTCAAAAAGTGTATAGGAAAAGTAGGGAACACCTACTTGCATATGAAATCCTTTGTGACTTCAGTCATTTTTTTGTTTGTTTGTTTGTTCTCTGTGTTCTGTACGAAATTACTGAAGCACACAGAAATGACACTTTGCCCTGTGGGTATAAAAGGGAATGGCAGACTAAGTGAATAAATGAAAGACTTGGGGCTTCCTCTGAAGAAAAAATAAATTACTTAAACTAGTTTCAGAGCTTTTAAAATGTCAGCTTTTTTAAAAAAATCAAGAAACAAATTATTTATTGCACAGACTGAGTTGTCCTAAAAAAGCAGAGGTGGTGAGGGGAGTTGGAATTTAGGATTTGATTATCTAACCCATAGCAGTGATTATCTTCATCAACATCCGATTCAGTTATATATTAATTAATAGTTTTATCTTCACTGAAGGCCACGCACTTCCCTTGTTTACATCAGCACAGTACAGTTACATCACCTCACGCTGTATTATAAGGCCTTTCTTTCCTTCCCCATCACAGAACAAACCATTATCTTTGCCTCATCTACTGGAATTAGACTGCTAATTTATATTTAGTTCAGCACGAGATTTGAAAAAGCTTTTAAATCACAGTGAAAAATAGCATAACTTTAATTACAACAAATTGCACCGTTATGCCTGGCTAGAAGTGGTTTACAAACGCCACAAAGATTATAGGGTGACAAGTGCTAGCACCTCAGAATACATACTTATCTCCATTTGTAATGGTGAGCAAGAAAGTAATCTCTGATCTCTGCACTGAAGCATTTTTGTTGGATAACGTCAACGTTTCCCAAGAGTGGCTTTACAAAATCTTTCTGATCCTTATGATATAATTTCCTTCCTCCCACCCATGCTTTGGTCACATTTTCTTTTCATGCCCTGTAACAGAACTATTTTGATCTCATCACCTTGCTCATATTTCACACATCTCCTTCTAAAAAACTGAAATACTCAGAACTCAATTCAAGAAGGAAATAATTTCATAATCAGAATAGATTTGTAACATTTAAATTTTGGATTAAATGGGTAATTCAGCAAAAGGCAGTAGGAAAGCAATATTTGGATTACAGTGTTCTGGTCACTTTATAAAAAGGACTAATATAGAGAGAAGAAGTGTTACAATATAGGTCAATCAGACTTACACAAAAACTCAAGAATCTCTTCTTTTCTCAAAGCTTATATGGAAAGTGTAGATCTGCATCTCTTCAGCAAAGAAGAGATTAAGAAAGGGCCTCATTTCGGTATCCAAAATACAGCACGGAATGCATGAGCTGAAAGAAGGGCAAACACCAATCTAAACTGAATACAGAGGGGAACAAAATAATTTATGGAACAGTTCTTTATATACTGAGACTTCAATACGCTTCAAGTAAATTAGCCTCAATTATCAGAGCCAGCCACGGGAATCACTAGTATGAAACCATGTTTCTGTTGCATTTCTAATCTAATGACAATGCCTCACCAACTTTTATAATAGCATACAGCCTTTTAAACAACTGGGCATAATTGTAATTATAAATAGGGATGAGCTTTTTGGGTTTGTAGAATATTTTTAATTCAATCCGTTTGGTGCTGTTATGCTGGAAGGTATAAATGGCTGCCATCAATGGCTCTCTGATTTATAGGCAATCACAGGCATCGTTAAAGCTATTGGGCAAGCTAACTGACCTTCATTCAGGCTAAACAAAAGAGGCAATTAAGCTCCTTTATGGAATCAGATAACTGAAAACAATGGAAGCCAAGGCACTAGGCAGTATACCAGGTTGATCAGCAGCTAATCCATGCATGCGAAGGGATTCCCTGGAGACTGACTGCAAACACAAGGGCTGCAGCACTGATTGGGTAGAGCTGTGTGTGTCAAAGGCAGAAGACCAAGAGAAAGCCAGAGTAGCAGTCATAAGCGTGGCCCTGGGAGGGAGGGGCCTCAAAGGGCAGGTGTGGAAACTGTAAGCGAGAAAACTGGCTCCTGTTGAATGACACTGAGTACATTCTTTATAAATAAAGAAAAGTGCTCTAAAGAAACACCTGATTCCTATCATCAGTTTCTCCTCTTAAGAGGAAAAAAGCCAGCAAGGCCCTAACTACTGGCTAAATCGCTCAGCCCAAGGGACAACAGTACTTTCTTATTTGCCAGAACATGAACGATAATTTGAATTTGGACTTCTACTAGAAAGGCTTGGAATTGCTCATTGTACCACCCCAAACTTCAGAATCACACAACAAAAATTTAAAAGCACCTGAAATTCAAAGTCATTTTTCATTTTCAATATCTTCTCTACTACTTCTCTCTTCCTAGAGAATCTTTCAGGGGGAAAAATCTTTGCTCACCTATCTTTCAGATGGTAGCAAATGACCTTGTTTGGAAAAAAAGAGTCAATATTAGGTGGTTGATCTGAGGTCTTCAGGTTGTTTTGCTGAAGTCTGATTCTGTCTCTTAAGCAAAGACAAACAAAGGGGAGTGAAGTAAGCACTGCAAAAGATAGGAAAGTACAGCTGTAACTTTTGTATTGTAACTGAGCTGCTGGAAAACTTGAGACATAGCACAAGACCCAATTAGCCAGGAGTCCTGCATTATTTTCCCATCTTGAAAAACATTTGGCTAACATACCCTTTTACTGTCATCTTGCTAGTCTGTGGGAGATCAACATTTTCACTAAGACTGGGCTACTCAGGAATTACTTTTCAATTGCCAAACTGGTCACAGTAGTAAATTTAGGTTTGCCGTGGTTGCCTAATCCAGACTCTTATTGGATAGACAACAAAAGAGAGAAGAGGAATAAAACGGGGCTACAAATGAGCACAAGAGGAAATAATAGGATCCTTAGGTTCAACACCTCAGGACCTGCTCAGAACAGAGCTATAAACATGCTGATATTATCCGGTTCCCCTCTCCTCTGGGTCTGGTTAGAATATGCAAATCAAGAATAAGGCCCAGTGGCAAACCTCTGTGTCCCACCACATGATAGTGGTGGGACTTGATAGTGGTGGGACTTTGACGGCAAAATGGGGTTATGATAACGATTCCTGCTATCCTTTCAGCCACACTGGAGCAGTGTAAGATGACAAATGCTCTTCCAAAAAAAAAAAGAAATGTCCAAAAAGAGTGGCAACCTTGTTTATCCAGTCAAAACATGTTTCCAATGGTTCATATATGAACACTTCCTTTCAACCCTAGGCAACACTTCTTTTAGGTCAAACCAAATCAGTGTGCATCTTTTTTGACTATGTTCTTTCAACAGAAATTTGGCCTATGGGATTAGAGGTTACAATGCCCTTCCTCTAAACTTTTCACTGACTTTGAGAAATGTAAGATTTCCTCTCAGGAGTTCAGTTAAAGACTTCTGATGGGCTAGCCAACTCAGAGAAGGTCAGAACCTTCATCCATTTTTAGAAAAGAACTTGTAACAAACTTTATTTTGAATTCTAAAATAAATAGGTTTTTTTTTTTAATTTTGTACATCTTGCTTTTGGGTACATATACCAAAATATCTCAAGAAAGTCTGTATTTATGTATTTCCAGGCAGAAACAGAAGTAAAAAAAAAAAACTCATGAGACAATCTACCCGAACAAGATTTCCAGCCTCTTGTTACAGATTCAAAAAGCAGTGTATCAGCATCAGAACTTTAGAATGCTTATCTGAACCTAAACTCCGAATCCAACAAAAATCCAAGCCACAAGAGGCAGGTTTGTGTAAAAAATCTGAGGCAAGTGAAGAAACGTGCAGGAACAGAAAATGAGATGTTCTACTGGAGTCCTCTCTTCATTTGGGGCCAGATTCTGATACCTTTACTCACAGAGAGCAGCACCCTACTTCACAAATGAGCCCATTAACTTCAATGGGATTACTTGTGGAGCAAAATACTATCCATTAAGAGTAAGGATGTCAGAATTTAGACCTTATGAAGGAATCCCATGACAGTAAAATGAATGTAACATTTCTGTGCTGTTGCTGAATTTGGATGAATGGCTTGTCAGGATATATAATGCAGAAATGTGTTCCATGGGCTTATGTTTCAATAAGGGTTTAATTCTAGCATCACAACTGACACCACAAGTGCATGTACAGAAACCATTGCTTGCAGTTTACAACATCTACCATTAAAATATGCACAACTTTTATTTGAAAGTAGGTTTGGTTTGGTTTTTTGGGGGGATAGGAGTGGAATAGTTTCTCTTTATTATACTCACTAGTTTGTTTATATTTTACCATCCTTGTGTATATTTTACCACTCAAGTTTTTCAATACAAACTGTCTTAAGCACATTTATAAAAAAGTCAATAAAATAAATTTTTTCATATTGCCTCCTTACACACAGCATAAAAAGGATATGCAGGCAGTACCAGTAAGAAGCTAAAGAAAAAAGGAATGCAAGATGAGAACTCAAAGGATTAATTGGATCAATGCTTCAGGAAGGAGTGAGATATCATTCTGGACTGACTGGCCCACACAAGCAAAATGGTGACTTTCAAATCATAAGCAGGAAGAGGAATGCATATTAAGGAGTCCAAGAATTAGGGGACTCAAGTGAACGGGTTCAGCTGACAAGACTAATTTTTTTAGTTACACTCTTGCTACCAATACCTTTCTAAACGAAATACAATTTTGTCTTGAGCTTCTTGTTCACTGAGCTCCATGAAAAAAAAATTAAAGAGCCCGTCTAACCAAACTGGCAGTGCCTAACTCAGCAAGTTATACCGGGTCCAATGGCATTTTGTTACAAAAATCGGAACAAATTTAAAAAACTTAAGTAAACCAAGATGACTTGTTTTTTAAAAATAGCAACTAACGACAGGATCATTATCCACAGACAACCATCACATAGTCCATACCTAGCTGGATATTACAAATGTGTGCCCTGGAATAAAGAAAAATTGCCTCAAGAAATGGTCAGAGCTATTTAGAGGAAAATGCTAATGTTAAATTAGGTAAAGACCACTTCTCACAACCCAGCATTGTTCAGATGGGAGCCGGTGTTCAGCAGTAGGCACTGACATGAGGTGGAAAGAACTCAGGTGCAGTAGACAGTGCCAAGAATCAAGCACTCTTGTCTTTTCTTCTACCTATTTCGATGATGGTAAACCTCTGGTTTACCGCTGGTTTGCTCAAGAGCACCAAAAGGCTACATTTGTTGTTGGCACAGCAGCTAGGCACTCTGCTCTTCACAATAAATAGAGAAGCAGTTTTGGGAAAGCTGCCTCAGTCTCCATCTTCCCTCAGTCAACTTCCTGCTGTGGACAAGCTGCTCATATAACTGTGTATTCATTCCTTATAAGCTGCATTCTGGCTTTACAACAAACAAACAAATACACCTTGTTCTTATATGGTGTTTTTCATCATTAGACCGCAAAGCACTTTACAATGGAGGCAAGTATCATTATCCTGAGATGGGGAAGTTGAGGCAAGGAGAGATGATGTGACTTGCCCAAGGCCAACCAGGAGACCAGTGTCAGAGCCAGGAATAGAACCAGGTCTTGGAGACCCAGTCCAGTGTTCTGTCCAGTAGGCCACATTGCATCCCCACATAAGGTCAATTTTCATATAATTCAGACTTCTAAGGGTATGTCCACACTGCAGCTGGGAGCAAGCCTCTCAGCCTGAGTACACAGACTTGTGCTAATGGGGCTTGAGCTAGCGCACTAAAAATAGCAAGTGCAGATGTTGCAGATTGGGCTGAAGCTCCAACTCTCAAGCTCACTCAATCACCTAGACTTCAGAGGCCGAGCTCCAGCCCAAGCCACAACATCCACATCACTATTTTTAGTGGGCCTGTTTGAGCCCCATTAGCAGGAGTCTGTCTATCTAGCCTAGGAGGTTCGCTCCCACAGGCAGAGTAGGCATACTCCAATGCTATGTCTACACTACGAGCCAGGTGTGTGATTCCCCTGTTTGCATACACACTCTTATCCTAGCTCTCACGTGTATGCGGGCAGGGGAATCACACCCCTGACGTGTCGTACAGACACAGCATAAAGTGACAATGTTTCCTGTTCAACCTACAGGGGATAGTATTACTAACATTTTCTTCAGCAGATCACTTTCTTGACAGAAAGGAATGGGATGTGTAAATACAAATGCACGCGGAGGAGTATGGGTCTGAGTTGTCCAAAACATTTAATCAACTTTTTTTCCCCCTTAACAAAATAGCTTTTGACAAAAAGAAGAAGAAGAAGAAACAAAACAAACCAGAGGAGAGAGAAGTCAAGCATTTTTGTATGATCGCATACATTTTATCCTATATTTTGTGCCAGTGTTGCTAAGGTTGACACACAACGTGCTAATGGGCACAAATCACCGCGACTTCCTGATTTTCTACATAATGGAACCTGTGTTATTCTCCGAGTCCCTAGCTAGAGCTCTCCTAAGACAGTTAACGAAGCGGACAATAAGTGACTGCACCATTTGAAAATGGAACTGAGCATGCATTTAAGATTACTAAATGCATTATGTGGGAATGGTGATGGTAAATGGGATAGAAATTGAAACTGGTGGATTTGAGCAACACATTTGGTAAATAATATATATTAAACATTGTCATACATATGAGACACTTAAAGCACTTCCCAAAACCTACCCTACATCATGACCAAAGCCTCTCAGCACAGAGGCAATTAATCAAACAACAGAGACAGAGACATGCGACCACAATGTTGACAAACATTAGTATTTGTGTTGTGTCAGTGCCTACAGTCCTCAACCACTTCAGGACCCAATTACACTAGGCTCTATACAAACATATAAATAATAGGCCAACCCCCAAAGAATTTAAAAATTAAAGGTAAGACATGACAAGAGCACGAGACAAGGAAGTAAAAGGATGTGTGTGAGGAGAAGGAGGTGTGAAGGGTATCATAAAAACAAAATAGAATACTTTAAGCATAGACTAGTTGTGTATGCAATTCTTAGCCAACTATTAGTGATGATCACAACTGGTCATCTATTTAACCATTACCCAATGGTAGCTTTATGCATATATTGCAGCGGAAGCAAGTTGTGAGGAGGGAACTGAGGGAGGATAAAGTGGTGGTTATACCGATGAAGCAAACAGCACTGTGAGCACACACAAATACAATTATGTTGTGTGAACGGGACAAGAAAATTTAATGTAAAATATGGTAAACTGATAAATCTTATTGTCTCACTGTTTTAAATCTCTCTCTCTCTCTGTCTTACCTGAATAAGTTCAGGTGTTTTAAAATCAGGCATCCATGTCCCTGGCTAATATAACACTACTTTTGTGTGTATGTGAGTGAATGCATGAGAGAGAGACAGAGAGAAACTTAAACATTTAAAATGTCCTAAACATTCGTAGGTTTGATTAGCTTCTTTTGTCTCTCCCTCAACTGCTCTCATGCCCCTGAGAAAAACCAAAGGCCCAGTAAATTTATAATGCCCTTCACATATTAATTAGTTTTAGATCATTGGGAGAAAAAGGAACATTTATTTATATGGAGTGACAGTCACCTTTATGCAGAGTCAGCACAGGCCTACACAATGCTTTTATCCCATTTAAGCCCTACTTGATAAGCCTGGCAGGAATTTCACTGACAATGAGAATATCAAACTAAATTAAATATTCTATTCAATGCTCACAGCAAAGAGTTAGAGAGCAATCAATCATTAGTCTGAAATGTTTCTGAATTAAATCTATCTGCAGGACCCTACCATCCCCCTTTCAGACAAGGGTTAAGAGGATGGGAAAGATGGGGTTTGTCTCCTTGCTGCACAAGACATTAGGAGCCTCAGCTCTATTCTTCACCTTCTCTAGGAGATGTCGTCTCCTAATCTGCTTCCAATTCTGATTTTTTCAGGGAATTGGACCCCCTAACGAATGATTACCCACACTGGGTACTTTTGTGTTCCTGACAAACAACCAGAGAAGTTTGAGGATTTATGTTTTTATCTTTCTGGATGGTTGCAACCTAACAAAACTTTATTACTTAAAATTCAGAACCGTTATCACACAAGAATAAAAAACACAGATAGAGAAAGCAGACTGAAAGACAGAAGGTACAATTCATTCCCATCTTACACTAGGTGGACTCTCTGCACACTGACTGCTGGAAGACCCAGATCACGTGCTTTCCCACTAAGCACCCTGGCCTGTAAGCAGGACCGGGAAAATTTGAAGTGATAGCTTGTAATTTTCAACATACCACAGACATCTGCCAAATTGTGATAACATGCAATTTAACCTATCCACCAGGTCCCTCGCTCCCCGCTTCCCTCCGCCCCTCCCTCAGGACAATCTGGCAGTGACAGAAAAAATCTTTCCTATTAACAAAAAGACAACTAGCATAATGAGCACAGCAAGGCTCAAAACCCCAGTGCTACTCTAATCCCAAGGCAGGGGGAATGAGTGCTGTTGCTCCCAGGTACAGAACTAGCATCCTAAGCAGGGCAAAGGGTTTATGAACATTCTCACCCCTCCTCCCTTGTACATAAGGGAGCCAATAGGGTTACACTACACAAATCTAGCCCACCAATCAGCCTCCTCCAAAACTCGGCTGAGTGCTCAACAAGGAGGGGAGAAAAATCGGAGAAGTAATTCATGAACAGGGCCAAGGACTTGCTTTCCTATGCTGGCCCAGACAAAGACTCCCCACCTCAGAGGCTGTGGAGTGCGGCGTTCACCTAGTTCTATTCCCAGTCAACGTGCATGTTCTGCATTAAGCTTCCCTACAGGTATTAACTTGAAATGATCTAGCTGTGATGTAACACCAGCCTTAATTGAATTCTGACTTAAGAAGTTATTACTTAATAGAATATTTCACAATCCATCACAATGGAAGACCTACTATGAAGTACGACAAGGTAGCAGTGCTTTGAAAAAGCTCTCAAATTACTTCCTTATGAAACAAGATGTCTCCTTGATTGTATACATTTTCTTGCTTATTAATTTGCATGACACATGCACAGACTTTCTTGATCTGAATGATTCAGTGACTCTGAATTTTAATAGTCCCTTGAAACACTGTAAAATAACCCCAACCCTCATTAGAAGCAGAGTAAAAGTCCTTGAAAATGAACAGCATTACAGGAGCCTGAATTGGGGGGAGTGGAAGCAATGAATTACAGCCCACAATTTGATTGAAAGATTCCCTCAAAAACACACAATAGAGAGAGAATGCATGTTTACCAAGTCTGTAAAGTAACCACTGATAATTAAAATGCACTTTATCATCAAGAAAGCTTTAAAGTATTCATTACTCCTGCAGAACGCTGACAAAACAAGACTAGTGGTTTAGCTGCCATTTTCTTAACAGCTGTCAAAAAGCTTTACCCTTCCAGTAAACATTACCAAGCTGCCCAATTAAATTGTTACAGGCCACCAAATAGTGTAACTGATGAGTAAAACAGTTAGGCTAGCTCTACACTACAGACCTTAGAGAGGCATAGCTGTACCACTGCAGCTCTGCTGCTGTCATGTCTCCCGTGTAGCCACTCTATGCTGACGGGAGGGAGCTCTCCCTCTGGCATAAGTAAACCATCCCCAATGAGCAGTGGTAGCTACGTCGGCAGGAGAACATCTCCTGTCAACATAGCGCTGACCGCACCGGCACTTTTGTTGGTGAACCTTATGCTGGTGTACACAAAGCCTTAGAGGCGGATTCTTATCCTCCTTGTAGATGGAAGCAGCCAAACAATAAATGTGTTTAATCCTTCACCTGACAGAAAGTCAATATGAAAAGGCTGTATTTGGATCAGGCACATCACTTTCACAATAGCCACCTACAACTTTATTTACATTTGAATCTTTTCAAATGAAATTAGTTTAAAAACCGGGTTACATTAATTTAGTGCTTACGAAAGGTGTAAGGGGGAGTGAGATACGTTGTTTAAGTGTGACACTTGGTGTCCACCCCAGGACATTATCGAGAATGGAGAGGAGAGAGACGACTACCCAGCTACAGTGATTGAAGTAGTACTTTATCTGCCTGTAAATCAAGTTGTCTCTCTTGCCCTCCCTGCCAGAGTTAGGATGTTTTTATGGACAAGCTGTATTTGAAGCAGAGGTTTTAAAACTTTTTTTTGCTGGGACCCCCTTGGAAAATATTTCCAGCTGTGATGACCCTGCCCCAAAAGCGACGACTACCCCCATGCCATGCCACTCTGACTTCTGCACTGTTGCTGGGGGCAGCACCGCCTTCAGAGCACTTGGCCAGCAGGTGCTGTTCTCTGGCCACCCAGCAATAAAGGGCTCTGGCTGTCAGCCAAGCACGGGGCTGACAGCCACAGCCCCTGCATAATGAGCTCACGACCCCTTGAGAGGTCCCAATCCCAGTTTGAGAAACCCTGGTTGGGAGGGTGGTGGGATGGGAAGAAATGCAGAGAGCTACGAAAGAAAAAGGTATGTGCCCCAGTGACTTAAACCATGTACAAATGATTATTATTGGCTATCTGGGTGAAAGAATTACAGTACATCTGCAGTTAGAGCAAACAACAGAAATAAATTATGGGCTGCTCTTGCTGTTTTTAATCAAATCATTATAATATCTGTAGCTGATAAGATATTTGTTAGTTTGCTTGTTTTTTCCATACTGTTGCACAAATAGCAGCCTTAAACAAGCTCTTTGTTCTGGGAAGGAAGTAGAGTATAAAAACAGAAAAGTCAGTACTAAGGGAAAACTCCAGTACAATATAAATACAGTTGAGTGAACAGTGAATATTTTAATGAGGTTTTTTCCCCAAATCTAAAAGTCAGTTGCTCTGATTATGCTAACACCTCTCATGTTCACTTTCTACGGATAATTCAAATCGTTTGAGTTTTGCTTAAATGAATACTTGCAAAAAGTGAAACTACTCAGTGCAAACTGGGTAAAATGCATTCCCACGCCCAGAACCAGCATAAGCCTATACAACACTTCAGCCCTACCTTGATTATTACAGTCAAATATGCTGCTTGGTTTTTACGCCATTACCTGATTTACCAAACAAAAACACAAACTGCACCGTTGATTGTAATATTTGAAATTAAAAATGAAAACGACCTGCAGGACAAGAATTAATCACAAACAATTATGAAAGAATATTGAATCAGTGAATCATTATGAAGAAATATTATGAATCATTTCACTCTGCCATTAATTGAAAAATCACTATATGTAACTAAGAGGAGTAAAGCAAATAGTTTTAAATCATACCAAAAATTTGTTAAGCATTTTTCATGGTGTAGGTCAGTGGCACTCAACCTTTCCAGACTATGGTACTGCTTTCAGAAATCTGATTTGTCTTAAATACCCCCAAGTTATACCTCACTTAAAAACTACTTGCTTCCAAAATCAGCATTTTATCCTCCTTGTAGATTACTATTACTGAAAAATTGTTTACCATAAAATTATAAAATAAATAGATTTGAATATAAATATTGTACTTATATTCCAGTATATAGTATACAGAGCAGTATAAACAAGTCATTGTCTGTATGAAATTTTAGTTTGTATGGACTTCACCAGTGCTTTTCATGTAGCCTATCGTAAAAGTAGGCTAATACTTAGATAAGTTGATGTACTCCTTGCAATACCTCTGCGTACCCCTGGTTGAAGACCACTGATCTAGGTTAGGAAATAGGAAGCAGTTCACCACTGCAAGGCACGGGAAAGGCACAGATTTGCAGTCTTGTAAGGTAAATTCTATTCTAAGAAAACAAGAACTCAAAAAGGAAAATAACTAGAAAATGTTTTTTTTAAGCACAGAAGTGTCTTTTCAAGACTTTTAAAGTCCCCAACTTCCCCATGCTATAAAACAGAAAAGTGCATGTTCTGTCAGTCAAATTGTTCCCTGGTTTAATGAGCAGCTTTGAATTCTGTAAATTGATTACAGGCAGGGGCAATGGCAACTACTCTGAACTCCAAGAAACCCAGCTCACCTGTCTCCTAAGTCAATCCATCTGACTTGCCTCATTGTCATTTTATGACTGGTTACCCTAAAGCAAAACATGACAACCCCGTTAGTTCTTTTTCTGAGGGCAGAATCACCACACCACTGGGATGAGATTATGAGCTGTGACATCTCTACACTGGCCTGTAAAAGACAGGATTTATAGCTAGCCACAAGCAGTTCAAGACAGCCCTGTTCTGCAGAGAGAGGCAATTCTTAACATTTAGGGCCTGATCTACACTTAGAAATGAGATCAACCTAGCTACGTCGCTCAGGGCTATGAAACATTTCACATTCTGAGTAGCATGGTTGGGTCAACCTAATCCCGGTGTAGACACAGCTAAACTTGACAGAAGAATTTTTCAGTCAACCTAACTATTGACTCCCAGAGAGGTGGATTAGCTCCATCAATAGAAAAATCCCTTCCATCGACGTAGGGAACCACCTACACTCCAGCACTACAGCGATGTAGCTACAGCTTTACTGCTGCAGTGATTGTAATGTAGACATAGGCTACATTCATTTACTTTTGAATAAAAGGTTTACAAAGAATAAAAAGAGAACTGGTTATGTTATGGATTTTCAAGGGAAAAAAGAATGAATAAATGAACGTCTATCAAATTAAGTTGTGTGAATCATGTTATTTTTCTTCATATAATCATAGAAGATTAGAGTTGGAAGGGACCACAGGAGGTCATCTAGTTTAACCCTCTGCTCAAAGCAACGCTAACTCCAACAAAATCATCTCTACCAGGGCTTTATCAAGCCGTACCTTAAAGATCTCTAAGGATGGAGATTCCACCATCTCCCTAGGTAACCCATTCCAGTGCTTCACCACCCTCCTAGTGAAAAACATTTTCCTAATATCCAACCTTGACCTCTCCCATTGCAACTTGAGACCACTGCTCCTTGTTCTGTCATCTGCCATCACTGAAAACAGCCTAGCTCTATCCTCCATGGAACTCCTCTTCAGGTAGTTAAAGGCTGTTATCAAATCGCTCCTCACTCTTCTTTTCTGCAGACTAAACAATCCATTGCAGACCACTCTGTTTCCTTGCTAAAAACATGCATTCATGCGCAGTTATTGTAACTTTACATGCATAGCGGAAGATTGTGAAAAACAGCTGAAATGCAATCCTGATGCACTTTCCATTCTAAAGTGACTAAATATACACAAGGTCATATAATGTGTGTGACAGGCCTGAAAAGTGTCGTGTTGCAGAACTCAAGGTAAATTTCCCATGCTGAAAAGGACACTCTTTGGCAACCTTGTATATCACTAAATTTGTTAATTAGTATGTATCAAGGCAGATAAAATGATAGGTTGTCACTTTATTATGGACAGCTCATGAAACTAGCATTATTTACAGTCTACCAGCTAATCTGAGTCTCCTTTTCTTCCCCCATTACTCAAACAGCCGCTCCCAATAAACTAATATACTTTAAAACATTTAGATGCCTGACTTCTGCCAGTTTGTGCTTTAAACAACATTTGATTTGAGAATGGGAGGCAAAACATGAAGCGTTTACTCATCAACATCCATGACCTTGTAAAATGAAATTTTAAGTGGACAGAAAGTGGCTACATTTACACTAACGCACTAATGCAATTGATAGCGATCAACTCATTAGTTTCACAGAAAATTATTCATTACCTTTAATGCAAAATTACCATTTTTTCAGTAACAGCAAAGAACTATTTGCTGCAAAGAAAGAAAAATATTTATTTGTAGAGAGATTTATTATGTACCAATCACTACACTCTGGGTGTATTTACATAATTTAAACCAAAAAATTAATTACACAATTTAAACAACAATTACTATGGGCAATAACTAGTACAATTACTATGGGCAAGTACTCTTCTGCCTTCTCTAATAAATAATATCACCTAACTCTTATATGAATAGATCTTTAAGTGCTTTACGAAGGAGATCATTACTATTGCCGTTTACAAATGGGGAAGCAGACACACATGGAAGAAGGGATTTGCAGCTCACTCAGTAGGTCAGTTGCAGAGCCAGGACTACAACTCAGGTCTCCTGAGCCTCACTCTCAGTTAAATACTCTACCTGCTAGGCCACACTGCCTTCCTAACCCACTTCAGAGACTGAACATGCTGACAGCTAACTGACATGCATTTTGTTCTGAGAGTCTCTGGACACAAGCTCCAGAGCCAACTGCCTTCCGTACTGAAAACACCCTGCTGCCAGCCCTTAAATGTTGGTTCCTATAGCAGGAGTGCATCAATTAATGTTTAGGACAAAATTATAATTGTCAGTGCCTGCATGAACTATTTGTCATTTTAGGTGCTGCTGCTGGTGGGTGAAAGCTAATTATGCTCAACGTCAACAGAGTCAACTGACATGCCTGTTCTTCCAGGATTATTCAGCACATGTTGAATAGGGCATCTCAGGTCTTACTGAAACCCAGCAGCAGCGGTGAGCTCGCAAAAACATAACAAGATGCACATATGCCATCAAACTCAGCTAGAGAAGAGATACTAATGGAAGGTGGGTTTCTCCAAATACCTGGAACTGACAGGATCTAGGGAAGTGGTGGAAGCCCACTACATTCCCCTTTTCCAACCAAGTGCTACTGCCACAAATTTGATTTCATTATCGCATTCAATTTCAAATTCCAAGCATGCCATCCTAGCTACTTAGAGACACTTCTCCACATTTGGGGACTAGGACCCATCATTTAAAAAAAAAGCTGTCATTCCTTGAGATACCCACATGCCTCCCAATGAAGAGTAGCTTTCTCTTTAGTATGCCCTCTCCAGTTCATTATTTGCTGCCTCACAGGGTGGAAAGAATCAATTCATTAATGTATGTGAGGATCTCAGATACCATGGTGATGAGCATTCACAGATATGCCAAGTTCCTGAAATATCTATGTGCGATCTTATCAAATATAGTTTAAGTATTTTTGGAGACTTGCATTAAATGCAAAAAAAGTTATGTATTATTGTAGGCCTGGGTGATCAAACGACTATCCTGAACAATGTGGCAGACAAGAATGTCTGCCACCTGGTATGCTCACATCTTGAATACTGCATGCAGATCTGGTCACCCCTTTTCAAAAAAGATGTATCAGAATTAGAAAAGGTACAGAAAAGGGCAACAAAAATGATTAGGGGTCTTCCATATGAAGAGAGATTAATAAGACTGGAAATTTTCAGCTTGGAAAAGAGATGACTAAGGGGGGGATATGAGAGAGGCCTATAAATTCATGACTGGTGTAAACTAAATAAGGAAGTGTTATTTTACTCCTTCCCATAACACAAGAACTAGGGGGTCACCAAATGAAATTAATAGGCAGCAGGTTTAAAATGAACAAAAAGGAAGTATTTCTTTACATAACACAGTCTACCCGTGGAAATCTTTGCCAGAGGATATTCTGAAGGCCAAGACTAATGGGGCTCAAAAAAGAACTAGATAAGTTCATGGAGGACAGGTCCATCAATGACTGTTTGCCAGGATGGGCATAGATTGTTGTTTGCCAGAAGCTGGGAATGGATGATGATATGAATCACTTGATAATTACCTCTTCTGTTGATTCCCTCTGAAACACCTGGCACTGGCCACTGTCAAGAGGACAGGATACTGGGCTAGATGGACCATTGGTCATTATGGCCATTCTTAGGTACTTAATGAACTTTTGGGACAATACCACCCCTATAAATGAAATAAATAATTTCAACCCTGGGTGTACATAGAGAAAACTTTGGTTTTCAAAGTATTTATTAAGGCTGGGACTTGAAATCCCAGTTTTATACTTGTCAGACACTGAACAATTATTAAGACAACAGGAGAAAACAATTGAGTAAAAGTAGGCAATTCACATTAGTTTAATCAAGATTTTTAAAGCCAGTGTTGAATATATAAATAACAAATTTATCAAAAATGCCATCAGTTATATTTCCTTGGCGGAGAACAATATAGTACTCATACCATGTACTCATACCTTGTATAGTACTCATACCTTTGTTTCTGAGACCATATGGCTATAAATAAGTCTACCAGCTATTATCCTTTATTTAAAATAATGAATGTAAAATACTTTTCAAATGTCCAAAAACATTTTTTTTAAACAAAGCTCAAAATTTGATCAACACTGTAAGTATTTCAGAAAACTAGATGCTTCCACTTCATAAAGTTAAGAACTATTGCACATTTCCTTTGAGAGCAAACATTGACATTTAAATCAATTCAAGACTGCATGGTGGAATAAAGCCTGTGTTAGACATGTAAGACAATAAAACAAGTATAAGCTGTTAGTAGTTGTAATAAACAGGATTCCACTTACCTAGCTCTTCAACAGTTCTAACCAAGAAGTATCTCTGAGAAGGTATCTGGTATATTACAAAGTATCATCATATCACAAAATTTTGTACCTGCTCATTAAATGGTACTTAGAACTGACCGGACAGCTATGAGACAGGAAAGCAGTAATTAACCTAGGCTAATAAACTACATTTTGCCATCCAGAATTTGCTCCACTGGTTTCAAACACAAATCAGCACGATCCTTTTTACTGAAACCAGAAAGTTTGATCTCTTGACAGATATTTTTTCCAATGTTTATTCACATAGTAGAAACACATTTTAAAGAGGAAAAGACAACAGTTTTTCAAATTCATTAGGCTTTTTGGTTAAATGCAAAACACATTATAAGCACAATAAGCAAATAGAATCTAGGTATACAGAAAACATACATATAAAGCTCACTTAATGTGTACTACACCGAATTCATATACAAGTTCTGTATTGTAATACTGCCACCACTGATTCTCCTTACACATTGACTCCAGCCATTTACTTGACAGGACATACCACAACACAAACTTTGGGTTTTATGGGTACATCACTATGGGAAAGAGAGTTTAGTAATTCAAAATGAACACCTTCTATCTAAACCATCAAGTCTATTCTCGGAAACAGCAGATATTCATCACTAGATAAATAAATTTGGTTATTCCCAAGGTATCAGGATACTTCATCGTTAATGATTTTCTATTACTTCATACATTCAGGTCACAGATCTCATCATGGGTCCAAATTCATCATGCAAGTAGTCCCAATGTATTAGTCTGTACAGCCTTAAAAATGATGCTCTATCAAACCTGGCAATTTCTAAAACTGCACTGCATCAATGTGTTGTATCTGGGTCTGTCATACTTTCCCCACAGAATGAGCTTCTTTGAATCATTGTGGTTCTAACTAACTAGCTCTTTTCATGATTCTTTAAGAAATTGAATTGACTGGTGTCATCAAGTATCACTGACTCAAAGTCACATTGGAAATTTTGCTGCAGGACTAAGTTGATCCTTGTTATAACTTTCCTCCAAAAATGAATGAGCATGTGCTGGTATCGTACCCATCTTATGTATCATGGAATAAGATACATCTTTAGCAGCATTGTTGGTGGCATGGTATCTATGCACTCTCTGGATTGTTCTTGATTTTAAATCCAAAGATGCTCTACAGATGTTAGTTAAAGTTAACACCACTGGGTTTGAATGTATTTCCGTCCTGATGTCACGTTTGCAGATTTTCTTCACTCCTGCCCTGGGATTATTCTATTTGAGGGCAAATGCCATATCATATTAAAGAAAATATGTTTTGACCTAATCAGTCCAATTTGTACGCTCTAGGAAGAATGGGTTGCCTCATTTCATATTGCACAATTTACCTGTTGCATATATTCCCAATTTCATCTCAGGAGAGAAGTACTTCTAACTAAAGTTTATTAAATGATTTAGAAAACAACTTAAAATATATAGCATATAGGTTACTGTTTGTAAAAAAAATTTCCAGAGGCATTTGGCCAAATTAAAAATTGAATTGCTTCATTTACCATACAGTTATTGTAGTTAACAAATGTAACTGTTAAAACTTAACTTTTGAAAGCTGCATTCATTAAAAGAGGAATCCTCACGTCTCCGGCAGTTAGACTTCTATTTTTGTACACACAAATGCAGAGAAGCCAACTGTGTGGCTATTGGAATTATTTTACTAGTTTTTTTTTTTTTTTACCACGAATGTCTTGATCTTGCAAACTCATAACATTCTTTTAATCATGTTAACTAAATTAGTTGTTTTTCAGAGTCATGATTGCATCCTATGGCCTGAACATCCTTTTAGTGGTTGCTTATAGCTCTAACTTTTATAAACTGTCCAAAGAATATAAAGTAGTTGTCAGTACCAATTTGTCTTAAATATATATTGCTGCATCTTTTTGTTGGATTTGATGGTCCATGCAGA
The DNA here is from genome assembly GCA_007922155.1 of Mesoclemmys tuberculata. Classification (NCBI taxonomy): domain Eukaryota; kingdom Metazoa; phylum Chordata; order Testudines; family Chelidae; genus Mesoclemmys; species Mesoclemmys tuberculata. The sequence continues at coordinate 53,985,775 of ML675601.1, read as the reverse complement.
GCATCTACACCATCACAATGAGAACTGCAGCAATCTCATCAGTATAATTTTCATTCTGATAATAATGTATGGTTCTTGAAGATGACAAATGCCCTCTATAGCACTGATATATAGCTGCAACAATCTACAATTAGAGCTTAGTTGTCAAACAGATGTCTTATATAATCAGGTACCCAAAATATCTACAATCGATCAAGCAGGGAATCGGAAGTATAAAATGTACAATTTCTTTATATTATCAATTTAAAACATTGGGCTCACAAAGCACATTCACATATATATTTTATATTCTATCATAAACCCCAGTTTAGAATTGTGTAGGCATGACAAGACACAGAATTACAAAAGTACATCATGTGCTAATAGCTACAAGCAGATTATCCTACTTTCTGTTCTGTTTCTATATTGTTAATTTATAGCCTGTTCCAGAGTTTGTGCTGAAGAATTCTCTCAGGATAAGGCCCACAGGCTGTTTTATTATTTATTTCATATTACTGCTTTGCATTTATAGGCAGGTTATTAGCTAAAATTCAGAGTTCCACAGCTCTCACACAAGTCAGAAGCAGCACTATTGCCAAATCTAAACCTGATTAGAGAGAGACCAAGAGGTCTCCTCGTGCATGAAATTCAGTGTATGATCTCTACTTCATTGTCTCTGGCCAACTTTATACTCCGTTGCGTGTCTCTGAGAAATGATTTATACACTGTGATCTACACACTTGCAAATAGGACCTATGTGGGACTGCCAAAGCTATTTAACAAAAAGGGAGACTCCGGTGCAATAAACAAAACGGATCAATTCTACAATAGCAGATGGAGTGTACGATAGGTTATTTATGTTGGACTTGGCTGATCATACATGTATTATAGTCACTTTACCACTAATTCAATTTAATTCCCACTGAAACAGAGTTGTGCCTGTTGCAAACCAGACTAACATGGACGACTAACATCATAGATTGGGTGTGTTTCTAGCATGCTCCCCCCAGGGATTGGTTCTTGTCCCTATGCTATTTTAATGTTTTTATCAATGACTTGGAAGACAACAAAATCATATCTAATAAGTATGCAGACTGGGGGATTGGTAAATAAAGAGGACAACTCTAATACAGAGCAAGGTACATTACTTCATAAGCTGGTCACAAGCAAACCGTTCGTGTTTTAATACAGTTAAATGTAAATGTGTACAGCTCAGAACAAAGAATGTAGGCCATACTAAAACAATGAAGACTATCTTGGAAGGGCTTCAAGAGGAGGACAAATATTTGATAATGGGCTCTTCAATCTAACATATATAGGTATAACAAGATCCTATGGCTGGGAGTTGAAGCTTGATAAATTCAGACTGGAAATAAGGCATACATTTTGAAACTGTTAGGGTAATGAATTACTGGAACAATTACCAAGGATTGTGGTGAATTCTCTGTCACTGACAATCTTTAGATCAAGATTGGATTTAAAAAAAAAAAAAAGATACGCTCTAGTTCCAAAGGAATTATGTTGTGGAAGTGCTATGGCCTGTGATGCAAGAGTCCACTTAGATGGTCACAGTGGTCCTTTCTGGCCTTGTAATCTATTAATCTATTGGGGGGAGACATTCCAGTGGGAGTGTACCCCAGCTCCTATCAAAATAAGGAAAGCTGTATATGGAGAAGTTCTGTGGGAGCTGGCCAGATCTCAAACAAGAAATGGTTCCCCCCTCCCCCAACCCATGCTCAGAAACAGAAGGTATCAGCTTACTAAAGAGTCTAAAAAGACAAAGCTGTTGCTACTATGCATGATGCCATCCATCCACTGAGATCTGGTCCCTATGTCCTTTCTCTGTTTTTAACAGATCATCACCAGCTGTATGGCACTGAGATACCATAATGATGGGTAAATGAAAAATACCTAGATCACTAAATGCACTCCATATAAGAAAACATTTCAGGAGTACTTTGGTCAGCCATTTCCAGAAGGAAAAAGCTAGTCTGAATAGCCTTTGATCCTCTAAATCTAGACACAAATAAATTCAGAGATTTTAAGGCCAGAAGGCTGTCTTTCTCCGTAACATAACAAAATAGCACCTAACAACTCTTGTAGTTGAACTAGAGCATGCTTTCTTAGCAAGCTATAGAGATTAAAATTTTCAAAGGAGCTCAAGAGAGTTATGTGCTCATCTTGCATTAAAATCATAGAAATGTAGGGCTGGAAAAGACCTCATGAAGTTATCTAGCCCAGCCCCCTGAGCTGAGGCTGGACCAAGTAAACCTAGGTCATCCCTGACGGGTTTGTCCAACATGTTTTTAAAAGCGTCCAATGATGAGAATTCCATGACCTCCCTTGGAAGCCTATTCCAGACCTTAGCTATGCTTGCAGCTAGGAAGTTGTTCCTAATATCTAACCTAAAATCTCCCTTGCTGAATGAAGATTAAGCCCATTACTTCTTGTCCCACCTTCAGTGGACATGGAGAATAATTGATCACTGTCTTCTTTATGACAGCCCTTAACGTATTTGGAGACTTATCAGGTGCCCCCTCAGTCTTCTTTTCCCAAGATTAAATGTGTCCAGTTTTGTTTGTTTTTTTTTTTAACCTTTCATCAAAGGACAGGTATTTTATCATTTGTGTTACTCCCTGCTGGAGTCTCTCCAATTTGTTCATAACTTTCCTAAATTATGATGCCCAGAACTGGACACAGGACTCCAGCTGGAGCCTCATCAGTGCTGAGCAGAGCGGGACAATTACATCCCGTGTCTTACATACACCTCTCCTGTTAATACACCCTGGAATCACACTAGCCTTTTTTGCAGCTGCAGCACATTGATGACTCAGATTCAGTTTGTGGTCCACTGTAACCCCCAGATCCTTTTTAGTAATATGACCACCTACACAGTTATTCCCCATTTTGTAGTTGTGCATATGAGTTTTCTTTTACGTGAAGTACTTTGCACTTGTCTTTACTGAATTTCATCTGGTTGAATTCAGACCAATTCGTCAAGGTCATTCTGAATTTTAAATCTGTCTTCCAAAGTGATTGCAACACTCCCCCAGCTTGGTGTCATCTGCACATTTTATAAGCACACTCTCCACTCCATTATTGAACTAATTAATTAAAATATTGAATAGCACTCGACCCAGGACTGACTCATTTGGATCCCTACTAGATACACACCCTCTCAATCTGACAATAAACCATTGATAACTACTCTTTGAGTACAGTTTTCAACCAGTTGTGCACCCACCGTATAGTTATTTCATCTAGACCACATTTTCCTAAGTTGCCTCCAAGAATGTCATGTGCAACTGTGCCAAAAGCCTTACTAAAGTCAAGGTTTATTACGTCCACTGCTTCCCTCCATCCACTAGGTCAGTAATCCTATCAAATTGATTATTTAATAATTTGCTTCAGTTTCTTTCCAGATATTGATGTTAGGCTGACTGGTCTATAACTCCCTTTTTGTCCTTTATGTTTCCCTTTTTAAATATAGGTATGTTTACCTATATTCAGTCCTCTGGAACCTCTCTTTTTGCTTTAAAGATTTATTCCCTGATTTTTGTTTTGACATGTGTATAGCTGTGAACACAATTTTTGAAATAATTAAAGAGTTACTTTTATTTCAAATTTCCTCTTTCTTCTTATGGTCAAAATAGTTTGTCTTGCACCTTCCCCAATTCTAAGCTTGTATGCTAGTAACTCATGGGATTTGTTTCTTTGTTCATAGAAATATTGCTCAAGCCCTAATAAAATCTGTTCACTATTTTTTCCAAGAAGTATCATGTTCAGTTAGCCCCTGAGAGTTCTGAACTTTTTCAAGATTTCTTTAAAACATGTTTCTTTACATTTTTGTTCCACTCTCTTTATTTCATCTAGACATCGGAGCTTCTCTTCTTCTCTCATGTGAATTTTACTTGAGGCTATACTTATTATGAGTTTTTCCCTCATTACAGTATAAGTTATAACCTCCAAATTAGCATTATTAGTAAAATACCTTTTGTTTCCTCTTCTATGCCATCTCAGACCACACATCTTTTGTGGTAAAGTCAAGCCAGATGGCTATGGCAGGGTACTTCAGGGCCGATATGTGAGCCCTAGAATGCTTAAAGCCCTCTTCCCTACAGGCAGGAAAGAGGTTTCAGCTGGGGCTGATTAGGCAACTAGGCCACCTGGGGCTGCTTAACTAATTAGGCCACCTGGGGCCAATCAAGGAGCCCCGCCCCAAACACTTAAAAGCCTCCAGTGCAAGCAGGCAGGGGGAGGTAGTAGAGTGAGGAGGAGAGGAAGGAGCTGCTGGAGTATTGGAGAGAGAAGTTTGGAGATAGAGTTTGAGATAGAGGTTTTTACTGTGGGGGAAGCAGAGCTAAGGAAACCCTGATCCTGAAAGCCCCAGCCTACAGGGAGAACAGGTACCCCGCTGGGCCACTGGCACAAACAGGCTAGCTGCCCTCCCCAGTGAGGTTGGGGAGACAGCCCCTCAGGCCTACAGAAAGGCCTGCACCTGCTTGCCCTGTAGGGAGTGGCCAAAGAGAGGGGAAGATCCAAAGACTTACCTGGACTGGGGTGGAACTACCTCAGGCCCCACTGCCTACAGAGACTATTGCCAGTGGGCGAGCGCCAGAAAGGGGGGCTGGCATACCACACTTTTAATTGGTGATTTTGTCCTTTAGGTCTTTTGCCCTTTTCCCCCAGGCTCAATCTGTTAGACAGAGTAAGACTACAGCATGATCATACCATATCAGAGGTCCAATATTGGCTTTGTCTAAAAGTGAAGGGAAGAAATTAAATGAGGGAGAAATTACAATATAACCCATCCTCACACAGAGAAACTGTGGGTCTGAATGAATGTTGTAAATCTTAATATTAAGGGTCAGCTCCCTCCACATATTTAATAGTTCATTTCCTGTAGACTCTCCCCCACCAACTTTCCTAAAGACTTTTCTTCTCTTTTGCCATAAGGCCTGTCTTGTTTCAAATTTATTCATATTCCCCTATTGTTATACTTACTTACCCAAAAGTGGCAAAAACGGGGTAAATTAATTGTTTGAGTCCTGTTTTTTGGACATAAAAGGAGCATATCACTTCTTCCATCATTAGTGAGCAGTTATTCAAAAGATCTCTTTCTTCTCTCTGACTATACAAGGTTTCAAGTTGTAATACTTTTCTCAGTGTCACAGATTCACAGGGTCTGCTTTATGCCACAGCTTGTCACCAGTCTCTTGAGCCTCTCTCTTTAGCATCCCAACATCCAAGGATCCACACAGCTCCATAGGCGGGTGGCTCACAGCCTCCACAGCTCTGAAACTGGGCCTTTGAGCGCTACCGATCCTTCTTTCTCTCCGTGACCCTCTGCTACAAGTCCAGCCAAGCCAGACTCCTGTGGGAGACTTGTTCCTACACTTTCAGGATGCTCTTTTATATAGCAGCTTTTACTTGGGAAAGTTAAAGCAGTTTACCAGTATTAACTTTCACCATGCCTTCAAGTATTACACCTGTTTTACAGAAGAGTAAAACTGAGGCATAAAGAGTTGAACAGACAGGAGTTATTGGCACAGCCAGGCAAACAACAGTGGCATCCTGGTTCCAAGTCCTAACCAGTAGTCAATGTTTCCTTTAATATATACATAGAGGACAATTAATCATAGATATGGTTTGGCAGTTTCAGAAATATTGCCAACAGCACTGATACTTTCTTTTATTGCCACCAAATGTACTAAAATACAATGTAATTGCTATTGCAGGCACTACCTTAATTTAAAAGGAACAAATTAACTCTTAAAATACACAATGACATACCTATTGATAAGTAGCTACTTTTAAAATCAACAGAGCCTATATTAGACCCTGATAACAAATGGGGAAAGAAAATCACTGATCTGAAAAGGTTCCACAGACTGCAACAGTGTGTTTTATAAATTAAGCTGAGCCAACTCAGGGAAATTTAGGAAGTGCAAGATAAGCACAGTACATATCTAATTTTTATGTTCTATTGCTTACAGGTATAATATGCTACAAAATTTAATTTCCTTGATTTTTCCAGAGGTGCACTAAAAGCAAGTGCCGAGAGTTATTTTACAAAATAATTACAGTATTATAGCTGAATGACTAATGATCTGAAAGGAAATCTTTCTTTAAAAAATAGAAGTTTTACTCTCCTATTATGTGGCTTGTCAGGGCTGTTGAGTAGTAATGCTAAAGGCGAAATACTATACCATTTAATTTTCTATTGCTTCCATTAAATTAACATTGGGAAATATATTTTTACATGTCCAGATAGGATATATCTGAGTTTGTATAGTGGGTAGTATGCATTCTAAAGCCACTCCTTCATTTCTGCCAAATTATAATCTAATTTTTTTGCTGGTAGGCAACTGCCAATGATTTTAAGGGTGGGATATGTTTTACAAGTAAAAGAAAAAATATATTGATGGAGTAAATCAAACTGAGCCACATTTCACCACCATACCAATTTCCCTCAATAGGGCAGAGCTGCTAGAGGCTTATTTATCTTCAACATGTGTATGAGAGCCATAAGAGCCTGTTTTTCTGCAGCTTTCAGTGTAAGGAAGCTGTGAAGAGAGCAGTTCCTTCACTCTCAAAGCTCCTCTAGGCGAATCCAATGTTCCTTCCAAGAGGCTGCTGCCCTTCCCCCTTTTCTGTTCTGATCTCTCTCTCTCTCTCACTCTTTCTCCCTCCCCCGCCCCGCTTCCTCCAGGCCAAATCAATCCTTTTTCTCACGCTTTCTAATCTTTCTAATCCACAGTTACAGTACATGCAGTCCTTTGCCACTTTACCCAACAGTTAAGTTTATATATTACATTTTTCTGTTCATGCAAGTCCCATGAAAACAGTTTACTGAGATGGAATAATGTTCACAGAAGACTAACAATGTTAATGCCATATAAAACCTGCAAACCTAGATGTCTACAGGTACGGGCACCAAATACAGATACCTTGCCAACTGAAAGATAGCAAGTAACCAGATTTAGATTCATTTTCATTAAAGAGACAACCAATTTGGGGTCAATTTATTTTATGGTTGCTTACCCATAAATGTTGCTTGCCCATAGATGTGCAGTGCTATGGAGAAACATCTGAAAGAACAAGTGCAGAGACCGACTGAAAATAAAAATCAAAACTAAGAAAAAAGGGCTCACCTCCTTTAATCAGTTTTCCATTTTGGTTTGTTTCAGGGCTTAAAGAAGGAGGAGAATTTTGCACGGTCTTTAATGCAGATGTCAGTTGCGATATGTGATGCTTGACTGTTCTGAAATGTAATCAAAATGCAATAGGTAAACTACTAGCCTGAAACAAGGTGAAAATTAATAAATCTCCCAAGCAACTACTCATTCAACCATTAAAAGTCATGGAGAGATTTTCATACCAAAGCTACTTGTTGCCACATTTGATGTTTTTCTGCTTGAAAGGAAAAAAAAATAATAAAAAACTGAAGCATTTATAAAGCCACGTTCCTGATATGGTATAACTGACCTCTCCCCAAACAAAGTACAAGCACACAGTTTGTTCCCTTACCAAACCAATAAAAAGATAAACGTGTATACATTTGACTTTGATAGTTTCACCACATTTGACAAACTGAGTTCTCTTTCCTCACACCTCTTCTTCCACTCTATTCCCACCACCCTTCTCCTACAGGCTTTTTCTGACAAGGCAACTTTCAAAGGAAGCATCCTGCTTGTGACTGACAGGATGGAGAAATAATGTCAAAACAACTCCACAGATCAGCTAGCGGAAGGTAGCTTAATATGAGGCAACTCCCCACCAACATCAAACAAGTAGCTGTTGAAATTCTGACAGCCAATCATATACGTATTAATTATATATAAAATGTGCATTTAAAAATTGTTAAAGGTAATTGAAAAATATTTCTTTTCAAGCCACTTTCTTTCTCTTTGTATCAGAAGTTTCTTTATTTTCATCTTGTTAAAGTGATATAGACTATCTTTCCCCTCTAGTGGCATGAAAACTTTGTGTTGAAATTAAAGTAAAGTAAATAAATGTCTTCCCATTGTTAAGCAAGTGAGATTAATCATCTCCTCATTCCAAATTTATTATACATCTCATCAAGCACAAGTTTGTTCATCTACATTGGACTGTAGTTTATGTGGACAATACACAATGGTGAGTGAGAATAACTTCCAAAACTTTTTTCTAGGTTTGTGCCTCTGCTAACAGGGTTGATCAAGAAAAGAGCCCTGTTTATATACAGGGTAAGCAAACGGAAAGAACGAGAACAATACGGTGTATTTTAAATTTCTTGTAGTTTTACTAGTGTCAGGTGTTACTCATAATGATAAATAAAAAATTTCAGAGTAAAACCTGTGTATTTTTGAAAAACTATTTATTTTGGAAGTTTAAATGCATTTACAAATCCTTGCCACATAAATATCAACCAAAACATAACAGTGAGTTTTTCTTTAGAGAAACATTACACAGTAATGTAATCAGACCTCTCTGTTTAACAAAGTGTTACCATATTACAGAGTAAGCATCTTTACACTGCCTGTGACAAAGCATTGCTTTAAAAAAAAAAAAAAAAAAAACTTGATGGTGTCACACATTCATAGACTCCAAGGCTGGAAGAGATCATTATGATCATCTAGTCTCACCTCCTGCATAACACTGGCCACAGAACTTTCCTGAATTAATTCCTGTTTGTACTAGAGTATATCACCTAGAAAAACCATCTACTAGGGACATCTTAAAGTCCCTTGAATAACACACTATATCAGGTACAGCTTCAACGTTACACACAAGATATTCCTTGCTCCATATCAGTCTGAGGAGAAAACTGGGGAGGTAGGATAAAGAAGGCCTTAGAGGGAAACCGTAGGAACAGCCATACTCAAGGAGGCTGCAATTTATGTTATATTATTGTCTTGAGTTAGTAATAAAGCCAACTTTCAGCAAGGGAAGAGTTTTGCGACTGGTTCAGGGTCTATGTGGTTTACTGAAGGCAAGAAAGTCACTTAATCAACAGTACAATTGACAGCATTTTGCGTGCAGCCAGCTTTGTGTACTCGCTTGGGTGTTCAATTAGTCAGTCACTTTTACTGTATGTGTGTGGATCTTTCATGGCAGAGGAAAATATTTTTTAAAATAATAAAGAGTGATTGTAAAACGACAACAATTTACAGGAAGACTTATGTGGAGATGTAGTAATAGATACCACATTTAACTCATATTCTGAAATGTAGTAGATTTCAAGTTCAGTGTGTTCCTTTATGGAGAAGACATTAATTTAATGTCAATACTGACTTTACCGTAAGTTTTTATATTTCCTTTTTGGAATGTAATATTGCTGCAAATATTATTTTTAAATAATATATTTTTTTAAATGTCTACCTGTACATTTTAAAATTAAATACAAGATGAAATATATTCAGAGATATATAGTAGAGGCTTTAATTTTCAGATGTGCAGAGCACCAGCAGCTTCCATTGACTTCAACATCACTTTCAAAAATAAGTCTAGAGGAGACTTTGTTTTAGTTCCATATTTTCCCAGTGGGTTTTTTCCATATACATGTAGGAAATTTGAGAATCACCTACAACCTCAAGGTTCTGCATTTCCCCAGCTGCACAGGATTCCCTTTGGAAGCTGTCAAATGGCTCTAAGGCCTCAAGTCAGCAAGACATTTAAGCAAGTGCCTAATTTTAAATATGTGAATTGTCCCATTAAAACTCAAGTGCTTAAGAACCTCACTGACTTGACATTTAAAGGGACTGCTGTTGACCAACAGACCCCTATAGGCTGCAAAGACCACTGCCTCGCTAATGTGTGAGAAGTTGGAGCCAAGAACTGAGGAGATATCATCCACATGGCTGTGAAAAGCACTGAGCGCTAAATCACGGCAAAAGTTCAATGCATGAATTACATTTTGCTTAATGTTTTTCATTAGCTAGAAGAGGAGGTTTTTCTGAAAAATTCTATGTATTTTAACTACACTCCAGCTGTTGCTACTGGACACTTTGTGAGTAGTGTGGATACTAGTGAGACATGGTATGCTTGATTTGCAGATTAATAAGATTAAATGTATAAAGGTTTTTATACATATATTAGTTAAATATAAAGCTTAAAATTAATTACACTGTATCATATTTATTAAGCTTGGAGAGCTAAGCAGTTACTTAGAAGGCTGTATATAGGCACAGCTTTTTTTTTAGGGGCTCCATTAGGGAGTTAGTGGACAAGTGGCCACGACCTGTCACCTGTATATATGGCTCCTATAGGTTTGGTTTGAAGGGAAGCAAGAGGAAGATAGATAACCTTCACCTTTGCTGTACCTATTCTGGAGATTAATAAGAGACTTCAGTTCACAGTGCTCCCGTGAGCATTAATATAAGTTTCAATGGAAAAATCCACTTCAGAGTTCAGCGCTCTCAACAGTGCTGTTAGACAGCTGGCTGTGTAGCGTGTTTTCTAAGTCTGCTGTCTTCTGCCATTTTGAGTTGACAGGGCTTTGTATGGAGAACACGCTAACATTTCAGTGAGACACACAAACCTTTGTCCACTCTTATTTTATTTAATGTAAAAGAAAATTAGTTCATTGTGAACATATGTGGCCATTCTTTGTGTATGGAAAAACATGTAATCAACCACAACAGACCCCAATATGTTATCAGAGGGACCCCAGGTGATTTTAATAAGCCATTAGAGTCATTGCACACAGCAGATATCCACATATCTTCAGAAAAGGTCCCTCTCCTGAACATAATTTTATATAGAGCCAGCCATTAAAGTCAGTATTTGCTAACCATTAGATACCAGATGAGGTACGTAAGATGATATTTGCTATTCTAAATATAGAGAAAACTGCAGTAATCTCGGATACCAGAACTACTGTTTGGCAACTATTGGCAAATAAGGATTTTGAAAAATTATTACCACCACCAACCACAAAAAGAAACAATTTTCCTCCCACAGCCGCCAGGGGTGTACACAAGGGGAGGAGGGGCAAGCAAGGGCACAGCCCCTCCCTCCCAATAATTATCTGCCCCAGGATTCCATCCCCCGAGCCCGTCCTCCCCCTTTCTGCCAGGGTGGGAGTCGGGCTGAGTGTAGCCGAAGGCAGTGTTAACGGAGGTGGCAGACATAATGGCCACCCCACCCCCAACTTGGCCCTCTGTACTTTGCAGCCCACAGGGAAAATGTTAAGTGTCAATCGCCCTGATGGGTCTCATCTCCGGACTTTGTGGCTCAGGAGGAGGAATGTTAAGTACCGATCTCCCCTGATGGGCCTTAATTTCTCAGGTGATTTTTGATCACCCTGTTTACTTCTCGACACTCCCGTCACCACGAAGGAGGGATCATTGTCTGGGGTCCCAGTTCCTTCATTGGTCCTGACCTGCATCTCAATTTTAATTGGCTATTTTATACTCTGGCCACGCAGTGCACTATTTAAGCTCCTGCCCCGGTTAGCTCAGGTGTTCTCCCACCCTCGAATGCTAAAGGGCACGTCACGAACCGGTCGGACTGATCCCCCGACCGAGACAGGGAGCTCCCGCCCACGAGACCTTTGGGTGTCTGTGAATTGCCAGCCGAACGATTAAGTACTGAGATGCTGCAGCTGGTCTGCCTCCTCGCTCTGGGTACCACCACGGTGCTGGGACAGGTAATATAACTGATATAGTTATCCTACCTCTCTCCATCTGTTCTTTCCTTTTTTTTATGAAGTCATTTACGTGTTGTCCACAAGTGTAATTAATTCCTATTTGTATCTGGTATAGTTTGCTTTTCCTCTTTGCTTTTTTCTGAGTAGCTGCCTATTACCCCACCTGTAATTTGCACGACCCTTTGCATTGTGTAGTTGTTTATTGCACCATATGTCTCTTCCTTTGCTATTTTGATATATGTTTTTTTTTTATGAGATTACTATAAAATCCCCTTTTTGTTACTCAAATTTGGTGTCTGTCTCCTTGGAGGGTGTCGCCGGTCCATTGCAGTTACATCTCGAACCCCGGGGTTTAACAGGCAGGGCCCAAGCATAATTTTTTCAGGCCCAGTACAAACTTGTAACACAGGCCCCCTCCCGCACACATACCCATTGGAGTTGCAGCCTGGGCCGGACTCCCCAGGGCCTCTAGGCCCGGTAAAGTGTACCAGGTACACAATGTGGGGGCCCTAGCTGAAGGGACGTGCCTGGGAAAGGCACTGCAGCTAATGCTCCTGCTGAACCCCACTAGGTGGGTGGGGGGCTGGCCAGTGTTTAAAGTGCCCCTCGAAAAGTAGTCACATTTAAATCCCTGTGCATGCCCAACAGCTGCAGTACATTCACTAAAAACGAGAGTCCAATAGCACCTGGAAGACTAACAAATTTCTGCGGGTATAAGCTTTCATGGGCTGCAACCCACTTTGTCAGATGCATGGTGAAGTTGTTGCAGCCACAAAAGCTTATGCCCGCAGAAATTTGTTAGTCTTTAAGGTGCTACAGGACTCTCGTTGTTTTTACTGTATACAGACTAACATGGCTACCTCTCTAGTACACTCACTGTTACTGTTTCCTCTCATTCCACTTCATCTATAAAACTAACAGCCTCCCTCTGGCAATTAGAAATCATGCTGCATGCTGAGCCACAATAAATTACAAATATAATTAAATAATGTGAAGGCCCAAGTCTACTTAAGCCTTCTACCAAGTCAACCAATTCAACTAATCCACGTACAGCAAATATTAAATGCAATACTTTATTTTCTACAACTCAACTGCTGATGTATGGTAATAATAATGCACGCAGATTTTGCTCTAAGTCAAAACATACTGATTATTTTCTTCCATGACAACTGAGTCACTGCATTACCAATACTGAGCTGTAAGTATCTTTTGTCACACTGCAGCATTTAGCCCATTGAATTTACCACCAATTACACACACACCCGTGTAAGACTATATTTCAGTCTAAACTGAAAAGGAGCCACCCTAAAGCTATTTAACAATAAAGGACTAAAAATCAATGTAGATTAAAGTGTTCTACAAAGAGTGATTTTTAATTAAATGATTTTAGGACGTCAACAGATAATCATTATCAACAATTACTTCTTCCTGTATCTAAAGCAGAAATTATTCATATCTTAAGAAAATGTACTGATTTCAGTGTCTAGCACGCAAATGAAGAGAAATTTTAAATCTCTGAATCACTGAAGACTTCAGCTCTGCACTCTGCAAGAAGTGAGAAGTGTCTAAAATCATGCTGACAGCTCATGTCCCTTACCGACAATATTTTCTAGTGATGATATAGACCAATATCTGTTTACACAGATAACAGAGTAAATCTGATTTATTTCATTCATGATTAAAATATATTCATAACATTATAGCAGCGTGTGAATGACAGACACTTAACTCTGCTGTTCCATGGCAACTGTATTATTCTGAATCTGATCTTAAGCATTAATTGCATATGAAACTGAGTTGTTAGTCTACACATAACATAAGGAAAAAATCCAAACATAGGCCTTTATCCTGCTGTGAAGCCCGTAAGTGGAAATTTCCTATGAAATACTCCAATAAAACTAATGGGATGTGCTGCATAACAGCTTATGATCTCTACTAGTTAGATGCAGAACATGGCCCCTTCTAGTTTGCTCTTTTGTGCAACTGAAATAATCAAGTTAGTGAAGACTAAATAGTTCTAAAATGTTTTCAGATGAGATTTCTCCATCCTCAGATGTCCAATTCACCTGAGAATGTTGCACAACTAGATTCTGATTGTTCATTATTACGCCTGTATGAACGAGTGTCCCAGCTCTAGTTTGGATAATAATCAAATCAGAGTAACAAGAAGAAACGGTCCAAAAAAAATGGAATTTTTTTGGTGAGAAGTTTACAGAAAAAAGTGTGTCCTCCATCAAAAAAAAAAAAATTAAAAACTCAAAGCTTTTAAAACTCTAATAGCAACATTTTAAATACTTGTAAAACAAAACAAAAGCAAAACAAAACATCTCCTTGAAAAAGTTCACTTGGTTACTTACCAAGGTCTCTTCTTCCTGTTTATTTGGGAATTATTTATGCATCTTCATGTAACAGTGGAGTAAAAGGGTGAGCCTTCTCCCATAGCTCATGTATGGCTAAGCACATTCTGGAGGAAGAGCCATTAAAAGTGGACATTTATCATCTGCAATACTTGAAAACACTATATAATTTGCATATTTTCCACTCCAAGTGCAGAAAATAGTGCAATAAATATCAAATTTTAATGGCAGAATGGCCTGAATGACATTCCCCATTCTACATGATTGAAATATAGCTGATGTCCTTTTTCTGTGACTATCATCCATTTGTACTGACTGGTGTATTGAACTCCAGACACACTGCAGTGGGCTGGGGGATCAGCATTGCCTGAACTATGGGAAATCAATTCTATCAGAGGATATCATCCTATTGTCCTGTACTGGATGGCATTAGAGCTGCTCAAATATTGGTGACTCTTTTGTCCATTGTGGAGTAACTGGCCTCTGACACACATTATTACTTATATAATTATGCTAAAAATATTGCTATTGGAGACTTTCAAGGTTAAGAATGTTAGTCCTGATGTACACACAAGTATGCAATAGCAAATAGTTACAGACTGCGAAGTTCCATTTGCTCGATTATCTCCACATTAGAACATTAACAGAGAAGTACTACAGACTAATGCAGTTCATAGTAGACACTAGCACACTCATAGACTCATAGGTCAGAAGGAACCAATATGATCATCTAGTCTGACCTCCCGCACAAGGCAGGCCACAAAACCCTACCCATACACATTTATAACAACCCCGAACCCATGACTGAGTTATTGAAATCCTCAAAAGTGAGATTTGAAGACCTCAAGCTGCAGGGAATCCACCAGCAAGCGACCCATGCCCCATGCTGCAGAGGAAGGCGAAAAACCTCCGTGGCCCCTGCCAATCCGCCCCGGAGGAAAATTCCTTCCCGACCACTGCACACAAGAACACAGCCATCCATCCTCACTATGGCTCATTAAAGACAGAAGGATGTGAGATAAGAAGCCGTAAGTCAGAAATCTCAGAAGGGCTCATGTAAAAGATTTTTTTCTGGGGGGCGAGAAGGGGGAAGGAAGGGAGGGAAGAGAAGCTTGTTACCTTAGACAAAGAAAGGAGAGATCACATTTATATCATGCACAGTCCTAACAGTTGCTATGTCATTAACATTCAGATTCTCTCATTATGCTGAAGATCATCTGGTGAAGATAAGTATTCCTGGTCAGTGATGTGAAACCCTCTGGTCTCACTTTGAGCATAGATGAACCACAGTGAGCTTACCAATCAAATGAAACTACGTTTTCTGACTACCATAGAAAAAAAGTCAACCAAAAGTTTAAGCACTTTGTTGAATTAGGATATAATGATCTGACATATATCCAAAATTATCTCCAACGATGGCAGTGCTGACGCCATAGAAACAGGCATTACGGTGCAAAAGAATCATTATAGAACTAGCTTCACGAAATGTAAATCAAATGAGTTTTCTTGAATATAAGGCAAGAGAATAGAGGATAATCAAACATTTTACACATACGTATTACTTTGAAAATATTTATTAGGCACTATCCAATGAGCCGTAACATATTTTCATTGCAGGTGTGGTGGTGATAGCAATCTGTTACTTACAGAGGCAAGTGACACATTGCAGAGCTCATGTTACCAATTTTAATCTATTATATACCTTTGTTCATCTGGCCCATTTTCTGCCTACAAATTCATCCATGCTGGAACTACTTCTAACATTTCAAACCTCTGTCATTTAAAAAAAAAAATTAACCTGTTTGGGGTGAACCTCCCACCCACCCACACCCACAATGTATAATTTGTCCTCCAAATTGCTCTGGCCTAAGGCCCACGACAGGCTATATTCCGTCCTGGACTAGTGACAGGTTTATGGTCTAATATCTCATGACACATCCTTACTAGAAAAGGAAATGTTTCAAAATATCAGACTTCAAAGTTGTCACATTTTTATGAAGAGTAAGTTCTATTTTAGTGCTTAATAATTAATTTTTCCCCCTTCCCCCAGAGGTCTATACAGGGAGACAAGTCTGATGACATCTTGGTGTACAGAGACAAAAGTAGTCTCACCAGAAAAATATGTTTAGAAATGTTTTAGAAAATGTCAATTACCTATGATTTATGTAAGACATACAGGATACATAATGGTGTACTAAGAGTTTTACTGGCACTCATTTAGAATACCATATAATGTAGTAGCTTTGCCTCTATATTCTGTGTTGTGGTTTATCCAATCTTATGCCCATGAAGACTTTCAACCATCATTTTGCTCTCTCTTGTATCCTCTCCCGCCCCAGATTAAATCATCTCATGATTGTACATTTATACATACTGAGTTTTCAACCCATCCCCTCTTTTCCCTAAACATTAATATAAGGGGATAACAGAAAGCAGATGACACAAGAAAAAAAATGTGGATTCAAGAGTTTACTGCTTTTCACAAAAGTTAGTATAGTCTCCAGAATCCAAGCATTCATTTAAAATGTTTCTACTTCATCTGTAATCAATGCAGTTCTGTTTCATCCTCAGACAGACATCTCAAAGGACTGTTTACATGAAGTCTCATTTATTTATTTATTTAACTATTTTTGACGGCTACGCTAGTTTGTCCACCACAGAAAGACCTGGCACTACTCACTGATACCCAATTATTTCATATTACGCTACAGTACAATGTGAACTTTTGCTTTAACCTTTATTTTCAATGAGAAGTAGTCTGGGATCAAATAGTTATCTCTAGACGCTATAGGCCAATTTAATTCCACCAGAGCAACAATCTAATTTACATCAATTGTGGAACTGGCCCTATACTTTTTCTGTTATGTATTTTTTTGTTTATTGGGGTTTTTTGTTTTCAAAAACTATAACTTAGTTGCCGATAATTCTCAGGAGCACCTATGTCAACTCATGGTTCTGTCCTCATTTTACAAAAATGACAGTGGAGATGTACAGTTTCATGACTCAAATGCAGACCCCTGTGCCTCCCTGCTGAAAGTAAAATTAAAATTGCTAACACAACCATCATCATAACAAAATAAAAACTGTATCCCAGGTAATACATTGCCTTCAGTTTTCATTAAGTATCTCTAATATCATGCAGCTAGCTCTCGAGGACCCCCTCATGGCCCCGCTCTGCAGCACCCAGCCTCTGTTTCTGCCTCTTCAGGGCCCTTTAAGAACTCACAGTTCAAAGGTGGCCCACAAGGAGTCTCATTTATTTGGGCCTCTAATACATACTGGCCCTGTATCACCAAGCAGTTCACTGTCTCTCCTGCTTAACCCAAAATACGAACTCGCACAGCTTTCATCCCAGGTGCCATTTACATGGTCTGCCAGGCCTCTCTGCCCAGAGACCTCTCTCTCTCATTCAGCTTTTTTCCATGCAACACTGGTAGACCAGGTGGCAGCTCCTGCCAATGTTGTAGGCACCAGCAGAGCACTTACAAATTCATAGCTGGAAACCAGACCAACTCTCCTGTATGTTACTATTGTTCAAGAAAGGTGCTAAACCTGTAAGAATATGTTCAGTGTTCATATGCTATAAAACGCTCCTAAACTGCTGTATGCATGAGTCTTACTTGTAAAGTCTGTATCCCATGATGTAAGGTAATAGGTAAGTTTTGCTTTATAACTGTAAAAATGCCTGCTCTGAACTTGTGAACCCAGGCTGTCAAAGTGGTTTCCCTGCCCATCAAGAAGGACTATCAAAACTAAATGGGCTATTGTGGAACATCACAATACAAAGACTTGGTTAATGGTCCTCTGACACCATAAAGGTGCTAAGTGCAAGAAAGCTCATCCCATCATCTTGAATTCTGGAAGAAGGAAATAAAGACAGCTAATGTGAACATTCTTTTTATTTCTTTTCTGTTTAGACTCTCACAGGGCTGGCACTAGAAAACAGAAGTTGAGATCCTCAGGGTTAACCTGCATTAGCACTAAAAGACATTCAGTGCTGACAGATTACAGCATCTCCGTCACCTTTTGGAACCACATAACTCATTTATGGATATATGTTGCCTTCCGTAACCTGTAAATAACTCTGTCATCTCTTTTCCCTAGTTAATAAATCCTTAGTTACTTTGCTATAGGAATGGCCAGAGACATGGTCTTTGGTCTGAGATCTGATGCACAAATTGATATGGGGTAAGTGACTGGTCTCTTGCTACTGGAAACAACCTACATCTTTTGTGATTTTTGGTGTATAACAACCACTATCACTAAGTCCAGCTTGCCTGGATTGGAAAATAGACTGGCATGCCCAAGGGTATTGTCTGTGACTCCATGATAAGACTGTTATAGTGCTTCAGGGGTTCACATTTGTTACTGGGTTGGTGAAATCTATGACAGAACATACAGCCAGTTGGGAGCATCTGCCCTGCCTTTTGACATTCTGCTTTGAGGTCGGACTCTCGCCCATGAACCACTCCAGCCTGAGTGACATAGCCTATAGAAGACTTTTTGCACCCTGCAGCATCTATAAAGATACCTGCAGCTTTCTCAACTTTCACCCTTTGCTACAACTTCCTGCTGCTTTTATCCTCGGATCACCTGATTCAACGCAGGTGTGGCTTATCCTGTAATCTGGGCTGGGTTAGCCCCAGGCTCTCCAGTCCCTTGGGCAGAGCACCCTCTTACAGGATATTAAATAAGTACAAAATACACTCAAAATATATTCCAAATAAGGTGCACTAACAACATAAAAATTTACAATGCAGCTACAACTGTACAGTCTGTTTCATCATCAGTTTATCAGAGCAAAAGTGGAGTGTGAACTTGATCACGGTTTGCAAGCGCCTATACAGCAAGCTACTGGGCACTTTAATCTAACACTAAAAAGCATAACAAGAGCCAACTACTGGAAGCTAAATTAGAAAAATTCAACCTCAAAATAAGTTTCAACTTTTTAACAGTGAGGGTAAGTAACCAGTCAAGCAATTTGCCAAGGGAAGTGGTAAATTTGTCATCACTTGGAATCTTTAAATTGAGATGAGATGTGCACCCCTTCAATCACAAGTGACTAGAGTTCATTCAGGTAGCAGGAAAGAACAATTCCCTGCACTGCAGGAATTACTGGTTGAAATTCTACAGCCTGAGTTAAGCAGGCTGTGAGACAAGATGATCACAGTGGCCGTATCTGGTGTTAAAAATCTATTAATTTACTTTACTATTCTCTTATCGATTGTAAATACATTTAAATGATCCTTTAAATGTTGGGGCAGAATTTATATTTAAACAAAGAACACAGTGGCTGCATTTTATTTTAATGTTTATTTTGAATTACTCTGTGCACATTTTAACTTTTAATTTCTCTCTTTGAAATTGTGAATCTCAGTCGTACACTTCGAAAAAGATCCTAAACCTGGTCATTTAAAAAAAAAACTAGTTAAGAGGATTGCTAGTGTTCCTTTTAGAAAGTTAATTATACCTCATTTTCTATCTTATTAAAGTAAAATAGAAACTTAGATCTAAGATTACATTTTATGGAAGTGGCATACATTTATTTTCAGATATTTTATTTGCTAAGTTCATTTATAGGACAAAGGTTTTCATACTTGTGTTGGCCAACACTAACCGTTTATCACATCAGTATTATGACTGTTTAAATAAGTAAGGAGATAAGAGCAACAGAGCGTAGAAAATAGAGCCCATGTTATTTCCCATGATGGACTAGAATCCTTGCCTTTAGTTATGGTGGTGGACTCATGTAATCACTGAAATGTACTTCACTCTAAAACTTTGAAAGCCTGCTTTCAATTACAGCTGAAATAGCACTTGAGATGCAGTTTTTGATAACATAAAAACTAACACACTGCATCCAGCTGTTGGCAGGGAGGAATTTTTAATTTCACAGTTGGTTGAAAAATACACTAGAGGTGAAGAAAAGAAAATGCTGTAGCATCCTACACCTGGGCAACAGAAATATACATCAGTCAACTAGGGGACACTCTACTTATCTTCTCATGACAATCTGTAATAAGTAACTCATGCATTCATATATCAGACTATATTCCAGAGCACATAAAAGCATATTTATATATTTAACTATAACTAGACAAAGTGATTTCCTTGTTTAATTTACTTTTATTCCCTGTTGGAATTCTTCTTTGACTTCCCTTGTCAGGTGCTCATACTTCCATATTCTGACCTCTGCTGTGGATCAAAGACAAATGTTGCTCTATGAGTATGCCTGAAGTTGAAACTGCATATGGACATTCTCCTCTGTGTAAAACTGATGGAAAATCTCCATAGAACAGACATATAAAATATACTCCGTTTTCATACAATTATGGTACCCTAAATCAAACCTCAAAACTGCTACATAACGCTCTGGATACAGCCTTATGTCAACAGAAAAAGAGGTTGCTAACAGTAACTTTGTTAAATCTTTGAAGAACACTTCATGTATAGAACACTGGCTGGTAGAAAATATTGGAGAAAATTCACTGCCCAAATGAAAATGTTTATGTTAGGTTGGATTCTTTAACAATACAACTTACAGCAATCGATAAAAGTATTTGAAGATTATAGGCAAAAAGAGGACCTTTCTTGTAATCATTTGACCTCATAGCAGATGAACTTAAAAAAACCCACAGCTCTGACTGTCAAGATAATTTAAATCAAAAAGAGAATTAGAGCAGTGGGAAGGCAAAATTGCTAGAAAGATTTCAAGCCTTGCAGGGGTTTTTATTTGTTTTGTGCAAATACAGTATTTCAATGAAGTATCTAAAGCTTATCATAATCTCTCCTTTTGGATGCTTCTGTACGGTTACCCATTAAAATCCATTGCAAAGACAATTCTGATTGTTTGTGGCACATACATTCTAGAGTAAAAAAATATTTAAAAGAGCACAATATTACTTTCAAGGACTGACAGTTTCATAGTTAGAAAATAAGTGCCTGTTTGTGGAGGAGAAATAAGCCTCCCACCCTCCCCACAAATTATGATGCAGCTGAAGATTTTTGGATGGGGTAATAATTTTTATTTGTTTGCACCAAATACCCAAAGTTTTCTAGCTAGTTTAAATTAAAAACAAGGTTATATCACTCCAGCAACAAATTCTAATTGCTATTCAGAATGGGACTCAGTGACATGCAAACAAGCAAACTAAAATCAAGCAGAATAATAATTAGAACAGAAATATAATAAAATAAATAACGTCTAAGATTTGTCTAAAAGACAACCTACAGTAACAAAAAATCAAAGATGAGAAATTTCAAATGTTGTAACATTGTTTCATTTTTATAATTAAAGTGACCCAACTCCATTTTAAATTAATAGAAATACAAACTCATTGGGCCTGGATGTAAAATGTTAACCGCTTTGTAGCAACATCCAGCCTTGTCTTGTCAGGAAACCCTGTCATAAGCACCGGGAGAATCACAGCAGGTGTTAAGTACTGGAAACAATCAAAATGCAATCAGTATGTGGCCTGTAGGCTTTGGTAAACCTGTATGGGCCCTCTGTAACTTGAAACCCAGTAAACTCCATTTAAAATAATATTCAGACATGTATTGCAATGAGTGATTCTTTGTCAACAGCAGACAACAGCTAGAGTAAATCCACAGAAAGAGCACAACTGCCCTAGCAGGAGGCCTGAAGTCTGTCTAGCACATAGCTGGACAATCAGGAAAGATAAGATCACGTTTGGCTGTATCAGGATGCAGCCCCCGATCACCTCATCGCTCTTAGGAACTTCATAATTGGCTAAAAAGTGGGCATATGGCTGTGAGGAAGAGAATATAAGGTGATCATAAACAAGAAGTAAACGGAGAAGTCCCGTATCTTAAGGAAGAGCACCAGAATAGCTGTACGTGGAGGCCTGATCTACCTACCCGTCTCTCCCCAGTTTGCCGCTCAAGCCTGAGTATAGAGCGTGTGGCTGTGAAACCTGAGTGACAGTATATTCCACTCGGGCGCAAACCCGGGAATCGAACTAGTAATATAGGAGTGATGCTTTGCTGCTGACAAACCTCACTGTTGCAGTGTAAGTATAATTGTGTAAGTATAACTCTATAGTGTAAGCTAGCTTTATAAGTATAATTGTATAGTTGTAACTGTGATTGTGTTTTAAGTAGTTAAATTGTTGTATTAGATAAGAATTAATGGTGACTTTTAAATTGTAATTGTTGATTTATAGATTGTTGCAAGTAAAACAAAGTTGTATGCAAAGCAACCCTTGTCGCTCCTTATTTGAGGGAGCCATATAATCGAACCTGACAGCAAGCTGGTTCTTGTTGTAACCTCACCAAAAAGGAGGCTTCTGATGGAAAAGAACATGGCTCCTCAGTTACTCACATTCATTTTCCGAATGGGACATAACCTTAACGCCCCCCAACCTCAATTGTACCAGTGAGACAAGAGGAAGTAAGGATTAGTTGTTGATATATTCTTCAGGATCACACTATATCTTTACTAGAAAAATAGTTATGTTTTTCATCCACAGGAGAAGCTTTAACAAAATTGATTCATCTTAATGAGGCTGAGGACGAAAGACCCTGGCAAACGTTGTCTAGATTTTTCAGGTTTATGACAGTCTTCTCAAGACAAATGTTTGCAAATAACATACTGACAGTTATATCGCCATCCTATTTGTATATATCAGAGGAAACAGAATCTTACTGCACATCTCCAAATGACAAAAGATTAAATTACTAAATCACAACTACTCAGAAGAATTAGGTTTGTGCTTTATTAGTTATAAACTGAAAAACTTGATTCAAACTTTTTGAAAAAGTTTTTGAAACAGCAAATAGAAGTTTTTTAAATAACTAAATTTGGGTAGCTGTGAAACATGGCAGCAGCCGGGGTGTAAGACATTTTGGCAGCCTTTAGTTTCAGAAAGAGCAAGCATTCTACCCTCATCATGTTGAGAGGTCAATCCAGATTGTTCTCTCTTTTTAACCCTTAATAATAAGCAAGAGACAATCTGAGATCAAGATGGCACTGCTTCTTGAATCTTAAGTGTAGAATTTTAGTGTTGGCCTACCTCTGGTCCCACTGAAGACAATGGCATTGTGCCATTGATTTCAATGGACGCAGCGTCAGGCCAATAATGACAGTTTTTGAAAATCCGACCCTCATTTTGTAATCAGATTTATTTTTATTAAATATGCAACCATATTAAGAAGCCTCATTTAAGAAAACTGAAGAAATCTCCTAATTAAGTATCTCTTTTTAAATATGCTATTCTTGATTAGACTTTATATTGTACTCAGTATGCAAGAGGTTTCTGCATTGTACTAATGTATCAAGAGGCAGTAACACTCATATAATTGCTTGCTTTTTTGCTTGATTAATTAGTTTATTAACTGCTTGATTAGTTAGTTTGCACAGTGCTTAGAAAAATGTAAAGCAGTATAAGTGCAAATTAATAGTATTATTTATGTAACATTCAAGTGCAGTTGCAATTGGTGCGTGAATAATAAAAACTATAAATATAAATACATACACTGGTGAAGAAACTGGCTTATGTTACTTGAGGAACTTGCTTCAGGGGGAAAAAGAACTAGGAAACAGTCACGAAATAGCAGAGAAAAGTGACAGTGCCACTGGATTGCAAACTAGCAGTAATAATTCCATCATCCAGGGAGAGAAGATAGTTCTATATTTTATTATGAGCTTTGCTGAACACCATCTTGGACTACCTCATGAATTAGGTGATATGATTGCAGCTTTAAGGCAGTGAGCTTAGAAGTATGAAGGTGCGTTTGTAGGCACTTTCTGAGGGCTTGATGAACCCATTCTAACTGGAACATTGGTTATTGCTGTCACAATGACTTAGGAGCTGAGTGGTAAAGGGAAGACAGGGTATTTATCATTTCTACCAAGTCTAAGATCATGCATAAATGGATGAAGCAAGCTGAAAAGATTATTATTCACTGATGGTGAAAAAAGTGGGAGAAATGGACAAGGTGTCTGAAGCATGGAGAATGGAGAAAAGAAATAAAGATGCACTGCTTTAAGAGAAGAAGTTTCTGGGACTATGGAAACACTTGAAAAGCAAGGATGAAAAAAGAAATCCTAAATAATTTACACCAAATGTCACAAATTCATTATGATAAGATTAAAAAAGATAGAAATATTTTGCAAGTAGAACTAAATCCTTCTGAAATATAGTTTAATTTCATGGGTAAAAAGTAAAAAACAAACAAAAAAACCCCTCTAAGAACATAAAAGTGTAAAATTCTATGGAAGAGGACATGACAAGTCAAATCAATTTCTCCATAATTGTAAGACAGAACATTAATAGTCTTACATGAAAATTATTTCCACAATAGTCAATATTGAACTTATATCATAAAAACAAGTTTGTAAATATACATGGATTAAATTGTAAAAATATTCATGGGGTGGGTTTTTAAGGTTTCTTTTCCCCAGTCCTCCCAAATATATAAAATGACTTGCAGAGAGCCTTTATAAAAACAATTAAATGCAGCTAAGTGTACAGCACATTGTATCAGAAATTACTTTATGCAGCTGTATACACAGAGCAGGCTGGAAACTCTTCTGGGATGCGCATCCTGAAAGGCAGATTTATGCAGAGTTAAATTATCATCATCAGAGCTGAGTGAATAAAGCAAAAAGAGTCCCTTAATATTCATCTGAATTTCTAAATGAGTTTGCTTTGGCCACATGTGTGCCTCTTTTGCTTTGCTTTCTGTGGACATGTGTTACTGAGTTTTTTGTTGTTATTTGAAGGGAATTAATATACTTTATGTTAATGACATGCATTTCTAAATCTGGAGCCATTAGAGCAAACATGGATGAGTCTCTTTAGGGGCTCCTTGCTGTAACAAGTTATTTTCCTGAAGAGATCAGTGATGGGTAGTCAGACAATTTTATCGTTTTGGAAGAAGTGGCTATTTTTTTGTCCTCCGCAACAGAACTTTAACGTGCATAATAGAGCAAGGTTTTGACACTATGTCTGTGGATTTTAGGACAATTTTGATAGATTATTTTTCCTTCAATATACACAAACCCTGCCCCGATTAACATTAATAGGAGGTACACATACACACGTTACAGGGAGAAAAGACCCTTCTTTCTTTGGTTCTGTTCTTTTTTTTTAAATCTGTTTCAGTAGTCTCTCTCTTTAAAGCCACCATCTACTTGCAATCTAAAACCCACAGTACTTCTGAAAGCTAGTCAGGTACTGGAGCTCTGAGAATTAGAAGCAGTTTTCTCAAGTGTACAGAGTTATGTGGAACATCTTGCATTTTGGCCAAATTAGGCTGCCCATTCCATTCTTCATTGGAGGAAGGATGGGGCCAGTGGGAGGAGGGGACACAGACCGGGAATTCCATCATCCAATATCCTGTAGCATAAGGCAAAGTTCACTTAGCTGGGAGCCAAGCGACCGTGATGTCAAATCTCTACTGACAACTGTTTATATGGTATGCCTGCCACAGCTCTTGCTACTAACCACAGCTTCACATCCCCAACCTTAGAAGACAGTCAAGAGTTCAGTATGGCATCCAAGCCCTCAGCTAGAAAGTCTCCTCTCAGCACCATTACAGCAATATAGGCCAGGTCTGGGTGAAAGACCAGGTTGGTTCTAAGGGCTGATGTTCCTCCCTCTGTTGGAGGCTGTCTGCAGACTCAGTCAAACATCTCTCCATCCATTATGCTCAGGTCACATTTTTAAGTTTTTGTCACAATCACGAGCAATAGACTTTTTTTTTTAAATGAAAGCTAATATTCTGACATCATTACATAACACTGGGGTCTGGGGCCTACAATGTATCTGAATGGCACTGAAGAGGAACCGAGCCTGTGGAGCCCAGTAGCCCCATATGATCATATTTTGAACATACACAAGGTCTGCTGTGAGTGGCAGTTCATTTTGACATCTCACATGTATGGAGGTTGGCTTGTGGGCAGAGACTGTGAGCATACCTTCACGACTGTCCCTCCCCCACACACTAATTTTAGCCCCACCTTAGGCATAATTGCCATTAGGACCAAGCTCTCTAATGCAGCAGACCCAAGTCTTATCCACTCAGCCACATCATCTTTCAGACTTAATGTGCCAGAGCCAAAGATGGAACCCAGGACACCTGATCTCCAATATTCTAGTGCGGACTAGCAAAGTAGCTGAAACATACTTTGGGTTACACAACCCTCCCCTCTAATGGCTGATCCACATACAGAATATCAGTTACTCCTGTAGTTCGAGTGCTGGGTCTGACGGTTCAGTGTTCAAACACAGCAAATAATGGCATGTGTGAATGTAATAGAATTTGGTTTGGCAAGGCGTTTTTTTAAACCAGGTTGTTATTTAATTCACCCAGCAAAATATATCCTTAATGGCCTTAGAGTAGAAAATCTGTTTTAATCTGTAAATTATGGTGCAATTTGCTGCAAAAGAGAGGTATGAGGTAAGTGAGGTAATATGTATTATTGGACCAATTTCTGTTGTCTCTCTCACCAACGGAAGTTGGTCCAATCAAAGATATTACCTCACCTACTTTGTCTCTAATATCCTGGGACCAGGATGGCTACAGCAGCGCATAGAAAAACAGGTGTTACACACTGTAGTAATTTTCATGCATTTCAATTGTTGGTGTCACACGACAGATTTGAAAGCTGAGAGACTGGCTGCAATTCTGCTAGTAAAAACACCGCCACCTGTTTGTCTGTATTCATTTCTAGAAGGCACTGTGAGCTAGATGCACCTGAACATGCACTGCACTCCTACAAAACAGTCCTAAATCCAGTTTAACTGGTGGATTAAACTGAATTTAGAGCTGCTTTGCAAAGCAGCCAGTGCATGGTACAATTGGTACCAGTACAATGGGAGCTCCATATGCACAACCAAGGACAGAATTTGGCCCTAAGTTTTTAAAAAACAATTATAGTAAAATAAAGACTAGATGAATTGTGGTCATGCAATGTGCAGTGAGTTCAGTACATTAAATCTCTGAAAAACAAGCTCAAGTTATTATACAAGTCTGTTCTTTTAGAACAAATAAGCAAACTCTAACACAAGGACTACTGTACAAAAACAAATTAGATTTGAGAATGTGCATCTAAGTCAACTTTAGTGAAGATTAATCAAGTTACCCTGTCTAATACAGTTTAACTGATTTAAGAACATCTGATTACTACTAATTAAAACAATTTAAAGCCAAAATGCTTGTAGGGAAAATGCCACTAAATACAGGGCACTATGAAACTAAAAGCATTTAGATACATGTTAACTGAAATTCTGGGCCAAATCCTGAGCGGGTGTGAACTGATGTAAACTCCATTTAAGTCACTGCAGTTACACCAGTTTACATGAGGAGATGATCTGGTCTTTCATCTCTGCTCAGTAAGAAAAACAATAACTAAATCCCAGAGAAAGTCTACCAAGTTTTTATTTGTTATGATACCTGCTAATTTCTCTCTTATGCATTTGGATATGAATAATGGGAAGCTTCTTTTTTGTTTCTCATTTATTTTATTAGTCAAATTAATCTCTAAGCTTAGACAAAACTTAATGGCAAAAATATGCCTATAGCTTCTACACCATTTAAAAATCTGTTATATTGATATTGGCAAATCTCTGTAGTCTCTGCTAAGTTTGTAAATTGTTTGCCATTGCATATAAAAATGGCTACATCTGTTTTAGTGGAAAAAGAAAATCAATGTATTTTTAAAGAACAGAATTTTTGCAGTCAACTGGACAAAGTCCAAAGTCTACAAATCATGTTTTCTTCACCTAAACACAGCCACCTAGGTAAAGAAAATATGATTAGGCAAAGCATGTATTAACACTTTTTGAAGGAAGAGAATTAAAATAAATACAATAGGCCCGATTTTCCACTGCCCCACACTTTGTGTGGTGATTTTGCACTTGTGAAAAGTAAGAGTCAAACATATGCAAAGTGCTACCAAATCATAATGGCTGCATTTACATCCACTTTACCCAAGTGTAGATGATTACACAAGGTGCAAGCATGCGGAGTATCAGGCCTAGCATGTTTAGTAGGAGCCCCACTGAATTCAGAAAACATCCACCACAGTAAAAACTCCATAACATGCTACAGAAGGCAACCATTTTACTATATAACCATGTAATGACTGTGTATTGATGAGTGGCACGATAATTCACAATTCAGGTGAAGGTTTTCTAGCATAATCCTCAATCCCCTGGATTTGTCAGGCAGAGACTTGACAAATCTATCTGGAAATAACTTTTCAATGGCAAACGCAAGGTTTGGAGGACAATTTTTCTCCTTCCAGGCTTCTAGTAACATCACCACCTCTTTCTAAAGACAGCTGCTGCCTCTTGCTCTTTTTTAGGCATTTAATAAAAGAACACTGACAGTGATTTCCATTGTCACTATGAACAACTCCTCTTCAACAAACTCTCTTAATGGGTAAAGGGTCTTCTCTTTTTCTCTCAGTTCTAACACATGCAAGAATTTTCATTTCCCTACAAGAATATTCTTGCCTAACTGGAATGTTGTCCTAAAGAGTCACTACTATCCTGTCAGACTCTCATTTTAGTCACAGCGGTTCTCCGAAAGCATGCTATTTAAAAGCGTGCTTGTTCAATCATGTTTTCAGAGACTGATAATTCAGAGGGCTTTTCTCATCAAATACCAAAGAAGAGATTAATCAATGTACTGGGAAAATAGGAATTGAGTGCCTCTGACACTAGCTCTACGTAGTGTAGAGAAAGATTTCTGAATATGCTCGTACTGTACATGTTCTCACTAGCCTGGTGAATTTGATCCTTGGTGTCACATTATGCGGTACTGACAGTGTTGCAGCACCCTAAGTAACTTCCTGTTATACGTAGTTTGCTAATACTTAACATTACATATGCATTATATACATTTTATTTATGACCATAAAAGACTGTTTACACGGTGTGGATTGCTCAGGTATTAAAAACAGTTGGCTCTCATGCCTGACTGAAATATGTATATAGAGTTCTATATTTTTCTTCCCAATTGCTAGTTTCCTTCCAAGTATGCTGCACAGGGAGCTTCTCTGCCCCACCGCAGTCATGTCCTAGTGATGAAACTGCCCAATCAGAAAAGTTAGCCTGCAATTTTCTATTTGCAAAAAAAAGGCTTCTCAATGCAGGATAAATCTTTTCAGTGGATACAGGTTACTCTGATCCAATACATGATGGGCAAGTTTCTCCCCCCACAATATTTCAGAAAGGCTCACCAGAATGGTGAGTGAAGTCAGAGACTCCTTTCCCACAATTTCTTGTAGAAATCCATCAGATAATTTTCTAGTTTGAATATTGCACCACAGTAATTTGGCATCATATTTCTGGCCTAATGTTGTTCATTTGAATTAAATAGTTCAGTAACTAAAAAAATAAATAAATTCTGTAACAGCCTTGTGAATATCTGAAGTATTCAGAAAAAGTAAACAAGAAATTTGTTCTTCTAATATAATGCTAGTGTGAGGAGAGAGAGAAATCATCAGACAGGAGTTTGATGGAATGTGCATAAAATTTGATTTTTGCAGGATAACCACAAAAATACATAGTGTTTCTGGCCAACGAATATGTATGAATTCAAATAATTTAAAAAAATGTTTTCCTATCAAATAATTTCTCTGACTGGCTTAAGGCATTGACGCAAGGAATTAACCTGCCTACCACATTTGGAACCAAACTCATAGCAACATGTCCTGCTTATTACAATCCTTACATAAGACGCAGTAGTGTTGTCATGTTGTCATGACATTATAATCAACATTAATTATAGACATCTATTACATAGAAACATCTATAATGCAGCCATTTGCTTTAGAATAAAATTTGGTATAATGAAATCTCACCAGAAATGTGTTATAAATGATTCAAATGAGGTTTTGTCTCTCCAAAAAATCTGTTACTTGATTTAGATGCTGTATTGTGCCTTTCTATAAAAAAAGCAGCTTGGATTTTTTCAGTTAAAGTTCTGCAGACCATCTGTGCATGGAAATCAGCTCCTATGGGTATTCTACCATAAACCAGAACTATTATCGAGTTATTTCATTTAGAAAAGAGGGCTAATACGTATGCTTACATATGCACCAATAATTTCCAACTATAATTTGACAAATCTGGTCACAGTGAATAAAATTTGAATTTAAGAGTCCTACACAATACGAGAAACAATAATAAAAATAATGGCCGCTTGCACTGGGTGAAAAACTTCTCTAATTCTAGGTTTATTTGTGGGACAAGACTAGCTTATTTTGCATCTTTAAAAATCCAGAAATATGTGGTTTAAATAGTGAAAACGTAAGTCTTTTCTTGAGCTCCCAGACACTTTCACAAGAGATTTTTCTCTTCTTGGCTGGGTCTACACTGATGGCAGCAAATTCGCCACCGTCACATTGATTGCTCTGGATCAACTGAGCGGTCTGTATAGACGCGCTCAGTCGATCCAGGAAGCGACGCAGGAAAACCACCCCCGTAAGTGGAGTAGTGCTGCGTCCAAGGGAGCGCTGTTCCCTTCGACGCAGCTCAGTATGGACGCCGCGCAGAGGAGACGCTGCAAAGTCAATGGGAGATATGCAAGTGATTTGTGTCACTTGAGTATCTCCTGTCGACTGCCGCCGAATCACCAAGGTAAGTGTAGACTGGGCCCTTGTAACACGGGTGACCCTCTTTCAGAAAAGTCCTCAGAGTATCCAACATTATTACACTAGAAATGTGTTTTCACAAATAGTGCTAAGCATATACATTACTAATAGCACAATTAAATATAGGTTTCTTATTGTATAGTCTCTCCTGACCTTAAATGTACTTTTTCTAATGGAAAATTATGTTTGGGTAAGCTGTTTTTTTGTACCACCCGCACAGTAGCACTGATTAACTTTCTAAACCAGGCCTTCGGTTACGTTCATATTCAAGTGACTATGAAAGCATAAGTGTCAAAATAAGAAAAGGAATATCTTTTCAATCTCAAATCAATCAATCTCAATCTTTTCAACTCAATAATTGGAGTTCACCAGCATAAACAAGGGTTTCACCAGAAAAAGCTTGTCTGCTGTACTACCAATATTCAAAGAAAATCTGTAATACAAACATATGTTGACAATTTTTTGTAACAAATTTATTGACATCTTACAAAACCTTGCCACAATACTCTCTAGACTACTTTTGCACTTCAGTATCTTCCATGTATCACACCCTCATGAGGTGCTGCCTGCTAATTACTGTAACTCAAATTACAGCAATTTACCAACCTTGATTGCAATAGTCTATATTCTCTCCAAATAATTCAATTCTCTATAATAAACTCTGCATCTTATTGATAATAGTAGCCATTTCCTTATGCACTGGGCTCTGGAACAAGGACCAGAACGATCACTCTAAGGAGAGATGTTCCATAGGAATTGCCATAACAGATCAGATCACTGGTCCATCCACTCCAGTATCACGTCTCTGATGGTGAACAGTATCAGTAAGTTCAGAAGGTGGCACTGGAAAGCCCACTGTGAGCAATTATGTAATTACCCACACACAGGGGATTTGACTCCTAATCAAATCAGTTAGAGAGTTCCAGGGTTATGCCCTACAGCACAAGGGTATTTCTATCCCCTTTCAAAAAGTCCTATCCAATGTAACTGTTCTCATTATTTATAAAAATGTCTAGGCTTTGTTTTGTTTTTTAAATTCTACTTGGCCTCAATTAATTCTCAGGTTAACTATGAGTTGTGTAAAAAGGTTTTTCAATGAATGGTGCCCTATTCTAGTAGAGGAGCACCCAATTTACCATCTCTATGCCATTCGTTATTTTGTATGCCTCTTATGTCCCCTCTTATTGTCTCCTCTCTAAACTAAATATCTCCTTTTCAATATCTCCATTTACCTCAATATATGTGAACTTAGCACAATTTAATTTTAGAAGAGCAAAAAGGAAATATATTTGGAACTCCCACATTATTACTTGAAATGGTCAAAGAACTACTGAAATAACAGGATCTTGAGATCATACTTGTTAGAATACAAAAGATCAAGTATACCCCATAATAAAGAACTTTCCACATAAGATATTAAACTGGCATTACACTTATTCTCAAACCTGCTCATTAACATAATACTCATACTGAGATGCAGCAGAAATGCATTAGCTGGCAATTTTAGCTTTGGTATTGAAGTGGAAGCTACTGAGAACACAGCACTCAAAAGCTGGAGGAATGATGATTAACAGTATAACCAGGATGATATTGATTGGACCATTCACTGGTCAAATAGCTTATGACATATCAATCATGTAAAGAATCGACTTGAATTTTTTTTTTATTATTTTTTTTATAAAAAGGCGTGTACGAGGAGGTGCTGCTCACAAAGCCGCCTTCACCTGACCTCCTAATGCAGAATAGTACCAAGCTGTAGATTTTTCACCACCAGATGGTACACTGGCTCTCCTTATTTAAATCGGAATTGCAGAATTCACACTTCCTCTGAATCACATCCAGGAACAAAGTATTTCTTACGTTTTGCAAAGAGTCTGCACGCTCTACATTTTTCTCAATTGCCACCATTTGTACTCCACACAGCATGCCTTTGTTTATATGCCAAAGAAAGCTATCCCCACTTTTTAAAGTCAGTCATGTGCTTGCAGTCACAAAGCTTCCAAGATCAGGAAAACAAGGTTCCAACTGTGCATATGCCTAAACTCTGCTTGACAGGGGACTGTGTCTTCCTTGGATCTGCTCATTGGGATGAGAAACATAAATGGCTCCCCCGGGTATTGACAGACTCTTTGAAACTGAGTGGGGCTCATATCCTCCCTAGAATGACCGAGAGCTTACCTGTTCTCTCTCTCCTGATTTAGTTTTGTTTTCACAAATAGCATTTGAAAACCTGTCATGTGGTGCGGCAACTCACTTACTCTGAGCTCCAGATGACCACACATTTAAGCGTTAGGATGGTACGTTTTTCTTGTTGCAGACTGGCAAATGCAGCTGGATATTATATTTATTTAGTCCCTTCCTCCAAGTATTCTGTGACTGCTGCTGGGCTACCTGGTTTGTGTATACTATAGTGATCTGCTTGGAAGCTCTTCTTTTTGTCAGATACCTGTTTGGTTTTTTCTTGAACCTGTCTGACTGCGAGATCCTTATGGGAAGAGCTACCTTTCTTTATTCCTACTTGTCTACACAGTGCCCAACACAATGGGGCCCTGATCCTTGATGCGGTTCTAGGCTCTGCCAGAATATAAAAGATAAATAATAACCACAGCTTTAGAGTGACAGAAGTATACTGTGACAGTGGCACATTAAGCGGGCTAAAGCCTGTACACTAATTCAGGGAAGGGATGTAACAGGGAGCAAGGCCAAGATACACAGTATGTTTTTGAAGATAAAGAGGTGAAGGATGCGCTTTAATTTTAGACTGAGGTATTCCCTCGTTGGAGTGCAATATTTTTGCATGAAACAGAGGTGGGTTGGAGGAGGTCAGTCCGGCTGGCTGTGGGGCCCAGTTTAACTTTGGTTTCTTATGGCCAAAGAACTGATGAGAAGGACAGAATTGGATAGGTTTTCTGTTGGTTAATGAGAGAGGGAGTGTTTCTCATTAAAATAAATTTCATGAAACAAGTCACTAAGAGTTGCAGCATTTCATTAGACTAAGATCAATATGATTGAGCCTATTTTTCAAGATCATTGGACACTGCACAATACCTCTTAGGTGCTCTATGCCTTGGTCTAAAGTAAGCATTGATTAGTTTTAACACTTAGGCAGATACTGTATTTTCTCAACATTTAATATCTCTCTAACTGAGAACCAATGTTCTGAAGCACTTTGGTTTCACCATTTCTAATGAGAGAAAGTTAGCCTGGAACTCCACAACAGAGCCACAATTTAAGGTAAATGGATAGGCTGAAATGCGGCCCAGTTACCAACACAGTACACAGAGCAGTACAGACAGATTTTCAAAGGTGTTTAGGTGACCTAAATTCCTTTTAACTCCCTTTGAAATCAATGGAAGTTAGTTGCCTAACCTGCTTAGGGGCTTTTAAAAATTCTGCTAGCCCCCTATCTGCACCATAGGTGCCTAAATATCTCAACCCCTTTGTGGGATTTGGCTTTATTGTAACAAAAAAAACCCAAAAAACAACACAACATAAATCTCAACATAAGCTTCTTCAGAAAGCTGGACTGTTTCTAGCGTTTCCTCCTTGACCCAAACAGATCCCCTCACCATTTTTATGGCATATTCTGCCTGCCAGCCTAACACTGCAGTAATTGCCCTGAAACTTTAATGCAGGGGTTTTTCCATTTGAGCCTACTGAAGATCTATAGAAAAGCAACACATACAGTCTGCCACCCTATGAAACATGTATTAAATTTATGCAGCAAATATATATATTTTGCTTTTATTAAACCAAAGTTGATTTAAAAAAAAAAAGACAATAAATTGGGAAATTACCTTGAGACAAGTGTGTAGCTTTTCCTGTGCAGTCAAATGATGAAGAGGCATTTTCCCTCATTTAGTGGCTCAAATTCAGCTCAGGTTGGTTCTTATCATCAGAGAGCAGTTGAGCAGATGTGATGGTGAGTGTTTTTGTGATAACACCATTACAAACTGTCAACACCCACAGCAAGAAGGTCAAGCTCTAAACAGGCATGAAGACTGAACTACTATCTCATACCTAATAATGTCCTCTCCAGGTATTTTAGTGTACAGTACTGTCTTCCGCTCGCCTTTCTTGGGTACTAACATTCCCTTTTTTAAAAAAAATACCACCATTCCACTGTTTCAAGTGCTCCACACTTCACTGCTTTTTAAATTTTAAAGATAACCATTTTTCTGCCCTGTTACAAACAACTATTACTGACAGAGCAACTCTCTCACTCCATTATCCTTCAGCTATCAGATGAGCACATGGTTAACAATTTGTAAAGGAAAGCATAGCTGAGAGCAGTCATCAAGTACACATACAAATAGACAGAGCAATAATTTCCCAGAGTGCTGCAGCCAACTGTACATCTAAAACAGACACTCTTACATGGATGGATATCAAGAAAGATTCTATTCATTTTCAGTACAGCAAATTTTCATGCAAGCCTCTCTCTCTCATATATACACATGAATTTATACATATTTTACACACACACACACACACACACACTGTGTCTATATATATATATATATATATAGAACTGTGCTTCCCTGCCACAAAGGAACTGGAGTAAGCTTTTATTGAATGTTCCCATTGTTTTTGACAGGCATACTATTGTCATTTTCAAAATAGCAACATTCACACAGAAGAAGTTGTACAGTACTGAGTCTGTGAAAGAAGACATGTCTCACTTGACTCTGTTAACCTACACTGTGTGCCTGAAAAAGCAGCACTAATGGTTTACAAAATAATAGCGGAGTGATAAGTGCCTCAAAGTGGGGCTTCTGAAAAAGGGAATGGACTAAAAAAAGTAAATAGGGGACGTGATACTAGAACTTTGAATGAACACAAGTCCATTGTTAGCTCTGAAGATCAGTTAGGATAATGCTAAACATTTTGAAAATTCCACCCAAAAGGATCAACAGCTGCACAAAACTGATCCAGAAATTAAGAATGTCACATTATGAAAGAATTAAAAAGAGAGTTTACACAATAAAACAACCTCTATTGATGGTAATATCATCCCTTCCAGAAGTCCACCTAACATATAAACTAAGTTCAAAGGAAGTGCCATACAGTAGAGAGAGGTAGGGGTTACATGACTTGAGATAAATTTTCTTTACAGACTGGCAGACCATTAGGTGCATGAAACATACATAACTTACAGGTGCGTAAATTAGTACTGTCCAAAGGGTTTAATCCACAGACATTTATTTTTATGGAGCATGTATTTTTGCTGTGCATGTTTCTTTTTATTAGGCTTCTACTGATAAACTGGCTTGTAGTATATACATCTTAAGTAGGTGACGCAATACACGTGGGAAAAAGGGAATTAGCATAGCACAAGAATAATTCCTTGTTTAGTACGTATACATTTTACACTTTAAATACTCACAAACAACATGGTCAGAGACTTAAGAATCATCCTACTTCCTTCTACAGGGATAATGGGTCCTAATCACCAATAGATGTAGTTCAACTGCATAGAGGAAAGGATTTGATAAGCCCACAACCATGGCCCACCACAGAGTGCAGTTCCTGCACCCTGCCTTGGGCAGTAGATGTTGGGGTGGGAAGTAAGATGGTGATGGTTGTTTTATGGCTATGTGGTCCACTTTCCTTTTTCTTCATAGAAGGATGCAGACCAACACAAACATACAACACAAAATATATATATATTTTTATTACATACCAAAAATGTGTTAAGAGAACACTAGACTGCAAAATCAGGCACTCAAATGAAGAAATGCCAGAATTAAGGTTGCGTCAATCCCTTCTGCATATACATTTTGATCATGACTTCAATTTGCATGATCATATACAATTTTTGCCACATGACTCCTGCCTTATTCACTGCACAAGGATGGTGTTCCCTAAATAGGTAGTTATTCAATATTTCTTTTTATCCTCGTAATATAAAATTATTAATTTCTTCGGGTTTTTTAAGGTGCACATCACTGTCGTATGTGAATAAACAACAAATATTAATCTATCTTCACACCATCCCAGTGAAGTAAAATGAGATTACTACTTCCATTTTACACATAGGGCACAGAATGATTAAATCCAAAATTGTGAAATTGTCCACTAATTTTGGGTTGCCATCTTGAAATACTTAAGGCTGTCTTTTACTTAGCATGTTTGTAGCACTTTATATGTTCAAAGCACAGCTCCCGCTGACTGTACTTGCAGTTATGAATGTTCAGCTTTTCTGCTCTTCAGGGTCCAAGTGTCTTGAATTAGGCACCCAGAAAACGAGGGACAGACAGAAGACAACCTGAAAAGTTCGGTTAAAGGGACTTGCCTAGCATCACATAGGAACTCCATGGCAGAGGCAGCAATGGAATCCAGTTCCCCAAGACAACATTTACCTTCCCTAACCACACAATAATTTTTATTTTTCTGCATTCCTGTCTTATTCACTAAACATCTTTCAATTTCTGCAACAAATGAATCAGGGGTCCTAAAGACAAAAGGCTTATTCACTAAATAACCTCACATTAATTCCCTAAGAACTGTCCATCCTGTGCACTGAATTACGCAGAGGTCCTGTGGAAAAAGATAGGATGTGTTAACGTAATTAAAAATTCTATCACAATGCATACGCTCAAGGGGGTCAGTAAGGTTGCTGGGAAACTAATTCTGGCATTTCCTAATTTAAGTGTTTGGCTTTGCACTTAGCATAGCTTTTCAGTATGTAATAAATATACCACCCGCCAGCCACCTCAAAATAAGATTAACTATTTAAATTGTCAGTTAAAACAAGAAACAATTAGAAATAATCTCTCTTTTATGGTCTTTATCGCAGCAATGACAAAATTGGGTCTAGTGCCCTTAAATTCCTTTGAAAATCCCAAAGTAATGTGTTTCCATTCAGTAGATGTCAGATTTTCTAAAGACTGAAAAAACAGTCTGCCAAAAGAATGACTCCTAATCTATAATGTAAAAAGATGGTTTAGTAGTCTTATAACAAATCTGAAACACCTAGGATTCTTTTGGACTACAAGTTCAAATCCCAAGAGGATTAACTCAGCTCTTCATCTTTCCTTCCCAGCTAAGATAAATAATATGTAGTTTACAGGTTGGTCTTTTGGACAGCTCCTAAAAACAAGCTCCTATATGTGGATTTTCAAGCTCCAAATGCATTTTTGAATACAACTGTTGTAATTTTGCTCACAAATCTGGTACTTGCATGAGACATTTATATTTCTAAGTGGCAAAATTACATTCGGTCATGACAAAAGTGTACAAACGCATAACTGCACAAAGTTACATGGACCTCTGGTCTCTTTTCATGGCAAACAGATTGCAAAGACTGCATAAAACTGGAGGTTTACCCCTCTTCCCACTATTGTGAAATTCTTTTTGTCTCTTTGACAGTTGCCCTCCCCATAGAAGACTTGGATAAATTTCAGTAATAAAGTGTTTCCTGCGTGTATATTATTGGTAAAACACATTGGGATATGGAGAATGAAATATTTTTGTTAAAAATCTATTACTGTTATTGATATAATTATTTTAGGTTTATAGTTCCCAGACGATTCTTCAGCTAAGGATATGTGAAAAACAAAGAACGACGGAAGTATCAAAATAAAATTGACTCAAAAAACCCACAGACACCAGCAATTCACTTCTCGGGAGGTCGTCATGCATGCCTGGCTATGCAATAACAGACAGACATCAGAAGATAATACAGGAATTTGAGCCATTCATTAAACAACTTTTAAGATGATGTTTACAAAATTCCTTTATCAGACTATTAGTTATAACTCGAACCATTTTGTGATAATTTTTCTACAAATGAGATGGAATACGGTCTTATCCCGATAACTTCTCAATCTGGGGTAAAAGGGACATTGCCAAGTTTATAATAATGGTTGTTAGGATACAAAGCTGAGCCTCCTTGAATTCTATTGCCAAAAATGGATGCCGAAGATATAGAAGTAGACATGACTATGCTGTTTATTATCACTGCTGACAATTTTAATTAATTTTGACTCAGACAGTTGCTTATCTTTGCCAGAGAATTTAGACTTTGAATCACCAGTGCAGTTGCAAGGTTCCAGAAAGAACAAATTCCTCAAGCTCTTGGTGATGAAGCATGTAAACTACATGCTCCTCAAACTTGGCTGGATTGAGCCTCAAATCAAGCTTGCTATCGTTTATGCCCCAGTTTTGCTCAGACACTAAGACAGGTACCTATACCTTCTGCACTGGATAAAATGAAGCATAGCTACCTATCAGCAGCATACTGCAAGCACATCAAGTCCTGTTTCCTCACATATTTTATAACAGCTTCATAGATGCACACTGATCTACACCATTGTCATTTGTCAGCAATGACTGTAAGATAGCACTGGTAGAGAAAAAAAACGGCTGCAAACCCACCACAGTTTTGAGCAAATTTGCATCTTCCAGGGTATGTTGAGATTTGACGAGAGAAAAAGGCAGACGTTAGCGGTGCAATGAGGAGTTCATTCTTCTGTGTTCACCATTCTGTGCAGGCCTTCCATGGGAGACCTTTTTCTAACTAAATATCAGCCTTTTTCCCCCCGTCAGAAATGTGTGTCAAGTCTCTCTCTATCTAAAGCTTATTTCATTTAAACTGACAGCAATGAACTCTGTGTGAGCCAATTAGCTTGCTAGATGTTTGTCTTATTTGCAGATAATTACTGGTAAGGAAAAAAACTTCCACCAAATAGAAAGAAAGTCTACCTCAATAAAAGCACAGGGAGATGAACTGATGTGACTATGTTAGCGTCTGCTTGGCTGAAACAAAATATTTTGTATGATTTTATCTTACAAAACTGCAACATTTCATTAATGGTACAATGAATGTGTTTCCCTGGTCTATTATATGGCTTTCATGTATTTTATTTACAGTAGGAGCTATTTGACAGAGTATTTATTTAAATTTATTTCATACAACAGTAATGTCAACAGTCCATTGTGTCCAAATTCACAATACGTTGTATTTCATTAAACTTGCACACTCCTTTATGTTATAAATAAATGTGTTGCTATGACTAGAAAATGGTTTCACATTTTGCAGATACATCTTTGGGAGCCAAGTATTTATTGCCATTAAGTGCAGTTCTAATCTGAAAAGTGACACGGTACAAGCGGCAGAGTGATATTCCATGTTCATTGTCACACAGTGATTTCCATTTTAGATTTGCTCAGGTTAGAAATAAAAAGTGTGGGTTGCAATAAATAAAGTAAATAAGAAATAAAAAGTCCAGCCTTGTAATATGGACATGGAAATTCAGAATCATGTTGGACTCTTTCCCATCACCAGCCTTGTCCATCACCAGGCTTGCACGCCAAACTATTCACTCAGCGACACCTCTGCGACTCAATTGCATTCAGTGAATTTGCTTAAATCTAACTGGCCAGATGTCAGCAAACAAATCTGTAGATGCCCATGAAGCAATAGAATCTAGCTCACTCTCGCTAAGCTGTGAAGACTTAAGTAGAAGTAAAAGTAAAAAGGCAAAAAGAATTAATTTTTGTCCTTAGCGTAAGCATGAACCCGAATTCTCAAAGGAGCAGATGTGTTATGATACTGCATTTCTGCATATTTATGTTTTCCGGGCACAAAAGTGCTTCAGGGTGGATCACGCTGATAAATCTCATTTTAGAGCAAACAGTGAAGTCATTCTGACACTTTGTACTGAAAGGCCAGAGATAACACATAGCGTCCTGATCAGCACAGAACACTATACTAGTGTTTTTCAAGAAATGAGAACACTGGATCCACACCGGTATGGATTTTGGCCTCACCACAGCCCAGTTTCATAGCAGCTTTCCAAGCTGGCCTAAGCAGAGCTGACAGAGACCCATTCAGAAGTGCATCGTGGGTGCACAGGCAACCTTCACACATGCTACTAACGGAGCTAGCTCTCGGCCCTAAAGGATAATTTGAGTCTTCCAGAACATCTGACCATGTTTTGCAGGAAAAGAAGTGCAGCTTCCACTTCCTCCTTATTGAAAACCTTTTTAATTGATGTGATACTCTTTGTCTGAGGGCTTGGACTCAAGTCTAGAAAAAACAAAATCCAATGTGTATTTTTATCGAGCATCTCTTTCATTTGTCTAGGTCTCAGTAAGATTCTATCTATACCTTATAGCTCAGCAACTTTAAAATAATTGTTTTTCTATCATTCATTCAAAATTTTTGTAGGGTACTGTTATTGTGACAGAATAAGCTTTTCAAGATGAATAGGGTCTTGTTAGATTTAAATCTAATAATTCAGGAACCAGCTGCTCCATAAACAATTTCAAGTCATATTCACTATCTGAAAGCAAGTAATCTAATATTTTTAGTCTGTTGGGCTCTACTTCGTTGCTAAGGATTTTATTTTCCTTTGTAAGTGCACTAACAGTTTGAGATAAAAAGTCCATTTTCTAATTCCTTCTTTTATAGTCGTTTTCAGCTTTAAAGGTTTTGTTGTTGACCACATCTATTCAAGTTTATTACGTTTTGGCTCACAGAATCCAATTTTCCATCCATGGCTGCAACTGTAACATATATGTTTGGAAATTTTCTGCTAATTTATTCAATAATGCATTTAAATGGTTCTTTTGAGGGTTTTGTTGCAGGAGATGTGGCTGGAGTGTCAGAGGAAGAAACAGGTTTTACATTCAGTTTTGTTTCCCTGTGTGATGATTTTCTCTTTGTGTTTAGGCACTTCAGATTCAGTGGCTTTGTGCAATATTCTGATACTGTTGCTCACACTCACTACTATGCAAGCCCACAAGAACCCAAAATTTTCAAAATCAGATGCATAAAAAAGGGTTCCTATGCTCACAGTGGGCAACTAAGCAACAGCCTGATTTTCAAAAGTGCCAAGCATCCAATAGCTCCCATTGAAGTGACTGCACGTTATGGGATTAAGAAAAGTGTTTTTTTAGTCTCAATATAGCATTTACTCTTTGAGAGGACATGGATATTCAGAAGGTTCGCTTTACCATAAACTCTATTCATTAAATATGCAAACAAGATTTACTTGCCTACCACAAGTTCTTTTATTAAGAGCAATAGTCCTTCCTCAAACTCCAGTGTTGTCATTGTCTTAATATAGAAATCCAGCACCTATTGAAAACTATTAGATAAAGTTTTGGGTTGTTTGTGGGGTTTTTTTAAAGGACTAGGAGATAATATTAGCAATGACTTCACCTGTGGACTAGCTTTTCTCAACCCACAAGAAAAAAAAATAATGCGACCTCTTGTTTAAGCACTGCAAGATGTGCTGCATGCCTCAAAAAAAAGTAAGAGGAATAATCCTTGGATTGAGGAACATACACTCTACATTCATCATGATACATCAAGTGTGAGTCAAACAGAAAAGGAGTGGGAGAAAGGGGAGAGGACGGGCAAAGGTAGTAGTAGTAAAGTTATAACATTAGTCAACAGAGCATGTGAGCATCTTGATGCATCAGGCACTTATTTCTGGTTACTTACCTATCCTCCCCCTAGCTTCTCACAGATAAAAGAGGACATGGAAGAGAAAAGGGTATTTTTAGGAGGGATTATTGAATGTGGTGGGGCTCATTTGGCAAACAGTTTTGGGAAGAGCGTTTGAAGTATGAAAGGCAACACAGAAAAAGGCATGAGTTGCTTGTGAGAGACAGAAGCAAGAGACGCTGAGACTCTGGGAAGTGGAGGGAAAACACATGAGGCTCAGAGAGGTAGGCAGCACTGCACAGTGGTCATTTCTTTTCCAACCTTTCATTATGCAAAGAGAGCCATATTGTTTGCTACCACTTCATTTCTTTGACTAGTTTCTGTTGTGCATTGTATAAATGGCCTTGAATTCTGCCCCAACAAAATATTTTATCCCTGAACTATTTACCATTAAGTATACATATCCATCACAGTAGCGTATTAGTAAACTACAATTCAGTAGAACTAGCTGTCCAAAAGCAGATGAATACTAAATAGCACTGGATGACTAGGTGATGGACCTGGGTTGCATCCCCTGGCTTGAAGTGGTTTCCATTAGATACAAGATTTACCGTTTGGTTCAA
Source organism: Mesoclemmys tuberculata (assembly GCA_007922155.1). Classification (NCBI taxonomy): domain Eukaryota; kingdom Metazoa; phylum Chordata; order Testudines; family Chelidae; genus Mesoclemmys; species Mesoclemmys tuberculata. Next base: position 53,943,159 of record ML675601.1, on the reverse strand, counting down.
TGGCTCTCATCAGCATCCCCAATATAAAAATTGTTCCAGCACCCCTGTTTGGATGATTTCTCTCTGAAATCTATTTGCAATCAATGGTATCACACAGCAGACAACACTGGACTAAGGAATTCACACTCTTGAGCATGCAGTGGCTCTCAACCTTTCCAGCCTACTGTACCCCTTTCAGGAGTCTGATTTGTCCTGAATCACAGCACATTATTACTGAAAAACAGCTGACTTTCTCATTTTTACCATATAATTATAAAATACATCAACTGGAATATATACATTCCACTGTATGTGTATAGTATATAGAGTAGTGTAAACAAGTCATTGTATGAAATTTTAGTTTGTACTGACTTTACTAGTGGTTTTTATGTAGCTTGTTGTAAAACCAGAGAAATATCTAGATGAGTTGATGTACCCCCTGAAGACCTCTGCGTACCCTCAGGGGGAAACCACTGGATTAAAAGAAATTGTTATTGCTTCTCTGAAGTAAAGGAATACATAAATATTTGTGACCCTGATAGCCTAGTAAAAGGTAGAACCCAAACCCAAATCTGAGCTATCAAGTATTTTCACTCAGACCTCGATTCCCTTGATGTAACTAAGCACAATGTCAATTTCTTTGTATTTCTAACAAGCCTCTCCTCTTTACAACTGTAGATGATATAACTGCTTCACTATCACTATTATTACATTTAGGACCGTAAAAACAAAATATCAAGATAAAGACTTATAATTAACACACTGCTTAATAAAGTAAGAATTTTCTGAATCAGATGGATATCATCCTCTGGTTTAATAGGAAATACACAGTATGTCAGAGATAGTCCCAATTTCCTTCCCAAAATTCCCATATTTCCAATCACACTTAGAACTTGATTATGATCCCGCATCTTCCTTGGTGCACATAGGAACATAGATTATCTCAGTCTGCCTACACAAGCAAATAACAGCTAGGGCCTTCACATAATCTCCTGTGACATGAATTGAGAAACTCACTAAATTAGCTGTGTGGAATGATTGAATCACTACAGCTGAGTGATCAAATGCCATTCCAGAACCGGCATCATAGCTCACTCCACTAATGAGACTTTTCTGCTTTAGTGAATCTGTTAGTTTGATTTTCTTTTCTGGCACTATAAAAGTGCTGGAATTGAGCACGCCTGAGAAAGGGGAGCTAAAACGAGTTACTTAATTCTCTAGTTAAAATATGTGTGTGTGAATACAGGTGCCAAGAGGACTCCCTTCACCTCACATTTTCAGCCGCCTCTAAGGCTAGGTCTACACTTACTTGAAAATTTGGCGACAGTCGACGGAAGTTATGCAAGCTACGGAGAGTAGCTTATGTAACGCCCATCGACTTCTTAACTTCCATTGTGTGCAGCGTCTTCACTTCCCATCAACACAGTGCCATGCCACTTGAGGGGGTGGTTTTAGTGCGTCGACTTCTGGATCGATTGAGCGGGTCTTCACTGACCACTCAATCGATCCAGAAAGATCGATCTGACAGTGACGAATTTGAAACCATAGCGTGTACATAGCCTAAATTGTCATGATTTGCTCTTAAATCAAAACTAACCTCTTCAAGGAAACCATATCTTGCCAAGCCACCTTTACCAATTTTAATGGCCACAAAGCAACAAGCACATTCTGTTGCGTAATGTGCGCAAAGAAAGTAAGTAAGTATCTAAAAGTGTTATACAGCTTCTAGAAAAAGAAACCATGACCATACCTATACATCCTTCATCCAAAGTGTAAAAATTTCACTCACTAGAAGCCATTATAGAGAGTAAACAGTGAAGATTTTCAAATGTGACTAGAGATTTGGATGCCCAACCTTTTAAGGAGGCCTGATTTTCAACAATCCTCCAAATACTTCCTACCTTTAAAAGATAATTTGTTTTTTGATTGGCCAACTTGAGTTTCTCAAAGTCCCTAATCATTCTTGAACATCTTAGCTAACATCTCCATATACTTACCTCACAGTTATAACTCAGGAAACACCGTACTTTCCTTTGTATTTTGGACATTATAAAGGCATTTCAGATACCACTGTATTAGACAGACAAGGAGGGTAAGTTAATATCTTTTATTGAACCAGCTTTTGTTGGTGAGACACTCAAGCTTACACAGTTCTTCTTCAGCTCAGGAATATGTACCTATATGGTGTATTATATGGTAATTAGGTAAAATGTTACCTATCTAATGCTCACCACTATAATATAAACACAAACATACACAGGCACTTATTTTTCATTTAATTGATCCACAGGGCTATATTATAGCCCAATGAAACAAATCTTTCTTCTAAGGAAGAAATTTTTGGCATTATTAAAGAAGGCTCACTTGGGACCATCAGCAAAAGAGTACATAATATGGCAAATAATCATATGGTATAATGTGCCTGGTTTGCTATAGAAAGCAAGAAGGATTTTTAATCTTTATTAAGACACATTTGTGATTGGCTAGTACAGAGCCAGCAATAAGATACACTTCCAGAAACAAACTGAAGTGTCAATTTTACCAGATTTTTAAAATACCCCATAAAAAAATTTGTTTTGTGGTTTTCCTAAAGCAGGAGACTATTTCAGGAAATAGGAAGACAAGATTCACAACTCAGGCAGGGCATCAATGACCACAGCAGTGCTGTAGAGTTTAATATATTTTGTTATGTAATATATATATGTTATATATTTAATAAATCCCTCCTGTAACTCATGCATAGAGAGATGGTTTGCTCAAAATTTGATCCAGGTCACAAACCATGGTGAAACCGGGCTAAGTTTTAAGTTTGTAATGAAATCAGAAACCAGCCAAGTTTCATATGATTTGGCGGTTTGTTACAAAAGAGTCACCCAGCTCAAATAATGCTTTGTATCACCATGAGTATGGAGCCCGGTTCAGTAAGAAACTGAGAAAATCCTACATATTAAAACATAGAAACACGAGAGAAACTCCAAAAGAGTCTAAATACAAAGGTGTTACTAGGTGTGTCACAGCCAGAGAACCTGATAAGGAATTGGAATGGTTCAGAGAGAACAGGCTAAGGATAGCAATTTGTACCTGTCAGATCCCAGCTTTTGTTTCAATTGGGCACTCTTTTAGTATAGTAATACTTAATAACCCCTGCTAAATTTAATTTGAATTTCCATTTGGTAACAGCCAAGATAGCAGCTTGTCATTCACCATTTAATAGCCATTACCCTCCATATTTCCAAAAGTCATACAAGCTTTAAAATTTCGTTTCTGAAACTATTCTAGGAAAACTCACAAGGAGGACCATATTAAACCAATTAGAATAAAATGCCTCTAAAATGTAAATGGAAAATGTAGTGTTTTGATTCACAACAGCTAAAATAATTATGCAATCAAAGGGCCCAATTCTGCAAATACTTATGCACACGAATGAATCTTCTCATATAGGTTGCATTTTTTCAATAGGACAGCTCACATTAGTAAGTTAGGTACCTAAGTGCCCACAGGTTCAAGCATAAAATGTGTCCCTATTGAGCTCCTGATCACTCTTGTTTTTAGCCAACCAAACGAGCATCCTTTTTTTCTGCTGCATTTTCATGTATGTTCCTCATTCTGGGTGACCATTGGTAATCTTTTGTGTCTGAATGTTCAGAAACTGTTTCTGAACAAATGCCCAATAGTACCGGGGGAAAGGGAGGGGGAGAGAGAAATAAACACACTTTTGCCAGAGATTTATTCCCCCCAAGAAGGAGGAATTTTGCATTAGAAATCAAACACAAACCCATAGATGTAACATTCCCTTACTCTGCATTCAGTTTTATGTTCACTGTAAGGCTCTGATTTTTTAAAGCATTCTAAAGTGTAAAATTTGACAGCTTGGATGTCAGTAGCACAATTTTGAGAAGCAGTTTTGCTGCTGCCATGATGCTACTGCAGCTTTCTGGTGAAATACTAAGATTTGGGGTGTTTTTTTTTTTTTTTTTTTTTTTTACACAAAGGAAGCTGGAAAGTACACTAAGCCTCAGAAGTTTGAGGCATTACAGCATGTTGAGCATGTTACAGCATGTTGTGTTTCTGCTAGAATATTAACCATAATTTAGGCACTACAATAATACAAATTAATGAATAGATAATAAGAGTGATTGATCATCTGCTAGTGCAACGAGGCATAGCTCTACTGAAGTCACTGGACCTATATTGATTTACAGCAGCTGAGTATCCGGCAATCTTATAATTGACTCCAATGGGAGCAGGATTAAGCCCTTATGTTTCAATGAGAATTGTTTTAGTGTGCAGAATTTTTCATTCCAACAAACAAACATACCTTACGTTACCTTTGAAGAAAGGTAAGTAAGAGCTGACCCAAGGCAATCACCGTTTTCATAACTCTAATTTTTAAATCCAGTTGATTTAAAATTTGATTTTCTTTGAAAGAAGGGAAAACGGAAAGCTGGCCTGGCATACTGGCTTTAATTACAAAGTATCTTTACAATTACTGCTTATTCCAGAGGAAATTGTTTATTTTTAACTTTTAAACAAGCTACGGCTGCAATCCTGTAGCAAAACTGAGCTGCTTTTAAATCTGTCACTATGGCTATGCCATAGCAGCTATGATTATATAGTTCAAGTTTGAAAAGAGAGCATGTTAATCAGTCTCACAGTTTGTACTACACTGGTGGTAAAAATAATACCTCAAAACAATTTCTCCACTAGATACCGTACAGTGTTTGCTCAGCTATATACCAAATACACAGAGATAATCAATGACCTAGAAATTCAAAGGCGGCTATTTTTTGAATTTCACATTCTAAACAACAGCTATTATGGGCAAAAGTGAAGAGCCTCAAGAGATCACAAAATTAGGATGAAAACAATGAATTGCTACAAGCTCGTCTTGCTGTTGTGTGGATTTAGTGACATGTGAACTCTACCATATATCTCAGTGCAGCTGTTCTGTCACAAGCAAACCTATACAAAATACTTTACGTAATGTCTGAATATTGGTAAAGGCCAACTGACATTCAAAGGGAAAAAAAATAGTACAGCGGTGATACACTATAGATACTAACATGCATTTCTGAATAGAGAACATCAACATATATGAAATACCAACACTTTAACAGAACTTGAAGAAATACAACTATGAAACATAATATAAAAGCATTTTAGGGTTCTGATAATAAAAACCACAGCTTTAGAAATCTCATGAGAATTTTCCAGTGTATGCTCATATGCTTATGCTGCATCTTTGGATTTATACTATTGTTCATTTATACATTTATGCATCTATTCTGAACAGCCAAATCCCAGGTCTTCCAATCCAAGCCTGCTCCACATAGAAACTGACACTAATGTCTATAGTGTTGTGAACAACAATCCATGACATTACCAAAGTCTATCCCATGCAAGGCTGAGCAGATGCCCTCAGAGAGGAAATAACAATATGTATTTATCCTCCCTGCCAGATAGATTCTTATGGGGACTTTCCACAAAAGAGAAACATTCACCATAGGACACTTTCCAAGGTGTGTGTTTTGTTTTTTTTTTTTTAAATAAGGAGGAGAAAAATTATTTTATTAAACATCCAATGGATGTTTTACAACCAGAGGCCCTATGTCAGTCTTTCCCAGAACAGGCTCTGGGTGAATTTTAGCCCTGTATTTACAAACACAGAGAGAGTGAAAGACCCAAGCAGCCAAGAGACAAGACACATTATAAAAACAATATAAAATTACATGAAAAAAGTGACAAATAAAATAGTATAGAACACATGCTGTACAACCATACAATATACTTTATCTTGCCCTTTCGACTCCAGAGACAAAATGTATCACTGTATTCCCTTAAAACATGAGAAAAGGAATGAAAAAGAAGTTAAAAGAAATCCCAGAATAAGTTCAAGTAAACCTGCCACAAAGGGCCAGGAGCCAGGAATTCCCTTATTGTAGCTCTAGCCATGGCAGGTAGACATAAAGAAATACGGCTGACAGAGACATCAGACAGGAAAATCCATATTATTCCCACCACCCCAGATGCACAGGAAGAAGAGATGGATTAGCTCAGGGGCAGTGATCTCATAAAGAGATATTTCTCCAAGAAGATGTATGTGCCAAGAGAGACCCAGAAACTGGTTCTGCTTATCAGTCCATTAGACAGACTTGTGGAAAAGAGAAACGATGCCTATGGCTTTGGGACAGACAGAATTTATGACTATGCACCATCCTCAGCTAAAACTCAGAAAAACCCAGGGACCACAATCATAGTGGAATTTTCCATCTGTATTTGAATGGGGGGTGGGAGGGTCCATGTTTTCTCACTTACGTCTTTTTTTTTTTTTTTTAATGCATAATGCCAAGAATTTTGACCCTGTGACTAAATGATAGGGTTCCTTTATAAAAGTTACTGTGCAGTATTTAAAAATTTGAAATGTTCCTTTTTAAATTATAAACTTTTTAAAATAAATTGTCAAGTTATACAACCCTAAAACAACCAGATCCTCTCTCTAAACTCTTCAGAAAACTAGTTGTGCCATGCTGAAGACCGTAACTTTCCTCTTCAAACCCTTGAAGTTGAGTTTCAAAGCTAGTTACTTCACGGTCAAGCTGGTACAATCATTCAGCTGAAATTTAAAGTCATACCACTATACCAGCATAGGAGACAACCTGAACACTAATGATTCTGTAACATATGAACAGAACCAGGACAGACAGCCTAATGCAAACTCTGTAAAGTACCTTTTTGAAACCTCTACAATGACAAGTCAAAGCTCTCAGAAAGATAACCAAATATTTTCCCCGTAAGAGTCAGCTTTATTTGTTGGCACTTTCATGTGCTCGATGAGTGGGCTCCTACAGTTCAAGTCTGTGCAATCTATTAACTTTCTATATACTTCTTTCTGTTTAGAAACTTATATGTTCTCCTGTGCTATGCAACATGGAAGGTAATAAAAACCACTTTACTGCTATGAAAAAAGGTGGGAACTTATGGAGGGGAAATGGAATTACTTCACATAAAAACAACATTTAACTTTTCCACTCACTTGCTGAGAGATAAGCATCTGATACATTCTCCTGGTTCTATTAGGATCTGTTCTATGTCTACATCAAGTGCACTTTACAAGGCTTGAAAAAAATAAATTCCATTCTCTGTTGGGATTTTCTTTGTTCATCTCAATGAGAACAAAGAATCAAGAATGCCACTTGAGAAATCTGTAAACAATTTAAGCAAAATCTAGGAGAACAGGACATGACCAGTAAGCACCCAGAGCTGCAGCTGAAGTCAATGGTAGCTGTGCTTTGAATACATAAAGTGCTATACAAAACTAATCACTCTGAAGGCCTTAGGTGTCTAATGTTGGGCACACAAAATTACTGGACATTTCTGACTTTTCTATCTGTGCCTAGGTTCACCATATGTAAAATCGGAGTAATAACACCCCTCACAGTGTTGTGAAAATAGATTAACAAATGTTTGTAGAAAAACTCAAATACTGTAATCATAGAAGATTAAGGTTGAAAGAGACCTCAGGAGATCATCTAGTCCAACCCCCTGCTCAAAGCAGGACCAACCCAAAATAAATCATCCCAGCCAGGGCTTTGTCAAGCCGCACCTTGAAAACCTCTAAGGATAGAGATTCCAGTAAACCATTCCAGTGCTTCACCACCCTCCTAGTGAAAAAGCTTTTCCTAATGATCAACCTAGACCTTCCCCACTGCACTTGAGACCATTGCTCCTTGTTCTGTCATCTACCACCATTGAGAACAGCCTAGCTCCATCCTCCGTGGAACCCCCCTTCAGATAGTTGAAGACTGCTATCAAATCCCCCCTCACACTTCTCTTCTGCAGACTAAGTAAGAGTAGTTCCCTCAGCCTCTCCTCATAAGTCATGTGCCTCAGCCCTCCTAATCATTTTTGTTGCCCTCCGCTGGACTCTCGACAATTTGTCCACATCCTTTCTGCAGTGGGGGGCCCAAAAACTGGACACAGTACTCCTGATGTGGCCTCACTAGTGCCAAACAGAGGGTAATCATCACTTCCCTCGATCTACTGACAATGTTCCTATGAATGCAGCCCAATATGCCATTAGCCTTCTTGGCAACAAGGGCACACTGTTGACTCATATCCAGCTCCTTTTCTGCAGAACTGCTGCTAAACCAGTTGATCCCTAGTCTGCAGTAGTGCATGGGATTGTTTCATCCTAAGTGGAGGACTCTGTACTTGTCCTTGTTGAACTTCATCAGATTTCTTTTGACCCAATCCTCCAATTTGTCTAGGTCACTCTGTATCCTAACCCTACACTCCAGTGTATCTTCCACTCCCCCAAGCTTAGTGTCATCTGCAAACTTGCTGAGGGTGCAATCCACCCCATCATCCAAGTGCTTCAAAATGAGTCTGATCCTACCCAAAGCAGAGACTAAAATGGGTCCAACTATTTCCAAGAATGAGAAAAGAAATATTAATTGCTTACCCATTTTAAACAATTCTTCTAAAGGTTTCATTGAGAATCTCTAGCACTTCTATCATTTGGAGCAAAGTCTTAAAATTTGGTGGGGAAATTGCCCAGGTGTCAGGGATGTGCCTTTTGACCTCCCTAACAAAATCCATCAAAAGTTATTCCCCCCAAAAATTAGTTTTCATGTGATCAGTTGGTTATTGTTTGGCAACTAAATCCTCCCAAGAGTCTAGTGACACGGCACATGAACCAGCCCAGAGCTGCAGGGAAAATCCCTGCAATTGTGCCTTATAGTTGCCACAGCTGTGGAGTTGTGACACAAAACTGAGAGCAGGGAGGCTGCACTTTCCTGCGCTCTCAATGGTCCCAGAGAAGGTGCTCATGGACTACGGAGAAGAAGGAGCAACAAGACGGACTTGAATTCAGGGGAAAGTGGGACAGGAGCGAGGAGGTGCACTGAATGAGGCAGGGGTGTCATAAGGCATACATACAAGGGGGCTGGATTAAGCTTACATTGGCAATCTTTTCTAACTTTTGAGGTTTGACTTTGCAACCTTAACTTTCTTAACACATATATGGCTTTCTGCTGGACAAAGTAATGACTATGGCATGTTAAAAATCATATCTAAGGACTAAAATTTTCAAACAAGGGTGTATAAAGTTAGGCATATATATCCTTATTTGTGTACATAAATAGAAGTTGTCTGAGTTTCTAGCCTTTGCAGTTCTTAATGATATCAAAAGGACTTGTGTGTAAGCAGCACCTCTTAAAAAAACAGGTGTCTTGTTTAGGTGCCTAAATATGGATGTTAAAATTCTTGGCCAAAATTTTCAGAGAAACTATTTTAGTATGATTTGCAGTCTCTCTTAATATAGAGTATAAAAATTGAAAAACAGCAGAATGAAAAGCTAAATTAGGTTACAAGAAATGGGGAAAATATAAAAATATTTACTTAACTGATGTTAAATAGTTCCAGAAGGGTAGCCGCATTAGTCTGTTTTTAGCAAAACAGCGAGAGTCCTGTGGCAACTTAAAGACTAACAAATTACTTTCGGCATAAGCTTTTGTGGGCAGAAGCCCACTTTGTCAGATGCGTGAAGTGGAAACTTCAGTTTGGTAGGTATATATACACACATGCAAGGATGGGTCAGTTACATCACAGCGAGGAGGGCAAGTGTTAACAAGGTTAATTCAATCAGGGTGGATGAGGCCATTCACAACAGTAAATGAGAAGGTGTGAATGTCAAAAGAGGGAATATTATTTTTTGTAGTGGGCTAGCCACTCCCAGTCTCTAGTCAGACCCAGTCTGATAGTGTCAAGTTTGCTTATGAATTCCAGCTCTGCAGTTTCGCTCTGGAGTTCGTTTTTGAAGCTTTTTATTGAAGTTTGGCAACTTTAAAGTCTGTTACTGAGTGTCCAGGGAGACTGAAGTGTTCTCCTACTGGTTTTTGAATGTTACCCTTCCTGATACCTGATTTGTGTCAATTTATTCTTTTGCGTAGAGACAGTCCGGTCTGGCCAATGTACATGGCAGAGGGGCAGTGCTGGCACATGATGACGTATATCACCTTAGTAGATGTGCAGTTGAATGAGCTCCTGATGGTGTGGATGATGTGGTTAGGACTTATGATGGTCCTCGCTTGAGTAGATATGTGGGCAGAGCTGGCAATGGGGTTTGTTGCAAGGATATGTTCCTGGGTGAGTGTTTCTGTTGTATGGTGTGTAGCTGCTGGTGAGTATTTGCTTCATGTTAGGGGCTGTCTGTAAGCGAGGACTGGCCTGCCTCCCAGGGTTTCTGAGACTGAGGGATCATTTTCTAAGATAGGTTTGTAGACCCTTGATGATGTGTTGGAGGGGTTTTAGCTGGGTACGGTAGGTGATGGTCAGTGGTGTTCTGTTATTTTCCTTGTTGAGTCTGTCCTGTAGTAGGTGACTTCTGGGTACCCATCTGGCTCTGTCAATCTATTTCTTCACTTCCCTATTGTATTGTAGGTGTATTGTAGATTTAAGAATGCTTGGTAAAGATCCTGTAAGTGTTTGTCTCTGTCTAAGGGATTGGAACAAATCCGGTTGTATCTTAGGGTTTGGCTGCAGACAATGGACTGTGTGGTGTTTCCTGGGTGGAAGCTGGAGGCATGGAGGTACGTACAGTGGTCCATGAGTTTTCTGTATAAGGTGGTTTTTATATGTGGCCATCACTTATTTTCACTGTCGTGCCCAGGAAGTGGATTTCTCGTGTGGACTGGTCCTGGCATGTTGTTAAAATGCATGATGTTAAATAGTATATTGCACATCAAACACAGAGGGGAAAAGAAATGGAAAGGCATGCCTCATATCACCTGGACAGACTGGGAACTCAAACTGTGGTACTTAGAACTAGACTTTACACAGTGAGGTGGTAGGTTTAGCCACCAAATTGACTGAAAGGATGTGAGCTTTGAAAAATGAAAGAATTTTGCAAAGAGCTTTCCTTGTATGTCAAAGATAAGAAGTGACTATGATGGTAACTCTGACAACTCCTAGTAATTTAATCTATTGGGGACTAGTTCCATGCAATGATCAGTACTTACACTATTTCAGCTAATGGTAAGAAGCGATGAGTTAGAAAGAATAATCAACATGCTCAGAAGCATGGACCTCGCCTATAATGAAAACATCTTTGGCTGTCATACTTTTCTAACTAATTGCTTGGCAGGGAAGGCACAACGTGAATATTAAAGTTTATGGAGCACATATTTTAAAGGACATGAAATCCCAAGGACAGGTCTTTCCCATGTGAGTTATAAAGACGGATCTTGATGTGCAAGCCACTTCTCTGTATGGCAGAATTATATGCAGCTTGTGTATCACCACACACATCATCAAAATGGGAAACTGTGTATCACGTGCTACTTGAAGATAGCCTAATCATGTGTGTGTTTTCACCTGAACAATTAAAGTTAAGTGCTAATCCTGCAAACGTCTCAGCACATGATTTAACTTTAAACATGTGGATAGTCCTATTAATTTCAAAGGAACTACTCACATGTTTAAATATATACACATGTGGATTGTTGGCAGGTTTGGGGCCAAAACTGGATCACTTTACATTTTATTAATTAACAAAGAACCATCTGATAGAAAGTAGTGGACAAGAAGAGGTTGTTTCCATAGCACTAAATACAAAATATATCTTCAGCACAATCTGCCTGTGCCGACAAATCTGATTCTCCTTCTGCAAACAGCTGCTATTAATTATTTTATAGCACTCAAAAAAGGTACTAGCCCTTCAGAGAAATTTTTTTAAAAAAACAAAGAGTATTTAAAGAGTTTACAGTCTATGGATCGCCATCTGATTGGTCTGTGCCACCATCTCCAAGAGGAGGAACCAAGTTGACTACTTAGCAGAAATGAGATAAAATGGCCTGTCTCCTTCAGGACGTTGGTTCCTGAAAGCTGACGACTAAGGTTAAGATTTTGTCATGGTTATTTTTAGTAAAAGGCAGAGAGAGGTTATGGGCAATAAACAAAAATTCACGGAAACCATGACCTCTTCCTGACTTTTACTAAAAATAACTATCTATGGCAAAATGGGGCTGACTGGTAGTGGGATGAGAGCAGTGGGGCAGGGTGCCCACCCCCCTGCTGCCTGCAGACAGTTCTTCCCCAACACTGCCTATGGCAGTGGCTTGGAGTCCCGTAGTGTCTCCCGCCCCCCCTGCCTCCCATGGTGGTGGCGACTCGGAGTTCCAGAGTCCCTCTTCCTCTCCGCCCCCTCATGTGGTGGCTCACAGCTGCCAGGACCCCTTGCCCTCTGTCACAATTCCGAGCTCAAAGGGCTGCGGGCAGCAGCACGGAATTCCAGGGATCCCCCATTGCTTGCTGCAGCTTGGTGCTCTGGGTCCCCCATTTCCCCCCACCCATGGGGATGGGGAGCCACTGGGCTCCCCACCAGCTGACAGCACTTGCCCCACCTCCCCCATCTGAAGCAGAAATTGTCATGGAGGTCACAGGAAGTCACGGAATCTGTGATCTCCGCCACATAATCTTATCCTTATTGATGACACCTGGAAGGGAGAAGAGTAAGGTCTTGGGCCAGCCATCTGTGTAATATCTAGTATCCATCTCAGATGGACACCGGTAACTATTTCTTTCTCTTTTCCCTTAATTGGGGTTGCCTGCTAACACTCCAGGAAAAGAGTATATACTTGTGTCGCTCCTCTGCTACACCTGTGACGCAGCAGTACCAATTCCTGCTGCGAATAGTACTGAACTGAAAGCTGATGGCTGAGCAAAAATTTGCTGATAAGTAACACAGAGACTTTCTCTTCCATGATGACCCAAATTAGTCAATTGCCTTTTTCCTGAAACTGGGTACTTAATTAGCTTTAAAGATGGTCACAGAGTTACAGTGTGTGTCTTTATTTGGGAACAGGTTCCAATCAAGGTAGTTATAAAATGGCTGTCAAACTGAACAAGTTACTGTTGTTAACTAAGATTATGAAACACTGTATATTTGTCTACCATAGTTAATGCTTTTAAGTTCTAGGAGTATGCAGACATAAGATGCGACCAAGTGTGCAAGCCTCTTGAACTGCACTCAGTCTATATAGTTTGTCACAAATACAGGATTTCATGTTAAATAGTTAGGAGTGTTAATCAGATCCTGGGGCTAATATAATTCATGAGGAAGTTATTTAAAAGAGTTAACTGCTATAAATCCATTGGGAAGGAAGCCTTCATGAATTGGCATGTAAGTACTTGATGAAATTGTCTTATACTTTAGCTTTGGATTGTTTTTCCCTTAGTTGGGTTAAACAACATCTGAAGTTGATATTCAATTAACACAAGTGAAACCCTATTTTAAACGACAGTCAAAAATCTAAATAAAGTCTTAGGAGTGGTTGAATATAGGTGTTTGTTTTGATTGTGTTAGTTGTGTCTTAAAACCTGGATGGTTATTATATTGACCAATTTTCCAATTTATCTTAGCAAAATCATAGTCCATTATTATTATAATCTATACGTTATTGTAAAGGGTAACAACGTCAAATGTAACTCTCAAGTCCAAAGAACCTTAAGAAAGGTGGTATGAGTAATCAGTTAAGCAGTTTGCATAACTAAAGCTTGTTTTACACCCTACCTTTCTTACATGTGTGATGTATGTACACACAACACATGTTCCAGAAGCTTCAGGCAGGTTTTCATGTGTTTCCCATTGCAAGTGAAGTTGTTATATGACATCTGTCATTATTTGAAATCTGTGGTGCAGCAAGGATGCTTTCACCAATTTGAAAGCTAACACTGTCCCTATAAATTCTACACTTTGCTTTGGAATCAGTTTGGATTTATCCTTATTGATGCGGAGACCCAGGAAGGAAAAGAGGTGACAAGGTGTTTTCATGAGTCTTCAACCTATTGTGGAGAGCTCTGTGTCAGCCAGTCATTCAGTTATGGATATACCTGCACTCCCAAGCTGTACTGCCACCACAGTGAGGACTTTTACCACAACCTAGATCCTGTTTAAGCAATGGCTGTCCACACAGAGTTCACTCTTGGCATGCATGCACTCCATGCATGCAAGATCTTTTTGAATAGCAGCATCCAGTCAGTCCTGCCAATGGGGTGGAGCGAGAGGGGCACTTGCCCAGGATCCTGGCGATTTAAAAAGGCCTGAGTGGATGAGAGGATAGATATGTATCCCCCTCTCTTCCACATACCCAAGGCCGCCACTTGTGCTCTCCACCCCCCACCTGAGCCAAGCTAATTTATTATACAGCACGCAGGTTCCCAGGGGCTGAGGCAGTATTTGGTATTCAGCTTCCTGGGTCCCTTGGACTGTTTATTAGTTATTGCTCTAATTTATTATCTATAGTGGTTAGTTAATTTAGCGTACTCCATTGGTTAAAAAAAAAAAAAAAAAAAAGGTTAGGCAAAAGTTCCCCATGAAAACAGCACTGATAGGGTTTATGCCCCATCCTGTACACGAGACTAATTAATGGCCAAAGGCAATGCTCCAGGATTCAGGATATGGCCCACCTGTTATTCAGCAATGCCAATCAGTGATGATCATGCTAGGTGCCTTCTGTGTGTAGGAAAGGGGCATGTGCCTGGGTACTGCACAGTGTGCAAGATGTTTTCAAAGCTCACACTAAAATCCGAAGAGGGAAGGCGGAAATGGTTTCTGCTGGCAATTTTAGTGGAAATGTTGTTTGACCCAAGCAAGCTGGCCAAAAGACCACCTCTTCCTGGCTAGCCTCACTACTCCATTGTCTTTGTAAGCCACAATGCTACCCTGATCTCCAAAGACACTTGTAAGCCTTGCTCCTTGATGGCTTCTACTTCCACACAGGACAGAAACTGTCAGGGGACATATGCAAAAGAGCAGGGATGAAGCAGATCTCCCTCTCCTACTAGGAGACAGAGGTCCTCTCCTAAGCATCTCGCAGGTGTGAAGGCAAAAGCAGCATCAACGGTTGCTTCCCAAACAAATGTTTTGTGCTGATACCAGGGCTGCACAAGCAGGTGACCCTGGGTTGGCACCACGCACTGGTAACAGAGGAGCCAGTGCAGACTGTTGTGGTACTGAGGAAACCAGCACCAAGCTTGTCAGCAGTGGGCAACACTGTGCCAAAAGTGCCATAGTGCTTTACTGTCATCAATTGCCTCTTTAGTACCAAAACACTGATTAGCACCAGCAGAGCTGGGAGTACGTCCAGTACCAGAGACCCTCATTATAGACAGATTCACGGAGGCAGTCAAGAGGCCAGGTCCATCCCATGACCTGGGGTACCCCTATTGACCTGATCAGACAGGACTCCCCACAACTCTGTACCTACAAATGGAGGAAGACTTTGCCTTCTCAGCATTCTCAGTTGGGCACAACAGACCTGCCTCCTCTGTGGGTAGCCTAAGGGGATGTGGACAGAAAATTCAGGGAGAAATCCATAAGAGGTACCTACAGGTCAATGAGATCTGCTAGAGCGCCCTCCTCCCTCTCAGCATCCCTACCAGCCCTGGACATATTGAATCTGTGCCAAGAAGCCCACAGTCCAGATGATCTCCTGCCTGAGATTGACCTCACCTAAACACCTCCTACAAATGGCCCTGGTCCTGACTCCTTAACCACGCATTGAGGAGGAGAGAACAAGATTTCATATGTCCCCAGAGCTCCAGCAACTGCTCATGTTGTCTTCATGCCCAAGTGAAGCAACCAATCCTCTGTCTATGCGTTCTGTGGACGAGTTCAAAGTCTTTCAAACTTGATGGGATAACAGTTGGACACTCCTGATTATTCCTTTTGGGATCAATCAGAAGCAGCAGCACAAGCTGCTAGACATTCTGCAGCCCTCTCAATCAGGTAGAATGGCCCATTCAATCAATGAAGAGCTACTAAAGACCACCCACCACCACCACCAAATGCATGGATCGCATCTGGTAAGAGCTTTGAGTAGGCACTCCTCACTAAGTAAAATTCTCTTCATTGGGACTGACTTTACTGGTTAGCAGAGAAGCTTCCTAATTAATATCAAGGGAACAAAGATTCACCTTGACTGAAGTTCAGCTTGCTACCAGAATGGTACTCAGGACATAGAACACATCGGACATGAAAGTGAGAACCATGGCATCCACAGTAATAATGAGGTGCTCCCCCTGGCTATATATGTCAGGCATTCCCTGTGAGGTGCAAGCAACCATCAAAGACCTACCATTTCAAATAAATGACCTATTCAACCCTGGTACTGATGAGGCACTACACTCTTTAAAGGATTCAAGAGTGACCCTCTGCATGCTAGGACTCTGTGTCCTGGCACCCAGGCATAAAAACTACCACAAACAACGGAGACCTCAGTCCTCAGATACAGGCTCCAGCAACAATTCTAGCAATGCACCTCAGAACCACCAAGAAAAACGTCATCAGTTCTACCAGCGGTACTCATCCTTGATAGCCCTGCAGCTGGGGCAAGCACTAATGGAACCAATGAGGACCCAGCTGGATCACCTGTGGATCTATTCCCCTCTTTTTGGTATGGCAATTAGCTTTATTATTTCAGAGAACACCTGGGCTCTGATTACTTCAGACAGATAAATCTTCAAGATTGTGAATAAAGGATATCTCATTTAGTTTCAGACTGTTTCAGGGACCCTTCTACAACTGGGACCAGTACAAGAGATTCTTCAAGAATTCAGAGGGAAAGGTTTCTCTTCCCACTAGTTCTTGACCACAAAGAAGAAGGGTGGATGGAGACCACTCCTAGATCTGTGACATCTTAATGCCTTCGTTCAAAGTTTCGAGTTCCAAATCATCCCCTCCTTGGATACTTACTTTCAATCGTAATATTCCTGACACCTAGAAAATGTGTGTGGTTCAGGATAGGAACATCCTAACTATCAGTACAAGGTCTTACCCTTCAATCTGTCCCAGGTCAAGTGAAATAAGTGGGCTTTTAAAAAAAGACAATTTCAGACATAGTTCTAAATGGTACACTTCAGAATTCTATTGTTTAGCTGCATGCAATATAAGCTAACATCTTTAAAAATTATATTTTTTTTCTGTTTTGTGTAGCATCATCATAAAACAAAGATATTAGAACCACCCACTGCTGGAAACTCTGTTGAATGACCAAAATGACAAATTAGAAAGCAGGCTGACTGCTCCAATCAAAATGATCCCATCCCCACACCACTGGGTACCTCTGAATGAAATCCAGGACCAAGCAAACTTCTTTCACCATAACTTCATTCCCTTCTTTCAATATCATCAACCTCTCGGCCAAATAGATCTCCTTTTCAGAGCAGTGCCGCCAAAATTTCAAAAGCTCTCCTCTGTCTTTGCTCTATTTCTCTTTTTTCCATCTCCATTTTGTATTTTTTTCTGTGTATAAACTAAGGACTACAAATCTCCTGGAGTGTCAATCCAGCAACTTTCAGAGTACTAAATACATTTTATTTACAAAAAAATATGTATATAATCTAAACTATAGGAGCAGAAGCATGAAAAGATCTACGGAGGCTCAGAGTCCAAAAGCCATCACAGATGTATATTTTCATATGGCAGCCTATGAGGAAACATGAGTGTCTAACCAGTCTAAAGGGACTGTGGGATGCATACATCATTTTAAAATAGTGTTAAAAAGTGGTTTAATTGTTTGCAGTGCACATTTGTGTGCTGCCGAAGAAACATGGGGCCAAATTCTATCCTGACTTTCACACCACATTATTTCATTAAGTTCAATGGGACTTAATGGAGTGTTAGTCATTAGCCTGTGGCCTGCTCTCCAGCAGTTATCCAGATGTACACGGAGGGAACAGTGAAGCCCAAAACATGAATACTTTTTTAAAAGCTCAGGCTAATCTAATTATTGATACTGTTTGTGCAATGTCCCATAGCCATAATCTTCTAATACAGTTAACAAACAGACTAACCCCCCAGTGTTCTCTCTATCATTTTCTCTCTGTCACTGAGAAAGTAATGATGAAAAACCCTTTTGAAAGTCACCATCAAAGCTTATTTTGCTACTGATTTACACTCAGTGTTAATAATTAAACAGCTGACATTTTTCTTAGCTTCCTCTGCTTGAGACCCAATGAAAAGGTAATCCCTTTATATTACATAAAAAAATCTCTAGTGGTTCCTACCTATTCCCGTATCCAGTAAATACTCAGAACACTAATTATGGGACTGACATTTTAATTGGGGGAAAATGTGGCTTCTTAGGACCTATCCTTGTCTCCTTTTGCCAGCTGTAAAGTGGGAGGGAAGCTTGTCAGTTTAGGTAATATGTGAAGGAGCTACTCTATAAATAGCTCCCTTTAAACTGGACACGGAACCTAATTCATGGGGAAAAAAAAATACTTCGAGGTGTTAATTTTGATGCAGATTTTTTATGCATGTAGAATTTAGACCGAATATCTGATCAAAAAGGAAAGCAAGCCTTGTCTTCTGCAGATGTAGCTGCATGTGGGCTGAATGTGCAAATTAGCAGCGGTACATTAAGTGCAGTTCAAGGAAGATACCCTTTTTCTTGTCAGTAGAAAGACTGGTAAGAAGTGTACAGTATTATAAATCCCAACTGTAGTCCATGAGTCAGTGGCAATTTTGCAAATGTCTCAGAGCCAAATTTGCCCTTCTATGACTCTAGGATCAGAATGGCAGTATTTACTTCTTAGTATTCCCATAGCACAGCCAAGAACATTATTGGAGGGGGATGAATGATCCAGAGTGATGCTCCTTGCACTCACTAGGCGCTCCCCCTCTTAATGCAGTAGGGTAATTTTAAAGCTGCCTTTGGGATTTGATGAGTCATGGTGCTAGAGCAGGGACTGTTATAAAAACTAGTCACTCATGATTTTAAAGGGAAGTGCCCCTCCTGCACAGCTTCAGTCCTGTAGACCCCAGCTTATCTCTGTGCCCCAATTTTAGGCCCAATCTGTTAACATCAAATAAGATGCAGCATGACGGAATGCAACGTGGCCACCTCCAATAAGAAAACCAACATTATGATTGCCATGGTCAGATTTATATTAATTGGCTGTATATAGAAGAACTGATTGTGTAAAATTACTAACCTCTGTCAGATGAAAAGACTCAATAAGCAATTGAAATTGCATTTAAAGTTCACAGTATTTATCAAAACGTCAGAACACCTCAGCTGTAAAGGCAAAACCCCTCTTACAGCAATGACATTTTAGAACAGTTTTCTGTTATCGTAATATTTAAATATTTTGATGCCTAGAAAGTCATCATTAAAGTGGTACAGCTTTGCATTTCACTGTTCTCTTTCCATACAATTTGTACATATATAGTCTTTTCATGCTAATACCATATAATATACCAATCCAGACCTATACCACCTAAAAGATCTAACATATTCTTTTGAAATGTCTTTCTGGATGCTAGTAAATGTCGGCCCATGACATTTTAAACAAACCAGCTTATGTAATACAGTAGAACCTTGGCGTTACGAACACCCCAGGAATACAGGTTGCTCATAACTCTGAAATGTTCATGGCTTTGAAGAAAACATTATGGCTGTTTTTTCAAAAGTATACAACTGAACGTTGACTTAACACAGCTTTGAAATTTTACTATGCAGAAGAAAAATGCTACTTTTAACCATCTTAATTTAAATGCAACAAGCACAGATTTTCCTTATCTTGACAAAAAAAATTCAAACTTTGCTTTTATTTTTTAGTAGTTTACGTTCTGTATTTGCTTTTTCCTCATCTCTGTTGCTGCCTGATTGTGTGCTTTTAGTTCCAAAGCAGATATGTCATTGACCAGTCATCAGTTTGTAACTCGTGTTCATCCTCTGAGGTTCTACTCTACAGACATTTAAAATATAATTGGTGGGCAAAGAATTTTATTCTCGATGTCTATTTGGAATGGGCAAAATATTTGAGAAAGGCAAAGAAATTAACTAATTCTGTGCAAATGGACTGCCAGTACCATCAACATGATTATAATATAGTTTGCCAGATGGCTGATTGGAAGTTTTGAGATTGAGGTTAACGCATGGTGTGTCCTGAAAAAAAAAAAAAAAGAAAAAAAGAAATACAAGAAAAAAGAATGAGTGTAAGAGAGAAGGTGACTGAAATACAACAGTGTCCTCAAAATCTTCTTATTCTCTAGACCATTGCTCACTGCTGACATTTGAAATCATGGTGATTTGTAAAACCTCAGGAAATAAATTTAAAATAAAGTTAAACTACAGATATATTCTGGAAAATATGAAGTTCTAATTCCTCATCTAATTCCCCTGGTATATTTTCCCACCATTAAAAATATGATCAAACCAATGGGCAATTGGGGACTCTACTATTCAGAATCAAGGATTTCCTTGAATATTCTCCTGTTTCGGGAGGGGGAGAGGTGGAAAGGGAAGCGTCACACTCCTTGACACACACTGAGAGGAGCCTTCTTCTGCCTGGACATTACTAAAGCCACAGGGTGTCCCTGCTCACATAAATGTGAGTTCCCTCATTACTAAATTAAGCCAAACAGCCTGTCTGCATTTGAAGGATATGGGGATTCCTGGCTCTCCACTCAAGGCCTTGCAATATAGTCCCCCATTCACTACCTCTGGGCAGGGGTGGAGGGTTGCAGCACAGAATACATAACTGCTCAACTTGCAGCTTTGCTGAATCTATCTTGCCCAGCCCATATACTGGGGTCAGCTGCCTCCCTGTAAGTGCAGGGAATCAGTGAATGACCTTCTTGAGGACAGTTTCCCTGACCTTCTCCAGGAGTTCCTCTTGGGAGCTCTCGAGCAAAAATTGGAGTTACATCAGCTATCCTCCAGTCATCTGGTACAGAAGCTGATTTAAATGACAGTAGTAGTGTAATTTCACATTTGAGTTCCTTCAGAACTCTTGGGTAACATCCCTGAGGTTTGATAATACTTAGCAAAAATACTTTAATCCAACAACTACCTGTATAAACAAGAAATTTATAACATTTATTCTCATTCTCACTCTCTCACAACTGAAGCACTGTCATGGATGGGTATAAACTGTTCAGGAAGGACAGGCAGGGGCAAAAAGGTGAAGGAGTTGCACTGTATGTAACAGAGCACTATGATCGCTCTGAGCTCCAGTATGAAACTAGAGATAAGCCAGCTGAGAGTTTCTGGGTTAAGCTTAGAAGCAATAACAATAAGGGTGATGTTGTGATGGGTGTCTGTTATAGATCACCAGACTGGAAGAATGAGGTAGATGAGGCTTTCTTCAGTCAACTAGGGAGTTTCCAGTTCACAGGACCTGGTTCTCATGGGGGACTTCAATCACCCTAACATCTGCTGAAAGAGCAATACAGCAGAGCACAGACAATCCAGGAAGTTTTGGAGAATGCTGCAAATAACATCCTGGTGCAAGTGCTGGAGCAACCAACTAGGGGCCATGCTGCTCTTGAGCTGCTGCTCACAAACAGTGAAGATTTGGTAGAGAAAGTAGAAGTCGGTGGCAACCTCAACAGCAGCGACCATGAGATGGTCGATCTCATGATACTGACAAAAGGAAGAAGGCAGAGCAGCAGGATATGGACCATGGATTTCAGAAAAGCAGACTTGGACTCCTCTAGGGGGCTGATGGGCAGGATCCCCTGGGAGGCTAATATGAGGGGGAAAAGAATCCAAGAGAGCTGGCTGTATTTTAAAGAAACCTTATTGAGGACGCAGGAACAAACCATCCTGATGTGCAGAAAGAATAGCAAATATGATAGGCACCCAGCTTGGCTTAACGAAGAAGCCTTTGGTGAGCTTAAACACAAAAAAGAAGCTTACAAGAAGCAGAAGCTTGGTCAGATGACTAGGGAGGATTATAAAAATATTGCTCAAACATGCAGGAATGAAATCAGGAAGGTCAGAGCTCAACTGGAGTTGCAGCTAGTAAGAGATGTGAAGGGGAACAAGAAAGGTTTCTACAGGTATGTTACCAACAAGAGGAAGATTAAGGAAAGTGTGGGCCTCTTACAGAATGGGGGAGGCAACCTAGTGACAGAGGATGTGGAGAAAGCTGAGATACTCAATGCCTTCTTTGCCTCTGTGTTCACAGAAAAGGTCAGCTCCCAGACTGCACTGGGCATCATAGAATGGGGAAGAGGTAAACATCCCTCAGTGCTGAAGGAACAGGTTCAGGACTATTTAGAAAGATTGGACATACACAAGTCCATGGGGCCAGATGCAATGCATCCAAGGATGCTGAGGGTTGATATGATTTCAGAGCCATTGGCTATTATTTTTGAAAGCTCGTGGCAATTGAGGGAGGTCCCTGATGCTTGGAAAAAGGCAAATATAGTGCCCATCTTCAAGAAAGAGGATCCAGGGAACTATATATCAGTCAGCCTCACCTCAATTCCTGGAAAAATCATGGACCAGGTCCTCAAGGAATCCATTTTAAGGCACTTGAAAGAGAGGAAGATGATCAGGAGCAGTCAACATGGATTCACCAAGGGCAAGTTGTGCCTGACCAACCTGATTGCCTTCTATGAAGAGGTGACTGGCTCTGTGGATGTGGGAAAAGCGGTGGACGTGATATATCTTGACTTTAGCAAAGCTTTTGTTACAGTCTCCCACGGTATACTTATCAGCAAGTTAAAAAAGTATGGAATGGATGAATGGACTATAAAACGGATAGAGAGTTGGCTAGCTCATCGGGTAGTGATCAATGGCTAGATGTCTAGCTGGCCACAAGCAGAGTGCCCCAGGGGTCAGTCCTGGGGCCACTTTTGTTCAACATCTTCATTAATGACCTGGAGGATGGGGTAGATTGCACCTTCAGCAAGTTTGCAGATGACACTAAGCTAGGGGGAGTGGTAGATACCCTGGAAGGGAGAGAGATGATACAGAGTGACCTAGACAAATTGGAGGATTGGGCGAAAAGAAATCTGATGAGGTTCAACAAGGACAAGTGCAGAGTCCTGCACTTAGGACACAAGAATCGCATTCACAGCTACAGACTGGGAATCAACAGGCTAGGCAGTACTTCTGCAGAAAAGGAGCTGGGGGTTATAGTAGATAGGATGCTGGATATGAGTCAGAAGTTGGCCCTGGCTGTCAAGAAAGCTAATAGCATATTGGGCTGCATTAGTAGGAGCATTGCCAGCAGATCAAGGGAACTGATTATTCTCCTCTATTTGGCACTGGTGAGGCCACATTTGGAGTATTGTGTCCAGTTTTGGGTCCCCCCACTACAAAAAGGTTGTGGACAAGTTGGAGAAAGTCCAGTGGAGGGCAACAAAAATGATTAGGGGGCTGGAGCACAAAACTTATGAGGAGAGGCTGAGGGAACTAGGTTTGTTTAGTCTGCAAAAGAGAAGAATGAGGGGGGGATTTGATAGCAGTCTTTAACTACCTGAAGGGGGTTCCAGGGAGGATGGAGCTAGTTCTCAATGGTAGTAGATGGCAGAACAAGGAGCAATGGTCTCAAGCAGCGTGGGAGGTCTAGGCTGGATATAAGGAAAAAGTTTTTCACTAGGAGTGTGGTGAAGCACTGGAATGGGTTACCTAGGGAGGTGGTAGAATCCCCATCTTTAGAGGTTTTTAAGCTGCAGCTTGACAAAGCCCTGGTTGGGATTATTTAGCTGAGGTTAGTCCTGCTTTGAGCAGGAGGTTGGACTAGATGACCTCGTGAGATCCCTTCCAACTCTGATTTTCTATGATTCTATGATTTACTTAACTAATTTTTAATGCAATACGTAAAGTGAAAATACCTAGTACAATTATCTACATAGATATATGAAGTGATTAAATATAACACATACACTTTAATGTTGATACAGATAATGTTTGGTTACGTGTCATATATACACATTTAAATTTCTTTTTCTATTTCTAAGAATCATCAAATGCAAACTATGTTACCATTAGGACATTATGAACTATAACTCATAAAAAAGTCTCAGGCAATACATGCTCTATTTGAATTTATCCTGTATCTGTACATAAATATATGACTTCTGTTAAAAGTTTAATAGAGGAAAATCTCTTTAGAGGAGCAAAGAAGAAAAATCTACAGAATAAGAAAGCAAATTAACAGAAAATTAAAATATACATTTACTCTATGTACATATATTACCATTTGAGTTCTCTCTCTCTCTCTGATGCACAGAGCTGTCCAAAATGCAGCACTACAGATTGACAGGAAACTTGGAAGTTTTTATTAACCCAAATGTACTGGAGCTCTTGGCAATATGCCTGGATGCTTGCGATTACTGCTTCTATAGCAACTCCCTTGGGTGACTGCATTGCTTTTCTTTTTCTTTCTCTTTTTGAAATGTTGCTCTTTGGGGTTTTTTTTTTTTTTTTTTGTCCTTGATAAAAGCAGTTTGCTCCATTTAGCAGCATGTGCTGCACCACTGTTCTATCCTCACTCGGTGAATGGGTACAGCTACACATACAGTTATCATTACAGATCAAAGGCATCATAAAAGAGTCTGCCATATGCCTTGTCATCTGGCCAAACTGATGACACAATTCTTTCAATTACAGCAGGCTGAGTAATTCGTATGAGGCATACACATATTCAGAAGGCTTTGAATCTCTTCGCAATTCTTTATTAGTGATATTATTTACCATATTTTTCAGACTAAAACAAATATGAATTAAACCTTTTCAGTTTGTACACCATTAATATTGGAATGGTGACAGTTATAGATGTTTATATTTTTTTAAAAAATCATACATGTTAAGTAGATTTTGTATTCCTACCTTTTTTCCAAAACACTTGTGGGTTTTCTCTCAAGATGACCCAAACAATGATAATATGAAGCATGTAGTGCTGTTCCCTAGAATATCAAAGCATCCTTCCATGGGAGCAGGTTTAGGCCCCAAAACATTTCCCAAAGAGCTGCTATCGTTAACCACTCACTATGTTTTAATGGCTGAATGTATATGATTATATAATAGCAGGGACCCAGTCTAGTGCAACAGCTTATGCAGAAAGGAGGGTCCTCAGTGCAAAACTAATTTGAGCACTGACCCTGTGATCTTTGGCAATATATAATCTATTTGTGCTTACAGCACAACAGGAGAAAGACTGTCACAAAATCTACAATTACAGAGAACCTCTCTCACATGCGAGACTCATTGCAAATTTAGTATATATGGGATTAAGTCATGCGAAGTGCTGAGCATCCTCAATTCCCAAGGAAGCTAATGAGAGCAATGGATGTTCAGCACTCTGAGGCATACATCTTGCAGGAATGGGGGCTTAGAGAATACACAATTAAAAGCAAGCATAAAACTTCACAAAATGTACTTTGCTCATTTGCGTTTTCAGTGATAGTTTAAAGCGGCTGGATTGCACAGGCACTCAGCAGGTCAGCAAACTGGTAATTTTCTAACTTGTGCTCCAGAATCTAAACTTTAATCAAATACAAAATAAGGCTATAGTTCATATGACTGTGAACAGAACCTTCAAAATGCTACTACATCAGTTTATATCCGTTGCATATCTGCCTGACTTTGCAGAAAGCCTGCAACAACTCTCAGAATGGTGCAAGTTGCTCCTATCCATTTCAAGGGGCTGTTGATTCTGAAGCCTAAGATGGATAAATGTTTCCCCACTAAAGTCATTTTGGGCACTTGCCTCAAATTCTCTACACTCCCGGAGCACAGGACCATGATTGTGCCTGGCCCCTAACACAGGGGTGCAGAAGGGAGTGGGAAAAAAGGTTTCTTGTACTGATCCAAGCTTACCAGAAAATGAGATATTTTGTGATGTTCTTCACCCCCTGCTGTGAGTGGCATCTACCTGACGCACCACAAGAGGGCAGAGCTCGGGTTATAGTCAGAATTGATGAATACCAACACCTATTTTTTCCAGTCTGATCACTGTGTAGCTTAACATTAATTATTTATGATTCTGCTTCATAATGTGCTAATAAATACAGAGCCAATGAATTTTGTAAAAATAATCAAGTCATCTTAATATGAAAAATATAATAAAATATCCTTATATTGCCAAAGTAAAGGCAGGAGAAAAATTGGAACTAGAGATATTTCAACAAATAAAGGTATGGGTTTTTTACTTAGAAGAGATCCCCTGTATCACATTGCAAAGTGAGAGATCTAATTTGGCATCCTACAGCAGTTTTTCATCCTCAGATTGGCATGGGCTCAGTATAGTATACAGGCAGCACATTCACTCTCTGAGGGGAGTGTGGGTGTTTAATCACTCTCTAGTAGTCATCTCTGGATGACTGAAGGAATTTCACTGGCAGAATCTGAAGGGACACAAAGCCATCGACCCTCCCTGGAGGAAAGGTCACCAAAACAGAGTTACTGGGAGAGGCATGGGAGAGAGAAAAGGGAGAATACTGGGAATTGTGACTGCAATCACTAGGAAAAAAAATTGGATTTTTAAAGGAAAATGCTCAGAACTTGCTATGAAGAAGAAAGATCTGTCTCCCTCCAATAAAATAATGATGTAAAAATCAAAACAATAAAACTAAAGCAATATTAGGCATTACTGTTAAGACATCTCCAGTTCTAGATTTATGATCCAAATCTCTGAAAGGCAGTCACCACCAGTAAAACATAATAATTTTGTAGCAGTCTTTTCTGACAGGACAGTTTCCCACTAAATATTTCCTGACATTTTTCACAAAACGATTCCTGCCTTTTGTACGGGGAGAAATAAGACTACTCAGTTAAAATTATATCCACATCTAACTTATTTTCTCAGGCTTCTGTAAGTTCCATTTTTCTCACTTTACATTCCCAACTTCAAGACCCTACAATAAAGCATAGCCACAACCTTCTGATGCAGGAAAATTGAGAGGGATTTCCTCTTTTCAAGTTCATCAAGATTTCTCCATTATTGGCAGGAGATATTGTTCAGTGGTGTAAGCCATTTGTTTAGGCAGAGGTTCTAATGGGTTTATTCTACAGCACTGCCTGCACTTGCCAGCCTGGTGATTAAGAAACTGGGAACAGGAATAGTAATCAGCTACTGCACCATCTTTTCCCAGATTTGGAGGTGAAGATCATTAACACACTTTATTTTTCATAATAAAAAAATCTTTAATTCACTACTAATTAACTGTCCATCTGTGAGTGCACAGGAGGAAGTACAAGAAACTCCTCCCAACCTCTTGGAACTCCTGTGTAACAAGCTGCCACAATCACAGTCCTTGTGTTTAAGGAGAGTAAAGACTTTGTGTGTCAAGTGCCAAACATGACCTTGGCTTCCCCAAAGGGGAAAGGGCAGGATTATGTCCCCCTTTTCCCATCTTTCATATTGACCAGCAGAAGTGGAATGGCATATATGGGAGGACACACACTACATACACCCTTTCAGAGAGAACAGCAGTGGTCACTCTTGTTCCCACTCCCGGAAGCACGGTACTTGACTCGGGCATAGTGCCTCCAAGATGATTCACCTTCGCACCCCTCTATTAGAGGGCTGTGACTGAAGAGACATGATCTGTCCCTAAACCTCTCTCTCTTCTTTTCTTCCAACACAAGGCTCTCTTGTTATTATAGGGCTGTTAGTCTTAGGATTTGTGTTCTTTTCCTCCTGCAAACAGTTATAAGGAGAAAAATTGTAGGTCAGATTTCAGGCCCAACCAACTGCATGATAGTTGTCTCCAACATTAAGCACTCTCATTTTCATGCCTGAAGTCTCAATATTATTTGCTACGACACTGACTAAATCAAGTCTGGCAATTTAAGGGCCAAATTCTGCACGAAGCTCTTTTTTATTTCAGTGAGAACCACATACATGAAATCCTGGGTAGGATTCTGCTCTAGGAAAATTCTCCAAAATATCAATTGCAGTTATTTACCTACTTGAGTCTGAAAAAATAAAATCCTCTCTAAACTGTAGATTACAATGACCATGGAGCCAGAACATCAATGAACTACATACATTTATTCCAGGGCACTCTTTTTTCCTGATTTGTTCATCTGAAGCTATATTCTATCACACGTCCCTTTTTCTCATAGCCATTGTAGTTTATCACCTATCAATTACAGCTGCTACATTTGAGAAAAATTTAATGTCTCAAAAATAAGATGTGACATAAAAGTATGAGTTTCTCAGCCCTAAAGGAAGGTATATAGCTGAAACATTAGAATTATGGAAGAAAGGGAGGGTTGTGGGGTTTTTTGTTTTTTTTTTCAATGTCATAATGTAACACTTGAAGGACAGCCAAGGTTTGACTGTAGTTAGCAACATGGCTTTGTAATATGTCTATGCTATATGGTATAAATAATAATGTAAATTATGAGATGGCCAGGATAGTGACATAAACCGATGAGCTCATAATAGCAATAGCCCTAGAACACAAATACAATTCATACCCAACTCCATGTATGTAAAAATGAACTCCAGACCCAACCTCATTCATGCAGAAGCTCACACAAAGTCTTTGAAGGCTTGAAAAAAGCAGCACATGCAGAAATCTGCCTTTCTGGCAGCCTCTCTGGACTCTTTGGTCTTATGACATTTTCTCCTTCTCCCCCAATTGCAGAGCTACAGATGCACAGAGCTCCCTCTTAAAGTGGCAGTAAGCAATACATGCGTCATTCATTGAAAAGTGACATAAGAATGGCCATACTGAGTCAGACCAACGGTCCGTCTAGCACAGGATCCTGTCTTCCCACAGTGGCCAACGCCAGGTGCTGGAAATAAACAGAACAGGCAATCATCGAGTGACCCATCCCCTATCGTCCACTCCCAGCTTCTGGCAGTCAGAGGCTAGGGGGACACATAGCATGGGGTTGCATTCCTGACCATTTTGGCTAACAGCCATTGATGGACCTATCGGTCATTAACTCATCTAATTCTTTTTTGAACCCCATTACAGTTTTCATCTTCACAACATCCTCTGCCAATGAACTCCACAGGTTGACTGTGCATTGTGTGAAGAAGTACTTCCTTTTCTTTGTTTTAAACCTGTTGTCTATTAATTTCATTGGATGACCCCCAGTTCTTGGGTTATGACAAGGAGTAAAAACATTTCCTTATTCTTTTTTTTCACACAATTCATGATTCTATAGACCTCTATCATATCGCTCCTTAGTAGTCTCTTTTCTAAGATGAACAGTCCTACTCTTTTTAATCTCTCCTCCTACGGAAGCTGTTTCATAATCACCTAATCACTTTTATTACCCTTCTCTGTATTTTTTCCAGTTCTAATATACTGTTTTGGAGATGAAGCAACCAGAACTGCATGCAATGTTCAAGGTATGGGTGTACTATATATTTATAGAGTAGCATTATATTGTCTCTTACTAGTTATCCCTTTCTTAATGGTTCCTAACATTCTGTTATCTTTTTTGAATCCTGCTGCACATGGAATGGATGTTTTCAGAGAACTATCCACAATAACACCAAGATCTCTATCTTGAGCGGTAACAGCTAATTTAGATCCCTTCATTTTGTATTTATAGTTGGGATTATGTGCATTACTTTGCATTTATCAACATTGAATTTAATCTGCCAATTTTGTTGTCCAGTTTGGTGAGATACCTTTGTAATTTTTCACATTCTGCTTTACAAAAGCCATGTTGACTCTTCTCCCACAAATCATGTTCATCTATGTATGAGGCATACATGGCAGTGTATATGGTGACAAAACTTATACTACACTAACAATAAAAAATCTATTTGTTATAGTTTTTATCTGATGCATTATCTTGCTCTATCAGGCAAGTTCATTTGTCTGGCATCTGCTAACAACTTTCATTCAGGAACCATTATTATCCTATAATTCCAATATGGTAAACTGTTAAGAGAAAACAAAGAAGAAAAAAGCTCACTTGAAAGTTCACTGCCCCTCGTTAGGACAACATTAATTTTCGGGGTCTCATAATAATCAATTAATTATTAATTAATTAAATAAATAAATTAATATAATTAATTAATTCATATTCAGGCCAAATCAGTTTTGGAAAAAACCTGTGCTTAAAAATCGTCCAATGAGAACAGAAGTTTTGTTCCTAATCCAAACATTGCAATTTCCTAGTAGGGCCTTATAACATGAATGTGAACATGGCTCTAATTTCATAGAAATCATCATCACCACCATACATGGTGAACAAAATACAAAATGTAAAAAACTATTACAGTGAAAAGTTTTAGATTTTTTTATTCTTTTTTTTTTTTTTTAAAGTAACTTACGGTGTCATTGAAAAAACAAGTATACTAGTAGGTTAAAAATCATGGGTCAAATTCTGCTAATAGTTTTCCCATAAATTAAATGTCATCAGATACATAACTGTTAACAAGTACTCAAAAGGCAGGCTGGTCAGAAAAGAATTCACAGTACCATTATTGCGTGCATGAGCTATTGCCTCCATATACTTTCAGTCGTATGTTCATACTGAGCATGCTGATCACCATACCCACTCCTTTAGGAATAAAGCTATCTATCCATGTATCCCTCTCTTTAGCAACTTTAGCTATATTATGACAATTGGAAATAACTTTCCATTTAAATGGCCAACATATTCTGAAATACTTTAGTCATTGAATTAATCAATTATAGTTCATTTCAAAGGTATATGTATCTAGCCACTTTTCCTGTGACATAGACTAACACCTCTCAAGCCTAGCTATAGTTCACTTCTCTGCAGCAGCACTTCACTGATTAATCTAGCCCCTCCAGCTATGCAACCTCATTGTCACATATGGGTGGTAAAGACAAAAGGGAGGGTTTTCTCCAGATGTGCTTTCAAGTGATTTATGATCCATTTCATATTCTTATAGCAAGAATACATCATGAGGGGCTCTAGATATCTACCTGATTGTGATCTTTATCAAACTTCGATCTAATTTTGAGGAAATTGGTGAGGGAGGTATTTCATATTAAATTTCAGAAACACAGTGTTTGCCCAATAGCTACTCCCATACTTAGGGATAGATTTATGCTAATCCAAGATTCCTCATCCTGACCTCAAAGCACACAGTGAGCTCACTAGGTATTTTCTTAATTGAAAGTCTTTCCTCATGCTGATCAAGAAGCATCTTGTCATTAAAGAGGGACAATTTTTCCTAAAATGAAACTAAGTGCACCAGAAAAAGCAGGCAAATTTAATCACATATGCCATATTACACAGAATGCACAAGGTGCACTAAAATGCAGAATTTATTTCTCTTTATTTATAGCTTTTTTTCCTTGAGAAATCTTCAGCTTCATTCTACCTCACAGAAGTCAGTGAGAGGGGAGACTGATCTGATGCTCCACAACAAAACCCTAACATTTTGGATAGTGGGAGTATGTTAACACATACTCACTTAACCATCACCCACACAGACGCACATTTTATTGAGATTTTAATAAAATACTGTAATAGTTAAAGTCTGTCTGACTGTTAAATGCCTGTCCTTTCAGGCACAGTAACTACCTTTACCACAGCTGACTCCTCCTAAACTTAGAAAATGTATAGAGGCAGCTTAAAAAAACCCCAAGCACTGCAGTCATAGATAACATGGTGGAAACATCCTGCATCTGAGACCTCACACATAGTTACAGTACAAATAAACCCATAGAGTAAAGCTGTTCTGGTGCTGAATGCCATTGTTTATCAAGGTTTAGTTTTCCAGAGTGTTCAAGCAACAGTTCATTGAATTTGATGCTATCTAAAATATTCATGCTGCAGTCATGCGCACACCTGCAAAGATTTAAATAGTCTATAAAAACAGTTTCAGATTACAACTGCTGTGACAACTTTAAAATAACCCCTGAACCTAAATTCCAGATTTTAAGATATTTGAATATTTGACAGAATAATCTGATATACAATACAAGACTCTGATATACTTTAAAATATCCAATTTTAGAACTATATATTGTAAACATTTTATATTGGGTTTGGAATATAAAACATCATGATGCTAATCTGATATGTAACAGAGTAAAATAAAAAAGTTAACCAACTTTACAAGATGAAAGTCTTTTAAAGCATATTCACTCTGTGTTTATCAGAGTTTGGCCATCTAACCTGGTGGCCTTTGAATTACCATCATCAAAACATTTGGGTATTGGACTTTTTTGCTGAGTAAACTGTACCTGTAGTCTACTGACTGAAAGGACTCATTATTTCCTCATCGTGGATCTGAATAAAATGAGTCTGCAATGTTATTTATGAAATGATTGCTACCATTTTAAAATAACTTCTGCACTCTATGGAAAGAACATTCATTTCAACCATTTGCTTCTAGCCTCTGAAATCCATATTTTTAGAAGAACCCATGCAAATTTTGCATGCTTAAATGGGAATTTGCATGTGAAAAATCAAGTGGCTGCATGTCTAATAGCCCAATTTGAATAAACAAATATAGATTCTGAAAGCACAAAATAACATGTCTTTCTCACCAACAGATGTTGGTCCAATAAAAGATATTATTACCTCACCCACCTTATCCCACCATACAAATAAACATACACACAAGGTCTGAAGCCAATTTCACCCTAAGTGCACAAACAATGAATGTTAAGAGAAACAGAATAAAAATTCTTCATAATTTAGAGGAATGAAAGAATTTCAGAACAGCACAATGTTTTCATAACAAAACAATGTAGTTATCTATATATCTGGTTGATCTTTTAGTTTTAAAGAATTTATGAGATAACTGTGTCTCATGCAGAACTATCTCTGCAAAAATTAAATAAAAATCAGTCTGCCTTTTTATTTATTTATTCCAAACTACCTTATGTCACTTTAACCTGGAGTAAAATACCAGTTCCATGGACATAGTATTTCAGCACACTGCTGTCCTAATACTCTGATTAATGCTTTGAGATACACCCAGCCTAGCTTTCCTAATCTCTAGGCTTTCTAATTTATAGCAGAGATGGATAGGCTATCAGTGGGGAATTATGAGGATTACTAGCTGTTTATCTCTCCCTTGCAGACACACTTTACTGCTTATAGAATTACCATAAACCCTCCAGCAACATTGCTACTTCTATACTTATCTGGAAGTCTGGTTCCCTACAGTACAGGGTGCAAAATATTTTGGTAGCCACTGCCAAATTATTAAGAAATGGAATAGCGGGCAGATGTAATTTTACAAATGATCTGAACACAGTGTCAAGATCAGTCATGTTACATCACTGGTAATTTATGTTGTCTGCATGTTATCTTTTGTTCCCACAAAAAGCCAGCTCTGTGATCCTGTCCACACTAATTAGAGTTCAGCATTAAGGCTTAGAGATTGCCCTAAAGCATCACCACAGGTGAAACTGTCGAACATGTATGCCGTGCCATTTCTGAACTAGGGGCAAATTATGTACCCTCCCATGCTCCTGAAGAGATTTCATTTTTATGGCCACAAGGAGTATTATTGACCTTCACAGCACTTACACTTAAGATTTTTTTTAGTACTTCCATGAAAAGCCCTTTTTTTCAGGACCACAAGTTTTTGCTCTAAGATGAAACTGAGAATAGAAAGTGCTAGCCTTAGAACAAATGTCTTATTTATTTTGGTTGCTTGGAGCTGAAAGTGCCAAATCTTTCTTACTTTCCAACATGATGTTTTGGGTATAAATACATATATATTGTGTGTGCACAATGATACTATCAAAAGGAAAACAGGAGGAATTAGAACCATCATGTTCTGTTTTCAGATAGGGTATTACTGTCTGGGTGCAGTAAGTTTTAATAATTGAATGTCCTGCAATAAGATTTTGGGGGGGGGGGCGGAGGAAGAGGACAGGACATGGGGACTGCTTGTTCATTCAAGGTATCTCTGCATTATCCCAGTACATTCTGGTTTGATGGCATTCTAGTACCCTTTCAGGTCCAAATGTTGCCCTATCGAGCACACAAGGGACTCCTATTGAATTCAACAGCAGCTGCAGCCAAAGACAGAATTTGGCCCTTAGTATGTACATACCTATCCTAGAAAATATGAGACACTTTAAGAAGTACAGAATTTAAAGCTTTGATCATGCAATTGTATGCCTCTAAGCATGTGCACATATTTATCCAATTTACAAACAACTCAGGGACATGTTTTTGTGCTCAAAATTGTACAGTGATCAACATCCTTGCCTGTCCTGGAGACATGTGCTCTCATTTGCACTAACACCATTTTCTTTTTCAATCATTATTTGAATAAACAATGTACATATATATACAAATATCTTGTAACCAAGAAGGGCTTTAGCAATGACAAATTTAAAAGAGTATTACTTGAAATATGAAAACTTCTTTTCTCTTCATTCCCTACAGTTACTCATTTCAGTTTGTCATACTTATACACACCTTCTGAAATACTCACTTCTCTGAAAGAGTAAGAAAAACTAACCTTTTGCAGGCATTCCCCCTATAATCTGGTGGAATAACTCAGTACAAACACCACAGATGCTGTCACAGCAAGGCTTTTTCCTCAGGGGATAATATTTATAACAAGTTAACCAAAAGAAAGAGTGAGTGACCAGAAATTCCCTAGATGAGATTCCATTCAGTCCTGTGACCCTGAGGTGTTTTGAGTTCTGCCTTGCACTGATATTTTCCATGCTCTAGACAGATCTTCAGCTGGTGTAAATCAGCAGAGAGCTCCTTTATATGCCTTCTCCTGAGCACCTGTGTAAAAGGGAGGGGGGAAGCTTGAGGCAAGGCCAGTCCCTGGGTTCATGAAGGGTCAATCAGTGCCCTTGCACACTGTCATGCTCTATTAGCAGAATGAAAACACCTTCTTTCTTCTGTCACTTTTTCCAGTGCATGCTGAAAACATGCAAGATTGTTTGGATTTATAGAGACAGATTTGGCTGGATTTATAAAGGCAGATTTGGCAGCCTTTCCATAGGTACTTGAAATGTAATCGTGTATTTACATAAGATGTGAGGCTCTAAACTGTGCCATCTGAATAAGCATCTGCTATTGAATCAGACATGGATCTGGATTTCATTAATACAGCACATACATTTCTCATCACCATAGTCCCATTACAACTGTACTTATTGGCTATGTGTACATTTCCCTGTGTTACGGTTTCCCCCGTTGATTGCTTAAGATTGTATCCCAAGGACACAGCCAACAGCAAAGGGCAGCACATTGCTGCACAGCCCAGAAGCATGCCACAATTCATTTCCTGTTCCCTCTTATTTCTGGGGGACAGCAATTTACTGCTGGCCAAACAGAAGCAGAACACTACTGAGTCTTGCTGGCTCAGCTTGATTGGCACACTCATGAATAGGGACAGGCCAAGTCCTCTCCCTTCCCCAGCCATCTGCAAGAGTAAGAGGGTAAGTGTGTGCACAGCACCTCTTATGCTTGCATGCCTGGACTCAAGATCAGGATAGCCTATGTCACAGTTTAAGGAAATTATAAACTTCCCTTCACACCTCATTATGATTGTGTAATCAAGGTTACAATTTAACCCTTATTTAGTAAGCTTTGCTTTATGTATTTTTCCCAGTGTAGATTGTAGGATTTTGTGATTGATTCTTAACTAAGGAACAGCAAGGAAAACACTATTAAAATATATTTCAATTAAATACTCCACCCAGTAAATTGTATTTGTAGGAAAATAGGTGCAACTTTCACCCCTACATTGCAAGTGCACCTGTGTGAGGGGAGGAAAGAGAGGAGGGGAGAGAATTATTTTTACCTTGAAGCCCACCCACTTATTTTGTACTCATTTAGAAACACTAGTCCAATACTGCAACAGAGTTCGTATTCCACATGGGTGACCCGAGTCCCCATGTTTGTGCCATTTTTATTTGTTAATAGCCACAGGTTTTTGTTAACACGTTTGTTTGAGGAATAACTGGTTTTCGTGGATTAATTCACCTCTGCGCAGACAACCTGAAGGAGGTATATGTAACATTTAAATCCATTTAAGGGCTAAGTAGTGGGTAGGTCTTGTGCAGGTCCTCAGCATGGGGGTGAATTTCGTCCTGTATCACGTCAACAAGAGGAATGGGTGCACAATTTCCTGTTTACATGCACTTGGGCTGTGCGTCTTTCTGAAATGTGCACTCCTTTGCTTTATTTGGTCAAAGTCTTTTACAGGTTAAAGGGACACTGTCACATCGTTCAGTCACAACATTTCAGTTATCTTAATTATAGAGATAAGAATTAAAAACCTAATACAAATATTTTTGGTTATTTAAAAAAAAAAGTAAATATTCCCAGAAGTGTCAGAAACCCAGACCAAATGGCAACAGAACCAGAAAGTGCAACCAACTAGTATAATGTCACTGTCCTAGATCATTGCAAGAAGTGGAAAACGCAATAGAAATAAATTTGATTTTTATACTTTTCTATTCTAATCATTTCTAGTGTTGTTAGTATTGCTGATAATGAAACTGGGTTATTTAAAGTACATGCTTTTTATCCAAACAATCCCTTCACCAATTAAGAACTGCTTATCTGTCTTTTATGCAATTAACTTGTATCAGGTCTGTCAATGCCCCTGTATTTTCAGGATCTCATTAAAAAAAATGCTATCCTCAAAAGAAGAAAGCAATGAGCTGACAGAGTTTGCTGCAAAGCTTACACTCTATCTTGAGGAAGAAAGAGTGGCTCATGGCTTTCTAATGACATTTATAAGTTCAACTCCATTATGAAAGATTATGTTTTTTTACTAATTTTCCTCATTATTTGCATGAAGTCAGAAATCAGGCATTGTCAGTATGAAAAGAATTAAAGAAGACACCTTCCTCTTATCCCGCTGTGCAATGTCACGGTGATGTCTATTTCATTTATGACTCCATTCAGTTGGACCATGGAAACAAGTGAAAATAATCTATGGCAGTAAATTGATATACTTACAGTACTACCAAGCGGTTGCAAAAAATTGTAATAAATATGATTACAAGCTAGTTCTCTTCAAATAATGCAGACATAAGACTGATTTCTTTTGACATGAGCTGCAAAAATCCCTCCTTGGCTCAGATATAGACATTGCATGAAGATCATCGCCTGCTTTAAATATAAAGTACATGCACTGATCCTCCACAGTTGAGGCCTACACATGAAGCTATTCTTACTTTGAGATTACTGATAAATCTTAGCACTGAAAGTAATTGTGTCATTCTATAAATATCTGTACTCTGCCAAAGTATACTCAGCCACACCGTAAGTCATGCTTCTTTCTCCCTTCACCTTCTGCCCTGCCCCCCCCTTTTTTGAATGACTAAAGAATAAAATTTTGTAGCGAGAAGAGATACAAAGCACAAACATGCTACGAATTTTGTATACAAAACCCACTGGTGGAGAATATAACAGAACTGAAATACTGAGGGTGAGGTTTTCTCTAAATGGGCCCTTCTTGTTGAGTTTCAAAGACTGAATGGGAAGATCTGAGAGAACTGTCTAGCAAAGCATGACATGCTGATTATACAAGAAAATATTGCTGAGGAGGAAAAAAAGACACGATCATCTTCTGCTGGTAAACATTCAACAGAACCATGTTCAATGAGGTATATATTTTAATCAAATTGCAATCAAGTCAGAAAGACTGGAGAGAAAGATGAAGATGAAAGGTCTCTTTTAAAGTGACAATAGCTCAGGATAAGTACAGCAGCAAAAGGGAGAACCAAAACCTAGTAATATAGATTATATAATCCAATATAGTCAATCATAAAAGATGGTTTTCTTAAAGTTAGAATCATTTGTGTCCATAGAGGCGCTCAGCTGAAACAGAGGGGCAAGTGCCTTGCATACACATAGAGGTTGCAAAGTGGAAGCTGAGGTGTAATCCTGCTTCCATTACCATTTAGAGACAAAAATGCTTAGGAGACGCTCTGTGAGAAATTAAATTTTCATCTGAAAAACAGCACTAGAAATTTTCTTTATGGAAACCATCAGCTATACTTTATATTGGTAGCCACGATAATACAGCCACCACTAGAAAAATGTAAAAGCACTTCCTCCTGTGGTCTCTGTGATCTCTTTTCCCCTCCTACAGACAATCTCAATGTGCAAGGCATATGCTAAATTTGCTGTAACAAAAATTATTTCCTAATTTTGAACTTTGAAACTGCTTCAAAGGTGTTATCTTTCAATTGCTGCAAGAATAAATTTATTAGATTTGCAGTGATAGGATTTCAGATCTTTGCTTGCTGCACTGTGGTCAGCAATGAATGAGCATATAGTGACACAGTCAATCACTGATTAAACTCTTATGTAGTCCTCACACTCAATACTTCAATATCATGCACCATGAAGTAAGCAGCTTTTCACTACAGTTATACTCAACAATTTCCTCTTTTCCTGTGAACGTTCAGGTTTGCATAAGACTATATGGGTATATTATTTGTACTAAATATTGTACTAAATATTGTACTAAAAATTGTACTAAAAAAAGCTACAATATGTTTTTATTCTAGTTTCCTCATGAGAACAATTGTAAGCAATACTGTAGAATATGTAAATGATGCATGGCCCAGATCAGAGGTATACACAGCAGGGAAACACTGTGCCACCATGCTTCATTAGTGTTTCTAAATAGCTTGATTAGTCTACTAGCAAATTCCAGGAGCTGTTACTCCTCATGCAACATTTTCTCTGGAGCTTAGGATGGCTTGTATTTGTGTGTGAAACACTGATGGTAAAGATATTGTACAACTCATTCTCACCTTCACGGGAGAGATTACATGGGCCAGATTCCCAGTACTATTCAGGCTGTTTAGTGCTGATTTAGCAGCAGAGACAACTTGAAATTCAGCCTAAGCTGATATTCAGGAATTCCCACATCCCGGGGGAATCACTGTTTGGTACAAGGCTGCTGAAGTAGCCCTATGTCACATCTTATGTCTCCATTGCTGGGGAATCACACTATAGATGTCGGGTCGCACTTGCCAGAATGGCCCTTTGGGGCTATCAGTTTAGTGCAGCCCAGGGCTCCTCTAAAATTTAATTTGGAATCAGAGCAGCACCTAGCAGCCCCAGCTCAGAGAGCGGACACTGCCCTTTATGCACCACCCAAACTACAGTGCCTGATCCTGAAGATTTGGCCCTATCTAGACATATAATCAATTATTTATTTAGAACCATGACATGCACTCTATACCTCATAGATTGACAACAACAACAAAGAGGTCCCCTACTCATGGTAAAATATCAGTTTAACAAAGAAACCCATGCTTTTGAGCACATGACATTGGACTGTGTTTTCTACACCTTCTAATAGGAAGGCTTTTTTCCCCCTCTGAAATCCTTTTCCCCTGCTTATGGCAAAATCCTCCCATCTGCTCCAGGGAAGAGATCTGGAATATTTCTAGATTGAAAAAGTAGCTTTCTTTAGAAGGTTGACAACTCCACAGGTAGCCAAGAGATGTTTGGCAAAATACTACAACTAATAAATGTTCATCATTCAAGGGTTTTTAAAGGGATAGAGCTCTACTCCTACAGGTTCAGATCCATATAAGACCTTAAAACCTAAAATACATCTTGTCCATGGACATTAAAATACCATGATTCCCATTGTAAGGCCTGGATTTTTTCCTGGTGTCCTTAAGCAAAACTTCCCCTCCTTCCATTGTTGTTCACTATGCTGTGTGTTGATTGGTTGTCCAGCCTCCAACCTAGATATGTGCTGTATGCATATAGTTATAATATGCTTTGCTAATCTTTTTGGCAAAAGCACTTCAGTAAATGTAAGGATTTTATCATCACTCACTAGCTCTGCAGATGCTCAATAAAGAGCAAAGAAATACTTGCTATAAAGCAGGCTCGGCTGAGGTATCAGATAGCATCACTATAAGCTTGTAAAAGATCATAATTTGTTAGATATGATAAATAAGACCTTTCCATAATGTTTTCACATCATGATGGTGGATTTGGGGATTTCAAGTTTAACTTTCTTTCCAGCCCTCTCTTTGAAAGATCATCTATCTCTGAGATAATTTGTTTAAAAATTATTTCTACTGTGTTTTGTGCTAAGAATATTTTAAAGGCTTCTAGTAAAGTGAATAAAAACAAGCCAATAAGGTCGGCTTCTCTAGAAGATAACACATCATTCAAAATGTGAAAAT
Source organism: Mesoclemmys tuberculata (assembly GCA_007922155.1). Lineage (NCBI taxonomy): Eukaryota > Metazoa > Chordata > Testudines > Chelidae > Mesoclemmys > Mesoclemmys tuberculata. The sequence continues at coordinate 53,903,318 of ML675601.1, read as the reverse complement.
ACCAGAAGACATTTTACATGCATTATAGTTCCCAAGGACAGATGTCCTAACAAGAAGTGCTATTATACAGTACATATATCTATGCACAACAGAAGAGAAAAACAAACAAACAAACAAATAAAAAAAAATCAACTGTGGATGGTTTTAGTTGGCTACTAGGACACAGGCATGTGTCTGAAAAAGATCGTCAAAAATTCAGAATTTGTAGAGGAACTCCAGATTTTCTAAGTGCTTTCTCTCTCTCATTATTAAGAATATGATTCGGTCACAGAGGTCATGGATTCCATGACTTTCTGGGACCTCTGGGACTTCTGGAGCAGGGCTAGAGCAGCTGTCAGCCCCAGGGCCATCCACCACCCAACAGCTGATCTGCCTGCTGCCAGCCACAGGACCACCCACCACCGGCCACCCAACAGCTGATCGGCCCACTGCCAGCCCCCAGATGGACACTGCCCAACAGCTGATCAGCCCCAAGGCTGGACCAGCTGCAAGTCCAGCAGCTGTGTTTCCTCCCCCACCCAGGTTTTTTTAGTAACAGTCAGGGACAGGTCACAGCTGCAGTAAATTTTTGTTTATTAACCACAACCTGTCCTGGCTTTTACTAAAAATACCCGTGACAGAATCTCAACCATATTCATTATTCATGCTCACTGCTTTCCTACTGCATTGCTTGCTCTAAGATGATGCCACAGGCAATGCAGTGGGCAGCAGTGGAAACATTCATTCTACATTCATTTTCTTGGGGAAGCAGGGTTACAACTTCCATTTTCAGTAAGTTGATAAGTTGTTTGGAAGGCCTGAAAAATTCCTTAGGGGGCTCTCTCCTTTTCGAGAGTATCAGCAAAGAGCCCCACATTTTGGTACACTGAATCTAGCCACCCTTATCTGTAACTCAAACATAAATAAAGCCACTGAACTGTGACGTTATTACTTTAAACTGTAAAAGGGTTTGGTGCCAGAAAGAATTAATTTTGTGTTATACATCCTAGTGCTATTGCTACATTAAAACGAAAGCAATTGATGAGGATGAAACAAAAGGCATCATCTCTCTTTTTTCCAAAATGTAGAAAACAAGGCTAAAGACTAAAAAACATAGGCATCCAATGAAATGGGTTTCTGGCCACAAAAGCTTATGCCCAAATAAATTTGTTAGTCTTTAAGGTGCCACAGGACTCTCGTTGTTTTGCTAAAAACAGACTAACATGGCTACAATAAATGTTTACTATAAAATGACTTTAGAATTTAGGACATCAGGACAAATTTCTGGCTGGCTGCCAATCATGTCATATCACTAAAACTTAATAAATGCACAGATCTGTTTTCATTATTAATAGGACCCATAAAACACCTAGGACCCAATTTTGTCAGCCTTATTCACAGTGAACAGTGCTTTATTATGCAAATAGTCCCACATTGGTTTTAATAGAAATACTAAGGCTGGCAGAATTAGACTCTTGATTTTTAGCATTCTGCCTTATAAAATCACCTCAAACAAGCTAAGATTATGTACAAATGCTCTCTCTGTCATGCCTTATTACTGAATACCATCACACTCAGGAGGGACTGGTACAGCTAAAGCTCTATCAATATTTCTAGTGTGTATCACAAAATCACAGATGACGGTTGAATGCAACATCCTCAATCATCATCTTGTCTAAAATCCAAAGATGGCTATTTGAATTCATTTTTACCAAAACTTGGTGTATGTGCTGTCAGCCCAGAATCTGTTTTTTTTAAATTTATTATTAGTACCATAACGATACATGTTTTTCCTCTTTTGCAAGTATTTTGTGTCAAATTTTAACAAAAGAATAAAAGCTGACATTTAAAGTATAAGCCATTTCAGACTGTTATCCCTTTGTATGTTTAAAAAAAATCAAGATATCTGATTTACAGATAACGGCTTTTAAATTACTTACAATACAGTTCTTGTCCACTTAAGATGGCAAACATCACTTAATGTCTTTTACTGGAATTCACCTAAGTTCCTGAAAAAGAAACAAACACCCACTCTCTGTAAGAAGACATTTTACAAAGATCTGACTATATGCATTAAGGCCTCGGTTCACCAAAGCATACACTTAACTTTAAAGTCCAGTGACAAACAAAACTTAAACATGCTTAAAGATAAGCACATGCTTAAGTGGTTGGCTGAATCAAGGCCTAAATTCTAGCACCATACTACTCAATGGATCTTTCCACTACTACAAAGCTGGTATTAAGTCCAACATATTAATATCTCCGTAGTATGGATCTGACATTGCACATATACATTACACGCTGCATTTATTGTATATCAAAAATGTTCTCAGGTATCTGTAACGTGTTACTCTGGGGCACTTCAAAGCTATCCTTAATATACCTTCATATCTGGTATTTTACAACACAACACACTAGTGCACAGCCAAAATGACTTCCTTTACAATTAACAATCAATGGGGCATGTCCTCATAGATTTAAATACCACACCATCATGCTGCTGCAGCAGAGAAAATAAAAGCAAATAGTCACTGTTTATGCAAAATCTTACATTATGCACAAAAAGTTAGATATCTAGTGAGAAGAGAACCAAGCCAAGGATACACAGGCTCAAAGAAGCTAACAACAAACAACAACAACAACCACCAAAGGAAAAAATATATGCCATAAAGAAGAAAGCAGACGTTAAATAATTCTACTCTTTATAAATACAAGGCAAAAAACATGCACATTTCCAAACCCATTACAGTACGGAAGAAAGTGTCAGCAGGCTGACTTTCCCAGCTTTTGTTGGCTTTAGTCACTCTGAAATAAAAATGGACTTAAGCTGCAAAGATTTAAATGTCCAAAAGTGTATAGGTATTTGAATCCAGGGTTTTGCCTACTCAAGAATCTTCACATTATTGTAAAATGGTTATTTTATTTTCAGTATAAGTTGCTTTTGTTCCCAGTCCTCTGCATCACTATTTTTGAATCACCACCACAAAATCTGAAAATGTCTGGATTATGTGATACCTCCCTTTCTTCTACAGTATTTTACTACTATTGGAATGGAGTCAACCACAGAAGCTTCTGCAAAAATACAGTTGGTAGCTCAGGAATCATTACTGAAACAGAATTTAAAAAGAATGAACTAAGAAAGTTGGACAGCTACAATAACGGCAAAATTCAGACTAGAAAGAAGTTCTTTGCTAGACACTGAACATTTTCATTGCATTGATAGAAAAGAGTTGAGCTCTAAAGTTAAAGCTTATTTCACTGGATTCTTTTCAAATATCTCAGTCATCAAGCTACTGAAAGAGTCCAGTTATGAAGAGAATAGCAAATCTAACAAACACATGAATATACACCATAGACATCATATAATTTTAACTTTTTTCCTAAACAGAGAACCAGCACAGATAAAGGTACTCATTCTTATGGTCCCTATCCATAGAATAATTTTCATTTCAAAGACTTCTCAAAGAATGCTGACAATAGGGAACACTATCGCTTAAAGGCTAGAGAATGTGGCTGAACCAAGCACAAAGGACCCAGTCCTGCAAAGTATTTCAGTATGTGCATAACTTTAAGAAAGATGTGGGCAAGCTGAAGAAAGGGCTCTATGGATTAGCAGTGGTAACAGAGTCTGGAACACTCGTACACTGGGTAAGGGAGATAAAGGAATGGTTTAGGGGAATTAAACAAAGCACATACCACCAAGTTTTGTATTTAACATTTTGTTTGTATGCCATCTGTTTATTACAGACTCATAGATTAACGGATTCATAGAATCCAAAGCTTTAAGAGACCACTGTGATCATTTGGTCTGACCACCTGCGTAACAGACCACATAACATCCACAAAATAATTTCTTTTAAACTAGAGCATATCACTTAAAAAAAAAATCCAATCTTGACTTAAAAATTGACAATGATTGAGAATCCACCACAACCCCTGGCAACTTGTCCTAATGGTTAATTACCATCACTGTTAAAAATGTACATTTTATTTCCAGTCTGAATTTATCAAGTTTAGACTTCTAGTCATAGGAACTTGTTATAGCTTTGCCTGCTAGACTGAAGTACCCCTTATTTGTTCACTGTGTAGGTACTTTTAGACTTTGATCCAGTCACACCTTAATCTTCGCTTTGTTAAGCTAAATAGACTGAGCTCCTTGAGTCTATCACTATAAAACACGTTTTCTAATAATTACATCATTCTGATGGCTCTTCTCTGAATCCTCTCCAATGTATCAACATCCTTCTTGAATTGTAGAGACCATAACTAGACACAGCGGTGGTTGCATCAGTGCCAAATACAGAGGTTAAATAATATTGTCTGACTTGTCTATTTATAATGTAAGCTCTTAAGCGCAGGGAACATCTCGAGCTCCGTGCTTGTACAGCGGCTAGCACAACAGGGGTTTGAGTGGAGCATACAGAAGCAGCTGTAATTCAAAACAGTAAATAATAACACCACACAAGTCATTGGGACTACTGACACATTTCAAGTTTTACACATGTTTAAGTAGTTTGCCAGATCAGGACCATCATCTAGGGTAGACTTGACAACAATGGGGGAGCACACACTACAGCAAACACTGCAAAGTAGACTCCCCTGGTTCCTGTCTTCCAGCCTTCAAGAAGGATATTAAAAAATTGGGAAGGGTTCAGAAAAGGGCCACAGGAACAACTGAAGATTGGAAAGCATGCCTTAATGAATAATGAAATACTGCAGGAGCTCAGTCTGTTTAGCTTTACAAAGAGAAGGTGAAGAGTTGTCTTGATCACAGCCTGTAACTACCTGCCTGGGGAACAAATATGAGATAATGGGCTATTCAAGGTAGTTGACAAAGTTAACAAGATCCAATGACTGGAAGTTGAAGCTATACAAATTTCAGACTAGAAATGAAGCACAAATTCTTAACAGTGAGGGTAGTTAATAATTGGAACAATTTACCAAGTGTTCTGCTGGATTCTCCATCACTAGAAATTTTTAAAATCAAGACTGGATGTTTTTCTAAAGATCCCTTTAGTCTGGTTTTAAACTGGACAATCCTGCTTTTTTAAATTTTCTCCCCCATCCAGAACTGAGATAAGCCTGGACGTGGGTGTGTCTGATATCAGATGGGGGGTGCCATCATGAAGTGTGAAATGCTCTGCCCACTAGCATGATCTTGCACACACAGTGTGTATAAAGTCATGCCAGCTGGGTTGGCGTGGCACGCTCTTCAAAACTGTGTCCCCCTGTGCAGCATCAACTTGCATGCAGTGTGACCTGGCACACACCAGGTCACACTCAGGGGTGTAGACTCCTCAGTGGAGGAAGCCCACACCATTTCCAGAAATACCAGACCATCCGGTATTCAGGGAACGTGAGAGTGGCCATCCTAGTTTTAGTTCAACCACAGCTTGACTTAAAGCAGGAATTAATTCAGGGAAGTTTTATGACTTATGTTATGAAGGAAGTCAAACTAGATGATCATAATGGCTCCTTCTGGCCTTAAAATTGATTAATCTTGTCTGGCCTTTGGCCTGGTCTACACTTAAAAGTAGAATTAACGTAGTTACACTGATGAGGGTTGTGAAAGTATTACATCCTTGCGTGCTGTTGCTAGGCAGACCTAACCCCCAGTGTAGATGCAGCAAGGATGACAGAAAAATGTTTCAGTCGACCTAGCTACTGTCTTTCAGGAAGGTGGAGTTCCCACAGAAATGGAAAAACCCATCTGTTGCTGGAGGAAGCGTTCATACTATGGCACTACAGTGGCGTAGCTATAGTGCCACAAAAGTGATGCTGTAGCACCGCTAGCATATACATAGTTTGGTGTACAGGTACAAACATAGCAGCTGGTGCCAAAAGTAAACAACAGGGCTGCCAATTGAATATAAAATATTTCTGGCCTCCTATCCTCCTCTAAAGTCATTTCTGATTTCCCAAATCAAATCAACCAGTTAAGGAGTTTGAGGCTCTTTCCCCTCCTACGATAGCTTCTCTGCTGTAACTCCCAACACTGCTTCCCTCTTCCTCCTGAGCACAAACATGCCGCCTCCTGCCACTCTGCTCCCTCTCTCACTGAATTTCAATCACCTTATGCCTGGGCTTCCCTTGCCATGCCAAAGGTTATCCCAACTCCACCTTTCAAATATTTTGTTAAATGAAATACCGGCTTGAGCTGGTCTTACTATTTACTGAATACAATTGACCCACCAAAGGTGACATTCTGGCCTTTTTTAAGTCAATGGGATTTTCTGCTATTGCCTTCAATGGGTTCAGGATGGCATTCTAAGTTTTCACCTATTTTTTCAGAGTGCAAGTTGTCCACAAAACATGATTTTTACAAATATACTTGTCTGAAATTGCCAGAGTATATTTTACAAATATATTAGAACTCTGGATTGGTCACAAAATATCTGTAGTGAGTATTCAGTCATTCAGTATTTGCAAGGAATTTGTTACTCAAGCTTTCTGACCGGTCACAAGTCAGGGGGTGCTCTTCCCATTCCTTGATTGGATGACAATGTTTTATACTGTATTTCCACCAAAACAAAGTTAATTGCATCATGAAACGGCTTTTTACCTGGTTGAGCAATATTTTGGACCTGGGCCCAAAAAGTACTACAGTACTAGCACAAATGTTTGCCAACAAAACCTAGGTACTATAAAGATTCAAGAATCGAGCTGGTCAGAAAATGCTGATTTGTTGAAACAAAAACATTTTTGGGAAAGCATGGACTTTGATGAATCTTCTGAAGTAAAGCACAGAGGTTTCTGACAGAAACCTGCCTGATTTCCTGACAGCTTGCCTACCCACCTGCTTGGTTGGCTGCACAGCAGCCTGCCAGGTAGGGAGTTTTGAGAGCTGGATTCCCCAGGCTCTCAGGTGCCTCCTCAGCTTACCTGGTGTGCTGCTGTGGAGCTGTGGCTCCCAGGGATATTTTGTTTCAGAAACACCAAAACATTCCTACTGAGGAAATACTGCTGAAACAAATTATTGCCGAATTTCATTTCTGAGAAAGTTTTAAATGTTTTGGGCTTTTCTTCCCAGTTTGGGGTCCCCTCAAAACTCTTCATGAAAATGAAATTCACTTCCCGGCCATAAAGTGTTATAAATGGGCTAAATCACAACCGAGTTGCAATTCATTTAATTGTTTGTGAATAGGGTTTAACACCGTTGGACTAACTCTGATAGCATTCATTTGTAGGGAGCTAGGACTGCTTTCAAAAGTCACCCCAGGGAGGCAGGGGGTATTTGTTTGGAATAAATGATTAAAAAGAAAAAAAAAACATCTGCTCAAGATGCTGTTGTATCACCGTGCTGAACTGAGGTAGAAATAGAGTTGTTAATCTGCTTTTCAATTAGTGTTATCTCATTATAACCCCTCCAACTTCAATTTCCAACTACGTTGCTACATTGTGTTTCATTAATACAGATGGAGTAAATGGGGGTGATTTAATCATTAGTTATAAGAAAGGCGCTCTACAAAAAGAACTACATAAAGTAGATCTTCATTAGTTTATTAAATGCCTTGCACTGAGGCAATCCTATGGTAGGGACCAATGGTTGTAGTTTTTTTCATTATTTATAATTTACTAATACCTAACGTGTTATACGATCTCTGTGTACAGTGTTTAGCGCTTCACCAGATGTTTATTTTGTTTTGCTATGTTTAGTGGCTACAACAGATTACAAAGCTATCTCAAGAAGAGGAAATTAAGTAATAACATAATTATATATGACAAATGGCCAAATATAGCCCATGCACCTATTAAAATGTAATTCCCTTAAAATGGCTTATATTGAGCACAGCAATTAAAAATGTTACACTAAAGCTTTTTTTAAATAATTATTTTGATAATAGGAGTAAGACAAGAAGGACCTATTTCATTATCATTGTTTATGTTTCCCTTTTATTCATTCCACTAAAACTAAGTCAGTTTTCTTTTGGGGCTTACATGTAATAAAAATGTGGCCATTACCCAGACAGTTTAGCCAATACAAATTGTTATTTGACAGCTCCCCAACCAAAAATACATTTGTTTTGGAAAACTGACATCTTCCCACCATTTGTCGCAAAAAGAAATATTAACTAATGTCATTAAACTGATACTCTGTAAAATCCTCATTTGCTCTTTTTCTTGGTTTCTTTTTAACCTATTTGTGAAAAAAGCTTTGCTTCAATAACAATGTGGAAGGGTGATGTTTTGCACCAGCTCTGAGAAAGGCAGGATGAGAACTGGTGGTTACAGGACAGAAGAAAAGAGTCCACAGTGTAATAATAATCTTTGGTATAGTTCTATTGGTATCTCTTCCTGTGATTTATGTGATGATACAAGCTTAAAACCCAACAGATCTAGATTGATGTATCTAGATTGATCTAGACTGATGTATCAGAGATTGTAGACTTGCCTTTTGGGGGATTAGAGAGGGGAAGGCCTGAACAAGTTCATCCTAAACAATGGCAATCCCAAAGATCTTAAACCTGAAATCTTCTTATTTCAGGGGGCCTTCTGAAAGCTGGTCCTGTAGAATACTTAGCACTTCAAGGGGGGAAAAAATAATACAATATGTACTTACCACTACTCTTTATTTTCAAAGGCCATCCTAAAGATTGACATGCTCTACTTTCCCCCAGATGACATGGTACATCATGGGCAGCAACAGTGCAAACTTTTATATAACATCCCACCAATGTACCTCAAACTTGACCAGCTAGGAACAAGAAAGCCGTTTAATTTTTGGGTATTCAATGCCTGCATTCTATGCTAGGAAAGAAGCCAATTGTGACAGATATATTTTCTGACATGAATAGCTGTCTACCAACTAATGGAGTGAACCATTAACTCATTTCATTCAGGCCACCTGTATATGATACCATTTTATTACCAAAATTGTCTTGCTTTAATCCAGTGTCCCAGAAATGGAGACTCCATAACTCATCTGAAAGCCCCTAAAGGTGTCTCAAGTGAAGGTCTGACTGTAGAACATGTGCACACTTTAATTTAGCTAGCAGGGGGTAACAGTAGTGTAGATGCCGTGGCACAGACTTCACCATGGTATAGCCACCAGAGTTTAAGCTGCTATGGAGCAGATTGTTAGCCCATGCTGCCATATCTACACTTACATTGTTACCCATGCTAGCCAAAGTAAAGCTAACACATGTATGCCTACCTTTGCTACAATCACATCTTAGCTCATAGCGCTGGCCAGCCTTCGGCAATTTCTAACCCAGTTCCATTATTTTTACACCTTTCATGGGACTATTAGTGTATGCAGTATTCGTTTATTGCTCTGAATGCTACTTCAATAATAATAATATTCAAATGTTACCTGTATATCTCAGATACACAAAAAACACTTCTTGTTATACGGCTGTCTCACAGGGCGTGGCTCCTCTCCTGCCTTCTCCTCACAGAAACTGCATGGACTCGCCTTGCCCTGCCTTACCCCTCTTTCCATTCCCTTGCATCTGAAACTGATGGGAGATGTCAATGCACCAGGGGAAGGAGGGTGGGTGGTGTAATGGACATATGCAACGTATCTCGAAGAACAACCATTATGAGAGGGTGAGTAACTTCTTTTTCTTCTTTGAAGATGTAGAAGCAGGCAAGGCGCAACAGGAAAATCCATAAGAAAAAAGAGAGTTAAGATCCCAAGACAAAGCTGGTTATTCATCTAGAACTTTCAGGAATCTGGTTGTAATAGGGTTAATGAACACAGTCTACGCATCCGTAAGGCGAAACGCTGATATGGCCATCAGATGCACCTTAACAGAGCTGATGGCTAGATCTCAGTCCTCCAGGTGCAACAGATCGCCCAGGATTGTTCGAATCTTAATTTGAACCAAGGACACATTATGGGATGCTGCTCAGATAAAGAAATACTTCCACTTACTCAGGAAAGTCGCTCTTCTGGAAGGTTTTCTGCTATTAAAGAGAACATTCTGGACTGCTACTGAACATTCTTTTCTGCATTCAACCTTCTCTGCATTCACTGATGAAACATGCTGTGACATACATGACTTGAGGCTTCAGGTGCAGTACATACCCTGGGTCTGTGTTATGAAATCTGTGGTTACTGGTTTTTGAATGGAGGGTTTGTACAGAACTGAATAACAAGTCTGTCTTGGCAGGTTGGAGCTATAAGGATCATTCTGCCATGATTTTGTTTGAGCTTGAGGATACTGGTGGGTATGCATACAGCAGACCCTTGTCCCATGGCAACAGAAAAGCATCTCATATTGATCTAAGGTTGTGAGCAGCCCTGGAACAGATCCAGAAACATTTCCTGTTCTGCTGAGTTGCAAACATATCCACCAATGAAAAACCTCTAAGTGGAATACCCAAGTTATAATCTTTGTGTTGAGAGTCCATTCATGATTTAAATTGAAGGATCTGCTCAGACAGGCCAGTCTAAACCCCGGCAGGTGAGGTAACCTGTGAGTGACTGAGCTCTGAATGCACAAATTTTGGAACTTGAATGCCTCCTGATGGAGACCGTCTTACCTGGCACTCTCTTGCTTGTTCACATAAAACACTGCTGTGGTACTGTCAGCAAGTTTGGAGAGTTTTGCCCTGAATATGAGGCAGAAACTGCCAATATGCGTGGAATATTGCGTGCAACTCAAGTACATTGATGTGTAGCATGGTCTCGTTACAGAAGGATGACGAAGAAAGAAGAAAACTTCCCTTTGCACTTTTTCTTGGATTACCCTCTGGGCCAAGGATGACAACACCCTGTACAGGATGCATACCAAATTGTCTAGATGGTAAATCTGAGGATATGAGGCCAACTTGAATTATATCTGCAATGCTCTGAGGTGCAGCCTGGCATGAGGGGTCACATATGTACATATGCCATGTGACCTCAGAGCCGCAATCTGAACTCAATTTTTCTTCATTTAATTTCAGGCCCAGGATATTGAACAGACTCAGAGTTTGAAAGATAGCGACCTGCTGTCTGGAGTGATACCAAACCAATTAGTCATCTGGGTAAGGAAACATGTAGACATCTCTCTGATGGAGGTATGCTATGACTACTGCCATCTACTTGACAAAGACCCGCAGCGCTGATGACGAGTTGAAAGCCAGAATGGCAGATTGGTAATGGTCATCTCTTACAACAAACCTCAGGGACTTCCTGTGACCATGATCAATTGCCAAAGAGAAGAAGGCATCCTGTAAGTCAAGTGCAACATGTCAGTCTCCCTGATCTAGGAAGGGGATAATTGCAGCCATGGACTCCATATTGAACCTTAACTTCATGTATTTGTTCAGGTTCCAAAGGTCTAGGATGGGACTAAGACCACCTCTGGCTTTGTGTATTAGAAAATAACAGGAATAAACCCCCTGCCCCAATGTAGAAGGGACACCTTCTGTGGCTCCCAAAGAACATAGGGTCTAGACTTCTTGTCTTAGTACAGACTTATGAGAGGGGTTGCTGAAGTTGGAGTAGGGATCGACAAGAAATACAGGTTATATCCCTATTCCACTGGTGTTCACATCCACTTGTCTGAAGTGATGGACTTCCAGACAGGAAATGGGATAACATACCTGAGAAAGGTAAGGAAGTGCCAGTGAGATCCAGCTCAGGTAGTATGCTGTCCTCAACACAAGAGCCAAACTAGCTGCTTCGAGATGCTGAGATGAAGAGACCGATATAGTAGAAGGCACTGGTCTCTTCTGCAACCTTTGCCTTCTCTTAGACTGGTCAACCTAAAGGAAAGGATAATATTGCTGGCTAAGTTGATCCTCGAGATATTTTGTCCTCTTCATTGCTGTAGAGGTCAAGGACTTCAAAACCTCTCTCAAGTCCTTTACTGTGCACATTTTCATCTGTTTTAGATGAGAAAAAGGCACATCTCATGAAGAGGATATCCTCAGTTTTCTATTCCACCTCCATAGGAATCCCCAAGGACTGCAACCAGCAATAACGGCACAAGATCACTCTTGGCGGTATAGCTCTGGCTGTGAAATCTGCTGCATCCAAAGAAGCCTGCAGAGCCGATGGAGAGATGAGGCAGCCCTTGGTGATGGGTGATTGACATTGTTCTCTGGAATCCTCGGGCAGCTTGCCAGCAAACAAACATTACCTCCTAGTTAGAGAAGTCATACCTTGACAACACAGCATTATATTTGGTGATCCAAAGTCATAATCTTGCTACAGAAAATTTTTTTCTGCCAAAAAGTTTGAGTTTTGGGGGATCTTTGGTTTTGGGCGTAAACACAGCCCAGCCCTGCCAACTCCACTCATTCATCGTGGCCACTACAATAAGCCAGGTGTGGGATGCAAATAAAACTGTTCACACCCCTTGGACAGAACCTGGTATTTATGTTCCATTCATTTGGTGCCAGGTAGGATGGAGGAAGGGATTTGCCACAGTCTTTTGGCTAGCTGTGTAATGGCCTCATTGATAGGCAGGGCTACCATTCCTGCCAAAGTGGAAGGGAGAATGTCAGTCAGCTTGTGGGTATTCTCCATCACTAGCCCTACTTGAATGACCAGAAAATCTGCCATTCTCCTGAGGATCCCCTGAAATGCTTCAGTCATCTGGTACTGGGGTTAATGTCTCAGGTATCAAAGCCTCGTCCCATGAGGAGGAGGATGCATAAGGGGGAGGCAAAGGAGCTAGTTCTCGAGGCTCTTCTTGTGGTACCGGGCAGGTTGCAACTCCAGAGCAGACAGAGGTAAACCCTGAGCTTGAGATTCCGAAGGCTGATAGGTATTAACTATCAGTCTCTTGGTACTGGCAGGAGATGGTTCCCTTTTGGGGGATCTACTCATACGAGCTATTGGCAATGTAGGGCTGGATGCTGGAGGCAGCCCACTGCGCAACCAATAGGGCCACTTAGGAGGCTGGTAAAGTACCAGGCCATAGCCACTTTTGGCCCAAGCATCCCAATCCCCAGATAAGGGCTTCTCAAATGCATTCTGATAAGTAATGAGAAGTGGACTGGGAGGAAGTTCTAGACTCCCAGTATCGAGATACTCAACAGGCTACTTCATTATCTGATGAAGACACAGAGCATTCTGAGATCTACAGTGGTACGGTATCGGGAGGGAACCTTGATGACTGAGATTTAGAGCTGCATCAGGGATGTGGCACTAGAGAAAATATGGAGAGCTTCCTAGCCACCAGCAACATGTAGTGTGGAGGAACTGGTACAGGACCAGAAGAATGGAAGGAAGTTGTACCAAGCCCAAAGTTGGCAACCCCAGAATAAAGCAATCTTGTGCAGATGATCTCAGCAGCTGTGCGGATGAGGGTCTTTGCTCTGAAACAATGGTAAAGGTGGTACAACAGGCATAACAAGTCCTTGACCACAGCAAAGGCCTCTGGCATAGTCGGTATGGATATGTGTGGCTGTTCTCGTAGTGATTTGGGATGACTATTCCATTGTGGCTAAAGAGGTAAGTCAATCTTGCCAGGTCTTGGGAGGACTGAAGCATTGATGTCTCAGGTCTCTCTGTTTGAGCTAGTACCCAGGAGCAGCAAGCCAAAGTGCTTGCTCTACCATCAGTACCAGAACAACTTTCAGTACAGGAGTCTTGCACTCTGGATTCTGAAGAGCCCAATGCCAACATCTTCTTATCTGTTTCTGGGGCCAGAACTGCTCTGAAGTCTTGGGCCTCAAAGATGATAGTCCTGGTGACAGGGATCTCCTGCAGCTCCTATATGCAGAAGAGCTGGGGGGAGAGGGATTTTGGGAAGGAGTCAAAGGACTTTCCTTGGATGACCAAGGGGGTTACAAAGGCAGTCTAAGGGTAGACTCCACTAAGATGTAATGGAGATACTGCTCCCTCAATTTCATTCTCCTGATCTTGAATCCATGACAACTAGGCTAATGGACAAAGTGATCTCTTAAATGACCCTCACTCAAGCACAACTGAAGCACAGCTTCTCAGCAGACTGAGTAAATTTGAAACCTGGGGACCCTGGCAAGGGTCCCCCTGTATCCGTTGGGGCACAGAGGCCCTCCTGGCTGGAAAACTGTTATGAAATTTGAAATGAAAGAAAAAATAAAGGAAAAAAAATTAAAAGTTTTAAGCATCAAGAAACCAAAAAGAGTGCCACCAGGTACAACCAAGTGGATGATGGATACAACCAAGTGATACAGTTTTTTGTCCATATATACCTATAACATCGACATATGCAAGCTCTCGAAAAACTATCAGAAATCTTGACTAGCTTGATTAGAGTGGTCCTATTGAGGAATGTCACAATGTTAAAAAAAGCTGCTTCTTTAAAAAGCACCTGACAAATTAATACTCTTTGGGGTGGAGGACTTCCTCCTCTGAATACGAGGTAGAATAGGAGACCTGCTTCACATTTCCCAGTTAAACTATTGCCGCTTGAAAATAAACACTGAATATCCTTTCAAAACAAGCAAAGAACACCTATCTGCATAGTTTTTTCCTCAATGACATTTTAGACTAAATCCTCATTTACTTCACAGGAAAGTACTAATTACATCTACCACATTTTCAAGGAAAGCCATGGGCTACACATCAGTCAGATAGGAAACAAAATAGTTCCAAGAAATATTTTACTTTTATAACTTCTTTAAAGTAGCTGGTAGCATTTGCAAACTCTGTCATTCCACTTCAACCAACAGTCAGCATCACTTGTGCTAATTTGTCATATGAAAACAGTTCTGTTCTGCAACTAAAAAAGTACAAACCAAATTCTAAAACAAATCTACAGCAAAGAGGAACAGAAATGAAATCCTCATTTTAAGGCTGGCAGGCCAAGCCTATAATATTGATATTCTAATGGTTGTAACAACATGATGCAAATCTTTTCTAAATGATCATTTATTCACAAATGAGCTGCTCATTTTAATTTTTTGTTATTCAGTCACATAACATTTCGGTATTAAGGTATTAACATGCTACCTTCTTTTACTATCCACTGTCAGACTTGGCAGATATTGGCCTACACTTGTTACACATAAAATGAACATCCCCCCCCTTTTAATATATAAAACTTCACATTGGGAGACTTACAATAAAGAGATTATTTAGTCGAAGTGCAGGATTAAAAGGCAACTTCTTCCGATATAGGTTTTTCCAAAGTTGAGAAAAATCAGAAATTTTTCAAAGAGGCAATGTTTCTCACCAAATGTCAAGATATATTAAAGAAAAGAGAAATTAAATAACAGAAGACACATTAAAGGAGTCAAGGAAGTGTTTATGTGCTGGAATGTGATAAATAGGCAATCTTAACTCCTCACTCTTCATATATTCTTGTCTCTCTCTCTCTGTTGTATTTTAATTTACACTATTTAAGAATCTGTCATCTACCATAACTTAATAATCAAACATTGCTGTATGCATACCCTCACCCCCCATTCACCCTGAGAATTTCCTACTTGTCTAGAGTGAGGTTATGCATTTAATAATTTTTGAAATATAAAACAAAAAAGGGCCAAGTATAATGTTTTGGCACCAAAGTAATGGTTTCTTTATGTGAAAATAATCCACAAGCATAAACTATTCTTAATATATATATATATGAGAGAGAGAGAGAGAGAGAGAGAGAGAGAGAGAGAGAGAGAGAGAG
>ML675601.1:53806307-53887784 GCA_007922155.1 Mesoclemmys tuberculata | reverse complement strand
AGAGAGAGAGAGAGAGAGAGAGAGAGAGAGAGAGAGAGAGAGAGAGAAACAAACAAACTTGACAGGTCACTCATATATTCAGATAAACAAAACTAGCAAGACCATCTTAATAGTGTCTTGCTGACTACCACTGATTCCACTATTCCCTTCACACATGGGGAAAACAGCCATATAAAATTTACTATTAATAACTTGCTAAAAAAGGTTGCTAAAACCACATGTTCTGGAAGACAAATGTTGAACTTTCAATAGCATTAGAAAAAATATATAAATTCAGTCCCTCAGGTGGGCTTAAGACATAGCCTGCTCAGGTAAGATGACAACTGTTGACTGCTCATATACTCAAGCAAGTGGTTTTTAGGTGTGGTCAAAAGCATTGTAAAATCCTCCTGCTTAAGATAAGAACAAACGGTTAGATTCTTACCTAGTAAATTTTACAATCATGTTTTTGCAGACATCATTCTTTATAGTTTTGGCGAGGCTGTAACAAGAAGATTTTTCATAACTGCCTCCAAAGTGTTCTGCTCAAACTCCACTTCAACTTTTCTCCCATATGTATTTTGAAGTAATCCTAGTTAAGCACATGTGCAAACATTTCCTTCTATGCAGTTTATTTCTCTATAACTGAGAAGGTTAGATGCATAAACAACTAGCTCCTCTTCTTGAAGTGGCACAGTTTCAAGTCCTCCCCTTGAACCTAATCCAACGTTCACTGAAGCCAACTGGAAGCTTTCCACTGCCTTTACTGGGCACTGAATCAAACTTTTTAATATGTCCACCTGAACTGTTACTTCTTTATTTATATCATGGTATGTCAATATTTCTGCACGGGCAGCTAATTGCCTCAATTTGGTGGAGATTAAATACTAATGAGCACCCCATTGAAACTCAGTCTCTTTTTAGAAAACCTGGACTCAGAATTTCTGCAAAGTAACATATAAACCCATCAAGGTAAATCCTGGATACATTTTCTTGCTCAGCATAATTCTCTAGATGGCCTAATCTCAGTGGTGTCTGCTATTTTTTGAATCAGGTTTGATATCCTCCAATGAAAGAAAATGACCAAAATACTTTAACTCAGTTGGTCTATGATGATTTTGTCTAGATTTAACTCCTCTTCCTCTAGAACTCTGTAGTACGGTACATAGATTGAGATGTACTTCCACGAATGGTTGAGATTCCACAAAGCTCAGCATATATTTCATCTATTTTCTTTTGCAACACATCATGGGCTAAATGAATACCAAAGAGTAAGCAAATGAATCTTTATCTCCCTACTGCAGTATTAATACGGTTAGTATTGAACTTCCACTGCCTTGTTTTACCTGCTAGTACCTAGATCTAGCCTCCAGGACTGTGAAAATGGGCAGCAGTCAATTTACTTGTTATATCTGCAAATTTAGACAACTGGTAGTGTTCTTCCTTAATGGCCTTTTTCAGATCTCATGAATCTAGTTACAATGCCAACTCTGTGTGCAGTTTCTTCACGGCCACTAAGAAGTCTAACCACTCAGTCAGATCCACCTGGGCAAATATTTCAAAATGTTAATCTTGCAGTGCAACCAGGACTACTGTATTAGATTTTTTGAATATGATATAGGATCTGAAATGAAATCCACTTTAATTTTTTACTCTCCAATAAACTGCACATTTTTGTATTACTTTCATTAGATCATCTAATAAGAATGTGTTATAAGCATTACAGCTGGGATAATTCCCACTTCCATTACCAGTTTTGATCACTTCAAGGACTCAGGCATCTACTGCCATAAGCATAATATCAGAGCCCCTCTCAATTATTAATGAAAGTCACTTCATAAAACTTTTGAACGTTTGAACTAGGAAACTATTTATCCCAATTTTACAGATAGAGAGCAGAGATATATAGAAAGAGGCTCACTGACCTGTCTGAGGTTACACAGGAAGTCTGTGACGGAGCTGGATGAAGGTTTTGGTTGTGGAGGCAATATTATCCTGGTGCTAATTCGATTACTAGGTCCCTGTGTTTGCCAGGGGCCTCAGATATGCCTGTTGAAACTGACATATTGACTGACACTTTACTGTGTGCTGATCAGCAGCGGTGTTCCTAACTTGCAATTTCACCATGAGTCTCATGACATTTGGTGTTTTTCTGAAACCTCTGCCATCTGGAATCATGTCATTGGGTGAGTCTCTCAGCTTTCATTTAAAAAAAAAAAAAAGGAAATATGTTTCTAGCCCTCATGATTGTGGAGAAAAGCTGGAATACATTAACCCTAAGGGGTCAAAACCCAAGAGGCAAATAAAAAGGATCCACAATTTATTTTTTAAAATCTTAATCCAAATTTATTTTGTGGGTGGGGGGAGGGACTGGCATAATATTTTTATTGCTTCAGTCTAGCAATGCCACATCTGTGAAGGCAGCTAGCAAATGTTATGCAGGGCTCTACTTATTATACAAAAGGGGGAAGCTTTTCTCAAAACCTCTCACCATAACTTTGGCCCAGAAGCAGTTACATGAATCAGACAGGATCTGACTGCTGCTTTTGCAGTTAGGATGTACACTCAATTGCATTGGGTCCACGGCTGCAATGATGGCAAACAATTACACAACAGTAAATGGAATGTTACTATTGGTATGTTATATGGCATCTACTCCCCGCCCCTCCTTGGGCACTTGCTCCTGGCAGGAGGAGAGGCACATCTTTGGAGTGCAAAAGCTGTGCTAAAGAGCAGCAATCTAGGAAGCGTAGGCTGTGCAAAGAGTGGGGAGCATATGAGAGTGAAATACCTACTTCCAACTGTCCCCTTGTGAAGCAGTGTAGGGCCAGTGCACCATCTGGCCCAAAATAATCTGTTCAGTAAAATCTGAACAAATACATTCAAATAAGTGACAAGCAGAAAGACACTCCGAACTCTCAAGTATACTATTTGCTGTGGCGTGTCCACTCAGCTCTATTCATAGCCATAGGTCACCATTATTCACACTTTCGGGCATGCCATGACGAAGGAAATGGGTAGGAGGGGGTCTCTCCTTGCGTTGGTAGAAGAGAAATCCCTCGCACTCAGCAGTCTGGAATTCTAGCTGCACTGGGGCCATCTTGACTACCGCTCTTTGGAGTGCTTCAATCTTCCTCTCTCCTGTTTCTCTTGTCAAGATTTCACATGGGCTGAAAAAACTGTTTTGGATGCTCTTCCTCGTCAGAACCAGGAGAAAACAGGCTGAAAATACATGCAGTTTAAACAAACAGGCTTATAGTGACACAAGAAGTATTCACACCTTGAGATGCAGACCAGCTGCAACCTAGGCAGCAGGAGAGATGAGATGTAGCAGTACCATGAGATGGTCGAGTTCAGGATCCTGACAAAAGGAAGAAAGAACAGCAGGATACGGACCATGGATTTCAGAAAAGCAGACTGACTCCCTCAGAGAGCTGATGGGCAGGATCTTCTGGGAGGCTAATATGGGGGGGGGGAAGGAATCCAAGAGAACTAGCTGTATTTTAAAGAACCTTACTGAGGGCACAGGAATAAACCATCCTAAGGTTTAGAAAGAATAGAAAATATGTCAGGCGCCCAGCTTGGCTTAACAAAGAAGCCTTTGGTGAGCTTAAACACAAAAACGAAGCTTACAAGAAGTGGAAGCTTGGTCAGATATATAGTCGAATATGCAGGAATGAAACGAGGAAGGCCAAAGCGCAATTGGAGTTGCAGTTAGCAAGGTATGTGAAGGGGAACAAGAAGGGTTTCTACAGGTATGTTACCAACAAGAGGAAGATTAGGGAACGTGTGGGCCCCTTACAGAATGGGGGAGGCAACCTAGTGACAGAGGATGTGGAGAAAGATGAGGTACTCAATGCCTTTTTTGCCTCTGTCTTCACAGACAAGGTCAGCTCCCAGACTACTGCACTGGGTGGCACAGAATGGGAAGAAAGTGAACATCACTCAGTGCTGAAGGAACAGGTCCAGGACTATTAAGAAAGATTGGACATACACAAGTCCATGGAGCCAGACGCAGATCCAAGGGTACTGAGGGAGTTAGCTGATGTGATTTCAGAGCCACTGGCTATTCTCTTTGAAAGCATGTGGTAATTAGGGGAGGTCCCTGATGCTTGGAAAAAGGCAAATATAATGTCCATCTTTAAAAAAGGGAAGAAAGAGGATCCAGGGAACTACAGACCAGTCAGCCTCACCTCAATTCCTGGAAAAATCATGGACCAGGTCCTCAAGGAATCCATTTTAAGGCACTTGAAAGAGAGGAAGATGATCAGGAGCAGTCAACATGGATTCACCAAGGGCAAGTTGTGCCTGACCAACCTGATTGCCTTCTATGAAGAGGTGACTGGCTCTGTGGACGTGGGGAAAGCGGTGGACGTGATATATCTTGACTTTAGCAAAGCTTTTGGTGCAGTCTCCCACGGTATACTTATCAGCAAGTTAAAAAAGTATGGAATGGATGAATGGACCATAAAATGGATAGAGAGTTGGCTAGCTCATCGGGTAGTGATCAATGGCTAGATGTCTAGCTGGCAGCTGGTCACAAGCAGAGTGCCCCAGGGGTCAGTCCTGGGGCCACTTTTGTTCAACATCTTCATTAATGACCTGGAGGATGGGGTAGATTGCACCTTCAGCAAGTTTGCAGATGACACTAAACTAGGGGGAGTGGTAGATTCCATGGAAGGTAAGTATACAATACAGAAGGACCTTGACAAATTGGAGGATTGGGACAAAAGAAATCTGGGGAGGTTCAACAAGGACAAGTGCAGAGTCCTGCACTTAGGACAGAAGAATCCCATTCAGAGTTACAGATGGGATCGACGGGCTAGGCAGCAGTTCTGCAGAAAAGGAGCTGGAGATTACAGTGGATAAGAAGCTGGATATGAGTCAGCAGTGTGCCCTGGTTGCTGAGAAGGCTAATAGCATATTGGGCCGAATTAGTAGGAGCATTGCCAGCAGATCGAGGGAAGTGATTATTCCCCTCTATTCGGCATTGGTGAGGCCACATTTGGAGTATTGTGTCCAGTTTTGGGCCCCCCACTACAAAAAGGATGTGGACAAGTTAGAGAGAGTCCAGCAGAGGGCAACAAAAATGATCAGGGGGCTGGAGCACAAGACTTATGAGGAGAAGCTGAGGGAACTAGGTTTGTTTAGTCAGAAAAAGAGAAGAATGAGGGGGGATTTGATAGCGCCTTTAACTACCTGAAGGTGTTCCAAGGAGGATGGAGCTAGACTGTTCTCAATGGTAGTAGATGACAGAACAGGGAGCAATGGTCTCAAGCTGCTGTGGGGAAGGTCTAGGTTGGATCTGAGGATCTAGGAAGGTGGTGAAGCACTGGAATGGTTACCAAGAGAGGTGATTGAATCTCCATCTTTAGAGGTTTTTTAGTTGCAGCTTGACAGAGCCCTGGCTGAGGTGATTTAGCTGAGGTTAGTCCTGCTTTGAGCAGGGGGTTGGACAAGATGACCTCCTGAGGTCCCTTCCAACTCTAATAGTCTCTCATTTCATGCTGTTCCTTCAGCCACCCCTAGCCCATTGCTTTTAGCTTGTGCTTCCTCTTAGTACAATAACTGGCTTCCTGAAAGGCTCACTGGGTTCAGCTTTTTCATGTTCCAGCTGGTTAGCCCTTACCTTCCTGGCATCGAACCCTGGCCTGAAGCCTCAGCTTTCTAACCACCATCTATCTCCTATTTCTCCCAAGACCCAGATAGGCAATCTACCCTGCCATGCAACATACAACAAAATTCCTACAATTGCACAGTAGCATGTGTGTGTGTGTATTATATATATATTTTGCAAATCTAGGAATGGGGTTTTGGCAGATGCTGCTACAGGTAGAGCAGAATAAATACTGAAAATATTTATTAAGAAAATACCCTGATTAAACCATTCAATGAATATGTTCATGAATTATTCACCCAGCTCTATAAGCTGAACAAATGAGCTAAATATCTGAATAATTTATTTCAATATCATCACAAAATTTATTGAATAAATTATTCAATATTGTTCAACTACCTCCAGCTACATGCATACAAAAGGTACTAGACCATACTGTCGGTTTCTCCTAGATATATTTTATTCTTCATTTGAAAATTTCATATTGCTTATTATGTTCCAAATCCAGTCCACTGCAATTTGATGTATGCATGAGTAATACTCTTCAACAAAGATGATATGAAATCAGCCTTGCTCGATGTTTCTGACACTCCGGGGTATTGTATGACTACAACAAGCAGCACCCACCCTCCAGAAATTAAAAGCATCACTTTTCCTGGGACAAATTCAGTTTCCAGCAGACTGCTGAGTGACGTTCACAATGAATGTACAATGAATTCCTTAATAAAGGATATGCTAATGGCACCTTTCTGGAACCCCTGACTGGAGTAAATAGACTTGTCTTTAGAAACAAACACATTTTCCTATTTGATATTCTGTATAATACAAATTTATGGCAAGCTGTCAGTTGTATCCAGATTTAGCACCTAGAAACTACAGTGACGTGTTCCTTAGAAATGCTTAAAATAGATTAGATAGATTGACTGATTACATATCTCTTAAAATCATAGTGAAAGCACTACAGCTTCTCTAAATTATGCCACTAAAAATCAGAGTTAAAAGTTACATAACTCCCAGGTTGCTATAAATTGCTCCTTGTTGAAGTTGAAAGTTATATAAAACATTTTGAAATCTGTCATGTTCCACCTCTTCTGGATTTTTAAAAAAAATCTCTCAGAGGTAGATCTGCTTAAAAGTTCTTTAAGGCTAAAGTTGCATCAGGAGCAACCTCAGGGAAGATTAGGATCCATTTTGCATTTAAAGATGATGTTCAACCTCTTTGTTTACTCTGGGGGGGGAAGTGTAAATCTGGGGCAGATACACCAAGTAAAGCTTGAATTTGTTTTTAATTTAATTATTTTCAAGCAAATCTCTTAATTAGTTTCCGAATTCTAATCAATTAAAAATTAGCCTTAAAAGAAGATTACATTCAGGGTCTCATAAATACTTGGGTTCTACTAGCATAAAAATACAAAACGTTGGAATTTTAAAAATTGTACATAGTGTGAATTTGCAGATCTGTTAGGGGGCAAGACTCTTTTTGCTAATAATCAAAATACTATTAGCACTGTTCATTATAACTGAATCTGTGTGTGTTATGGGTAGCCACCAGAAAACATGGTTTATGTTGACTATTTCTGTTCACTGACAAGGCAATGCAGAGCCTTTTTTAACAGTTTGGGGGGTGGTGCAAGATTGCTTTTTGTTATATGCCTCCAGTAATGTTCCCAGCATCTGAAAGGTGGGGACTAACACAATGCAAGGCAATGGGCTTTGCTAATCCAGAGCATTCATGTTTCATCTCAGAAGATTTTTGTCAAAGCAACAGTTTCTGTAGCAACTCCTTCGTCAAAAATGTAGATCTTTGTGAAACTATTCAGCTGCCTCAAGATTGGCCAAGTCAAAGTATGTTAGTTCCATGGCAGACAGATTCAAAAGAGTACATCGCCAACCACTGCTCACTACTCCCTGTTTGCTTACTACTCTATTTTCTTGAAAAACACCACTAAAAACAACAGCCCCCCCGCTTCCCGCCCATTGCAAGTAGGGGATTAGCCCTCAAGAGCTCTTTTCTATCTAGAAAAATATTAGAGAGGAGAAACAATGCTTTTTTAGTTAGAATCCTGGAATTAACCAGTCTGATTAACTGCTCCTGAGATTGACAGTCAGGAGGTTTGAATGAGGAAAAAGGGGTGGGGCAGACAAGTTCAGTAGAGCTAAAATATTCCAGGCACCTGCTGTGGTTAGATTACCTTTCATGCTGTTTGTACAGAAGCCTTTTTTTCAAGAAGCTTGAACTGATGGTTGGGGTGCCATTGTCTGTTTACTTGTATCCACAAAGATAAAGGATGGCTCTTTGAAATCCTAAACAATATGGCCCTTGCAACTTCTCGGGAACTTTATCTGCCAAAGGAATAAAATAAAAAAATAAATAAATAAATGAAAGTCAATTGAAGAGCTAAAGATTTTAGATTAATAAAATCTTATTTGAAACTGTGAAAAATAGCCTTCAGATAAATATATAGATATATATATATAAACACTGCACTACAGAAGTGTATTTCTTTACAGATATTTAAGAATTTCTAATTGATGAGCAAAACGGGAGACACCTGTGAAAGTTGAATGACTCAATCAATCATACACTGTCGGTCCTGGCTGACACAAGAATCTAACTGACCATATCTAGGTGTTTATATTATGTGCATCATATGGTATCTAGCTGTTTCACTAACAAAGCCCTTATTGGTTACTCTTTTACTGAATTAGGTAATGAACAAATAATAAAAAAGAAGGTCGCATTCTTAACAAATGACATGTAGATAGAGCGGACAGCTGTATCTAAGGAGCAACAGAAAGATTAGGAAAAATGCCTTTCATTGAAAAGGAAGAGATCAGCAGGTGCACGTCTCTGCAACTGCAACTAAACTTTGTACGAAGGTTTTTGAAAGACTAGGAAAAGTTAGGTAGCATATTACTGTTAGACACCACTGAATGCTGTCAAAATCATGTGATATTGCCAAGAACAATCCATAAACTGAGTTCAATACACAGCAAAACAGACAGCAGGTAGGGTAGGAAAACCACAGTGAAACCAGCCAGTTATCCATCACTGACCACCCAAGTTGTTAAAATCAGCAGATACTGCAAAGCGTCTGATTAACTGAAGCTTCGCATAAAAAGAGATAGGTGGTCTGTAATAATTCTGACTTCTAAAGAATAGCCCCTCCCTGTCTTCCCCAAAAATCACTCTCTTTTTCCAGTCTGTTCATTGCTTAAACTGTGTAACACATTCCACACAGATAGCAACTGGCTGCAGTGGATATATTCCTATCTTTCATGCTTCATTCATTAGCTGGGATATTTCTTCCTTTGCTGATGGCACGTAACACATTTTAAAACAACCATATAATATAGAAATTTAGGTTTCTTGCCAGATTTTTTAAAATTGCTAATAATCACTAGAGGAATGGGAGAAACAAAGAGATAGATTGGGATAAATTTTTAGCTGCAGCATCCAGAAACTCAAAGTAATGGGCTTTGATAAAAGAAGAATAATTATAGCATTTATAAATCTTCCTAATGGCATAGATAATCCATAGCTGTTTCCTGTTCTTGGTCCAGGTTCAGAGAAAAGGACACAAAAAGAAACAATGTAAATATGAATGGAAAGTTAATGAAAACAGCTTGGCCTAACAAAGAAATCTTTGGTGAGCTTCACACACAAAAAGAAAGCTTACAAGAAGTGGAATGACTAGGGAGAATCATAAAAATATGCTCGAGCATGCAGGAATGAAATCAGGAAGGCCAAAGCACAATTTGAGTTCCAGCTAGCAAGGGACATGAAGGGTAACAAAAGGGTTTCTACAAATATTTTAGTAACAAGATGATGATCATGGAACGTGTGGACCGCTAACTGAATGGGGAAAGCAACCTAGTGACAAATGATGTGGAAAAACCTGAGGTACTCAATGCTTTTTTTGCCTTCTCAGCTCCCAGACTACTGCACTGGGCAGCACAGAATGGGGAGAAGGTGAGCAACCCTCAGTGGTGAAAGAACAGGTTCAGAACTATTTAGAAAAGCTGAACATACACAAGCCCATAGGGCTAGATGCAATGCGTCTGAGCGCGCTGAGGGAGTCAGTTGATGCGATTGCAGGGCCATTGGCCATTATCTTTGAAAATTCATGGCACGTGAGGGAGGTCCTGGACGATTGGAAAAAGGCAAATATAGTGGCCATTTTCAAAAAAGGGAAGGAGGAGGATCCGGTGAACTACAGACCAAACAACCTCACCTCAGTCCCTTGAAAAATCATGGAGCAGGAACTGAAGGAATCCATTTTGAGGCACTTGGAAGACAGGAAGGTGATCAGGAACAGACAGCATGGATTCACCAAGACTAAGTCATGCCTGACCAATCTGATTGCCTTTTATGATGAGATGAATGGCTCTCCTGGCGTGGAGAAAGTGGTGGATGTGATATACCTTGACTTTGGCAAAGCTTTTGATATGGTCTCCAACAGTATTCTTGACAGCAAGTTAAAGAAGCATAGGTTGGATGAATGGACTATAAGGTAGAGAGAAAGCTGGCTAGTTCATTGGGCTCAACGGGGAGCGAGCAATGGCTCGATGTCTAGTTGGCAGCTGGTAACAAGCAAATGCCCCAGGGGTTGGTCCTTGGACCAGTTTTGTTCAACATCTTCACTAATGATCTGGATAATAGAGCGAATTGCACCCTCAGCAAATCTGTAGATGACACTAAGATGGGGGGTGTGGTAGATATGCTGGAGTGTAGGAATAGGATATAGAGTGACCTAGACAAATTGGAGGATTGGACCAAAAGAATCCTGATGAGGTTCAACAAGGACAAGTGCAAAGTCCTGCACTTAGGACAGAAGAATCCCAAGCACTGCTAACAGACTGGGGACCGACTGGCTAGCCACCAGTTTGGCAGAAAAGGACCTGGGAGTTACAGTGGACAAGAAGCTGGATATACAAGTCAACAGTGTGCCTTTATTTCCAAGAAGGCTAACAGCATATTGGGCAGCATTAGTAGGAGCATTGCCAGCAAATTGAGGGAGGTGATTGTTCCCATCTTTTCAGCATTGGTGAGGCCATATTTGGAGTACTGTGTCCAGTTTTGGGCCCCCTAATACACGAAGGATGTGGAGAGGTTGGAGAGAGTCCAGCGGAGGGCAACAAAAATGATTAAGGAGCTGGAGCACAAGACTTATGAGGAGAGGCTGAGGGAACTAGGCTTGTTCAGTCTGCAGAAGAGAAGAGTGAGGAGGGATTTGATGGTAGCCTTCAATTATGTGAAAGGAGGTTCCAGGGAGGATGGAGCTAGGCTGTTCTTAGTGGTGGCAGATGACAGAACAAGGAGCAATGGTCTCAAGTTGCAGTGGGCTCAGTGGGAGGTCTAAGCTGGATATTAGGAAAAAAATTTCACTAAGAGTGGTGAATCACTGGAATTATTTGCCTAGGTAGGTGGTGGAATCTCCATCCTTAGAGGTTTTTAGGCCCCGGCTTGACAAAGTCCTGGGTGGATTGGACCTGGGACTGGTCCTGCTTTGATCATGGGGTTGGACTAGATGACCTCATGAGGCCCCTTCCAACCCTAATATTCTATGAATCAATGAAAACAGACCCAATATCAAGAGGCGTAAAAAAAAAAAAAAAAAAACCTATAGTAATTCACACCAGAGACGGAAGGCTCATGCAATATGATATTCCTCATCTATCTCTCTGAGCCAGAAAGATTCTAGCCCAAGAGGACCCTTGCTTCAAGATCTCTAGACTTTGTACTAGTCCAGGCAGAGCTCATGACATTTTCATCCATAACTACAAGAGTTCTCAAATATTTCATAGCTTGATTCAAAGATAGGGCCACAAATCAACCCCTTTCCCACTTATAATGTTTCTAAGACAACTACAACAGTTGCTTACATGGAAAAATAATAATGTGTATTTACCTGTCTTTTATATAACTTATATAAAAGAATAAGAATCAGGACCGCTTGACAACCACCTCTTTGTAAACCACCACAAAGCACTGCACAAACCATAGTTCAAGAACCTCTCCACTACTACATTTTGGGCTGCTTAGTTCTACACTCATAACCTCTGATTGATAATCCAAATGCCCAATATGTCTCCGTAAAAAAACAGACCTCACTACTAAAAGGTATCAGCTACTCTCCCCTCTCCTTCAAAAAAAAATTTCACCACATTCAATATCAAAGGCATTGCTCCTAATCTTTCTATTGCTTCACAGATACACCTGTTCTCTTCATCGCCATATATTTTTGCTTCTCCCATAAAAATAAAAAGGAGTTACACCGTTTACACATCTTTGATTTTCTTCTGATCAAATGATTAAGTGTCCGATTTCCATTTTCAACAGAGGGGAAAGTTGAGGTTTTTTATTTTTTAAATGGAAAAAGTGCATTTTTAAAAGTTTACTGAATAAACAAACCAAAACTGGAGTTAGCAGGAATTTTCAGTCAGTCACAAATATTTCAGATCTCTGCACATTTCTAGATGTGAAACGGCCTAGAAGCACATCAGCAAAGTGAACTTGATCAACAAAGATGTTGCTGCTGAGAATAAAACTTAAGCAAATAAGTTGAATTTCACTTTGGAGTTTTGTTCTTAACATGAACTACCATACCACAAATCATGAACAACAGACCCATAACAGCAATTCATGAGATACTATAGACTTTTCTATGGATGTAAAGAGCTTAGTGAAATCATGGCCCCACTACAGTCAATAGCAAATTTCCCATCAACTCCAATGGGGCAGGATTTCAGTCCCTGATGACATTTCAATCCACATAAAAATATCTTGAGGAAGCATTCCAGTTTTCTCCAACAGATTGGGCCACATTTAGAGAGCACTGATGGATACTTATTATGCGTCAGATTGTGCAAATCTTCTCTGTGAATGTACAACTGGAGCTGGAGGGGTCAGGAGCTCCTTTCTCTGTGTATCTCTGGGCCTCCTGATCTCTCTGGAGCACAGAGATTGTTCCATCAATGCACCTTCAGGGAACCAAAAACCCCAAAGTGAAGGGTTTGGCTGTGCCACTACCTTTTTCATGATCCACACTGAGTTAGTTGTGCTGAGGAAGTATGCTACACACACTGAAGAACTGTGGCAACGTGTGTGTGTCTTCTGCACACCCACGAATGCCAAGATCAATTTCCTGATACCCAATTCCTCCTGGGATGGGAAGACTCTGCACAGTTCACAGCTTCAGGTTCTGCCTAGATGGAACAACAGAGTCTGATGCAATTATTATATATGTGGCTTTCCTGCAATCAGTGGCAGTGCAGCAAGCACTACACCATGAGTCATGGATGGAAGCTGCATTAAAAAGACGCAGAAATAGCCAACACTCAATATATGGCATTACACAACAGCACGGTGTATCAACTGTTAGGGCTGCACACACAGACATTTCTTTAAAACACACAGCTATTCCGAATCAGTCACATACAGATGTTTTGGGGATTTAAGGACTTTTGCAGAAAAATTCTGATCACAGAAAACAAGTACCCGAGACTGAGACAAGTGAAAAATTCAACCCTGGGTTATACAACATATGTCTTTTAATTCTATTCTTGCAGAAAATGTGTTATGAAATTTCCAGTAAAAACACAGCTACAGATTCAAGCTCGTTTCTAAATACTGCATAATAGAAAAACAATCTCTTTGAGGAGCATATCGTAGAGCTGTAGTTACTTTTCACTTCTTGATTCCGTTTCTTTCACTAAATCAGACGCTATGAAGATATGAATCTCCATAATACTAGAACCAGAACATACATCCATATGAACGAAGTCAAAAGTCAGTGGGAGGCAGGGTTAGTTTTGTGATAAAACAGATTATCTAATCACATAGCATTTCATAAAGATCACACAGAAAGCCCACTCTGAGCATATTTGTAACAGCTTGGTTATAAATAATTTGTTAGCTCATGACTCACAGAGTGGTAAACTCAAAAACTTAGTGGCTGTTCTGCAAATGTTTTAACAAGACTAGGTGGGGGAGAGGTGAGGAGCTTCCAAGCACAAATGCACATTTTCAACATTAAGAAATATGAAAATACTTGTGCCACGTTATCAATTTATGCATATATATGGGACAGATTCTTCCTTGGATGTGCATGTACACATGCAAAAGTGTGTAGAGTTTATGCAAAAAGCTACTAAATCAGAATGGTAGCATCCTACACCTCTTTGCACAGGTGTAAATAACTACACAAGATGCAAGGCAGTAGAGAATCTCCCCCTACTGTATACTGAGAACTGCAAAGGACAAAGTACAATATATCAGTTTGCAATAGCACAACACCAATATAGTTGTGAGCTTTGGGGGTTAAGTTTCTGTAGTGTTTAAATGCACTTTCATAACATCCACACCTTAAAAAATGTGTTTCTGTATTTCTACTGTTCTTTTTTGCCCATATTCTCATGGCAGCACACCATACCAATTTAAAGAGCTGTTTCCAATGTATTCTATGCAGCACAGATTCCACTGTGCATATAGCTACAGTGGAAAGAACTTTTGGGGCTTGCTCTCTCTTCCTAGCGATCAAGGTCCCAAACCTGCAATAAACTCCATCTGGGCATACCCCTGAATCTGTATGGAATCCCATTAACTTCACTGGGGGTACACCCCCACAAAGCTCATGACAATATCAGAGCTGAGGCAGTATTTCATTCTCAATTGTCAGTCAGTGTCAAAACATAATTCAGAAAAAAGTAACAATAGTGACAGACTTATGTAGGCACAACACTTCCTACCCACCTGAAAATGTCACAAACTGATTGACAAAAATCCAGGAAAGGATCACGTCACCTGCCACTGAAATGCAGCCCCTGTGACTTGCAAGGCAGAAGCCATTTATTAATACACAGCAGTACCACATGCCATAGTTCAGAACTAAAAGCAAAGAAATTTAGCTATATGGAATTTGAACTGAGTCAGGAAGCAAGGGGCTCCTCTCATTTGAATTGTTATGGAATGACCACAAGTGAACAGAAAATCAGCTTTATGGTTCATCCAGGCAATAAGCTGTAGCTGCTCCAGCAATACAATGTCCTGAACACTTAGCTTGGAAATGGCTCAGTAGTGATTCAGAGGAAAGAATGCTACCGGTTGAATCACCAACATAATTACCTACATCATTTGGGTTTTCCTTTGAGGTCTCCCATCTAACTAGTAACTAGGCTAGACCCTGCTTAATTTTTGAGATTTAGCAAACTAACAGCCTCGGGTGCTATTTCTGTAGACACAGCAAATTAAATTGGCTCTTTTATAACTGTAGAGATGTCATTTCAAGAAAACACTAAGACATACAAATAGGAAACATTTCATTAGCATTTACACACTGAGACTTTCCCAGGTGCAATTTGAGGAGTTTCTAAAACCTGCAACTGAATCTACTGCCTTTAGCCCTCAGTCACTTCATGGACTAATTTGAGATTCTCTCTCCAATAAATACTGCACATTAAAAACACTTCTAGGCCCAATGTCCTGATTAATAGCTTCTAATGCTTACATTTTCTGTTGGATAAAATATTTCTTCAAAACTAATCATTTTCCTCCGGATGCTGGCAATTTCAGCATCAAGAGAATGAATCACCACTGCTTGCTACTGCCACTCACACTGCAGGCATGGTATAGTCATTCCCTAAGCCATGATTTCTTATCCTCCTCAGTCAGCTGTGAATTACAATAGTGGATGGGCTGTTCTGACGCAAACGATTCACAGGTTGTCCAATATGCCTGCCAAAAAAACCAATGCATTTCACAGACATAAGATTACTTTTTAGTCCCTCTACCTTTGCTAACTCAGCAAAATTTGATGACTGTATGAACACAAAGGCAGCAATACATGTTATAATCCCTGCATCAGAACTAAAGGAAAGCTTTGTTCTAGCTACGATATTTACTGGATTTCAAACCCATTGAGCAGAACTACATGTATGTGTATATAATGTTTAATCATGCCATAATAATGGCTTTGGTTGCTGATTACATCTGTTATGAATAACTATTGTATAGTAGATGAACCCCTAGTGTGTAAGCCTTATCTTTGAATCTCCTAGCTTTCACTGATGTGTGTCAGAACCATTAACATTTTTTAGGTTCACTTCACTTCCCTTTTTTTTAAATAATGCCAATGAAGTGGAGGAATGTGGGTGAAGAAATCTTTTACAGAGAATATTATTTGCTTATGATCATAATAGTTCACAGCTACATGTAAATATATGTATATTTAAAAACTGCTTCTATTATTCATTATGTCATGGTCCATTGAATAAATGTTTATGACTATATATTATGGTAAAAAGAAAAGTGATAACATTACCATGGAAGGGAATTCCCCTTCTATATAATAGATATAAGGAGAGGTTACTTTCCTGTGCAGGAACTGGCGTTCTTTGAGATATTATGTCCCATATTGTTTGTGTATGCATATATTCAATCGGAGAATTTTCTTCAGCAGTTCCACGGGTCTGCACTGCGCCCTACACATCTTCATGCTCTAGACAAGGGGTCCTTCAGCTTTTTTTGCTGGGACCCCCTTTGCCAATATTTCAAGCTATGACCCTCCTCCTTCCCCATGCCACCCTTACTGGCATGCCTGGGGGCCGACAGCTTGCGATCCCCAGTTTGAGAGCCCCTGCTCTAGACTGACGGTAAACAGGGAGAGGTGGACCAGCCGCTACTCCACTTACTTCTTAGCTCTGAAATTTGAAGGCAAGGACTCCAAAACAGAGGGGAAGGAAAGGAGGTGGTGGGGCAACACAGGGACATAACATCACAAAAGAACTCCAGCTACTATACCTATACTTTGAATGTATGTCCCTATGGCTCTCCATTTTGTGACTCCTGAGCAGTGCCGCAATATGGAGGAGGGTGCTAAGCAGATAAACCAAAACAGTGTGGGACGGCTCCACCAAAGGCTGCATTGGATCTGGAAGCATGGATAAAGACATAGTGCTGAGTGAATGTATGGACTGACAACCAGACAGCAACTTCGCACATATCAGCAATGGGTACATTCTTGAGCAGGGCTATTGAGGTTGAACACTTGTAGAATATGGCTGTCATCCCAGGTGGAAGGTGTTCTTGGGTCATTTTATAGCATGCCAGGCTGAAGCCTGAAACCCACTTACACAGTCTTTGTGAAGATGTCTCTGTCCCTTATCAGCAAAAGAGATGAAGAGTCTAAGAGAAGATCTGGTCCTCTTGAGACAGAAAATGAGGTCCCGTCTCACATCTAAAGCATGTAGGCTAGCCTCTTCCCTGCTGGACTGAGGTTTGTGTTAAAAGATCGATACTTGGATATCCTGACTGATGTTAAAGTCCAAAGTGACTTTTGGTAGAAAGCAAGCTGGAGGGCAGAGAGTCACCTTGTCATGGTAAAACACTATGTAAGGTAGGGGTCCAGCTATAAGGATTTCCAGTTTGCTTATTTATTGGCTGAGGTAATGGGCATGAGGAACACTGTCTTAAAGGATAAGTGGAGAAGAAAGAGCAGCTTCCCATAGGCTCAAAGGGGATAAAGTGTAAAAGTGAGCCTGGTGATATCGTTGGTCCAGGTGAGATCATTGATACATCTAAAATTTACTACATTCCCTCGTGATTGCAGGAACATACATACCCAAGGAAACCAGAGCCACCCAGGAGTCCATGAAAGAGTGCAGGGACTTGTCCTTCATGTCGTGGAAGAGCTCAGGCCTTTCAAAGGGGAGGTCCTCTATGGTGATCTACACTTCAAGAAAGACTGCAGCTATAAAGCTTGCTGCATGGCCATGCCGGTGGCCACAGGGCGCTGCTGTGTCAACTGCATCAAGGGATGCTTGTAAACACACCTGAGCCACAGTCTTATCTTCAGAAATGAGGGCTTGAAATTCATCCCTCTGGTCATGTGGCAGATGATCAATAAAATGAGAGAACTCTGAGTAGCTGGTGTAATCATATTTTGCTAGCAGGGCATGATCATTTGCAATTCTGAATTGTAATGTGGCTGAGGAGCAGCAATTGCGGTTGAGGAGGTTAGGCACTTAAGTTCTTTGTTGTGTTGAGTAGCTCTCTGCTAGCACTGGTCACATCTAGCAACAAGGAGGTGAGGGTAGGACGAGATAAGTGATCATCAGAGCCCTCTGCCACAACATAGCTGCTGTTTTTTTTGGTCAGCCCTCTTGCACATAGGTGCAATGGTGACAGGTATCACCTACCCATAACATTTGGCAGATGACAAGTGTGCATCATTAACAGGTAACACTAGCTTGCCTTGTGATGTAGGATACAGGACATCCAACAGGAAATGCTAGGATTCCTGCACCTCCTCCAGGGGGATCTGTAAAGTCTTGGGTAGACTCTTCAAAGTCTTTAAAGTGAAAAACTTTAAAGTCATACATGGAGGATAGGGGAGGTATGACTGTTGCATCAGGAAACGATGAAGATTTGTTGGAAGGAAGTGTTTCCTCCTCAGTTCTTAGATGTGTTCTTCCTTGAAGTCCTTCTCAATATAGGGGGCTTTCCAGGGAAGAGGTTTTGTTGCTTTGTTTATAACACCCTGTAAAACCAGTCACCCAAGTGTTCCAAAATGCCCAACGAGGCAGAGCATAAAAAAAAACAGGAGGACCCAAGAAGTTTCCTTGCCAAGGTTGGCAGGGAGGTGATGGCCTGATCCTGGAGTTTCCTCTTCAGGGTACTGTGAAGGGAATGGAAGGGTGGAAGGCAAAGGCGGCTGAATCCTGGACAGAGATCTCAGATTCAGAAGATGTCGTCCCGGGTCCAAAGGGTAAGCCAAGGGCGTTGGTATTGGCAGATGATTTGGTACTGGTGGTTGTATAAGTATGAGCAGCTGAAGGGAGCTGGCATCCAAGTATCAGCATCCAGCTTTTTGAGGTGGGATGTGGCAGTACAGATAGGTAGGTTGGAGCCACTGGATGTGTCGATACTTAGAAAGGTTTCCTCTCTGCAACTCTCAGGAGAGGAGAACCTGGTTCTCTTGTCACAAGGATATCCTTGTAGGAGAGGAATGAAGTTGGTACCGGTGATCTGGGGCAGGACTTCTCCAGCTGAAGAAGGTCAAGCAGGACCAGAAGGCGCAGATGAGCAGTCTGCACTCTCCTTAGGCCCAGGGTCCACAGAGCTTGCCAAAGTCAAGGATGGTGGCTCCTTACATCTAGTGGCCTCTGAGGGTACCAAAAATGGCATTCAACATGGCTGCTAATCTGGTGGCTTTTCCTTAGTTGGAGTGGTGGAAAATTTCTTTGGCAGGACCAGACCCTGAGTTCTGAAAGAAGCAGGTACCTAGAACTAGGCATGAGGTCTCTTTAGACCCTAATTTTTGTGGAGTTCTCTCTAGGATAACTCTTATCTTTGTTCCCTGGAGCTGAGGTCAAAGAGGCCCCCAGTCATTCTGTGAGACTGAGATTGATGTACGGAGTTGTGGGGGAGGGGAGAATCAGCCCCTGTGGGTCTGAGATCATTCGATGAGAAGGCACTTCAATCTATCTTCCCTCAGCTTGTGAGATCTGCTTTTAAACCTGGTGCAGACCTTGTATTTAAATGGACGTGAGACCCTCCAAGGCAGCAGAAACACCCGTCACTGAGGGGGAAAGACCTGTGGCAGGGTCTGAAGCCCAGAATTTTAGGTACAGCCAGCCATGGAATAAACCCCAGCTGAGGAAGAAAGGCTCAGGACTGGCAGTCCTAGCCATAGCCAGTAAAGAATGGAGGGGTGGAGACCCCCTGGGGACCTCCCCCCAAAGGCAGAAGGAAACTGAAAACCAATGATCAGGTGAAAAACTAAACCTACAAAACAAAGAAGGTACAGACATCAGGTAAGTAATGGACACAACACTCTGTCTCTAGGCCCTGGCAATTCAGAAGGAGCTGGAGGGGGTCTGACCATGCCTATATGCCCTCAATCCAAATTATAAGGATGCTTAGCATGCAGGCATGGACCCACAGACAAATCTCCAACTGAATGTGTACAGGCACACAAGCACATACACACAATATGGAGAACCATAGTGACATATACTCAAAGAAAAATGATATCTATCCCCATTACTTATAAAGTGCTGTGAGATCAATTTCTTGTTCCATGGTATGCGACATCAAACGTTTCTCTGGAAACTGCATATTAAAAATAATGATACACTCTGACTGATAAACGATAACATCCAACTTGATTAGTGCTCAAAGACACAAACCAGTTAAAAAGTTCGGTGTGTTTTGCATGTATTGACCTTTCAAAAGATTCCAAAGGAAAAGGAAAAGTTGGGTGTACTGGGGTCTACAAGCCCCATTCAGGATTTAGGCAGGAAGGGGAGGGGAGCTTCCCCTACCTGCAAACAAACCTGCCACGCCCATGTGCGGCTGCAAGAGCTGCCAATCCCAAACACCCAAAGCTGAACCTCATGAAGGAGGTAAAACCCAGTATAAATGAGGGAGAGCAACAAAGGAGGAGGAGGCGGCGGCAGAGAGGCCTAAGACAGCAGAGCAGAAACAGCTCTGTGCCAGGCAGCCTCCCTGAGCCCTTTGACAAAGCAGTGATATACCACTAAACTCAAGCGAAACAAGAACCCCAAAGACTGCCCCAATCGGGGGGAACAAACTGGGACACCAGAGGGACCCAGCACGGGGCCTGTGGCACTAGGTTCCAGAGGAACAGATTCCAAATTTCTCATTTCTTTTTCCTCCACCCTGCCTTTTTGTAGTGCCAACCATAAATGTATAGTTTCAGTTTTATAGCCAGCACAGTGACAAAAAGAGTCAACACCTGCAAACTAAATGATGAGGAACAAAAGGGATGAAGAGGGAAAAAATAAACAGGCGATAGAACATTTTAACTCTGTCTTTCAAATAAGTTGATCTTGCCTAGTACAAATATCATGAATAAATAATAGGTCAGATCAAACTTTCATGATCTACCCATCAGCTCCCATTAGCCATTGGAGATCAGGCAGGAAAGGTGGTAAAAACTGAGGCTGCATTACCTTTTCAATCTCCAGCACCACACTAGGGAACTCCCAATTCAGGAGGGCCCCTGGTGCCACTGCAGCCAGCAAATCTATGACTGTGCAGTGTCAACGGAGCAACAACCAGCAAGCAACATAAGGTGTCAAACACACAGACGGACACTCAGATGGCTCGGACCTCCTGGTGGATGCGCAGGATTTGACCAATAGTTCATTTTATGGAGGGGAGAGGCCCCCCCATTCTGACTTGGGTCAATAAAAAAAGGAAGGATGGTCTTATGGTTAAGGCTCTAGATTGGCACGCAGAAGAATTGGGTACATATCTCAGCTCTGCCAGAGGCTTCCTGCGTGACCTTGGGCAAATCACATGATCCCTCTTGTGCCTTGATTTCCCTTATTTAATAGGGGATCATAATCCTTTCTTGTCAGTCTTTCATATCTCGATTGTAAATTCTTTGGGGCAGAGACTGTTTCACACTAACTGGACAGCGTGGACCATGTGGGAATGCATTAACTGTTCCCTAATTCGCATTAACACAGTATTGTTTGAAATGCAAGTACAGTACATGCACTAAGGAACTTTTAGTGCATGGCAACAGGATCCACACTGGCCAAACTAGTGAACAACAATTAGCACATACTAAAATTTATACCTGTGCGGTGTGGACTAACGCACCATGTAGACCAGGGGTGTCAAACTCAATTGGTATGGCGGGCCACATTTACATTAAGTTGAGTTCAGGGGGGACACGCATGACACACACTACTGTACTCTACCTTTCATGCTCTACTCTCCGCCGAAAAATCTCCCCGCAGGGTAAAATTCGGCGGCACAGTAGGAGAGAGGCGCTCTCACAGGGACTTGCACACTCCACTCTCCGCCGTTAAATCTCCCTGTGGGGTCACATTCGGCGGCCATTTCCTTTTTAACACGGCCATTGCCTTTTTAAGAGCTCACGCAAGATGTCCCACAACTTGCCTGAGCTACGCTCTGAAACACTCACAGCACAAGCCTGCGGCCCGGATTCGGACTGCGGGCCACATAACACAAGCCCGCGGGCCGCAGTTGGCCCGCGGGCCGCGAGTTTGAGACCCCTGATGCAGACAAACCCGCAGTGTATGTATCACATTTAGCTCAGTGTAGTTAGTCTTAGTTGGGTACCTAGGTACAAACAACAATATAAGGGATCTCTTGCAGAGAACTTTCCTTTCCCTCTAACCAGCCCCTTCTATTGTTGAGGGAGGGTATTCCATGGAGTTGTGGGGGTAAGGTGACCAGATGTCCTGATTTTATAGGGACAGTCCCAATATTCAGGGCTTTTTCTTATATGGGCGCCTATTACAACCCCCCTCCCCTGTCCCAATTTTGCACACTTGCTATCCAGTCACCCTAGTGGGGGGACAGCAAGAATGGTAGCAATATTGCCCAAGTTAATGTTTGTACATAGAATCATACAATTCCTTAAAAATGCAAAGTTCCATGTAAACACTAAATTATATATGCTGTTAATAATTTAGCTGAACATGCCATGCCTATAGGCTCTGTGAATGAAGTGTTTAGTCCATAGTTAGAAAGATTCTCATATGGTCATTTTCTATATAAATAATTACTTTGCAAAAGAAACAATTAAAAAGAAAAGCTTTTATTGTTATCTTTTGTCAATATCACTCCTACGTAACATAATCCTATTGCCTCCATGAGACTTGCATTCCCTGTGAGTGCCTGTAGGATGTACGCTCACGGTACTTAGGTTTTGACCCCCATGTAGTGCAAATAGGTTTCCCAACCTTGAGCTGCAGTAGAGCCTGTCTTTTTGGCAACCATAAACATGCATGAACACTATTCTTTCTTTTACCCATTGTCTGATTTGAAGGGGAGAGGGGGTTGGTACACAAGTCCCAGCAGGTGTAAAGAGAAATAAGTCACCAATGTGGCAATTTTGTCACAGTGGAGAAACTTCCTGCAGTGTCCCTTAGCATCTATCCTTAAAGAAGTAACAGGAAATGTGTTAAGGAGTAGAATGCCATTTAACCACATGGGTATAAATACAGGGACACAAAAAACTAGTTATAGACAAAGTGGGCCAGATCTGAAGCTGGGGTAAACCGTCACAGCTCTATTATGGAGTTACGCATATTTACATCAGATGAGGGTGTGGCCACA
Organism: Mesoclemmys tuberculata; assembly: GCA_007922155.1. NCBI lineage: Eukaryota > Metazoa > Chordata > Testudines > Chelidae > Mesoclemmys > Mesoclemmys tuberculata. The sequence goes on along the minus strand of ML675601.1, from coordinate 53,865,066 downwards.
GAATGTGGGTATTCAGGGCAGATATTGAAACAGCTATTCTTAAATTTTTCTGCCTCTAATGGAAAGGCTATAACAAACACTGTACTAATTCTGGAGCAGATTAATTTCCAAAAAAGAATGCATAAGGGAGTTTTTGGTCCATTTAAATCCAGCTGGTTCTAGGTATGAAAGGGGGAAATTATACCTCCACCTACTTTTGACCATTCTGGCAGTCTTTGAAGTTGCCAGGATTTCTGTCTGGGATCTGGAAGAAATACTAATAATGGAGTGACGTACCATAATCCCAAATCACTAAATATCACCTCTCTTGTAGCTGGTACTATAGTACCTCAACAGTTAGTTGGGACAGTCCTTGGCAGTAGGATTACAGAACTTCCCTGTGGTTTTACACAGGTCTGGTCTACACTTACTAGATGGCCGCTCAGGACTGTGAAAAATTTTGCACCCCGAGTGCTGTAGTTAGGGTGACATATCCCCCGGTTCAGGTGCAGCTAGGTCGATGGAAGAATTCTTTCCATCTATGTAGGAAGAATCTACACCACCGTGCCACAGCTGCAGCAGCTGTAGTGTAGACATGCCTATGTTCACAAACACAGAACACGAGACCCACTTTTTAACGTTTTAAAAGAACTATTAAATGACTATTTAATATTCAATTATTTCTATTGCCCAGAGGCCCCATGCAGACTGGGACCCTATTTTGTGCTGTACAAAGGTATGCAATTAAACTGTAACTACAGAGTGTTCTGAATAAGGGGTGGCATGCAGCTGCACTGCAGTAAGAGCAGACAAGGAAGTCTATTGTACCTCAGTAAGAATTCATCACCAGCTCCCGCATTGCTCTTGGGGAGGAGTAAGTTACTACTCTTTTGTGGATCTGGATACTTCCCATGTTTTCTCAGTCAGCAGCTCTGGCCAGTGAATAGCAGGGCAGATCCAGGGATCCTCTCATCCACTGCCTCCTCCATTTGCTCACAGGGAAGAGTATCAGGTTAAAAGCTCCTGCTCTCCTCCCTATACCCAAAGTCACAATCTGACCAAGGCTGAGCAGGGGAACGAAGGAGGGAGGGTTCTCCTTACTTCCCTGCAGAGCCAGGAAACGGCTGTGACAATTCTAACCTAGAGTAAGGGCTCGTCCATGTAAACATTGTGGCAGCTGGGGTATAAATCTACCCCGCACTGGCAGGCCACGCTCAATAGATAAGGCAGACAAAAAGTGGACTAAGAAACAGAGATAGACCTAACGTGACTTGCCAAGGTCAAACAGTAAGGCAGTGGCAAAGCTGAAAAGAGAATTCAGATTCCCTTGAATTCCTAGCCAGTTCCCCATCAACTAGACCACACTGCCTCTCTAATGGCAAAGACAGATTTGGAAAGAAAATAGGGACAGGACATATGTTCCACTGTCTCTCTAAATGGACATAGCAAACCATTGCAGACCCAGGATCAGGTATTCTCTGCAAGATGACATGTCCTCCTATCACCATAATCCGCAAAATAGACCAAGTTTTTGTATATGCCCCCTTTCTCCACGTAAAAAAAAACCAGCATGCAGGAGGGACTGGAAGCTCTTCCCTAAAGTATATGTGACCATCTACTTTGGTATTAGCTTCCAGACCAGAAGCCCAAAAAAATAGCAAAAGATGGCTTGCTTCTGCTGGCAGAAGTGGACAATCCCATACTTATAATGTCTCTAGTAAATTGTCAAAATGATCTGTTTCCCAGTTCCTCCTTGCTGTCTGGGTTTGGGCCCAAGAGCTTCTTGACAATGTTTCCCACCTGGATAAGGAGACAGGGAGAAATCTGAAGGGGAGGCACAGGGTCGCTGCTGTAATGAGTCCCTACTTAATCTCTTCCACACCTGCCATAGCATGGAGCATGCACAAGCTTTATAAAACTGAAGTGTGTATATTTATATTTTCCCCCATTAGCTCCTATCCCCCCTTGAAAAAAACACCACCACATTAAAGAACACTCTTCTTCTTCAAGTCCACACAAGAACATTAAATTTGGAGTTTACAGGCCAAGCCATTTGGAAGATATGATCAAACCAAAAAAGTTAGGGAAAGGTTCAGAAAGTCGATGACTGGACCATTTTTAAATGACGTTTGAACTCCTGGGTTTTTCCAAACTTTACGGAAAAACTTTACCCTGGGAATAGGTGTCGAGTTAAGATATTAGATTCTATGGACCAAGTACCAGGGGTTTTTGAAGCTGGGACTTGAAATGGGAAGCTAGCTTGAATCAAACAGCTACAGAGGAACTACTGCAGCTATGTTAGGAAATAATCAATATATTATGTTAATATTTTAAAAAAGTATTTCAACAGTGATTTTTGGGTGGTTTGTTCTCATGCATTTCACACTTCTGTGAAGGGTTCTTGCAAAATAAGCCAATAGAAGGCTCTATTAGCCTATCTGGATAAGGCAGCAGCATGCATTTGAAAATTTTAAAATAAATTAAATCTGGCAACCTTATTCTACAGCAGTAAGACTGCAGAGATCAGCATTAATTGGCTTTGACTCTTGTTATTGCTGTATCATTGCTACTTCGTGAACTTGAAATCTTTCTATGGGTTGCAAACTTTTTACACATTTCTTCAGTTTCCAAAGACAGTTACATAAATGCAGACTGTGATGACCCTGTGAAACTACAACTATTTGCACAAGTATCCCAGATCAGGCCTTCTGGGAATCCCACAAGACCCACCTACTTACCCAGGAAAAGACATGATAAAGCAGTCTTTTTAATACAGCATAAGGCATTCTACTGAAACACTAGATATTTTACTGAATCAGAGAGGCAATGCTCCCCTAACCTTTGTTTCTAGAAACCTGACAATGAAGACACCTAGATTATCATTTAACATAATCTACCACATGTTAAATGATTAAAAAAGTGACTGACACCTAGATTAAGTCACACCCATCACTTAAAAAAATTGAAAATAATACAGTAGCAGGTATCCTAAATCTTAACTTTACTTGATTTGTCTTTTAGTGATGATCTTTTGGGAACTATATGCATACAGAAAACAGGGAATGCCTTGGAAGTGTGTGCTTATTTCAGTGTGAAGTAATCCCACATTGAATTAAATAGAGATCACTCATTTACAAACAATACATTCACTTTTTTTTAAAAAGTGTAGAAATTAAATGCAAATCCCCACCCCCATTTACTGTTTATACACAATTCGAGAGAAATCTCGGGACCTGGTTTTGTTGCCCTCTTACTACAACTTTATCCTGATTTCACCCGTTACAGATGTTTCTACTATGGGGCCCTGAGCTCAGGCCCTGGTACAATTATCCCCTTTTTCCTCCTCTTTCATCAGCCCTGAATACACAGTCATCGTGGGACTTGGGCTGTCTGTATGCCAGAGGCTTCTGGGAAAATAAATTTGTATAGCAATGGCAATAGCCACAAGAGACACATTTATAAGATTGAAGGTAAATTAACCACTAGGACAACTTACCAAGGAAAGTGGTGGATGCGCCATCACTTGAAGTTTATAAATCAAAATTAGATGTCTAAAAATATATTTGATCTTAAATCACAAGATATAGGCTTGACGCAGAAATTACTGGGTGAAATTATTTGATGTACGTTCATAGGCGCGCGCACGTGGCTGCAGGCACTGTACAGCCTCGAGATCTCGTGTGGCAACGCAAGATCTCGCGGTGTGCTCTGCGCCCGAATTTGAGTGTGGAGGGAGATTTCAAGACGGAGAGTAAGAGGCTTGCTACTGTCCACCATGAGTCCCACTCTTCTCTGCTGCTGAAGTTCACTTTGTAGGGACATTTAATGGCAGAGAGTAAAAGGCCCATTACTCTTCGCTGTGAAATCTCCCTGCAAACTCCCTGCCTTTAAAAAGAACCCAGCAAAATAAAAAAAATAAAAATTTTCCTGGGGGCACATCCTATTGAAATGTGCACATCCTAATGAAATATGCTGCGCATGCCTATGTGTATATTATACAAGAGGTCAGACTAAATGATCATAATGTTACCGCCTGGTCGCAATCTATGAATCCTCCTGCTATTCAAACAACACCGGCAGTTATAAACCCTCATGGACCAATTTGTTTACTCTTGATGTTAGAGTCCAGAAAGAGGCTCATACCTTGTGCTCAGATATTAAGATAATGAACATTCTAGAAAATGAAAAATATAGATTACACTGATTTTAAAGGCTGTTATCACATGGCTTTGCTATTATGTCAAAGTACAATAAACTTGTGCTAAATTCTTGAGCAAAAAGGCCCTGCTGTATCTATTTATATTGTTGGCAGTTTCCCCACTTAAATAGCATGCTTGATCTTCTCCTGCACTATGGAGATATGCAGGATTAGAGCAAAGTGAAGAAGAGTTATTTGTATTCCTCCCTTTATTGTGAATAGAGGGTGATGTATGTGTATGATTCAGTGGCTTAAAGAAAGGTTCACCTCAGAACAGTGGAGGACACACCTCTGAGAAGGAGACAAGGGTAAAATTCTGACCCTATTGCAGTCAATGGCAAACTCCAACTGGCTTCTATGAAGGATTTTATTCAAGATCTATAAACATTAGACTTGATGCATTTTTAAAAATCAGAATCAGTTTAAGTGAGTTGACAACCCTTGAGCCTTCATTTTTCTGTCTCAATATAATTGCTGGAGACTTTTTAGGATGCTATTATCTTGAGGGCCACCTACATATTTTAATTAATGCCTTTACTGATCATTTTGCTCACAGTTCATTTGTTATCTACCAACAACCCAACCATTGTTAATCCATCTCCCTGCCAATACAGAATTGACCTCTACAGTGTATTTTCTAATGCTTTGTCCTATCCAATTTTATGTGACCAAAACAAGGCAGTTTCCACCCTTCTCTTGGGAGATTACTTCACTTCCTAGCAGAATACACTGGTAAGAGAAGTTTCCTCAACTTTTCCTTTGCTTGTGCTAGACATGTTTGTTTATTTATTTCCACATCGGCACTAGGCGCTTGTGAAATTGATCCTGCACATAAATATCAAAGGCAGGATCACCTAAGGAGATTTGTTTCTCATTCAGAGGTGGGAGAGCTATGCAGGTTATTTCTGCTGACATTAATGGGAGTTACATGCATACATCTCTTGGAAATCAATGGGACAATGGACCTTAAAAAGTCTACACTGGGGAAACAATAAATCAGGATTAGAAAGAAAGATGGGGGGAATCAATTTCCATTATATTTTTGAACAGCTCCAACAACGCGTTTTGTTTGTGGCCTTATGTACTGGCCTTGATCATGTAAGCACTTTGATTTGTACAGATTTAATGAATAGCTTTGGAAGTAACGAGAAACATGTATAAATGATTACCTGAAAGAATGTTTACTGGGCTCTATGTAAAACACCAGCGTTATTGTGGGGTTCTCGGTTGTTTTAAACCCGTGGCCACAGACCAGTTCTTGTTTTAAACCAGATGGCTACAGACCAGTCCTGCTCAAGCGAAGAATTCCAGTTCTCCAAAAAACAGAGCTTTAAACAGAGATATTTTTAACACTAGATATTTTGTTGGTGAAGTCGGCTAAACAAATAAGAGGCCTCTGCCCCAATCAGCATAAAATTTGAAGATTCAATACAGAGTCAAAGTCATGCAACACAGAACACACACAGAATGATGTATGGCTCTTATATCCAAACTGCTTCACCCAGCAGAGAAAAGGTGGTGTTCCAGATGATTTGTGAGAGACGAGAGGGAAATTCTCCCACTGTTACCTAAAGTATCTTCTTTTTAATAGCTTGTTTTCCTCACTGCCATCTACAATCAGTTAAGAAAAGCAGTTTATTGCAAAGGAACAGAGTTTGATCTGGAAAAGAAGACCAGCAACCTGGCTGTAGAACAAGAAAAATTTATTTAAGATGCGGCTTCAATAGTACCTCACCAATCAGCTTAAAAAATAGATGTACAGATAGATAGAATAGAGAAACGTTGGAGAAACTGTGTCAGGGAGCATTAGGGAACATTAGGATGCAATCCGTAACACCAAATGGTTGGATATTTATTATCAAATGATTATTTCATAATCCTCCTGGGGCTTCCTAGCGGAAGTGGTCACACCAGACGAAATGAAGAATTAATTTAATCTGCTAGTAGCTGCTCAGCTATTGGTAGCCTCTCACTGGAAAATGAAAAATAGCCCAACCATAGAGGAATGATTTAAAAAAAAAAAAAAGGTGAGAGGGAGGAGAAGGGTGTGATTATTGAAAAATTAACACACCACTTATGCACCCGGCAAAACAAACAGAGTACAGATAGATACTTAGATATTTGGTTACTGTAGCAAGGAGGAAGGGTCGCTCTGCCCCCGTTGGACAGAACCAGGTCCTGCAGGCCCAGCCACCCAGAAGCAGAGGGTGGAGCCAGGGCCAGGGCAGGAAGTATAAAAGACAGGCCCAGCAACTCAGTCAGGGAGAAGCTGCCACTGGAGGCAGATGCGTCTCCCCAGAGGCTGTGACCCAGGCCATGGGACTCTGTGGTGCAGCTGACCCGCCAACTGGAGCCTCTAAAACTTGCCTGACTTGCCAGGCCCGAGTGACTGAAAGGGGCTGCCCGACCCTACTGACTGGGTACGGCCGTGGGGCCACAATAGCTGGGAGCTGCTACCCACGCCCACTGGGTGGGAGAAACCTCCAGAGGCCAGCCCTGACCTTGAGGAGCTGCCCGGTGTGGAGAACCCACCAGTGTGGACCGGAGGAACCCCTGTGACCTGGAGGAGCGACCTTCGGCAGACGATCCTCAGGAGTTCCCGGACCTACTGCCAGTCGATGGTGAGGGACTCACTGGACACCCACCCATTGTCTCCCCCAGCAACCCGGAGGGTCCGACGTGGAGGCAGGTACCCAGGGATTGGGTGGTAGGAAGTGGCCCAGGGCCAGCCATAGCCAGTGGCTGAGTCGGGGCGGAATCCTGGTCAGCGTGTTGTGGTTGGGGCCCCGCTGACACAGTGGCAAACGCCTTTGACACTGATAGGGCCCTGGGCTAGGACACAGTGGAGTCGGGTGGGTGTGCGTCCCCCTTCCCTAACCACCCAGGGAGTGCGTGTCTCCTGTGCACTCCTGGCCAGAGGGCCCCAAGCTTGGTCAGCCCCGCCGGACTCTAAGGCTGTGGGCTTTAGACTATTTTACCTGCCTAACCCACTTGAGGGCCGGGGGCTATTGATTCAGTCACCAACCCTGCCTGGCTTAAGGGCCGGGGCTGTAATCCTATTGGGAGGTTGGGGCTACAGCCTATATAACTTCCCCGCCTGTTGAACAGCTGGGGGCTATAAACTGTTTTCCCTGCCCTGCCCTGTTTGAGGGCTGGGGGCAACACTGCCTATCAGCCCTGCTTGTGAGCGGGGGGAGAGTGTGGGGGGCGGCCTAAAGACACTGTTGCCTGCCCCGCCCTGTCTGAGGGCTGGGGCAATAGACTACTGACCCACCCCACCTGTTGGAAGGCCCGGGGGGGTGCAGACCCCTTACCAGCCCTGCCTACATGAGGGTCAGGGGGCTATAGACTGCTGGGGAAGCCCACCCTGCCTGGGGCCGGGGCTACAGACTCATAACCAGGAAGCTTATTCCCCTCAACGAAAGCGCTGTGGCCTTCCTCGGAGTCTGGGCCCAAGAAAGGGTCCCAACATCACTGGCTGGACCGTGCCACCAGCCTACAGTTACCTTTTATTCAATACTCAGACAAAGTACATTCACCTACAAAAAGAACAGTACACCTTCCAGTATTTTTTTAATATCAGCATATGATAAATATGCCTGGCCGGTTAAATGTGTATATAGAGATTTCGCTCAATTTAATACATTTACTAGAAATGACATATTTGTTGTAATGATCTGTAATATGGTAACACCTTTTTATATAGGAAAATCTAATGACCTATAGTTTGTATAACGTCTCTTTCAACAAAAGCTACCTCCTGTAATGATTGTTTTGTTTCTGATATTTATGTGGCAAGAATTTGTAAACCTGTTAACTTCCTAAATAAATCATTTATCAAATAAACGGTTTACAGGATACAATACTTGTCACTGTGGAACTCAGTAAATGGCTCATACACAAATGCAAAAGGTTAGGGATTTTTCCAAAGAAAGCAGAGGACATCATAAAACTGAGAACAGACAAGTGAAATACCCACCGCAGAAGACAGGGAGAGGGGTGTGCAAGTTTCTTCTGTGGGATATAGGAAAGCACTTCAAGATCCTGAGATTCTAGATTTCTATTACTAACTGTGCCACTATGTTGTTGTTTGTATTTTAATGGCACTCAGCTGAAATTGGGGCCATATTATGTTAGGTGCTGCATATAATCATACTAAGAGAATCTCTGCCCTGAAAAGCTTAGAACCTAAGCAGACAAGACAGGCAAAGGCTGGGAGAAAGAAAGGGTTATCATCCCCATTTTACAGATGGGGAACTAAACCACAAAAGAGTTAGTGATTTGCCCAACCTCTCACAAAAAAGTCTATGGCAGAGGTGAGAATTTAACAGTTAGTCCTAATCTGGTGCATTAAATTACAAGGCCATCCTTCTTTTCTGTATCACCAACACCACGCAATAACTCTGTGCTTCATTTTATTCATCAAAAAAATAAATGTTAAGATTACCACTGAATGTTAGACAAGATGAGTGAAGTAATATCTTTTATTGGGCCAACATCTGTTGGTGAAAGGCAGCTTTTGATCTTACACAGAGCTCTACTTCATGTTGTGAATCTTAATTGACGTTTTGTAAAATGTTTTTGAAATCCTCACATTGAAAGCGCTATATTAGTTGAGAGAAAGTGTTCTCATTCTGTGCATAGATAGCTCTTCTGTGTGTCTTTCATATGTTTCCTGAATATTGTCCCTTGGAACATATAAAAATATGAACAAGTACCAGAAGTACATGCACAGGTAAAACATTAGATTAGCTGCCACATGATCCACACAAATTGTGAAACAGCTTTAAGACAGGATAACTAAAACTGAAAAATTCATTAAATATAATCTGCTGCTTGCTCAGTATGTCAAAGTAGAAGAAACTTCTTTACCTGACGGAAACAAGAAAAACCTCTAAGACATTACCACTGTAAGTGGCTCAACTTTCATCCTAAACCCTCCCTGACAGAAGATCTCACTGAGGAAAATGATCAGACCACACTCCAAAACCACAAGGTCTGAAATCTGGAAAAACAAATCCGAATTGTGATTGATTTTATGGTAAGACAGGGCAACAGACAGTGGGGAAAAAAGCTGCACTTTCATTTCTATGTGAAACTTCTATTAATGGGGGGGGGGAGGAACTGCTCCAATTAAGAAAAATATCAAGGCCTCAAGCTAGGGAAGTCTTCACATTTTTTTTCCAGAGAAATTTCACCTCTTCAGAGCTTCAACCAAGTAGAACCAGTTAATAAGCAGCAAGAAAACTTAAATAAGAGCCCTTTAGAAAGACCAAGGGCAGACTGACAGGTAGAATAGTTTAATTTATTGGCTACTGCAGAGGAATTAAAATAATGTATGCCTTTATTGGAACACCTGAAAGTCATATATATTCAGTTGACATATGAATGGCATATGATATTTACAATTTAACTGATATTTTGTTAGTCTTTAATTTATTATTTGTTTTTTAAACAAGTTTGTTTTTCAGAAAATAATTATATGTCCCATCATAATTGTGACCACCTAACATATACAATACCAAGAAAACAAGCTTTATTAGATACTGTAGTTGGAGTTTTAAAATTTTTTAAATGAAATTGGTACTTATTTACACAGCTAGATTGACTGCCATGGAAACGAGAGTTCTATCTTTTTCTGCAGAATGATTATAGCACAGAAAATGGCAGTATGTTTTTTAAATCACCCACATCCTGTACCTCATCTCTAACGTAGGAGGATTTCCTCAGGACAGGGCAGTTCATCATTGACCTCTGCTAAAAATGTTACCAAGCATATCAGTTACCTTGTGGTAGTGAATTTGTGATATTTTGCGAACGCAATTCACAAAGGCCACTGAACAGCAGTCAAACCGTGGTAATTTTGAGTCACTATAATTTTTTTATCTTGCAGTAGCAACTAGAAACTTCAACCATGTCAGGGTTCCACAGTGACTAGCTGTGTGCACAATTCATAGATATATTAAAATAATCAGGAGCACTAATAATCTTGCCACCTCTTTAACTTTTATCAGATGGCAGTATTCTGTAGGCATCAGAACAGAGGTGAGTTTTGGGAGGAATTTTAAGGAGGACAAGGAGATAGTTTTATAAGTTTTGACAATGGCTGGCTTCAAACCAGCTATTCAAACCTCATGACAATGCAATTAGGCAAAACAAGTTTGTCAGCAAAGAGTAGCTAGAAATTGAAGATGTGCAGAAGTAGTATTGTTCAGATCAAGATCAGATGTAGGGCAGGCTTAAGATTTGGATCGAAGGCTGAACAAGAGCTAAATTTGGGGTTTGAATTCAAGGGCCCCAAACTCACAACCTGTTGTAAGATTTCTGTCAACTTGGGCTACATCTGAACGGGATCCGGAAAGCACAGACTTTTTGAGTCGGAGTCTTCACTAGACCCAAACTGAAAGAGTGAGTTCATACCCAAGAAAATGGATCTAACTCTCACTATATTCAGATACTTCAGGTTTCAATCTTCCCTCATCTCTGCCTAATCACCTGGGACCTGATACTGCTAACTTTACACAAGTACTGATCACTCTAAGTCCCCTGAACTCAAGGGAGTTGCACTGGTATAAATGGGCTCAAAAAATCAAGTCCACAATACCTTTAAGACAATTACTGAGGGGGGATAAGCAAACTATTCTCATTAAGTGCTTTTCTCATCGTAGACATTCCTATATACTCTATTACTACTGCAGGCTCATTTATAATTCTGAATTCTGCCTACTTGGTTATTTCATTAGTAGAGCCCTACCAAATTCAAATCCATTAGGTCACTTTCACAGCCAGGGGGGTTTAAAATTAGTCAATTTAACCATTTCTGATGTTACCATTACATCTGAAATTTTGTGGTGTCGTAATTGCAGGGATCCCAACCCAAAAGGTGATCACAGAGCACTGCTCCTAGCTGCTAATGTCGGCCAATGCACAGGGACTCTGGCCAATTTGGGGGACCCTGGAAAAATGGGCACCCTGAGCCCAGGCAGAAACCGAGGGCAAAGAAGCCCTGGCAGGAGCCATGGGTCAGGAGCCTCGAGCCCCTGTGGCTAGAGCCCTGAGCCATGGTGGTGGAAGTCCTGAGCCACTGTGCCCCATGCCCAAGCAGCAGAAGCTCCCGGCCCTGGAGAGATGGATTTCACAGGGAGCAGTGGATTTCATGGCCTGGGACACCTTTTTCATGGTCCTCAATTGGATATGAATTACCAGCCATTTGGATCAGTGTTCATTTTATTTTGATAGAACGCATAGTATCAGACATAGAACTTTTTCCCTTTTCCTTTTTCAAAATCTTTGATTTCAATATATTTTGGAAATTCCAGTAATAAAAATGGAACAAAATAAGATACGGGAGGAGATGAACGAGTCATAGCTGACAGTTTGGGCCAGGTTTCTAGAAATGTACCACATCAACCAAAACAAAAAGTGTTTTGTTTTGTTTTTTTAATCTTATGAAATTATTAGTTGTGACTTTTGTTTCATTCAATCCTTACAGACAGACTATCATTTATGGACTTAGTCATTGTATGAGCTAATCAGCACCTAAAAGTATCTTCTCATGTGACTTTGAATCATCTGACTTTGAATGATGTCTTAACAACTTAATGTCAGCCCACACCAAAAACTTCATTAGATAAGAGGGGTGAAAACAGCAGTGAATTAAAGAGTGGGGACCTGTCACCTTACTATTAAACATACGAAAGAAAAATACTATATTCCTCACCTCTTGCTTTCAGGGACCTAAGGAGGAGCCCACCCACATATTAAGAAATTATGGGGGGGGGAATCCAATTCCATCCCCCTACCAGCAAGCATGAGGTCTGCTTTGATCAAAATTGACAGGGATTCACTTCCCTTCTGTGGGGGGATTCGCTGTGGACTGTCTAAGGCAGCAGTGCACAGCTGTTACCAATGAACAGAGCCAGCCCTAGGTGGTGTTTTATTCACCAAGGCAGAAAACTTCGTCAGGGTCCCACCCAGGCTCCCAGCACAACCAAAGAAAAACCCAAAGGGCATTTGGCACCTGGATGTAATGATTCCGTGCCCCTGAACGTTGGCACCGCGAGCAGCCTCCCCCATCTCCTGAGCCCCAGGCTGACCCTACCCAGGTCAGAACTCCCCAGTGACCCACAGCTTCATAGAGCAGAAAGCCTTCAGGACTGCCCAATCCAATAACAAGAATAGCTCTGTAAATTGCATGAAGCCTTGAAATATCAATGGCAGAACAGAAAAAAGATTACCTGTAAAGCAACTCTATAGGAATTTTGATTTTTGACAGCTCCATCAGTCACGACAGAATACTGCACGTATTGCAGTATATTTTTCATTTTGAAGATGAGCGGTCCTCAAAACATCTCAACGAAGGCCACACACAGAAAGATTTTTCGCTACATAATTATTTTACAGACCACAGAATAGCAGTGCACAGTTTCTTGATGAACAAAAGTTTCTACCAACAATTCTAAATTTCACTGATTATGAAAGAACATGACCGACTAACTATTAACAACAGCATCGCTTCTCTTTTTGGTATAGGTATTGATGCTAATGGGAGTTACCGGCATTCATAAATATCAATGAAGGATGAGCCCTTAGGTTTTGCAATTTTTTGTAATTTTTGTGCTATGTCATAATAATAGGAAAAAATCCTGGCTTAAAAAAGGTCCTATGTAAATAGAAAGTATCTTAAGCTGATTTAAAAGGGCAAACAGGAATAATTCCCCCATTTACAGATGGCAAAACACAATATGTCTAGGAACACAGAATTTATTGCAGTTGGTATTCCAGATATCCCAGCTTGCAGGCTAATGCTCCAGTTACTAGACCACAATGCCACCCATGATGAGAGGCTCTAATTTAGTTATTACCACACAAAAAAGATCTTGGAGTCACCGTGGCTAGCTCTATGAAAACTTCCACTCAAATCATAGCAGCAGTCAAAAAGGCAAACAGTATGTTAGGAACTATCAGGAAAATGATAGAAAGTAAGAAAGAAAATATTGCAATGCCACTATATGCACGCACACCTTGAATACTGCATGCAGTGCTCGTTTCTCAGTCTCCAAGAGAATGTAGTGAGAATTAGAAAAGGTCCAGAGAAAGGCAACATATGATCACAGATACTGAAGAGCTTTCATACAAGGAAAGACCAAAAAGATTAGGGCTGGTTAGCTTAGAAAAGAGACAAACAAGGGGCAACATGATAGAGATCTATAAAATCATCAATGGTGTGGAAATAGAGACACGAGTTACCCAATGAAATTAACAGACAGCAAGTTTAATACAATTAAAAGGAAGTACTTTTTTGCACAACATGCAACTAATCTGTGGAATTTACTGCCATGAGATGTTGAGATGGCCAAAAGTATAACTGGATACAAAAAGAGAACTGGATAAATTCATGGATAAATTCATGGCTCATCAACAGCTATTAGCTAAGATGGTCAGGAATGAAACCACATCCTCAGGGCAATACTTTATGTCTGACTACCAGATGTCAGAATGGAAAAGAGGGTGGATCACTCTGTAATTGCCATTTGGTATATTCCCCTGGAAGCTCTGTTATGGGCCACTGTCAGACAGAATACTGGGCAAGACAGACCATGATCTGACCTATGGCAGCTCTTATGATGATTCCTATATTCTTCATAGTTATTCCCTCTACGTACTTGATGGCTCAAGTCATTACTGAACTAATTAAAAACCAGTTGTATTGTATCCCATGTCACTAGCTAAATGAAATAACAGCATACAAATTTCTGAGTACAAAAACATTAACAGAAGCATTCCCAACGCGTGGGACCCTTGAAAAACTAATAGAAGCCTTGATGGGAATGATTCTGTATTTGAGACCTATACACTAGTCATTGGAGCTTTCAATTGTTTTTGCACTGAATGTTGTTTACCAGCCTGACAGATGGAAAATAATAAAGAAACACTACAATTCTGAAGGGATGCATTTTTATTCAAGATATGACAAATGCTGATTCTAAAACCATAAGTTTCACTTTAAAAAAAAAAATCAGAACTGAGTTGGAGGTTGAATTAGATTGTTCTCTTCAAGATTTTGTACAGCAGCTAGCAGAATGGAGCCCTGTCCTGCCTGGGGCCTTCTTAGCACTTTACAAATAATAATGTTTCCACCTGAGCCATAATGCTTTTCAGGAGCTAAACAGCAAAATTTCTCTCTCATCTTAAAATTCATGTATTTTATGTTCATACTGTAAATAGCTCAGATCATTTCTTTACCCTGCATGAGATGAAAGGTCATGTATTAAGCACACAATAATGTAATCTCAATTGCAATTATGCTGCAGAAAAACAAAACAAAAGCCTTCATTTGAAGGTTAACTAGATTCAAAATAACCCAGTTCTCATCAGGGTGTTAACACTCAATTAAATTAAGTCAATCAATTTAACAAGCATTTAATTAAAAACAAGTTAGAAAGTCAACAGAGGTATTTAAAATGTATTTAATAAATATTTCAAACAAACAGGATGTAGTTAAAAATCAAATGTATGATTATAAATACTTTGGCCTATTTGTTGGCAGACATGAACCACTGGTAAAAAACATTTTACTAAGCAAGACTCTCCAGAGCGCTAAGCATTAAAAGGCAATGACCCAGCCCTTTCTAACTGTCTGCATGGTGAAAATATGCGCTGTGCATTTGGTGCAATACTCCGATACCCAAGTATTTGAAGAAGATATGAGTACCTCTCTTCATCAGTTCTATCTGAAAAACTATGGCTGTCTACTTACTCGTTGATCTGTTTTGCCCTCTGTTGTTTGCACATAAGAGCTTTCCAAGAAGATGGAAACGTGTCAATGAACTGAGCCCCACTTATTAATTCTGCAAATTCCTTTTGTGGGTGACCCATCTGCCAGTTGGGAATGGAGAAGAGCTAACAGAATGGAGATCCTGGGATGAAGGAAGAAGAAACTAGTCAACATGAGTAGGCACCTCTTATTCTTCAAGATGCCCAATAGTCCCTCCTCTTCACACACACACCCCAAGATAATCCCAAAACATCTGAAATTTACACACTGGCAATAAATTCCCACTATGAACCTGCTTCCAGGGCTTGGCCTTATGGGTGGGTAATGTGGGTGCATGCTCAGGGTGCCATGGTCAGGGGGGTGCCATGGTCAAGAGCCAAGAATCATGGAGGGCCTAGGGTGCAAGGTAACCTGGGGAAGCTGTGGCAGCCTGTGAAGCCCAGGGAGACAGTGGGGGTCAGGGGCACCAAAATACAAGTTTGACCAAAGCACCAGTTTCTCTGAGGACAGCCCTGCCTGCCTCCTTGTCTTTTACCAATTCCAATATCTTGTTCTTGCTTTCAGAGCCCTATAACATCTGACCAGACCTGTGTTCCCAACCTGTGTTCCCTAAGTGCCCTCCCATGTCACCACCACCATCCCCCACTTCTTCCTTTCTCCCTCCCCAACTCCTGCTTCCATGTCTTTTCCTTGCAGTCCCTATATCTAGAATGCTGTCATGCCCACGTTCCGTCTCCTAGTTTAAATCCCTGTTAAAAATACTCATTTGTATCGTTCCATCAGCAGGTAGTGTGTTAATCATAATACATACAGAAAACCTAGATTAAAAGTGTTAAGGTTTCAAAGTCAAGCACTTATTAGGAAATGCCAGAATTAAGATTGTGAAGAACTAAGATGCACAGACCGACTTTAATGAATTTACCTTCACAACACCCCTGAGAGATGAGAGGAGTGGTATTATCCCTGTTTTACACCTGGGGAACTGAGGAACAGGTAGTAAGGCCAAAATTGTTAATATTTTGGGTGTCCAATTTGAGAAGCCTGGGACCTAAATATTTTATAGTATTTTAGATGTCAGAGCACAGCTTCCATTGACTTCAGTAGGCAGCTGCAAGTATTCAGTATTTCTGCAAATCAGATTCCAGAGGTCTCAAATTGGGCAACCAGAAAATAAGGAACACACAATCAGTGACAACCTTTGACTTGATTACATTTGGCTTACATGATTTGCCCAGCCTCACAAGAAGCTGTGGCAGAGGCAGGCATAAAAATCCACTTCTCCCAGGGCATAATTTAACTGTTTTAATCACAAGACCCTGCCTACAAATAGCACACACTAATTTCTGCAACAAATGTGGTAGAGTTTCAGCAAATAGCCTCCTGCCCAATCCTGATTCCCAAGCAAGGCCACCTGTGCACTGAATGACACGTGTCACGTGGAAGGAAAAAAATAGAACGTGGATCACATTATTACTGACAGTATCATAACATATATGCACAAAGGGCTCAATTAAGATTGCATAAGCAACCTTATTTTCAGCATTTCTTAACTTTTGTGTTCTTTTAAAATAGTTTTTTGAAATGTAGTTTCTCATATAGTTAAATTGAAAAAATAAAAATTGCCTTATGGACCCCACTGCCCACTCCACCCAACATGGGTCATCAGCATTAGATTTTTTGTGCTACCTCTTTGCTAACAGTCACTGGTAGCGCCAAACAGCTGTTATCTTCTATGTGGATTATGCCACTATAGAGAGATGGTGAAACACTTCACAAGTAAGTTTGATAATTATTTGCTAGAGAGCAAAGGAAATGTTGACACTCAAGAATAATGGGTTCAAATACTAGGTTCTGGAGGGGAGTATTCATGATAATTTATAGATACCTCTTTCCCTGTCCCTTCTAGCCTCTTCTCCCTGTCTTCTGCTTCTCCTTTCCCAGCTCCTTCCCCATGTTGCATCTAAAGACCTTTTCATCCTTCCTGCAGAAAACACTGGGCAGTTTGTAAATCCCGAGGCTGCTGATACACAGCCAGTACCCTTCCCTACCCCCACTATCCCTTGGTCCCTTACCACTGGCAGCATTCATCGGCCACTTTAAGAGCTATGCTGCCTTTGGTGGCCCAACTGCAGCTGCACATTATACTTCTCAAAGAGGCAGAAGCCTTGAAAGAGGCTTGCACTGAGCATTTATTACTTGCTACTGGAAATATTTGGTCAGCAGATTGGGCCAAATCGCACCAAATGACAGGCCTTTAAAAAAAATGTTCTGGAAAAGAATCTCACCAGACTCACCAAAAGAATTAAGTCTTAACTCAATCCCATGTCAAGTTACATGAGATAGTGCTATAATATTCATATACTTATTTTTCAGAAACTAACTATGTTTCCTATAGTACACAGCTTAATACCACACTGACTAGCACTAGTGATACTGCCCCCTAATGATAACCTGTCTGGTTATAAGAACGTTTTTCTCTCTCTCTTTTTTTTAAAAAAAAATTGAAAAAGCAAATGAATAGATTTCCAATCTTTCACTTTGCCAAGCTTTATTATAGAGCAAAGGGGCAAATTATTTTGAGTCCCTTGTTAAAAAGATACTGGCAGCTCATCTTGGGTTCATCCCCTCTCCAGCTGGGCCCTTTCCCCCAAGAAAACCCAGAGGACCCCAAACATCCTGCATTTGTATGCAGGAGCTTCTGCCATCTCAGAAGAGAGACACGGAATGCTTCACAGCTTCTGCTCCTTCTCTCTCACCTTTACTAGCCAGATATGGCCGGTATTTACACCAGTTTAATTCTCTCTGTGCCTTGCAGCAGTGGAGAACATGGTCCCGAATAAGACAAACCACAATCAAAGTTGCTTGGAGACAATATTGAACGTGATTATCTTCCCTTTTGCCTCCTGACAACATATTTCTGCCTAGATTTTCTCAAGTCATTCTGGAAGAGAACAACCACCACTATTTAACCAAGAAGGAATGTGCCAATTTGATACGAAATTATTTATTTCACTCTCACTCGGAACAGAAACCTAATATAGAATGGTTTTAATAAAACTACTTACCTCCTGAAATACGCAGTGAGTTTTAATGGGGTTACACAGGATATTTCCCAATTCTTTCAGAAGTCTTAGTTTTAATTCTCTCTCACTTTCTTCTCCTCTCTCGCCTTCTCTCAGACACCCCCACATTATACCTTCCCCCCTTATGCAATTCAGCAAAGTAGTGAAAAACGAGTAGGAGGTAAATGCAGGCAGAGAACAAATGATTCTGTGAATGTGAGATTCATATTGCTTTTTGGAGAGTTCCTCACTCCCCTCCTGCAAATACAATCAAAGCCAATGATGCAATTCCATTCTCATCCCCTCACTCGAACAATTCAAGATACCCTTAACTGCCTTAATACCACATCCACATCTTAATACCTCAACATCCATGGAAACCCATGACATCTGTGGATGTTGTATTTTTAGCATCACTACCATTCTGCTTATTCTACTGCAGAAAAGAAGCAATGGCTGCAGGGAGACCTTCTTGTACACCACTGTCCTTCCTTTCTCCGTATATGAACAAGCTCCCTGAAAATATGTTCTCTTGAATGTGCTGGATGTAAGGGAGCTCACTGTGCAAATACTGGGAGCCCGGAATATGCAAACTTTGTAAGTACACAAAGTATGCTTTGTCAGGAAGGAGCTTTGCAATGCTAATACGGGAGTCCTTTATGAACGTAGTGAATAATACAGGCAACTTTTTTTCCCATGTAAGGAGCCTGTCCCCATGTAAAAAAGGAAAGCAATGTTACTGTGCAGCAGGATAGCAAAAATTACACTACGTGTACTTGGCAATTGGCCAGATGTGCTGTGGGGTCAGAAGAAGATGCAAAAAGTTGTCTCATTTGAGCTCCTTTTATAACAGCAATACTCAGTTGGAATGCTTGCTAGATTTCAGGGAATGTTCCAAGTGATCTTGGGAGAGGGGGATGGAACCCACTCCACCCATAACCACGCATCCCTCCCTACGACTAGCTAGTGAACACAGGAGAATACTGCAGCATTTCTGGAGTAACGGCAGAAGGTATGCAATGTTTCCATGTAATGTGGCGCTCCCAGAAGAATTGCGCCCCCTGAGCCACATTTCCTCCCTGGGCTCCCCTGAATACCCACAGGGAAAAATCCACAATGGCCACAATGCAGGGCTGTGCACAAGACAAGCCCCAAAACTATAATATGCCTCAAGATTAATAGGAGAATTTGCAAGTGTATTCAGTTTTAGGTATGGATGTTTATAAAGTTTTGCCTAAGTTATTTAAACAAATTGCCAATGTAGAAGAAAGAAATAGATATATTTATCAAAATGTTTTTTGGCTTTCCTCACTTTCACTTAGATTCAAGAGGAGAAGGATGCCACTGTCAAATACACCACAACCATCCATTATAGCTGACATGGAGATTACTCACTGATATTAATATGAAATGTTCTGGCAGTTCTATACAGTAGTGTCAACACTGATTGCTGAGATAGATCAAATGGCTCTTCTAAATATAGCAATGATTTACATTAAAAAACCCCACAAAGAAACACTCTATGTGAAACACCCCCGCTCACGCATCTGCCGCAGAGAATACACAAAGTATCAGAGACTGGCATGAAGAGACCCTAGACTGTGCTGACCCGCCCAGATCCAAAACAAATATACAGCAGGTCTCATTTTCAGAGAACAAAAGACGTGAAACAAGATGCTCTTGTAAGAAAAAGGATAATACAGTGCATAAATTATTGTACAAATAGAAACTGAATAGTTCCCACAGAGAGAACTGATGAAGGTAATGTATTAGGCCACTTTTTACCAGTGTAACAGAGTGGGGGGAGGGGAGGAACAGATGTACTCCACCCTCGTGGGTCTTGCGCTCTTCCGGCCCGGCCGGTGGGGCAGCTGGGGGAAGGTTTAGGGAGGGGATGGGGCCCGCTCTGCCCCTGAGTACTGCTACCTTCCCTTGGGGTAGTCTGTGGACCACTTCCTGCTTCCCCAGCTGGTGGCCTGCCTCCAGTGCTGTGGCAGGAACTGTGGCAGCTCCCAAGCTTCTGCAGACTGCCAGGCTGCCGTCTCCTAGCTCCAGGCTGCCAGCACCAAGCTGCAGGCTTTTAAACTGCAAACTCCAAACTCTCAACTCCAAAACTGTAACCTGTAAACTCCTAACTCTCAACTCCACACCTCCTCACTCCAAACTCCACAACCCACACTGCCTACCTGCCCCTGCAGGCTTTTAAGTGTTTGGGGCGGGGCTCCTTAATTGGCCCCAGGTGTCCTAATTGCCTAAACTGCCCCAGGTGGTCTAATTAGTTAAGCAGCCCCAGGTGGCCTAATTAGCCCCAGCTGAATTACCCAGGGAATAGGGCTTTTTTGAGCCTGGGGCTAATATACATGCCTTCTAGTACTTTTTCATAGCCGTCCGGCCTGACCCCGTCACACCAGATTCAGAAAGAAAGGGGCTCCTGAAGAATTGTTTTGCTTTTATGACCTCCCACCCGTGCATATTATTGCAAACGACACAGGGAGCTCAGTAAAAATGCAGTCTCCCTCTGAGAAACCAGTTCACAGTGGCTTCTGCAGAGCTGGTTCAAACTTCCTGATCACATGAGATAGGATCAGTCAGACACCTTGTCTGACTGTCATATTGCCTTGTAACTTGTACCACATGATCTACTTTAACAAACCAGGCTTTAGCTGGAAACAGATCCTGAAAGACAACCTGCAAAGGTGCAGATATCCAGGTGACGCAAAGATGTTTTCACAATAATTTTATGGACAGGTCACAGATAAAAACAAAATTTGAGCAAACTGTTGTTGGTCTGTGGATGTAATTCAAACATGAACTAAGACTAAATATGTGTAATTTTGTGGTTCAAGACACATCATTTGCACAGGGTTGGTAAAGGTTCAATGTTAGCATTCAGCTGCCAAACATGGAAGCCAATGAGAATTTAGTACAATCTCCCATTATGAAGGATACAATAGCTCCTACTTGAACTGCTAAAGTCAACAAATGCAAATTAGTGTAAAGGAGAAACAGATCCTAGGGATTTATTCCTGCATAACTGAGATCAGAATATGGCCCAGATCGAGTAAAATGAGATACAAACAACCAATGAGTAACCAGAGTTGACTATAATACAACAAATAAATAAAAACTAGTAACAATAATTTAACGTAAACTTGCACAGGAAAAATACTGTGATGCTGAAAGACGAGGTGCCAGCTCATGCCAAGGCCTCTGACCCTCACTTAACACTGACAAACACACAGCTGGAAGCCAGTCTAGATTGCCTGGGTGTTAGTATTGTTAAAACAGATATTAGAGTTATAAGAATGTGTTTAGACTTTATGAAATGCTTATAGGATCAGACATGTAATATCTGCATGCTATGTTATAAAGGCAACAGTCACGGGTTTGTTTGCTCTGTAACTATAGAAGTGTTTGCCAACACTGTAAAACCCCACAGCTAGGGGAGAAGCATTACCAAGTGTGAAATACCATTTACCACAAGAGGTATCAACTCTTCTGCAACAAAAGGCCTACTGACATCAGACAAGCCATTGGGAAAGGTCAGTGAACAAAGACTTGGTTGATTGCTTGCCTTCCTCCCATTACAGCCTGAAAACTGGGAGAAAGGGAATAAAAATCCCTGTTAAGGAGAAACTGTTATCACTATGCTGCTTGAAATTTGGAGAAGACAATATTTCTAAGCATAAGCAAGGGATCCCCACGTTGCTTGGCTTGGGTTGGCCCTAAAAGACAGACTGAGCTGCATATTATAACAGTTACTTTTATCTTTTGGAACCTAAGACCGTATCTCATTTGTGTGTGTGTTTACTTGGTTTAACTTTATAAATCACTTATTTCTTTTTCCTAGTTAAAAATCTTTAGTTAATTTATTATAGGATTGGCTGTAAATATTGACTTTAGTAAGAGATCTAGCATACAACTGATCTGGACTAAGTGGCTCGTCCTTTGGGACTTGAAGTAACCTGAATATTGTTGTGATTTTTGGTGTAAGGGACCATCTACACAAAGGCCGGCTGGCAAGACAGACCAGTGTGCCCAAAGGGACTGCCAAGGCTGTTACAGTGCTTTCAGACTTCACACCTGTTTCCTGGTTGGTGAAATCTAATTGTAGAACATGCAATCAGTTTGGGGTTTGTGACCTGTTCCTGGACAGTCTGCCCTAAGGTTGGCACTGACACTCATGAGCTACACCAGACAGCCTAACACGTACTATGCCATTTTTTCTTGAAAGTAAGCCTAAATGGTTCATTAATTAAATCTGGGCACCTGATGAAACTTCTATTACAGAGTTTCTGTTTAAAATGCTGGGGAGGGTGGGCGGGAATCAGTTCTTCATTTGCATTTAAAGGATAGTCTTCAAACAGATTTTCCCTTATAAAAAAAAAAACTCCATTTATATTATCACTTTTATAGTTCCTAATAAAGTGGAGTTCCAGAAGGTTTATTAAATTCAACTCCGTTTTTTATTACAACTAAAGGGTTCCCGTTCCCACTGAACAGAGGAGCTTGAAATATTTCTTTGTATTCAACTACTTAAGAGGTGCTACTAAAAAAAGAATAACTTTAACAGGAAAATATTTATTTAAACATTTTCATGGACTTTTGAGGACTACAAAAAAAATCATAACTGCTGTCTATAAAACCACAGTTTATAAAGATACCAGGATTATAAAATATCATAGTGGATAGTTATAAAACTGTTACAAGCCTCTGTTAGAAAAAGATTGGAACACATATAAAATTAAGTCACATTCCTCTTCTTCCTCATATTTGCAGCGTGGTTTTGACGCTATCTCAGGTGTGAACAACTATGGAATTCCCTTAATTCTACAGATTTCATGTTTAAACCATAACTAGGCTGAGATGATTTACAGTGGGGGATTGATGTGGGCTATGTAGAATAGCTGTTGGCTTTTATCGGAATAAACTAAAGCTGGTTTTGGGTCTGGAGTTCAACATTAATAGCAGAAAATGAGATGCCCATAAAGAAGACAACATAAATCAACATTGGTTTATTCTATCTATTTCAAATTAGTCAGAATGCAACCCACGATCTGTGTTCCTCCCCCCACCGCTGCAAACAATTAAAACAAAAGATAGATTAGAAAATTAGAAGAGCTATAGCATATTTAATGGACCACCACCAATAAACTGACCCTCTTACTACTAATAATCTATCAAAAACTACTTTTGTAAACTAATTCTTTCTTTTCATAACTACTTATAAAAAAGGATATTTGTTGCATTTCTTTTTTCTTCAGTAAACTGTATGGTTTGGGTGTAATATTTGTATTATTCATGTTTTTCTATTTAGTGTGCATGACCCTTGAACATAGGTCAAATCTGCCAGAAAAAGAACAGACTCCTTGACATAAAAAGCTCATAGTCTAGAGACATGAGTGCAATGGGCGGCATAAAGGGGGTGGGGAGACTAGTAAATTTTGTCCACTCTTACCACACAGGCACAGACAGACAGATGCACTATCACTGTAGATAGAAGATTTCACAGAACAGGAAGCTTTTGGGAAGTTGACAGAAGAGAAGGTGGGAGCCTAATTAGTGTCAGTTAGTGTGTTTCAAGAGTAGAAACCACAGCAAAAGAAGGCATTAATTTTGCATCGGTAATTATCTGCAGGTGCAAGTTTTGACTTTTAGCTATCTAGCAACCTGCTCTTCGGGTACAATCAGGTAGGTAGAGAATCAGTGACAAATTGTGCCCATAAACAATTACAAGTACAAAATTACATCTACCGATCTACAGGTGCAAAATAAGAGATTGCTTCTCAAAAATCAGGCTCAAAGAAAGCACTCAGGAAATACGCTTGAGAGGACTGTGATGGCTTGGCTTACCATTGGTGCAGCCTAGTAACTAGGTCACTGGGTCCCAGTTCTTTCCCCATCTTTGGCGTCCCTCGCCAGCAGTCTGTGGCAGTCTCTCTTCTGGTAGGTAGTGACTCAGCCCTCTAGCCAGGTCACCAGTTGAGTCTGCCCTCTTCTGGGGTAATGGAGTCCAACAAAATGTGTATGTCCAATGTCTCCACAACAGGAAGCACGTTCAGCCCATCTCCAGGCCCCTGTCGGTTGCATGCTCTTACCTCAGGTCCTACAATGTCTCTCGGGGGGAGGGAGAGGAATGGGTTTGTTCCTGCTTCATGAGAGGGTGATTGGTAGGAGAGCCTGGGTCTTCCTTGAGACTGCCTCCCTGAGCCACTTTCTGCCACTTACTTTCCCATTCTAGGGCATGGTCACAATCTCAAACAATCCAAGGGAAGGGTTCCTTAATCCTTAAAGACAAGCTAGTCACTCCTCTGGGACCAGGGATAGCTGCTGCTTGCAGACCTCCCCTTTCCTGCTGTACTCTTATTGAGGAGGTTATTGAAACCTTCAGCCTGCATTGGCTTCATTGTGAAATGAATATCACACACTATTAAAAATCAAGCCTATGCTGGGTTTATTTTAAAATAAAACAAACCCACAGAACTAATCTGTTCTAGTCTTCAGGATTAAAATATGCATCAGCAATTGATGACATTCTAGTGTCTTAACTATCCATGACAAATACATGCCAACTTGAAGCAGTGTTATTGACATTTTGTTCACTTAAATAAATATATATAGTTAGCCAGGGATAATACTAAAGCAGTTTTAACAGTGATATAATCTTGTTTATACAGATAATTTAATTTTAACATTGTCACACAAATAAAATCCAGCTATTACAATGTCACAAGACTATTCCTTCTTCCTAATGTTGAAGTATAGCCTTCTAAAAAAATTTATTATATAGACACAGATACAAAAACTATGAACATGGTCAAAAGCCTAGAATACAATGACGATAGCTTTCAGTAACAAGTCACCAATAGTGAATTAACTAAATACAAACACACTAAGAATCCTAACTAAAGAATTCCTTTCTAATGGCCACAGTAGCATATGTGTGAGACAAAAGTTCTGTGGCACCTTAAAGACTAACAAATTTATTTGGGCATAAGCTTTCGTGGCAAAAACCCACTTTGTCAGATGCATGAAGTGGAAACTTCAGTTAGGTAGGTATATATACACTGCATGAATGGGTGAGTTGTATCAGTGAGGGGGACAGGTGTTAAGGAGCTAATGCAATCAGGGTGGATGAGCACTTCAATCTCCCTGGACACTGAGTAACAGACTTTAAAGTTGCCATACTTCAACAAAAAAACTTCAAAAACGAACTTCAGCGTGAAACTGCAGAGATGGAATTCATATGCAAACTTGACACTATCAGACTAGGTCTGAATAGAGACCGGGAGTGGCTAGCCCACTACAAAAGATAATGTTCCCTCTTTTGGCATTCACATCTTCTCATCAGCTGACTGAATTTCCTCGTTAACACTTGCCCTCTGTGATGCAACTTGTAAGTGTATATATACCTGACAAAATGTGTTTCTGCCCACAACAGCACATGCCCAAATAAATCTGTTAGTCTTTAAGGTGCCACAGAACTCTCGCTGTTTTGCTGAAAACAGACTAACATGGCTACCCCTCTGGAATATGTGATAAAGTAGACCCACTAATTTCAGCTACACCCCATGGTATTTCCAGAACCGGTCTCTAGCTCCAGGAACTTGCCTGGTTTATGCTTCAGCTCTGACAGTTCATAATTCAGATGAAGTGTCATGATTAATTATATGAAAAAATCATTGGGAAAAAGGGCAAAAAGGCATAAAAGCTAGTCAAAACTTTCCAAACTGAGTTTTGACAAAAAATGTCCAAATTCAGTTTTCAACCAAAAAAAAACCTGGAAAGTTTCTGATTTGATATTTTTCTGGGTTTTCAAGCAGCTGTAGAGTTGAGCAAAACCTCTGAATCACCAAAAAACCACGCATATGTTGGCATTTTCAAAATTTTGAAAAACCAGTTAAACTAAAAAAAATCCTATGATTGTATATGTATGTAAGTAAAACTGTCTTTAACAACAAATATATAGTAAAAATGCCAATGGCCGTTCATGTCTTGACAATACATTTTACTTTGCAATAAAAACTGTTTTAAGCCTTTCGATAATATTTCAAGAGTTAAAAGCCATTTGAAACTTGTGCTTGCTGATTCAGTGCTTGTTAATTCAGCCCTGCAGGAAGACAGGTGGATTTCAGAGAGACTTCAGTCTCCTTTTCAATGCTTTTCCCAGTCTCTGCAAAAGCAGCAATATTGTGCAATTGACACAAACTAGCAATATCATCTCTTAACTGTCCCCGCATGTGCTCTTGAAACGTCTCCCTTTTTAAACACACCCCACTGCAGAATCTATTACAAGCTACTAGTCTTAACTGTGTCTGCTGACTAAATGTTTCCTACGGGGCATTAGTAGTACTGTTTGAAATAGGATTATGTTAACAAATGCTAGAAAACATTTAATGCACACTAGCAAGGTCCACATGAACCCGTTAGTACACAACACACTGCTGCTTACTGGAATTCATGCACCACTGGTTCAGACTAACGCACTGTGTAGGCAAGCCCTTAGCCTCCACTGTGGCCTAGGCTACAATCTGGGAGCTCTCAAGACTTTCTTCAGTGAAAGGCAATCAAATGTCACATCAGCCTGCAAAAGTCTCAAAAACCCTAGATATTTAACAAACAAACACGAAATCTCAGAACCTGCAACATCTGTGACAATTGCATCCTACTCATAATTAAGGATACTATTTAGCCACATAGTTCAGGGAAGCCACGGATTCGGGGACTTCACCAGACCTCCGTGACTTTGCCTCGTAACTTAACCGGGGGCTGTGAGCCCCTGCCCGGTCCCCTGCGGCCAGAGCTGAGGCTGTGTGCTGGAGCCACTGCTGTATGCCCCCACCAAGTGGGTGAAGCTGGGGCTATGCACCCCTTTCCCCCCGATGGCTGCAGCAGTGGCTGGAGCCAGGACTGTGCCCTCCATGATGGTGAGGATGGGGCTGTCATTCCTTCCCCCACCAGCTTCTCTCTTTCCCATTATTTTTAGTACAAGTCTCAGACAGGTCACGGCTCCCATAAATTTTTGTTTATTGCCCATGACCTGTCTGTGATTTTTACTAAAAATAACCGTGACAAAATCTTAATATTATTCATAATAAATTACGTGACAACAGAAGGACTTTAGTCAGAGTCCAGAAAAATCATATGTTATGTTCCTGTAACTGACAAATTCTTATTGACAATCTGTTCAGTCACATCACCCTTTCCATGAAGGTCATGCCATCAAAGGGCTATTTTTCTGTAATCAAAAGAAGAATTCATATCAGGACAAATGCCATACCCCCCTGGTACAATGGGTTTGAGAGAGAAAATATCACAGATGGAAAAGACCTGGCCCAGCCAGTCATGGACCATTCCCTACAGTCTATTCAAAAGCCCTTTTTTGCTTCATGCACTCCTCTCCCATAATCAATTAGTTTTAAATAATCTTGCACTTTTCTCTATTATAAATAATTTAAAGAACTCATAGCAAAACTTATTTACTACTATGCAACTATAGGTCAGATGTTTACAGGCATGCTTCTAGTTTTCCTTTCTAATCTTTAAAATGGGTGGTATGATGGTAATTAGCAAGTCATACAATCTGGTAAGCATGTCCCAGGATCTTTCCTAATATTTCTTCAGAGGGTCTCATCACCCGCACTCCTAAGAGGTGTATGTATTTGTTGTCAATGAAAACTGGATTTGCACTACAATACTCTCCCTTTCCCTATGTAATTATCCATGCACCCAGAGGAATCAAAACAACAAAAAGCCTGCTTTAGAGATGCAAGAGCTAAATGATGCCCAGTTTTCAAATTCCCAGAAAAAAATAAAAATAAAATCCTATTTCTGGCTAAAGCTTATTATTTATTATTATTCTAATTCTTTTTTCCTAATTTTCCCTTATGTTTGAAAAATTTGCCCGGTATACTTTTTTATATTTTCAGTGTCACTGAGCCATAGATTAATCATCTCACACGCCCAGCCAGCACTGAACGTCTGAGCACCTGGTGAAACAGAGGGCCTTCTGAATAACACCCTGACATGCTACCACTATGCAATCTGATCTAAAAATATGATAGGCATTCAGGAGAGAGATTGGAATTTTCACTCCCTCCCCCTAGCCCACCAAACCTGGAAATACTGAATCACTGAAGTAACATTCAAGTCTTCACAAGGGTGCCTCGAATGAATCACCTGAACACTAATTTATGAAATGGCCTTGGTGAAGGTAGAGCCTAGTTACATGTTTGCCTTTCGCAGTATCAATGTGGGAAAAGCACAATTAAAAGTGAGATGGGCTTGAAGTACAAAGTTCAAGTCTGGTGCATGGACCAGCTCATCACAGAAATAAGGGCCAGCTATTGATTTTGGATATGGATCTGAACTTTCCCAATGGTTTAAGAGAGCCAGGGTCTCCAACTGGATCTGTCACAGTGAGATGACTAGAATTAGTTTAATCTATTGCTCTTGATTTCCATGTTTGTAGAACAGAAATTGAACAAAATGGGGGAGAACCGGCTGAGTATGACAGATAAACATACATGCACTTAAATACATTTAAGAGATTTAGAGTAATAGGAACATAGCACTACCGTAATTATAAATCAATGTCTGTATCAAAGTGGAACTATTTAAATTACTCTGCAAGTCTGATACAATTGACAAACTTGAGAAATTCAGAGTTATGACTGACACCCATTCATTTATACCTTCCAGTGAATGAAAAATATTCATGAGATGCCTCAAAACTAGATCAATTATTACTTGGAATATTTTTTATGCATTTATCTTGAAACCTTGACATCATATAAATTTGAGATAAGCTGAAGCACTGTGGTTTGGATCTAAATCTGATGTACCCTGAATTCTAAGGGTATTCAGATCTGGCCAGTTTGGACCAGTTACTAATAGACCCAAATGTAAATCTGGATCCAAACTTTGCCAAAGTTGAGACTGAATGTTCTGGACCCTATTCTTGCATAATTGAAAAAGTGATGCATTACTCTTTCTTGGGATTGTAAAAGAGCAATCAGAAGTCGCATGGTAAAAGAGAGTATGGACTTCCACTCACACGGAGTTTGAGTAAGCGTGGGAAAAACTGGCATAAGTCCAGAGAACTTGGGTCATCCGCACACAACACCCGTTTTTACAATATTTTAACAGCTACATTGGCAGCATATCTGGTTCAACAGCCATGCTATTACTGGATCCCATCCTACCTGCATTCTCCTCTCTACTCCATTGTGAGCATGTAGCTGCTCCAGAATGGAACAGCATGATTTTTTTGCCCCCAAAAAAGAAAAAATCTATTAAAAGGGACACACTGAATGGTGAAGCTGCTGCCCAGCTGTTTATCTAGCTGCCTTTGCAAATTTCTAGAGAGCCCCAGAAGTACTTTGCTCACATGAGGGACATGCTGGCAGCTATGCAATGAAAATAAACATGCTGCATCATTGCCACTCACCTGCATACACTTCATTGCCCCATTTCAGGTAGTTAGCAGATGTTTCCTCCCCCCCATTTCATGGAAGCAGGAAAGTGGAAACACAGAACCCTAAGCATTTAGACATTTTAAACATATAACGTTTACCCATATTTTGTAACATCCATGTGCCATAGATGAAAATATTTACTATTTATTTAACAATCCACAAAGGCCCTTTGGAAATTTTTAAAAATAAACAACTGCTCCAAGTCTCAGACCATGTTTGCTAAATTTCAGCCAGGAGAGCACTATTCAATCAAATGATTAAAGTCCTAAAAATAGGACTCTGAGAATCGCTGACAAACTAACGGACATGGCAGAAATAGGGCCAACAAGGCATATAACATCACTGTAATTAGTCCTTTTTATTCCAGAACTCCACCTAGAACTCACTAGCATGGTTCATGTAGTTTCCCCACCCCCAATACATACATTACTTGTGGGGGAGGAAGAGGGGAGGCATGACTTAAGACTCCATGAATTTGTCCGGGAAATCAGCAGCCACCTAGGGCATGACACAAATTCATCCCCTTGCTCCCTGAGTTTACAGGAATTGGGAATAAAAAGGAGATGATGCATGTCTCTGGAGATGGAACATCACTGCCACAGGACTATGAATAGGAAGGGAAGATGTTTTCACACAACAATCTATTAAAATGAGGCTAGTCTATGCTAAAAAAAATTGTGAGAACCCCAGACCCAAACAATCAGTTTACTTGATACCTGCACTGCACCGATAGTATTCTTGTTCAGGAGTTCTAATGATGCTCATGCTGATGTAACCAAAAATGTGTATTTGTATGGCCTATATATGTTTAGGTCACTTAGATAGTTAAACTACTCTATACTGTAGGTAGTACTTTGTTATATATTTGGCTTTCATCCCAGATTATATCAGAGGCGTTAGCCCCATTGAAAATTCATTTCCAATTACCAGTTCTTGATATTACATCAATTAACAGTTCAATGTATATATTAAAGACACGACATGCATCTTGCATTATCACTTAATGTAGTACAGCTAATGAAGATGAATATGCTGCTTTTTTGAAAACTAAAGCAGAAGGCCCAGTTGTTCAAGCACATGGGCTGTAAAGGATACAAGTGAAATCACCAGGGGTGCTAATATTCTCACTAGCACACAGCAATCAAGCTGATCGGTATAAGTTAGAACAACTAGTAAAAAAAGTACGCAATTGTGTCGCAAGTCTAGTGGCCATTTTTTCCCTTTTGAATTTTAGTGTTTAACAATGCTATATTGACAGCACTGGATAATGAATTTCTCTGTTTATCCAGAGAACAGGTACAGCACGGATAGCAGCTGTGCAAGCTTTCCCGCTCTAACCCACCAGAGTATAAAAATTTATTATATAACAGATTGCTTAATCATAGCAATGTTTTGTTTTGGTTTTTTTTTAAAAAAACCCAACATTTACAAATGTAACTATAATTTTGAAAGATAAGTCATCTGAAAATAGAGGTCAGCAGTAACTTGGAAATTAACGTTTCATCCTGGGTACACTAATGCTTTGTTAAATACTGAATACCAAGTCAAAGCAAAATGCATCATCATCAGTATTCATATGGCCTTCCAAATTAATGGCTAAATTGTTGCAGGAGATATTCATGGGCTTACTCTGGAAAAAAGAGTAACGCAGAGGCAGCGAGTTATATGGGGCCGTGGTGCCCTGGCTCCACAAATACTAAGGATGGTGGGCCAGGCTCTGACAATATTTCAGTGCTGCTGAGGGGTGCTGGTGGGCCGGCCACAGATCCTCTAGTGGCACCTGGCAGTGCAGGTGCAGAGCGTAGCAGCCCCCAGCACCCAGGGAAACCTGGCTGCTTTGTCTCCCTCCCCTGGAGGCACACTGCAGCTGGCCAGGAGCTGCTCCGATGCCAGCCCTGCCTCCAAGTGGCACAGCGGTGGCCACTCCCCCCTCACAGCCCCACCTCTTCCCCTGCCCCTCTCCCACATGGGCCCAGCACCCAGGCCAGGAACTGCTCTGCCCCAAACATTGCTGCGTGCCAGCCACTTCCCCCCTCCGATCCTCTCTTCTCCAACATGATATGGCTCAGCGCTCTGGCCAGGATCCACTCCTAGTACCACCAAAAATTATATAACCCTGGCACCCATGCACAGAGGAAGACTGTGGGAAACTGCTGTGTCCTGAACTAGTTTTGAAGTGAAACTGGATTGAAAAAATACTGGAAGAAAAAAAAAGATTGTTCCTTACCTGTATTGTAAACATTGTTCTTCAAGATGTGGATGCAGGTATGTATTCCACCAGGTGTGTGCACGCCCAGTGCGCCAAAGTTGGAGAATTTTGCATAGCAGTACCCACTGAGGAGGGAGGCGAGCGCTGTCCCTCATAGTTCATCTCAAGGTTATATAACGGTGGCACCACCCTAATCCCCCTTAGTTCCTTTGCATCAAAATCCCCAACTGGAGACTGATGCAGAGGGGGATATGGAATACATGCCTGCACCCACATCTTGAAGAACAGCAATTACGATACAGATAACTATTCGAGTGGTTGCAAACATCTGTTCCATTCAGGGGACTCTCAAGCAATTCCAATAGGAGGTGGACTCAGAGTCAATTTAAATAGTGAGGGCAGAACTGCCTTCTCGGAGTTTGCATCTGACCCCAATGCCATGGTGATAGAATATCTACCAAAAGCATACACATACCACCACCTTGCAGCTCTGCAAACGACAACTTCCGAGACATTGCTAGAAAATGTAACCAATGTTGCCAGAACTTTTGTTGAATAAAACTGCAGTGACTGTGGAGGCATCATCTGAGCTACCTCATAAGCCATGATAAGGCAAGCAATTATCCACTTGGAAATAGTCCGAGCAGATACTGGTTGTTTCTTCATCCAGTCAGCATATGAGATAAAGAGTCAAAGTGACTATCAAAACAGCTTAGCACCTTCTAAATAAAATTCCATGCACCTCCTGACATCTAAGTTATATAGATGCTGTTCCTCCTCAGATGAACATGGTTTGGGAAAAAACATAGGTAAATAAATAACCTGATTAATGTGAAACAGATACCACTTTGGACCAAAATTTTGGGTGTGGTCTCAAAGCCTTGTCCTTGAACACACACATATACATAGGATCTACCATTAAGATCTGCAACTTGCTAACTCTTCTTGAAGATGCTATAATCACAAGAATAGCAATCAGGGGCAAGCCCACAAACTTGTTGCTTTCAGCTCAAATGTCAGAGCCATCAGCAATGCTAGGACCATGTTAAGGTCCCACAATGGCACAGTTTCTTTCACCAGTGGAAAAAGACAGATAATACCCTTAAATATCACCATCACAGGGGTGTGAGAATACCAACTTCCCTTAAATGTGAGGATCTCTCATGGTTGATTGAAAAAGACCTGCTGAGGTGATCAGCCAGTTGGTTTCTGAGAGCCTGGCAAGTGAGCCGCTGCAGGTAGTATATCTTCCTTGACGCAGAGATTCCAGAACTTTCTTGCTTCCTGACAAAGCTGCTTATTCATGTAATACTTTTCAGTGGTAATGTCTGTGAGTACTGGCCCTCCCTGATGTGATCCTGAAATGTCAGATGAGCATTGTATATTGCTCGAAGTTTCAGTAGGTTTATATGACAGGGAGTTTCCTCTTCTGACCACAAACCCTTAATTTTTAAACAGTCCCAGATGTGCTCCCCAACCCACCATGGAGGCACTGGAGGGTAGGCAATGGGGACTCCTTGATCCACAATGTTGTATTCCATCCACCATCTGTAAAA
Organism: Mesoclemmys tuberculata; assembly: GCA_007922155.1. NCBI lineage: Eukaryota > Metazoa > Chordata > Testudines > Chelidae > Mesoclemmys > Mesoclemmys tuberculata. The sequence continues at coordinate 53,831,808 of ML675601.1, read as the reverse complement.
AGAGCAGAATTTCTGGAGGCACGTGGACCAGGGTGTCCAGTGGCTGGCAAGTCAGGTGATAGATAAGCTTCAGCCACCACTCAAGAAGGCAAAGGCACCACCTCCATGCTGCATAGTCTATTAAACTCAGGCACACCTGGATCAAGGTGAAAGGGTGCAACTAGAGATCCTGACAAAGGTACTGTTTAAGGTAAGACCCAAATCAATCAAAAAGGTCTAGTGTGAACCTGACATGACAAGAGAACCATGGATGAGCCTGTTAGTACCCAGCTGTTGAGGCATGGAAAGATATGCATTCCCCTTCTCCTGAAAAAGGCTGCCAACACCAACAAGCATTTGGGTAAAGGTGTGTGGGACTGGAGACAGGCCGAAAGAGGGAACCATGTACTGGAAGTGATGGCCAGCAATGAGGAATCTGAGAAAACTTCCATGGCTTACAAAGACTGCCATGTAGTAATAAGCACCCTTGAGACTGAAAGCAGCAAACCAGCTGGGATTCAGAGCAGGAAGAACAGTAACCAGGGTGACTATGCAGAATCTCAGTGGTTGTGGAGGGCACAGAGATCGAGGATAGGATTCACTCCTCCCCGGGATTTGGGGAATAAGGAAATACTAGGAGTAAAACCCCTTTCTGCGAAGATGAGGAACTTCTTCTATAGCCCCCAGCGTACACAGCATTTGTATGTGCTGTAACAGCAGTGACTTGTGAGAGGGGTCTCTGAAGAGGGATAGGGTAGCGGGGACAAGGTTGGGACTGAATGGTGTAACCTGATCCCACAGGATCCATGGACAGGACCCATCTGTCCATAGCTGTTGTCTCCCAAGCACCGTAGAAGCAAGACAGCCTGTCCACAAATAGCTGGGGTGTAGGCAGGGCAGCGACAACTGATAGCTGCTTTTGAAACACCAAGCAGACTATCTAGCCAAAGCAGGAAGAGGACAGACCTTCTGATTAAGAGCAGACCTGGAAGGTTTCCCCCTCTGTGAGTTATGCCCATTGCTGCTTCACAAGGTAGGAGGACTGTCAGAAATATTGTTGAGGACAATTTTGCAGCTGCTGTTCCCAAAATTGTGTCTCTTTACAGAATTGGTATAAATCCCCAATGAGCACAGGGGGGTCTGGGAGTCTTTGAAACAATGTAATGACTCGTCAGTTTTGTAGGCTACCATCAAACAGCAAGTCCTCTATGCTTTGCTGCGTCTCAGGTGCTATGCCAGAGTTTTCTAGCTATGAGATTCTTCTCATTGTTACAGCTGAGGCCATGGGCCTGGACGAAGCATCCACTATAACTAGGGCTGATTGTGAAGGATGTCTTGGCCACTAAATGACCTTCCATAACAAAGGCCTTGATAAGTCATCCACAAACTTGGACTATGTCCCAGTTCACAAAATCATATTTTGATAATACAGCCTGCTGGTTTACGATATGCATCTGCAAGGAGGGAGTCAAGTGGATCCTTCTGCCCACCAAATCTACCTTTCTTGACTCTTTTTCTTTAGGCATAGATTTATATCTTCCCTGTCTCACTTACTCATTTGCTGCTGTGCCAGTGAGGGAATTTAGAGATGGATGAGTGAAAAAGGATTTGAAGCCCTGCATTGGCCCATATCATCTCTTATTAGTGTGCTTTGCTGTGGGTGTCAGGGTATCCCATAAGGATTTAGCAGGCTCTAATATTGCTTCATTTGTAGAGAGGGCAACCCTTCCAGGTACCAATGGCTGAAGGATATCCACCAATTTATGGGTGTTTTCCTTCATAAACTTGGCCTGAATATTTAAGGCTGATGCCATGCATTTGAGCAGATCATGATACAATCTGAAATCTTCTGGTACAGAAGATGAGGACTCAGGTACTGCTGCATTATCCAGTGGTGAGGATGACAATATGGTTGCGGCCAATGAAATCCATTGAGGAATGACATCTGACCTTCCCAAAGGTTCAGGATGTTCTAATGCAGACGGAGCCCCCTCTGCTGGTGGCTCCAGCAGAGCGCCTACTGGAGGGACAGCTGATCTCACCCTAGAGTGAGCAGACAACTAGGATGTCACCAAGCAAGGGATTTTTCAGGGAGGCCAATGCAGATAAGGATAAAATAATCAGTGCCAATAAAAAGGAGGTCAGGGTTTCTTGTCTCTGCTGTGGGCACAGTACCGATCCTGGCGTGACTGTGACTCCTGCCATGTCTTGACAACTTTAGAGATTGAGAACAAGTTGAGTTCAAAATGTGAGGATCCCTCCATATAGCTTGATGATGGCAGTGGGGCCATTCCTGATGGAATTACCAAGTGTCCAACACCATCCACCACCCAACTGGGTGGTTCCATCAGTACCGAAAGAACAGTCAATGGCTCCTGAAATACTGGTACTGCTCCAAACCCATACTGGGCCAAGGAGGAGGAACTGGTACTGAAAATGAAGCTGGTCGTGAGCCAGCAGATGCAGACTGTTGTAATCAGCATTGGTACTGAGGATTCTATCCACGTCAATGGGGCCCTTGATGCCAAGCAGGAAGTAGGCAACACTCCTGCATCGTGGGTAAACTTCAATGCAGACTGTTGGAAACAATAAGAAGTTTGCCACCAATCCTGGGGGAGCAGAGGATGCCACAGACAACACCACTGCAGTTGGATGTTCTGAATTAGTGGGGTTTGCTTTTTAAAAAGGACTTACAAATAGAGCATCTTTCTTTAACACACCTTTTATCAACACACAACAAACACCTAGTGTGGAGATTGTTATTGAGGACAGGTGCCCCCCACAAAGAGCAATATTTAAACCCCAATGAAAAACTACCTAACTACTAACGGTTGGTTACTAATTAAGTGTACTAACTAGAATGATATACAAAAGGTAAAAAAGCTGTGAAAACAAGTATGAGGAAAGACCACATTAAGCATGCTGACTCTAGCCACCAGCAGTGAGAAAGAACTGAGGGTGGGGTCAGGGCGGCATCGTCCTTATATAGCCATAGCAGGGGCTATAGGGTATGGCAACGAGCGCTACCTCTACAGGTAATGTTAGGCAAAATTCTCCAGTTTTGGTGCATGCACATTAGTGTCTGCAACTACTTGGAGAAGAACACACCGTTACTGGCTTTCTTAGGGAGGGTGTATTGCAATGTGAAAAGGACATATGATGAGCATGGTTTGTTTCAAATGAGTATGGTTTATTTGAAGACCATTATAAGCATATATTTGGTTTGGATAGGAATTGCTATTCTAGAACAAACCAGTGATCCCCCTAGTCCAGTAAAATGTTCACTGTACAACCACTAAGTAAACTGCTCCTCCACCTGCAAGATTCATTATTTATTTGCCTAGAGGTGCCACCATTTTAGCCCCTGTACACACACACAGCAGAGACTCTCACCTGCTTCAAAGAATTTATAATCTAAACAGACAAAACAGGACAGGAGGAAAAAACCTAAGCACAGAGAAGTGAAGGGACTTGCCCAACATCACACAGCACGTCAGTGGCAGAGCTGGGAACAGAACCCGTATACACCTGAATTTGTGAACAAATCATTGTGGATTTCAGTTTGTATTACTGCATCTCTTTTAAAGTTAAGAGAAAGCAGGCTCTCTCAAGTGTAATCCAGAATTTGGTTCTTGATATAAGGTGAACATAGCAAGTTTTGAAATTTAGTGAAGTACTTTAAATACCCAGCTTAAAAAACAAACAAAATAGCCCTTATTTTATGCAGTCAAAGGTAAAAAAATATTCTAAGAAGGTTGCTTTGATGTTAGCATATTTATAATAATGTTTTATTCATGTGTTTCTTTTGTACTTCTGTCAGTAAGAATTGAAATCAGCCATACACAGCTCAGTTCTACAGCAAGCGGTGCAATGAAAAGAAATTAATGCTTTTTGATTGCAGTAAAGCCAAATGAAATATTACCTGTCTGCTCTGCTATGATTAACAATTATAATACGTTGTGAGATATGACACATAGGTCTATTTTTCAGCCAGTAAGAAAAAAAGGAAGAAATATACACCACTCATCTTTCCAATATATATACAGAAGTTCCCCAATGAGTATTCAAAAGATTGCATATATCATATGTGGTACCACATTTACTTTAGTGCTTTTCTGTGTCCGTCACAATTACGTATCTCAGATTTTTGTGCTAACTTAATTAAGAAAAACACTATTGTGGGCTAGGTGCATGAAGCTCTGCCAGTGTCCATCAGCTGAGGATCTGGGCCTGCATTTTTAAAGGAAGCCTGAACGTGGAAATACCGGGCCTCTAGATTCACTTTCACCAAAGCAAAGATTCAAAATAGTTTTAATCAAGTACGAGGAGCAATTAAAAGTATATAAAGATGCAAATTTTAAATCCTCCTTTTCTCCCACTGAAATAGAAATAATAACAGAAAAATAAAGAAATGACATCTAGAAAAGTTTTTGACTGTTCTGCAAGGCAACTTGCTACTGACAAGAAACACAAGTTCAGCCCCCATTTGGGACAGCAGACACACATCATTCTCTACACTGAATGTTTGGAATCAAGGCTATAAGAGGTCATCCACCATCGTCATCCACAGATCTAAGGGAGCAGAACTGCAGGACAGAGGGGAAGGTGGTGAGGTACTGTGACTACACAGATACAACAGTCAAACTACTGTTCTTGGTAAATAACATTTCTTCCTTACTGGTGGTAGCCTCTGCATAATCCTACTTGTGGAAATCTAGTGAGCAGTACAGCCTCCAAGGAAAGGGAGGTGAGGAGTACTAGTTAAACAGCCATCACAGAACTATCTTCCCAAAGTGCGTATCAGCTCTAGACGCTTAGTTGAGAGACCGTTATGCTGAGTCTACGCTAGAAAACCATCACTCAGAGGTGTGAAAAATCCCTGAGTGGCATTGTTAAGCTGACCTAAACCCTCATGCGGACTGCACTAGCTCGACAGAAGAATTCTTCTGGCAATTTAGCAGCTGTCTCTCAGGGAGGTGGATTACCTACACTGACAGAAGCATCCCTCCCACCAGCACAGTAGTATCTACACAGATGCAGCTGTGCTGCTGTAGCGCTTTAAGAGTAGACAAGCCCTAAATTTGTGAAGAGAAATGCAGGTACAGCCCCGCACGGTTCTGTGATTGCAGCTTTAGGAAAGCATGCCCCTGAGGCCAATGTAGCCGGAGTCTGAGCTCCAAGAACTTGAATACATAATCTAATCCCTTTTGACAGTCACTGAATGGTAGGGTGACAATACGCCCCACTTTGGTCAGGACAGTTCCCTTTTTATGCTCTGTCCCAGAGGTCACGACTTTTTGGCAACACCGGGCATTTGTCCCATTTGCTCTGGCCCTAGGAGGATGCAGAACATTTGGGTAGGAGCAAACAGAACAAATGCTCAGGTTTGCAAAAAAAGTCATGACATCAAGGTCGGGCAGTGCAGGGCAGGGCTCGGGCGAGTAGCTTGGCATCACTGCTTACCCAGTGTCCTGTTTTCAGTTTAGGGAAATATGATCACCCTCCTGAATGGAAATGGCATCTCCTTCACAGAGATTCCCAAAGGCTACAAAAAATTTAGATGACAAATTCTGGAAACATATGAATTCAAAGCCCTTTGAACATCTAGAGTAGAAGCCTAGTTGCTGTGTGAACAGCAGGTTTTGGAAAGTAAACCAGAAGATTAGTTAATGAAGGTGAGACTTGTACCACTTTTGACAACAGATTTACGAGGCATACATAAGACAACCCTCTTACACAACCTCTTGCAAGTGCCCAAGATTCTTGATCCAGCACCATTCAAGCCAAGGGAACTTTTGTCATTGACTTCAATGAGAGAAGGATCAGGCTATAGGTGAGCACAAAACAAATGTAGAGTGTGCCTCTAACTGATAAAATACTGTTATACTGGGGACTGGGTGAAACCTGGTGTGCGTAACAGCCACCCTTAGTTCAAGCTAAATACAAGGAGCGTTTAAGCTCCTTTCGGAGTAAGATAGGCTCCTATGGTTTCTGTTGTTCCCAAAACGTGGATGGTGAGTCAGGAACTGTAATAGTTGAAACTACAATTTTACCTTAATTATGAACTCATCTATAAGAGCTGAGTGAAAGTTCAAAAAAATATCAGTGGCTTGTACCAACAAGATATTGATGGGAAAGGATGCACCAGGGAGACAGACTGAATTAATTTAAGCAGAAATGTCTACAGATATAACTCAAGGACAGCGTTAAGATCTCGTCCAATAAATGAAGCATGAGTCTTGAAATGAATGGACAAAGACTGGTGTGTTGGAAATTAGGTCTAACTGGTGAACAGAACAATAAGGGGATAATCTCTTCTGCCCCTCACTCCTTTTGGGGACCCTTAGAAGAAATGTCCTTAGAAGGAAAAATCAGGCTGTCCGACAACCACAGCTAACTAGGAGAGTCTGGATCAGAAGGAGCAAGCATCACCATCATCACTGCCACCCCAGGATCCATTGGGTACCATTGGACCTTCAACATCCTAAGAGATGTCCTGACCAGACCAGACCCCAGATGACATCACCACTTCCACTGGCTCTGTGTACATACAGAATACAATTGTGAATTTAAAAGGCTTTGGCTTACCCCAAACATCACCCCCGTGTTCCTTTCATTCCTCACCTTATTTCTACTTCTCTTTCCTCTCTGTCCCTTTTGCCTTCTGTTTAATAAGAGCTGGGCTTAGCCAGCCAAGACTGCATAATGTGCAACATGGCTGTAATCCTGTGACCAAAGAAGCAGCTAAAGCAATGACCTAAATAGCTCAATGCTGGGACAAGTTTGGCAGGTCTCAGAATGGCTGATAAGACCATGTTTGGGACTGTGTTTCTTTTAACAAAGAGATTGGAAGTGAAAGTCAGCATCGAAGTCATAAGGTGCGTTTATCTTTGCTATTCTTTTCTCTCCCCTCTTGTGTGTGTGTCTGTGTCCTTTTTTGTTTTCCAGGAAACAGGACTGTACTTTGACACCAGCAGCAAATCCAGATCTCCTCAGCTAACTTTCTCTTTTCCCCAGGAAGTAGAGATATCTTTAATACCATCTAAAAGACAGTTAGATAGCTGTAAAGATTGAAGAAGGAAAACATCCTAAAGAAAAAAAGAGAACAAGGGATTTTAAAATAAAAGCCTTATTTGACATGTTACATTTCAAGTGCTTTAATTGTTTTTCCTTCTTTTCTGCATTTCTAATAAAAACGTTAAAAAGGATTTTGAAAGGTACTAAGCAGACAGTGGTCTCGATATTTGGAACCCAGAGCCTTGCTTAAAATTGTTAATGTTGCACACATTGTACAGGATCATGACCATTTCTTTCATCAAAATTAATGCAACAGACCTGAACAACATCAGAGGTGGGGTTTCACTGGGGCCTGAATACAAATGCAGAGGGCTGGATATTGTCTTTGGTGGAGCTGTGTACGTGTGCGAGCATAGGTAGCCAGAAACACCACAGAAAGAGACAGAGGCAGCCAGCCAGCCAGCTAGCCTAGAGAAAGCACTTGCAACACGACCCCGAGAAGCTATTTGGGTATAATGTTGGCTGTAAAAAGAGTTGAAATCCTGAGCAAAGAGGGTGCTTCCTGCTGTTTTATTCTTCCTGTGTTCAGGGAAGAGGACTTTATGTACATTCTTTGTAATTACAGAATTGCATCAAAGAAATACCTGATTCCAGCAGTTCCTCCATCTCATAAAAACAATCCATAAGATCCCAAACACTGGCTAACTGCTTGTGTCTAAAGGGATAACAATACTATGTATGGTCATTTCTGATTAACCCTTACACCTGTTTAATCCTCTAAAAAAAAAAAATCTATGAAGAGCATGAAGAAGTTATAGCAAGCTTGGAAAAAGCTACATTTAGCTCAGTCAGGCTCAACAGATACTCAGTGTTTTTGCCTTTATAGATTCTGCATGACAGTGATGCAAGTTCAAAGGAAGGAATATTAAGAAGGAATTACATAATCCATTCTACTGACCAATTGTTAGGTTGTTTGCCATGGATTCAATCATGGCCATAGGTTTCTAGCAGTTGGCAGTATGTACTGTGTGAAGTGTCAGTCTGCTCCATTGTCTCACGAGCTGTGCTTCACAAAGTAGAAAATAAATCTTGACCGATCTGGGGAAACTGATTTACTAGAATGTATATACATCTTTATGGCATTGAATCACATCTATAACTTCCAAGGAACTATCACTTTCACTGAGACAGGCTGCATATTTTTAATGGAATTACTAAATCAGCAGTTTAACACTAGTCTTCATTTCCCTAGACAGAGACGCCTGCCTTCATCATTCCTATCTTTAAATTGGGGTCCACAGAAAATAGCTTCACCACATAACATCCAAGCTTTTTGAAGTTAAATCAAACAATAATAATTTCTGTTGTATTGTAATTTATGTCCTTGACATCACAGGAGCACAGAGAGATTTGACTGATCAATCACTAAGATCCTAGGATGACTATGCTACAAATTATTACTTTTATTATACCTTCTATACCTACATTGTTGGTGTTGTGTATCACACAGTCTTATTTTTGGTAACAAGTGGATAATTTGCCAGCTTTTAAAATACAATTTCTCCACTTGTATGTCTTAAGTTTAAAGTGTCTGGCTGTAATCAGCCATGCTTGATCTTCTAAGGAAAGGTGACTATGACAAAGGACATCACTTGTACACCAAGAGCATATTTTGCTCTCTAATGGCCATTGTTTTAAGACAAGTTGGAAACAAAGCCTTTTTTCTTTATGAACTATAGAACCTTCATAATTATGGAATCCTGAAGAGAAACCTGTAACTAACCTCCATGAACACCCGGTGTTTAGGCTTAGCCACTTCCAGTCTACTTATTTCTCACACAATGATCTGACTTTAGCCTTAACGTCCACATCACCACATAGCGCTTCAGAGTGAAGAGTTGCTGCCCTTTTCATAGTCCGCAGGGCCCAGACCTACCCTGGGAATAAAGGGCTGTGAAAGACCTCTGTGTAGGTCCATGGGGAAATGCCACTCTCCTGCTTCAAACATTTGGAATTGGTAGGGAGTGTTAGTGGAAGGTCCCACCAAACGTAAACAAGATTTCCTCCTCAGCACAAGGAATTCCCCCACTCATTGGAGAGTTGATGCTTTTCCTTAGTAAAAGGAAATCCTGCCTGTTTTGGGAGAGACTTTCAAGGACCCTTGAAAGCAAAATCAGGAAATAAGCTTCCTTCCCCACTGTCAGCCTGTCCTGGGGATAATGGAAAAGGGCAGGATGAATGTCTGTGTGGCTGGTGAGTGATTATGAATATGGGTGTGTGCAGCAGGCCGACAGATGCTATGCATGAGGCCAACTGTGTATGCACATGTGCTTGCACACACAAGACTACAAATGGAAGTACACTAGTAAGCATGCATAAAAGTGGAAGAGTCAATGTAGACAACAATGCAATTGGGCGGAAGTGCGACTTTGTGAAAATCTATGTGGGCAAGTTACTGTGTGAACACTAAAGTGGGTCTGCGCTAATAAAATTTGCAGAGAAAATTTACAGAGAAGCACAGGGATAGCATACAAGAAGATCTGGATGACATTGTAAACTGAAGTAATAGAAATAGGATGAAATTTAATAGTGTAAAATCATGCACGTAGGGACTAACAAACAAAGACATTTCGCTATAGGCTGGGGATATTCCAGTTGGAAGTGACAGAGGTGGAGAAAGACCTGAGTATATTGCTTGATCACAGGATGACTATGAGCCGCCAATGTGATGCAGCCATGAAAAAGGCAAATGTAGTCCTAGAATGCATCAGACAAGGTATTACCAGTAGAGATAGGGAAGTGGTACCACCATTATACAAGGCACAGGTGAGACTTCATCTGGAAACCTGTGTGCAGTTCTGATCTCCCACGTTTAAGAAAGATGAATTCAAACTGGAACAGGAGCAGAGAAGGGCTACTAGGATTATCAGAGGAATGGAGACTCTCTTCTGGAAGAAGATTAGCTTGTTTAGTTTAACAAAATGAAGGATAGTGGGAGATATGATTTCTCTCCAGGGCGGGAGAGGAGTTAGTTTAAGGGCCAACGCTGGCACAAGAACAAATGGATGTAAACTGGCCATCAGTAAGTTTAGGCTTGAAATTAGATGAAGGTTTCTAACCATCAGAGGAGTGAAGTTCTGGGACAGCCTTCCAGGGGGAGCAGTGAGGGCAAAACACCTAACTTGCTTCAAGACTGAGCTTGATAAGTTTGTGCAGAGTTGATGCAGTTATCTACAATGGCATATGACCCATCCATGACTGTTATTAGAAAATATCTCCAATGGCCGGAGATGGGAGACTAGAGCAGGAGCGCTCTGAGTTAGTACAGAGAATTCTTTCCCAGGTGCCTGACTGGTAGGTCTCGCCCACATGCTCAGGGTCTAACTGACTGCCATATTTGGTCAGGAAGAAATTTCCCACCCATGTTAGATTGGCAGACACCATAGTAGGTTTTCACCTTTCTCTGCAGCATGGGGCACAGGTCACTTGCTGGTTTCACTTAGAGTAATGATGGATTCTCTGTAACTTGAAGTCTTTAAATCAAAATTTGAGGACTTCAGTAACTCAGCCAGAGATTATGGGCCTACCTCATAAGTGGGTGGGTAAGGTTTGTAGCCTTCTATGTGCAGGAGTTCAGATTAGATGATCATGATGGTCCCTTCTGGCCTTGAACTCTATCAGTCTATCCAAACGACTGAGTGAACACGTGATTCTGAGTATTTTCTGGGGCAGAGTTAAGGTTGCTTGGGTAATCTTAACTGTATCATTCCATGATTTTCAACATTTGCTTTCTTTTAAAGCACTTTGAATTACAATTATTTGAAAAAAAAATTGTTTTCTTGTTGGTGGATTATTTTTATTTATTTTTTTTAAAATTTGGTGATAGATCTATGCAACCTTAACTCCAGTTTAACTAAGATTTTGTCCAATATGTACTATAGGACAAAAATTGGTCAAACTAACAATAATGTTCTTGGGAGTGATTGCCAGAGGGTTGTCATGACTGGCAGCTAATACTTATGGTATGGTTTCACTAGACTTTTTAACCTTGAGTTAATTGATTACCATAGTCTGATTCTTAAAATCAGTATCTAGAGTTAATTGGCAATCAATTAACTCAATTGGTAAAGAACAAACATTCGTAGCCTGGATTAAATTATGGGGAATGTCCACACAGCCTTTACATAGATCTAAATACCTCCAGTTAACTGGTAGTCAGTCAATTAGAGAAAATCTAGTGAAGATAAGCCTCTTGTGATACGCAAACAAAAGCTGAATTTCTCTGTTTTTCTGTATTAACTACTACTTCTATTTATACACAACTGAAAAACATAAGCAGAGTGGAAGCATAGGTGCTGGAACTAGGGGTGCTAGGGCTGCTCTCACATCCCTGGCTTGAAGTGGTTTCCATTATATACAGAGTTTATGGTTTGGTTCAATGGGTCTCAGCACTATAAAAATTGTTCTAGCACCCTGAGTGGAATTGCTTGCCTTACGTATGACCCAAGAGTATCTGTGCTGGCACTGGAAATACTTTGCTCATGAACATGCAAAATGCATTTAAAAAAGTCACACAAAAAGGACTAATTGATCTATAAACCCATGGACAATTCTTCAGATCCAATCTGTCACTCAGCGTGTCCATATGGATAAATGGCATCCACCTGGAGCAACTTGTCAATACCAAGAATTTACACTCCATACTCAGGAACTAAGCGTTGGGTTAAACCTATTTTAGTTTTAAGATAACGGTAGCACTATAGTCAGCTTCTTGCATCCATTTTCTTTGAATGCATCAGCAGGGTCTTTACTGACCTCATTTCTGTCAAATTGACTTCACCATGATCACTACCTCATTCCCCCACCCCTCCAAAAAGAATCCCACAGACAAAAAAAAAACATTATTTACCAGCCTAGGCTACCTCTAAGGCAGTGACCGATTTTCAACTCCACATAGCTAAAAGACAAAGATAAAAATTTTCAAAATTTGCTGCCTGAACTGAATTTACTGATCTGTTTTTGAACATCTGAATGGTGATTTGCATGTACAATTAGCCTTTTTGCATATGGTTATGCAGGTGCAATTCAAGGAGCCATTTTTTAAATATCAGCTTCATGAATTTCTTTGGATTTTTACTACTGTAAAATAAACAGCACCCATACATTGCTCTGGGGCCCATGGTAATCTTTTGAAAGTACACTAAAGAAAAAAAACCCAAAACAGATCCATCAATTAAAATAGATCAAATCAAATAACCTCATGACAACATCCTGTTCTTAAACCTGGACTTCAAAGGATACATTATTTGGCCCTATATGCCTCACAATGTTTATTTCACCTGAGCATAAGAAAAAAGCACATGGAATCACAAGAGGATAGAGATGCATGGAAGAGTTGCCACCAAACCTCTGTTCACCAACTGTTGCCATTTTATTGTGAAATTCACAATATTTTGTGCTTTCCTTAGAACTCCAGCTGCTAAATTTGTATGATTACACAAGAATCTCATCCTTCATTAAAAAAAGAAGGGCTAGCTTTCATGATTTTGGAGAAAAACCTGAAAATTTAACTCCCTAAAGACTGACAGCTGAAGAGAAATAGAGAGATGCCAAAAGCCATTCTTAAAAACCTCATGATTTTTGGGTCCTGATTTTGATTTTTAAACATTTGAGGATGGCAATACTGAAATCCTCCCCAAAACACGCCCCATTAAGGGACACATGCTTTCTCCCCCCCCTTTGTTTGGGTGTACATGAGCAAGATGTTTGGGTGAAGTGGGGAAGGGCAAGACGATGCTATGCAAAGAGATCACATACATCCACCACAGAACAGAATGTTCCATGGCATATCTTACCAGGGCAACAGAGGTGGTGTTTCTGGCTTCCCTGAGAAGAACTGACATACAAGCAGCAGTATAATCTATGCCATTCCCCTACCCAAAACACCCAGGTGGCTGTGTTGGAGGTTAACAGGGTGCAGTAGTGGGCATTGAGCCACTAAGTTCACAAGGGTGATAAGATATCTATATATGCAAATCACGCTATGTACAACAAGAACAATTATTTGGCTTTACGGGCGACATGTATTTCAGTTTGGGATGAATTTTTAAGACCAGGTGACCAATGTTTTGAAAAATTTGTTTCCCATCCAGCACCTACAGAACCAAAAATGCAGCAATACTCACGGGCATCATGGCGCTGCAGCCATCTTTCAACCAAGTTTCTCTCCCTGCATTACATTTGGTTAGACTTATCAAGTTCATAAACACACAGTAAGCAAAATGATCTCCTTCCATATACTGCACATGCTTTCAATAAGCACATGCTTTCAATACTTGAGTTATCAATGTGTATCTTTTTGCTTTTTAAAAAAGATCTGATTTCCAGCAAAAATACAAACTATACAACACAAATACATGGAAGATAAATCAATATTAAGGGATAAATGCACAGTGTTGTCTAAATGCCAATGTTTCATATACTGCTATTCAAGCAGCTAATGTATATTTTAGCTAAAGGCAAGACTAATAAAGCATGATAAAATACAACCACTCCCGACTACATTGTTGTACCTGTGGAAAATCATGCCCTGGAGCTACTTAGAGCTTTACTTTAGGCCAGTACAGACACCTTTTTACTTTCTGCAAGATCTCTATAGAAAGACCACAAATCACCCCAAGACTCTCTTACCTCCTTGGGCAGGGTATTTCCCTTTTTTCTTTACGCTGCTTGGTGTATCTATTGTCTTGTATTTTATAACATTCAGGCTGCACCTCTTCTGCAGCATTAACAGTCAAATCCAATTATAAAAATACTGTTTGTTTAAGAGTGAGTTTATATTACATAATGTAGAAAGCATTTAAATTTCATCTTTTCTAGATTGAGGCCACAGAAAGGGAGGCTAGTATGGTAGTTAATTAAGTTTAATTGGTTGCTCTGCCCTAGCACATGAGAAGCAGTTTACAGCCCAAAATCAGTGTGTGTGTCATTTGGCCATCTCAAAGTGCAGTTCTGGTATGAAAATGTGGCTCTGTAAAGCCGGCATTCTATGGATCCACGATTGTTGCCTCTCAATACTTGATATGTCAAATGCACTCAATTTTTAAGAAAAAAAGATGTTTCCTCTCACTACCAGTCCTGTAAACAAAATCTTGGGTATAAGAGTCAAGCTACGTTCTCTTTTTGTGGTGTGTCATTACCTGCAATGCAGATCCTGCAGGTTGTATTATGCTCTCAATCACACACATGTAGACCATCTGCTGTCAGTGGATTGGCTATAATTTGCAGTGACAATATACAAAAACAACAGATTCCAGTTCACATACTCCCTTAGTTATGCTGACTCTGAGAACATACAAATCACAGTAAACACTTTCATTTGTCACTAACTTAGATATTTGTAACAAGGCAGGTTTCTCTCCCACCCTGGAGTCCCTCACAATCTTTAGGTGCCTCATGATCTGTTGAGATATCTGCAAGTTTTATTTTATACCTCAACCAAGATCACAATCCTGTATAATGACACTATGTTCTTTAATCAAGAAGGAAGAGGAAGAGAGCTTCCCCTAAGCTCTGCTATTCTTCTTCCTCTTTGCACTTCCTGTGCTGTTGAACTAGCCTCCCCAGCTGGTGGGATAATTAACTCCTTAGCTCATCAACCCCCAGTCTGCTTAGGCAATTAAATACTCTCCTCTTCCATCAGACCTTTTCTGGTGGGGCTAATTTATACTTAAATGATCAGCGTACAGAGTCAGCTACTAGCTCTCAGCACTTTGTCACAATATTACACACTACAAAAAATGATGTTAATAGTGTTAAAGTTGTAAAGTCAAGCATTCATAAGTTAGGAAACACCAGAATCAAGATTGTCTGTATGCAATAACTTCAGCTGCATCTGTGAATGCTTAACTCTGCCTAATCAGAGCTCACAGTATCTAGCGGGGCAACCAGAAAACAAGGAACTCACAATTTGTGATCACCTACCTGTGAAGAGTTTGATTTAATTGACTTGCCCAACATCATATAGGAACTCTGTGGCAGATGCAGGGATCAAATGCAAATCTCCAGGGCATACCTTAGCAATAAGACCATCCTTTTTCTACCTGCAGTTTCCTGTCTCATTCAGTACATACTTCCAACTTCCGCACCAGATGAGGGACAGTGATCCTACAGACATTTTTTCCTTCACAACACAACCCTAGTTCTTCCCAACTGGTCACATACCCTTCTGTCACTGTTCTCATCTTACTTCTGTCTCTCCCTCCTCCACACCCCCCCCCCACACTTCATTGTCCCGATCTCTTCTCCCTACTCCAGATTCTCATTCCAGTTCCAGTCTCAGTCTTCTCATCTAGCCAGTCCCCATATCAAACTCTCCTGACTCCTCATACCTGTCCCAGCCTCCTTGAACAGACAACCTATAGTCTCCCTCCACCATTGGGCTCCCACAGTGTGAATCCCCATCTGCTACTGCTTCATAAAAAGGCTCTCTACAGTAAATTGTGTCAAGTTAAAGAGGTTATAGAATGTGTTAATTCAAGAGAGGTACAGTTACATGTCATAATAAAAAAAGAATGAAAAACAACTGCCGTTCAAAAAGAAAAACAAAGTTATTCATCATTCAATCTTACCACACAACACATGGACACGCATGACTAAAACCAAGTGGGAAGAGAACCATATGCACTTATTTGCAATATAAAACCAGAAAGGGTTTCCAAATTAGGTCATAAATAGCAAGCATATCATTACAATTACGCAGAGAGTCTTTTTGCAGTCCTAATAGAGATTGGGGCTGGATGACAACTAATTAAATTTAGTCTGGATAAAATGGTGGATAAATGCCCATAATCTGGGGAAGCAAAGAGAGGATTTGGCAGAGTTTACTTCATCTTCTGTGATTGCATATCATGAACACTGGGCAGATCTCCCATCTACATCCTGGACATACCAGTTGCTTCTGGATGGCCAGGTATCAGCAACAGATAACAGCAACTGTTTCTCCATCTGTGCTTGGCCCAATAAAGTTGCCAACTTTAGTTCAGTGCTGGACCTCACAGCAGTTATCCAGCTATTTCGATTTTGAGCCTGGATTACTAAAATGTGCTCTGTATGGGTATGTCTATACTGAAGTTAGATACCCACGGCTGGCCCATGCCAGCTGACGTGGGGCTCAGACTAAGGGGCTGTTTGAGCCCAAATGTCTACTCCACAATTAAACAGCCCATTTGTCTGAGTTCCATGAGCCCGAGTCAGCTGGCATAGGCCAGCCATGGGTTTTTAATTACCATTTAGACATACTCAATGGGGCTATACACAAAGACCATTTAAAAGCTATACATAGTGCAGGAAGAGACAGCCTACTTAAAGGCACATCTTGTAGAAAAGTAGTTGAGATTAGCTGACATGCTCAAGATGGCACTCTATTGGTTTAGATAAGAGGCAGCTGCCCACAAGTATTTTCAGGGAGGGGCATTCAGCAATGGGACTTGCTTTCGTCTTTGCTATGACACAGCTTGAGCTTGCTAACTTTGAGGCAGGTTCCCAGGAGAGCATAGGTTAAAAGGAAGTAAATTTTGTTAATTTTACATAGATAATGGAGTAAAGAAGAATTCTGGATGTATTTAGGCTCTGTTAGTGATTTTATTGTATGTATGCCTAGGACAATAGCACATGCGTTTTTGTTTAATAAAACAATGAAAATGAAGCTATTTCTATGGAGTTGATCCTATGGAGGTGCTAAAGAATTTCAATGGGAATTAAGTCATGACTCTGTCATGGAGGGTCTCAGCACCTTACAGGTTTAGGCTCTGAGAGCACATCTCTAACTAGATGCAGAATGCACTTTTGCTTTTTCAGTGTCTTAGTGTAAGACTCTTGGCACCCACAGATTTTCTCCAAAACACCCCTTCTTCCACTGACTTAGAAAACTTTAGAACTCCTTTTGTACTGTTTATAGATACAGTTTGAAAATTAATTTAACTCTGTTACATAGCTCTTTACATAATGTGTGTGGTTAGTGGTTTCTCATACCCTTTATAATTTATTTTAGCCATGCAACACTAATTTTGATCAGCCATGCCTCTTCAGGTCAGTTCAGTGCATCTACACTTCTCCAAATCCGTGATTCCAATTTCAAAAATAGCTGTAGGGTCTCATTGTAGTTTCCTCCAGTTTTGTTCTTAAGATTGTCTGTTTCAGTTAACACTGACTTCAAGGTGACTCATGCTTTTATTCACAAATATTATTGTTGGCAAATGTGGATTCCAAGACCAATGCTGCTCATTCCAATACTTTTTAAACTCTTTCCATTAAACTGTTAGGAATCATGATTTTTTTTGCCTGGTAGCAAATGTTGGGAGAGGAGTATGAGGTTCTAGAAATACATTAGGAGCAAGAGAAAACCAAAAGAAAGTTTAAGACCTCTACTTAGCAGGGAATGGGAGCTAATAAGGGACGACATCAAGAAGGCTGAGATGTTTAATGCCTATTTTCTTTCCGTCTTTGCTAAAAAGGTAAATTGTGACCAGATACATTACACAATTAATAATAGTAACAAGAGGGATGGAATGCAAACCAGAACAGGAAAAGAATCAGTTAAAGAATAGTTAGATAAGATAGGTGTCGTCAAGTCAGGAGGGCCTGATTAAATTCACCTGAGGAAGTAGCTGAAGCAATCTCAGAACTGTTAGCAATTATCTTTGCAAATTCATGATTGGGTGATGTCCCACAGAAGAGGGGACTAGACAAAGAAAAACAGTACCTAACTTTAAAAAGGGAACAAAGAGGAACCAGGGAATTATAGAACAGTCAGTCTAGCTTTTATAATTGGAAAGATTCTGGAACAAAGTGGTTAAACAATCAGTTTGCAAGCACTTACAGAATAATAGTGTTAATAAGTAATAGCCAACATGAATTTGTCAAACATGACCAAACAAAAACATCCTAAACCAACCTAATTTCCTTCTTTGATAGGGTTTTTAGCCCAGTGGATATAAGCTATAGATGTGCTATATCTTGATCTTAGTAAGACTTTTGACACAGTCCCACCTAACATTTTCAAACAAATTGCAGAAATATATTCAAGATGAAATTACTATAACGTGGGTAGAAAACTGGTTGAAGGACTGTACTCAAAGTGTAGTTATCAATGGTTTCCTATTAAATGGGGTGGAAGTATCTAGTGAAATCCTTTGGGTCTATCCTTGGTCTGATACTATTCAATATTTTCATGGATAGTGGAGTGGAGACCATACTTATAGAATTTGCAGATGACACCAAACAGGAGAAGGGGAAAGGGGAAGGGGGAAAGGTCCAAGAAATTTGGAGGACAGGATCAGAATTCAAAACAACCCTTACAAATTGGAGGACTGGTCTAAAAATCAACAAAATATTGAGTAAACAAAAGTGCAAAGTTCTACACTTACGAAGGAAAAATCAAATGCACAACTACAGAGGGGAGAATAACTGGCTTGGTGCTCATACTGCTGAAAAGGATCTAAGGGTTACAGTGGATCAAAAATTGAACGTGACTCACCAATTTGATGCAATTGCAAAAAAAAGCTAATATTCTGGGGTGTATTAATAGGAGAACACAGAAGACAGAGAATAGAAGACATTGGAGGTAATTGCTCTACTTGGCAAAGGTGAGCCCACAGCTGGAGTGTGTGTCAAATTCTGAATATCACACTTCAAGAAAGATGGGGACAAATTGGAGACAGTCCAGAGAAAAGCAACAAACATAATAAAAGGTTCAAAAAACCTGACCTCTGAAGGAAGTTTGAATGAATTGCGCATATTAAGTTTTGAGAAAAGATGACTGAGAGGGGGGACCTGATGGGTCTTCAAATGCATTAAGGCCTATTATAAAGAGGACAGTGATCAATTATTCTCCATGTCCACTGAAGATAGGACAAGAAATAATGCAACTGCAACAAGACAGACTTATGTCAGATATAAGGAAAAATATTCTAAGGATAGTTAAGCACTGGAATAGGATTTCAAAGGAGGTTGTGGAATGCCCATCATTGAACATTTTTAAAAACAAGTTAGACAAACACCTGTCAGTGATGGCAGAGACAACCCGTGCCTGCCAATAGTGGGGGTGAGATTGAGGACAGCCACCTTCAGCTGTGTTACTGAGCATGCTCAGTCCATGTGAGAATGCTCAGGACATGCCAAGCAGCAAATCGGGGCACACATGATCCGGCTTGCCTCCACTCTCCACGTCGCCTCTGAGTGATGATCTAGGTATACCTCGGACTAAATAACCCCTCAAGGTCTCTTCCAGCTCTGCATTTCTATGAATACATTTCTGTATCATCTTTAAGAATCTTTTTCATTTTTTAAAATTTGGTCTTAAAGATCTACAATCAGGCACTGATTCAGGAAAGCCCTTAAGCACATGCTTAACTTCAAATACATGAATAGGCCCTAGTCAAAACACACACACGCTTAACCAATTAGCAGACTTGTACCCATAAACACTTATGATCACTCCTGAACTATTAAAAAAGCCCAAATTCATGGAAAAGATGGAGTATTTTTCAGAATGTAGAAGAAATTACATTGTTTAAAATGGTACAATAGAGAAGCATATACTATATGTGCATATACTAAGCACATATATGTATATACACACACAGTAGAAATATGTGAACAAGTATAGCTGTATAGTATATGCTGTGAACTAACATAGCTCTACAGAGATCTTGCTGGCATCAGTCACAATATGTGAAAATTGATTCAGTAGCCTAAAACTAGAAATTCCAGCAGTCACTGAATGTAACAAGATTTTTCATACCAATCTGATGCCATAAATTTACACCCTAAACATGATCTGCTTTGTACTGTGAACACTGTACTTTTTGTCCTAGCAAATCCAACCCATCCATCTTTCACATTTAGCCATTATTGGATCTCCTTATCATTAAGAAGCTTTTCTTTGAATATTGGCACCATTAGCACCTAAAAGCTAAGGGATACATTTTTTCCTTCAACGTCTTTGTGCAACTTCCATTAATGTTACTAAATATGCATTTCTGAATTATTCATAGAACTAAATAGCTATGAGTTTAATAGTCATTTCGACATTCCTGGCAGCCAACCTTTTGTCACTGTGTCATTCTGTGTCAGATTTGCCCTCTAAAGAAGGCTGATTAGTAAATACACAGAACAGTTCCAAAATAAAGGTATTAAAGTCACATACCTTCAAGTACACTTTTTAAAAACAAACGTTCAAAACACGTTGTATTGCCCGTCTCACCCCCTTTTCCAAAATATTCAAACTAACACTATCAAATCCGATTGGTATTCTCACAATAGAGGAGTGTCTCATCAAGAACACCTTCCACAAACTGAACACCCTGGTAAGTAGAAGGACAAAGGAAAGATATATTACACGTTGGTAATCAGTATGCTGATGTAAGGAACTGAAATATAGCCCGCCATCACTGTCAAGAATGAAAAGAGATTGGACACCATCCTGATGAAGCATTTCCATATGATAGAAAACAGCAAATGGTATGAATTTCAGTCAAGTAAAGTTCCAGAGGGGTAGCCGTGTTAGTCTGTATACAGCAAAAACAACCCAAGCCCAAACATCTACACCACAGTTAAACAGCCCTTTAGCCCAAGCTCTGAAAGCCCAAGTCAGCCAACATGGCCCAGCCACAGGATTTAATTGCAACGTAGATATACCTTAAGGCCATCTGCTCTGAATGCCTATTAATTTTTCTGCAAAAATCATCTTCAGTATTGACCCAATGAAAGCAGGATGGTAAAGACCCCTCCTACCCCCACCCAACCTAAAATATGAAGACTAAACAGTGTAAAATGCCTGTCCCACACAGTCATCCTACCTGTAACCTGTCATTTAATGCATCGCAGGCCTCTATGCTGTCCCAGAGATCGCATAAAACGTAGTTACTTACCAGTAACTGTTGTTCTTCGAGATGTGTTGCTCAGATCCATTCCACTTAGGTGTGTGCGCGCCCTCGTGCACGGCTCTCCGGAGAACTTTTCCCTAGCAGCCCCCTGTAGGGGCCGGCTCCAGCGCCCCCTGGAGTCCCGCCCTCATGCAGCGGTATATAGGGCGCTGCCGGCCCCTCCCCTCCTCAGTCCCTTCTTTCTGCCGACTCCGACAGCGGGGACGGAGGGTGGGTGTGGAATGGATCTGAGCAACACATCTCGAAGAACAACAGTTACTGGTAAGTAACTACGTTTTCTCCTTCGAGTGGTTGCTCAGATGCATTCCACTTAGGTGATTCCCGAGCCATACCTTGGAGGTGGGTAGGAGTCAGCGGCGAGCTGCCCTCAGCACAGCCCTGCCGAAACTCACGTCCTCCCTCGTCCGCCAGCGCAGTGCGACATGAAAGTGCACTGGCGACCCGGCGGTGGCTTTGCAGACGTTGTGCAAAGGTGCCCACTATGGGTGTGGCCCGGCACTGGTTGAGGGCACTGTGATGACCTCTGAAAGTGGTGCTTCTCAGCAGCACCGAGCAGTACTTGATGCGTGTGGTAGTCCGCGGGGAGACACGCTGGTGACCTTTCCACCTGGATTACTGCTGTAACCAGAGATTCGCTTCCTGGCGCAGCCATGTAAGCCCCACACACAAGGATGGGCTCATTACGTTTCAGTGAATGTGATCTCCTCACCTCCTTCCCGCCATGTGGTTTGGAAAACATGGGGAGGAAATTTATCTTGATTACCATGAAAGATAGGAACCCATTCCGGGTAGAGAAGCCAGATGTTGGCGAAGTTGGACCTTGTCCTATAGACTACTGTCTAGGGAAGCTCCAAGATCCCGGCCTTAGCGCCGGAGGAGCTTCTTGCCGAAATAGTAGCCCCCGGGGGGGGGCTACCTTCTGCGAAAGCATGAGCTGGGGCATAGAGACGTGAGGACCAAAGGGAGCCCCCGAGCATGTCGAGAAGGCCAGGTCGGGATCCCGACGAGGCACCGGGTCGCGTGCCTGCAGATAAAACTCACTGCCCTGGTGAGGCAAGTAGCTGATCTGGGGGAGCCAGAACAGGTGCATCCCTTCGAGTAGCTGAAGGGAGGCCAAAACGCGCGACCCGTAAATCTTCAATGTGGACCAGGACTAGGCCTTGGGCTTTAGCTGGAGCAGATACTCCAGGATTGCCTGTGCCAGCAAGATTCTTGGCAGGCTACCCCAGAACTCTGTCCACAAGGTGGACCATGTTTCCTTAACCCGATACGCAACCTGTGCGGAGGGTTCCCGCTGCCTAGCAGGGCTCGCTGTGCCTGCACCAAGCGGGCCCTCCCTCCTTCTGTCAGCAGGTCCAGGTGCAGCAGGTACCCCAGGTCCTGGGGGAACTATATGTCGGGACGACCGGACGGTCCAGCAACATGCTGAACCAGTCCCGTGTTGATTAGGCTGGAGCAATCAGTAAGACGTCCGCCCCGACTTACCTTACCTGCACAGTCGGACACCGGGCCCGGACAGAGTGGGAGGAGATGCGCACTTGAGAGAGTCACATTTAGTCGATGAGGGGTGATTTGGAATCGACCCAGCCTCGCTACCCTGGGGCGAGCAGAGCCTTGGACACCCTGTGTCCCAGACCAATGCGACAAGGCCCAGTTGGAGAATACCCCACTTGGGGAGAAACACCGGCATGATCTACGGATGTCACAGCGGGAAAAGAGAACCTGCTGAGGCAATTCCCCTTGTCGCTCCTGTCCCCCGGGAGGTGAGAGGCAGTTAAGCGGAGAACATGCCTCACCGCGAAAACCAACGGACGGGGGGCTTTCTGCAGAGGATTGGGGAGTGTGCTCCTCCCCTCCTTTGCGCTGATGTGCCGGCGGCTATACCTTGACTGATGGAACCAGTCCCTGAACAGGATGCCACGCAAGACCTTCACCAGTGCAGGGAGGCTCGCACGGGTAGGGAATCCATTGGGTGGCTGTTCGGTGCCTGTAACAAGGCCACCCACCCTTGAAGCAATCTGTGTCCCAGGCGGCCCAGTGTTGCCACGCATGTGCAAGCCGCCAAGTGACCTAATAACTGCAGGCAGTGTCCTAGATGCTGTCGTGGACATTGTTGCAGCTGGAAACCGGCATGGACCATGACCCCGAAACTCGTGCGGGGGCAGGAAGGCTCTGGCCTGGGAAGCGCTCGCTAATGAGTAATGCAGCCTGCTGCACGTGGAGCAGGGGAAGAGCAGGCCCCACGGTCCCCCACACTTAGGACCGGGATCTGTTCCAGGCCATCAAGACAATGCCGCCAGGGAATATCCGCATACGATATGACTCAGGTGGGCGGCCCGCACGACTCTGCGTCTGCTGGTCACAGGTAGACATGAACTAAGAGCAGCCAGAAGCCCCCATTCCTGTCCCTACATACAAAGGATTAGAAGGCCTTGGCATGTGGAGCCTCAGAGAGCTGAGTGCGGTCCCAGAGTCCCTCAGACCATGGAGCTTCACAGTGGTCTGACCAGAAGGAAGACCAACCCATCGGAGGGGAAGCCCTGAACGGTCACTGCCTCTCCTGGGACAGGCCCAAGGATTGCAGCCAGGAGCGCCTCGTCGTGGCAATGGCGGAGGCTATGATCTCAGCTGCTGAACCAGCAGTATTTCTGAGCATCTAGGGTGCTGCTCCAGCACCACGAATCTCCCATCCAGGACAGTGGTGAAAACCTGTGCCCTGCAATTCGTAACCACCCCAGAAGACTGAAGGTCGGTACACCTGACCTACAGGGCTGTCACGGACAATGAGCTGGGACACAGCACCCTGAATCCAGGGGCCGGGTCTTGAGTAATCAATAGCCTGGCCTTCCGGTCGGGAGATAACCCTTCCCCCTGCCATTTTGACGTAGAGGCGACGAATGGGGGAGGGGGGGGTGTTCGATAGGGCCTCTTCGCCTTAAGGGCCCAATCGTGGACCCGCAGGGGCACCCACCTCAGAGCTGCCACCCCGAACCCACTGAAGAAGGCAATCTTGGCCTTCAGTGAGAGGTCACCTTCCTGAGCAGCTCCCAGTGCGCCTGAAAACCTTCCGGCGGCGCCACGGGCCCCCAGAAGACTGCCCTCCTGGGCAGGATGAGGGGAACTGCCACGGCACATCCCACGGGTGGTCACACCAAAGGAGTGCACCGTGGTGGGTCTCTCCATGGGACCTGACTCCCTATCCAAAGAGCAGAGACCTTGTCCCGAACCGTAACAGTGCAGACCGCACTCCACTGCACGAGACAGGCAGCCCCAGTCCCAACTGGATGGCCATGGGGGCCCACAAGGCTACCATTGCCTCTGGGGCCAATGCAGGCCGACCGTGCCCCCACTGTGGGAACCCGGGCCACCCCATCTGTGGGCCCTGGCTGTCCCGCATCGCGGGTGCCGTACCTCGCCAGGGGTGTTCCCCCCGCCTCCCACGGCGTGGAGGACAGCGAGAACCGCCTCCCCTGCCCCAAGCGGTGCGGATGGGAGACGTGTTTTGGGGAGCTCCTGGCACTGACGTGCTGCCCTGCACCGAGGGCCCCGCAGTGTCGCTCACCCCTTGGTGATCGGGTCCAGCGTCGCCCCGATCCCCGCAGTGCTGAGCCTGCCACGAGCACCCTTGGCTGTGGTCTTTGCTTAGCAACCGGGGTCCGCACCCCCTCTGCGTGGGTGGACCCCACTTTGCTGAGGGAACCCCCAGCGCCCCCAGGCCCCACGCCCGTCCCGGGGGTGGGGTGGGGGGGGAAAGATGCTTCTGAGCTGAGCCCTGCAGAGGCACAGGCATCTCTTTTTTTTTTTTTTTTTTTGCAGCTGCTGCTGCCGGCTTCTCTCCTCACTCCCAGCTGTCACTCGGCAGCGGGAGGAGGGGACCCACAGCCCCGCCTTCAGCGGAGCGGCACTGGGACCCGCACCGCACCTGGGGGGCGGGGGGGGGGGGAAAGGCGGGGAGGGGAGGGGAGAAACACCCGACCCCTGCCGCAGCATCGGGTCTCGCTCCGCTGTCCGGGAGGAGCGGACCCCGTAGCCTGCTGAGCTGCAGCGGCCCCTGTCCCGATGCTGCCTCCCGGTGCCGGGGAAGGGGGCCTCGCAGCGCCGCCCCCAGTGGAGCGGCAGCGGATCCGCGCTGTGCCCCAGAGTGGGGCGGTCCCCCCCTGGGGCTGAGAGCCCTGGAGGCACCGGGTGTCGCCCCGCGGTGCCAGCAGGAGAGACCCAAAGTGCCGTCTCTGGAGCATCGGCACCGGGACCGGTGCTGGGTCTCGGTGCCGGGGGAGGGGTGACCCTCACAGAGCTGTAGCTGCCCCGGGTCCCGCGCCCCGCCTCAGAGCGGGGGCGGGCCCTTCAGCAGGAGTCCAGCAGCAGCACCGGGACCCGCGCCGGGTCTCGGTGCCTGAGGAGGGGCGACCCTGCAGCCCCACGTCCTGTAGGCGGGTCCCGCCCCGTGCCTCGACAAGGGGCGGATCCTTCGGTGCCGAGACCAGCACGGCATCGGGTCTCGCGCTACATCCAGGAGCGGGGGCGGCCTCGGTGGGGGGGGCACGGCGCCGGGTCCTGCC
>ML675601.1:53509146-53806207 GCA_007922155.1 Mesoclemmys tuberculata | reverse complement strand
GCCGGGGCCAACCCCTCGGTGCCGAGACGTTTCGACGGCAGCCAGGAGTCCTCCTTGGTGCCAAGTCCTCTCCTCGGTGCCGAGGACTTACCTTCGGCTCCGGGTGCTCCACGGCAACCGAGGTCCTACTAGCGACCGCTCGGTGCCGGGCCCGTCCTGGGGGAGCGCCCCGCTCACCCCCATGCCGTCCAGCGGGAGATCGCTTCCCCGTACCGGGGGTCTCCACCGCTCTTCGGGGGGACCCAACGCGGGCTTGCCCCGGGGCACCATCCCCTTCTCCCTCGGCGGAGGGAGGGGGGGGAACGGAGGGGGCGTGAGCAGGCCGACAAGGCTCTGCTGCCACAGAACCTCCGGTGCCGACGGCGTTGGCAGGGGCACTCTCCCACTCCAGGAGTCGGGATTGGCACCCTGCATGGGGATGCAGGCCCTGGAGAGGACTCAACGGGCCGTGGCTGGTGCATCCCCGCCCTCGACCCTGCCCGTGCCCACGGTGCAGGGGAGTGACCGCGCTCCACGCGCTGTGCCGACGGCGTTGGCAGGGGCACTCTCCCACTCCCAGGAGTCGGGATTGGCACCCTGCATGGGGATGCAGGCCCCGGAGAGGACTCGACGGGCCGTGGCTGGTGCATCCCCGCCCTCGACCCTGCCCGTACCCACGGTGCAGGGGAGTGTCCGCGCTCCATGCGCAGCTCTTCTGTTCGGCACCAGGAGTGCTGCTCGGTGCCGAGTCAGCCTGGCACCGGCAGGGAACAGCTGGACGGTGCCGCTTCCCTTCCCCCCCCCACGCTCCCGAAAGGGGGGGGGGGGAGGGGCGTGTCCTAAACCCATGTGGCCGAGGCCTTCCTGCAGCCAGCACAGGGTTTGAATCGCAGCGAACCCGGCACAGCCGGGTCGCCTAGAGCCCGTAGGCTCTCCTATCTAACTAAAGACCTTACTAACTATAAACTAACTCAGTTCAGGGTGAACTGCTAGCTAACTACTCACTTTTACAGGAAAGAAAAAACCTGTGGAGAGCAGGGGTTGTTCTCAACTGGCCGTCACGGGCGGAAAGAAGGAACTGAGGAGGGGAGGGGCCGGCAGCGCCCTATATACCGCTGCATGAGGGCGGGACTCCAGGGGGCGCTGGAGCCGGCCCCTACAGGGGGCTGCTAGGGAAAAGTTCTCCGGAGAGCCGTGCACGAGGGCGCGCACACACCTAAGTGTAATGCATCTGAGCAACCACTCGAAGGAGAAGAACTAATTATCCTCACACCGGAGATGCATTCACTGCAAGGGCTCTGCAAATTGTGTTAAGTGTACATGCATTCTCTCCACTGACCTAATTTATAAGAGACCAACTTCAAAACCATTGAGTGACAACTAATTTTAACACTGAATACATGTAATACAGTCTGTAACTAGACCTCAAGAAGAAAAGCATTACAGATGCATTAGAAAAACTGCCATAGCACAATTACAGAAGCATTAGGTGTTGTGTCAACTCAAACATGGTTCTTTCTTTGTGAGCCAGTAACCAAAGGCAGGCATGGACAGCATGGCTTTTAGGAAAGGTTTTCTTTCATGGGGTGTAGTATGCTCCCCCTGGCACATCAGTCTTACAGCACAGCTCCTTCTCACCATTCAGAGGGAGTATTACAATCCTTTGACCTATGCAAGTACCCAAAAACACAGTAGCTAAGCACTTTCCTCTTACCCTTTAACGAGGTCTTTCGTTGTGTTCTGCACTTTTGACTGCAATAACAACACTGCTCTATGCCATCAACATCTGAAGCAAGAATAATTACAAGATAACACTATTAATAACTCCACCTGGTTAAATCTAGGGATTAAAATAGTATGCATGAACTTCGTACTAGGTCTGCTAAATTTCAGAATCCCATCCAGTGCACTTTATTATGCCAAATATTCATCCAAAATAATAAATGTTTTCTAAATATCTTTCGTTACGTAGTGACTGGCCTTTTCTGCTCATGCACCTCACTGACAAATACGCAGAAAACTGACATGAACACGCAGTTTGGCAGGTATGACCTGTTCACAATGTCATGGAAAAGAGGTGGATAAGCTCTTTGAGAGCAAACTAGGGTCAAGGTCAGTACTCTGCATGGAAACCCTAGGAACAGCCATGTTTAGGGAGACAACACAGCCAAAGGTTTATGGTTTTGCTGTGGGTATTTTAGTTAATAAAACAAAAACGCCAGCAAGGGAGTATTTTTAAATATAGCATGTGTAGCCTCTTTTTCAGAGTAGGATGGGAAATCCACCTGCTTACTCAGGCTACAAATTCTGATCTTTGGCCCCAGGTGTAAACTGGCCCTCTATGTCTGATAATTGAACCCTGCAAACTATTTTAAGAGAGTACTTTAAGCTATGCTTCAGTGATCTAAGATCAGCCTTCAGTGTCTTCTGAGTCAGAGCACAGAAGTATTTAAAAAAAAACATTCTTCCCCTTCCCCCTCCTTCATATCTGACTTATCTGGGGGATAAAACATTAAAATGAGATGAAAGGAGGATTCAAAGAGAAGACCGTGCTCGAGCTGAAATGAAATGTCTGTGTTGGCTGACAGCACAGAACAAAATTTCTGTATGGTAACTTCAATTAATTTCATGATTCTGCGAGTGCTTTCCCTACAGAATCCCATGGAAGTCAATGGGAATTCCTCCATGTTCTGGCTTATAAATCTGGGTCCTAAAATAATAAATAATTCCTTATACAAAACTATTTGAATCAACAATAGAACAACAGGGCAAATACATGAGTTTACGTTCATTCGAGTTATCATCTTTCACCTGTGACAATGTGTAAGAAGGTGCTGTGGCCTCCCCTGGAGACGGGACCCGAGGGTAGGATGCAGCTACCCAGCTGGGCCGAACCAGATCCAACAGGCCAGTCTACCCGGCAACCGAAAGGCCAGGCCGTGATAGGGCCACCTGGCCAATCCAACCAGTGGTCGTGGGGCAGAGCTTCTACAGGAAGGGGCAGTATAAAAGACAGGCCCAGTAGCACTGTAGGGAGGTGGCTGCCATTGAAGGCAGATTGGAGCCAAGCAGATGCAAGAGGCACCCGCCACCCTGAGCAGAGACCCCACCGGCTTCCTGACCTACCTGAACGTAGGGAATGGATAGGGCCTCTGGGGCCTGGTGGCTGGACCAGGCCCGCAGGCCCCAGTGATTGACCGAGCTACCTAATCCCCGGGACTGGACCGAGGACCCTGAGCAACCCAGTTGGGAGATACCCACCAAGGCCAGACAGGACTCGGACGAGCTGCCCAACACTAAGCCTCCAGAGACTGAACAGGACCTGGATGAGGTGGCTGACGCTGAAAGCCCCCAGGAAGCCTGTGACCTGGAGGAGCTGCCCCTCGCCAAGGAGCTTGCCACCTGCCGAGTACCCCTACGCCCTGGTGGAACGGGTACCTGGGGTTACGGGGAGGAAGTGGCCCAGGAACAGCCAGAACCAGTGGCTGAGTTAGGGGCACGGCCCCGCCGGCGTGTTGCAGCAGGAGCCCAGCCGACTATTAGGGCCCTGGGCTGGGACGCAGTGGAGATGGGTGGGCCTGCGCCCCCCTCCCCTGCTTCCCTAGCCATCATGGGAAAAAGTTCCCTCCCTTTTCGCTGTAAACAGTGGACCCACTGCCTGCTTCACCCTACTTAAAAAGGTCAGAGGTGCTAGACTGCCTACTTGCCCGCCCTGCCTGAGGGCCGGGGCAACAGACTATTTGCAGGCTAAGACCCCTGCACCAACACTAATTGTTCCCCATTTAAGAAGGTGCTGTGGCCTCCGCCAGAGTCGGGACCCAAGGGAAGGAAGCTACACAGCCTGAGAGGATGGCCGGTAACAGGATGCTTAAATCCATTCTGGACAGAAATCAAAGTTTTTGTGGATTCTGGACATACCCAAATGCTGTGCACCTGCCAAACTTTTTTTTTTTTTTTTTAAAGTTTTAATTTTATATTTGAGGCCAACAGTTGAGGTTCTGACCTATAGTCTGCCTTTGGGAAAGACTTTATCCATTGGGTGCTCAATCCCCAGCACTGCACTACATACTCTGATTTGTCATACCATCAGGTGGCTACCCACATTTATAAATGTGTAGGGCAGAGATGTTTATAATACGGTGATTAGCGCAGCAGAATTCAATTAAAAGCCTTCCTCTCTCATTTTGTAAACCAAAGCCATTGTTTCCTCATTGCTTCTTTAGGAGAGCTTTCACTTCCAACTTTCACATTCAGGTACCTAATTACAAGAAACATATCTCTGCTTGGTGTTTTAAAACCATATTATTCCACATTTTACATCTTTCCAATTCTTTGGACACATTATTACACATTCTGGCTATTACTAACTGTGGCAAACAGCCGGCTTCTCCCCAGTGGGTCTCGCACTTTTGCCTCTCGCAGTGAGCCAGGGTGTCGCCGGTAACCCCCGTTTTCCCAGGGAGGGGGTAGGGACCCGGGCCCGCCCGCTCCTCCAGGTCCCAGCCCAGGGGCCCTCTGAGTAGCAACTATGTGCTGCTGGCACCTCACTTGCAGCTGCCGGCTTTTCCCCTGGGCCACTCTCCCCTCTTCGTCTTTCTGGCTTCTTGAGCCCAGTACCTTCTTCAGGACTCCACCTCTCTCTCACACACCGCTGTACTCCGTTCTGTTCTCCACTATGACTCCACACACGACTGTACTCCGTTCTGTTCTCCTCCACTTCACACACTCCTCTGCTCACCACACACCTACTCCTTCCACTCCACCCTGTCTCTCAGGAGTAGAGGGTTTTTATAGGCACCTGGGTGGGGTCTTAATTGGTGTCAGCTGACACTAATTACCTTCTATTGACTCTGGCTAGTCTATAGGGTATAAGGCCCGGATTATTCTAGCACTTACATAGTGCCCTTCCAGAACTTTCCTACTGCCCTCTGCCCTTGCTATACCACATAACGAATAAACTATTAACATTTTAAACAAGTCTCATTTAATTAACTATCTATATTTTTTCAATTAGAAAAGGATTCTGACACATGTAATTAAATGGAGTTATTCTGAATTTGCACAGTTGCAACTGAGATCAGAAACTAGCCCTTTGAATCAAAATTATAATCTGTAGTGGACGAAAGAGTCAGCACAGAGGAAAAAAACATTAAGCTCACTCTATTTGTTCAAGTACCAACATATAACAGCATATATTTAATGGATCCTGTTGGTACAACTGAAATGTGTCTAATTAATTATAGGAAACTTATGTAATATGCCCACATATCGTAATATACAAAGGGTAATTGAAAAAGGTGGTATTACTTGTACGTCAGACCTTCTGAAGTGAATTCAGTATAAACCTAAAAAACAAACTGCATGCAGCCATAGGAAGGCATGAAATAACTCTTTTCATCAACCTAAAATCTAAATAAACCCACTGAACATCATGCAGTTATTTTAAACTGCACATGGGCACAGGCAATAACTAGTTGTTAAACCAGCTCTCTAACATTCTAAAATGTTTTCCAGTATTACCAATAGTTATTTTTGGCACATACTCCTGTTTCATAAATCCTTGCTCTCCTACTATCTCAATCTGGCTATTCTTCTGCTGTGGAACATGGCTTCTTGGTCCCTGAACAAATGGAGCTGAGCTTAATGTTTTTTTCTCTGTGCTGACCATCTTTCCTCCACTATAGATTATAATTTTGATTCAAAGGGCTAGATTCTGATCTCATTTGCAACTGTGCAAATCCAGAACAACCCTATTAGTTACATGCATCGGAATCCTTCTAAATTCCTTTGGATTCACACCAGAATAGGGGAGATCAGAATCTAGCTCCAATATGACCAGTAGTCACTTTGACCACTGTGATTTAGATCTGTTCCCCTCTTAATGATGTTTCTAAGAGGGTATGGTAATTTCTTTTTTGGTTTATTTATTTAAATGCAAGGGGAGCTAGAATCTGATCCAAAGCCCACAGAGTTAATGAAAGCCCACTGGCTTTGGTTTGGGCCCATAAAGCAGATCTAGTTTCAAGAGACAACAAATTTAGGAATAATCATTTAGCCATAATCATTTCAGATTTTAATTCTGCTTGGTGGTAAACTTTGATATCACATTACCAAAGTAGTATAAAGAGCAGGCAATATGTCACGTAATAGCTTTATATAAAAAGGCATAATTTAAATAGACTAGCATATTAAAACTTACACTATTTGGTATCAAGCAACTTTATTAATTACTATAAAAGGATTTCATACAAATCTTAACAGCATTAGGTATGAATTGCAGAAGCTATCTTCTTCACTATGGTGGAAAATGTCTGGACTATGAAACAACAACAAAACTCCTGCTTTATTGAGTGAGGAAACAATATCTGTAGTACAAAAACTCAGTTGTTCATTACATAAAGATAAGACAACTATAGGTCTATTACAGCATTATAAGCTACTGCGATTAAAAGGAGAGGTTAAAAAATGAATTCCAGTTCCTCTCCCCCAGAGAATTTTTCGTAATTTACAATTTGTGGCCAACTCTTGGGCCAACTGTTGCAGGTTGGAAGGAGAAACAGCTGTGACGTGTCCCCGTATTCCCTTTCACCAGTTACCTGCATCATGGGAGGGGACAGCTGCATCAGGTACTGAGAGGGAGAGGGGCTGCTGACATGGTCCTCACTTAGGGAAGATTGTGTAGTCACAAACTAGTCTACATTTCAACATTATCCAGGACCCTCTACATCAAGATCAGTTAAAATGTATACTTTTATATCAAAATAAAACATTCAGGTAGAGCTGGTTAGGAACTGCAGTTTCCATTCCATGGGAAATTCTGACATTTAAAAATAATTCATTCCAAACTGGAACATAAAGCTGAAATTGAGATTTCCTATTATAGGAACATTTTTTTTAAAGTCATTTTGGGTCAATGAAAGCATTTAGTTTTGAGTTAACAGACTAGAAATTATAAGTCCTTCATTTGTAACAACAACATTTTAAACCAAGGCTTCCCTCCCTGTGTGAGGAAATAATGTGAATAAAAGCCCTTCCCTCTGTATTTTGTTGGTACTAGCTCTAGTGCTCCCAAGTGTATGAGGTGGTTTCCTCTTGGCACAGTAGATGTTAATGAGAGGAGTCCCTGAAGAGTGACAGGTAAGGAGAATATGTGGGAGGGGAGGGAGAGAGTGTGAAAGCAAAAGGGATGGAATATCCATTCTCAACTATCTCTAATGCCCATTTGTCTGCTGTGATGGTTTGCCAGATTGGGTAAAAGGGAAAATCAGGTGATCTCCAAATAGTTGGTAGATGGTTCCAGTGTTAGAAGGTGTGGGGTTCTTGGGCCCTCGATCAATGTTTCAAATATGCTGTCTGGCTGTTGATTGCTGCGACATGGTGTTTTGAGGAGGAGGTTGTCTCCTCGCAGACCTCTGTTTATGGTCTTGATGTTCATGTTGTTTATGCTGAGTGTAGGAAGTGGTTCAGAATCTTTGTAGTATGTAATATTTCCCCTGTCTTCTCTTGGTTCTAGGTGTATAGAATCCCAAGGACCTAATTGTTGGCTTAGAATCCTTCAGTGTGTGAAGGGACTCTGCCACCAAAACAGATAAGAGCTTTGGGCCTTCAAACAGAAGATTTTCCACTGTTGGACTGCTCTGGGAAATGCAGAGATGGAGGCAGGATGCTCTCCTCATGACTACTGCAGTGGCTATGGATCTTGCACCCACGTCTGCTGATTCCAAGGCAGCCTGTAATGAAGTTCTGAATATGAAGTGCCTTTCTGAAATAAGGGACCTAAATTGTTCTTTTTTTAATTTGGGAATAAATTCCATACAATCCAAGAGTTTGGTGTAGTTACTGTAGACATATTTCACCAGCAATGCTTCATAGCTGGCGATTCTGAGGAATAGGCTTTATGGCCAAAGAGGTCAAGCCTCTTCCAGTCCTCCTCAGATGGCATATTTTGGGGTGTTGTTCTCTGTCCCATTCATGGACTGCATGCACCACCAAGGAATTTGCTGCAGGATGAGAGAATAGAAATTCCGTTCCCTTCACTGGTACATAGAATTTTTTGTCAGACCTCTTGCAGGTTGGTGGATTCGTTGCTGGGGTCTGCCAAATGGTTTTGGCCAATTCCATAAAGGTGCTATTCATCATCAAGGTGATCTTGGATAAAGTGGCAATGTTGTGTTTCTTGGACCTCTTCTCCAGGAATATAGTCAGAGAACTAGCAACTAATATAAGTCCTGAAATTGTTTAAAATCGTTACTTGTATTGGAAGAGGTGTCACCAGGGGAAGATGAGGAAAAATGAGCTTTTATCCATCTCCATGTCAGAGGTCTCTTCTTCCTCTTTGGCCAAGTCTTCAGTAAATTCCAATGGTCCTGGTACTGAATATGAGGTTGTGTGTGAAGTTGCTCATCCTGGGTGGGCTGAGCGGTCTGTGGTATAGTACTGGGTATTGTGTCACATTCCACCCATTGTGGTGGAAAGGGCATTGGTATCTTTGTTTGTTTGGGTCCAGTATGGTAAACCTTGTGTGATAGTGGATCAAGTCTGGTGAGCACATGAACTGGATAAGACTGGTGAGAGGAATATATTTCCCCCTCAGGCTCATCCTCGTCATCGCTGAAAAATGGTGGGAGCTGATCAAGGTGGACTGGTGATGGCACTTGACACTGTCTGTACTGGGATGCCCTCTGTACCAAGAATGGGAGACTTGAGTGCCAAGGTGACCCTTAAGTCTTTGTGGTGCAGGAATTCTCGAGGCACTGCTAACACATTGGTCCTATAGAATGGCTGGGAGTCAGTGCTGATGATTGTGTAGTGCTTGTCAGTGTGCATGCCATGGTAGAAGGCGGCAGCATGGTCTGTCAGTACGGAGGTATGGGATTTTTGTTTATCTTTAGTGCTGGTACCAAAAGTTAGCCCACTTAGGGTCTCCAGATCTCCAGGTACCCATGGTACTGGAAGGTCCCACGATTTCAGCTGTGGAAGGAGCAGATGTGGCTGGTACTGCCATGATTTGCTGGTTTGGGGAATGCTGTTTCTTGGCAGAGTCCCATACCTGTGGAGATGTAGAATGCTTTTTTTAAAGCTTTCTTGGCAGGTTGCTCCTTAATCTGAGCCGTGGAAGATGGGTCTCTATTGGAGGCAGTGGATGGATCTCTGTCTTGGAGAGGCACTTATCTCTGCCTCAGACGCCAGTCCGAGAGATTTCTCCATGAGGAAGTGTTTAAGTTGCAGGTCTCATGTTTCGGGCTTTTAGGTTGTGGCAGTGTGAGCACTTCCGCAGTATGTAAGTCTCGCCTAGGCGGTGGACACACTGTGAATGCCCATCTGAGGCCAATATTGAGAGTCTGCAGGTGAGGCAGCATTTAAAACCCAGGGAACCAGGCATGCTCCTAAGGTGAGGGCTCCCCCTGCCTTTGAAGGGGAAATAATACTCTATTCTAACAGCCCCAAGGGAAACCTAAACTTCTATTGTGGGGGAGGGGGGGAACAAAC
This sequence comes from Mesoclemmys tuberculata, assembly GCA_007922155.1. Classification (NCBI taxonomy): domain Eukaryota; kingdom Metazoa; phylum Chordata; order Testudines; family Chelidae; genus Mesoclemmys; species Mesoclemmys tuberculata. The sequence goes on along the minus strand of ML675601.1, from coordinate 53,796,739 downwards.
AAAAAAAAATTAAACAAATTAATGGGGATAAAAGGAACTAATTATACCTACTACTAATTAAGTCTAACTAATGAAAACTATGCTGATTAGATTAGGCAAAGAGGTGCTGCTGGAGCTATGACTCAAGCCAAAGGCAGTAGAGAAAGAATTGAGGGGGCGTTGGTTGCACAGTGTCAGATAACCATCTAAAATGGCACAAGACTGGGTTGCACATGCACGGTCCCTTCCAGAGGTACTGCTACTACAAATCGCCAATTACAAGCACCAGGGCGCATGAACATGTAAAGTGGAACACCCACAGGGACATCATTCGAAGAAACAAGCTATTTTTAAGTCAGTTTATATTTCATAAAGCATGTTTTGAAAGACTTAAATAGCAAGAAAGATTAGACATTTTGCCTTCATGTCCAATTTGATCAGATAGCATGGAACAGAGGTGACATATAGTCCTTTGAAGTTTCCTCAAACTCAAATTTGAGCTAATTTTCTTATGCAAATAAGAATTAAATAGTTACTTTTTAAATTCCCGCTCTTTTGACTGTAAAACCTTTAAATAGATTGTTTGTAGTTTTCATGTACTGGGTATATTCTCATCTCAATGCACAGAGTTATGCCTAAGCCTCTCATTAAGGATAAACCTCCTCTCATTGAAATGAGAGTATTGCCCCAAGGGTTTCTGAATTAAATTCATGTTCAGTTATTCATCCAAGTTACTTTACATTTTCATAATACATTAACATAGTGGCTACAACTTCATGGTAAAGACAGATATGCCGTTTGTATTCTACAATAAAAGACATTTAGGAGTAGACTCTGCAATGCTAATGAGTCCCTTCCCAGGAGGAGAAATGGCAGATCCATTTAGCTGTGCAATTCTGATGTATGTGGGCCTTTAAAGGATGCTGGGGTAGGATTGGCCTTTATTATACCTGTGCAGCTTCATAGAGAAGAAGTGGGTCTCTTTTAAATAAGAGACACGGATTTATGCCAATAATTTCCAGGATCATGAACAGATGTTAAAAGTGTCTGCAGGAAGACAGAAGGAAAAACTGAATCCAAAGCATGCCAAAATATTCTGAGATAATCACTTTACTGGGGAGAGATGGGTCCCAAATGCAAAGTTTAGATCTGGATCCAAATGAGTGCAAAGTTTGGGTATATTCAGATCCAGGGTTTTCCCATTATAGGAACAGGACTGGAAGTATAACCCATTGGTCAGTGACAGTTACATTCCCCCACTACACTGATTCATAGTGTTCAGCTACAAAGCCTGACTCTCTAGCTCAAGCAATAGGCTTATGCTTTAGCTGTGTAGGTCACAGGTTCAAATACCTGGTTTATCAGCCAAAATGACAGCAGTCATACATGGATCCAAGATTTTGGTGTAGGTCCCTCTCTCACACTAAATTATGTGTAAACAAAACTGACAACATTTAGAATCTGGAAATAATTAATTACATGTGATAGGCTGTCATGGGCGGGCTGGCCCTTTGAGGCCTTGCCTTTGACTTAGCAAGTAATCCTCAGCCTGACCAATGAGTTGGCAACATAAGGGCTAATCAGTGACCACAGCTGGATATAATTAGAAAGACTGACCCTAGCTGTGTCAATGAAGCAGGGAGAGCACTATGCCAATAGAGCTGGGAACTCACTGGGGAAGACCCTGGAGAGAGGCACAAGGAACAGTCTGCTCTGGGAAAAGCTTGAGGAAGTTAAGCTCTCTCCCTCAGGGAAGACATGACATGCTGGGGGGGGAGAAAGAGTTCTGAGATCAGGCTTGCAGGGAGAGCCTCAGGGGTAAACTGTTAAAGTCCCTGCTGAAGGGAAGAATTGGGGGAATCCTGCTGAGGAAGCAGCAGTTCAAGAGACTCTGCAGGGGCCAGGAAATAGAATATTTCAGTTACACCTGGAGGGGCACAAAATAAGCATGGACACTGACAAACAACATTATGTAGGACCTTTAGTTAGCTTGGAAGGAGAGTGAACTATTACGTGACTTGGCTGGAGGGCTGAGCACAGAAGACTCAGAGAGGGAGTCAGGAAAAGATGATGCTGGGACTGGCCATCATGGAGCCAAGGAGGGGAGGATGCAAGAGGCAAGGTCCCCTTCAATGCCATGTTCAAGCATGAGGGTGTGTCCTAGAGGTAGTTTTGAGTGTACAGAAGGAAGGTGCAGATTTTTGCTAAATCTTTGCTTTTTAAGATTTTTTGAGGGGGGGGGGGTGAGTTGAAAGCCAGAAATGCATACACACACAACCCTCTGAGGCATGTTTTAGACAAAAGAGAGATAAAGATAAGTATTTTTGTTGCTTGGGTATGTGGGGCCATCCCCTGTTTGCAATTCATCTTTAACAGAACTTTTAGGGAGCAGACTTCTTTTACAGATTGAGAACTGGAGCTCAATATGAAGGAGTGAGCATGGTCCAAGGAATCTTGCTATTCTGAGCATTCAACAGCTATCAAACAACCAACTGCCTGCTCTTTCGGTCAGGACCGAGGAGGAGGAACAATTGCCCTGGATGTTGCTGAGCACATTTGCGAGAAATTCCTCTAGAACAGTAATAGTATTTCAACAGACAACAAAGCGAGCTACTCAGAAGTTTCCTAATGCTATAATTAAGCTTTCCTTTATGGGCAATCCGTCTTGGATAAAAATCAAACCCTTTTGCAGAAACAGTAGTCAAATTCATCCCTGATGAAACTGTTAGAATTACAGTAGGAATTAATTTGACCCGGTGGCTCCATATTAGCATAAATGTAGGACCATTCCTTACAAAGGTTCCAGCCTTAGTAGTTGCTTTGGTCTACATGTTCATTTGAGGCCTGATCCTGTGAGATGCCAGCCAGCTCTTGTGTGACTCTGAAAATTCTCAATTCTCACTAATCTCAATAGAAAATGAGGGCACTTATCCCGCTCCAGATCAGGCCTCTTGCTTCAGTCATATGCTATTTTCCAGCTTTGAGTGCTTGCAGAACATCTCTCATTGGTGATGAGGAAATAAAAAGCAGTGTTTGTCTCTTCTGTTGTATTTTGTTAACACTGCCTTTAAAAAAATCTATCTATATCTATATATAATTAAGTTTAGCAAAGAATGAGAAAATATTACCTAGAAAATATTACCTAGAAAATATTCAGATACAGATCTGATTTAGAATGATTCTCTGTAAGATTAAAATGATGTAAAGTACAATGCAAATACAGCAAAATTTACAAAGCAAAAAGATTTAAAACAGAATATACAGTATATTAGTGCTTTTCATAGTTTAAATTGTAAGACTTTTCAGATTCAATAAAACAGAAGAGCAATGAGTTGTAATTGCTCACCAACTGCTCAGAACCTCTAAAGATTTTTATTTGCACAAAATTATTTGATTTCATATGATGATAAAGCCTTTTATATTTGCTATCCCCTATTCGTATTAGGTTCCATGTGACAGTACTGCATATAAATATTAAAGTAATATTACACCTAACAGTTTGTACCTTATTTACTAGCAAAGTTCTTCTTAGTATCTTCAAGACATTAAAGGATGTGATTTTCAAAGCTGCCTAAAGGGATCTGAATCCCCAACTCCCATTAATTTTAACAGGCAACCTTGGACATCTCAATTAGAAGACAGACTCGGGATTACATAAGATTTCATTCACCAGACCAGATCCTGCTCTTACTGTTTTTATTGTGATTTGGGCATTCAAAAAGATTGCAGACCTAATAGAAGCTCATTTAAGATTACATAACATATATTAGAAACACACACAGAGGGTACTTATGCATTCAACACATCATCATACTTCTGTAATTTGAGGCTGAACCAGCAAGAGTGAAGGGTACTCAACACCTCAGAGTCACTCAAGAGAGAGACAGGAAAGAGAATATTTATGGTGTGGTATAAGATTTTATTGCTATGAGTCAAGATAGTCCCATTACTCTTGAAAACATGTTACAGTAAAGATTTTGTCAGTACAGTACTGTTATTTTAATATCCTGGTTCACAAGCTCAGACTTCTTGAAAAATGCTCCTTTGTGGCTGATATTCTTTATGCTTGGTCTCAGCTCAATATTTTTTTTTGAAAGACTGAATACAATTCCCTTCAGCTGTTTTTAAGTTGAAAATACTTTATATGCTTTCATCATTTAAAATAATTCTTTTGCTCACAGAATACAAAATAGATCAATTTTACAATGCAAAATCATCAGATGGGCTAGTCCTTACTGAGAACATGTGCCTTTTTACTGTTTGTTCAAGAATTAAAAATAAGCATATAAAAATTACTTAGCCTAATTTTTGAGCCAGCTCCACAGAAGAAAATGGCAACGCTACCGTAGGCACCTGTGTGAGCACATGACTGGAAGCTTTAATACCAGTACTCCAGCACTAAAATCACTGGAAGAAAGGCTCCAACTGAGCACCTGGACCCTAAATTAGCATAATTGTTAGTACAGACACAAAGTTTAAAGTAGAAAAATACAGATGGATTTCACTATATAAACCGAGTTCATTGAAATCTTTGTTCCACTGGAGCATAAAAATCTCACGAGGAAGGCTCTCTCATTTCTATAACCAGTACAGAAACAAAATGTGGCTTTGCTCTATGAATCGAGAAGAAATGGTCACATCCATAAACCAAGTAGTTTCCATTCAAGAAATTTGAGTCAGTGGAGCTTCTCAGACCTAGAACTCCAGCTTTTACCTGTTTTCCCTGAGGGGTGGGGGAGAGAGGAGGAGAGGAGGATATTAAAATACAATGATTTGAGTGAGTTAAAGAGCACAAGATTTGGTATATTATTGTTTGTATTTGCATGCATATATTATCTCTATATAGACTGACAGATCCTTTATATGCAAAACATACAGAACAGATGCCTATTCAGATAGAAATCTTTGTTACTAAAAAAGTGTAACAGTAGTCATTACTGTCTAGTACAGGTGATTTGTTCCACAGAACTCTGGTCAAAGATGGCATATAATGGCAGGATCATCTCATTAAGGGGGTGGGGCGGTGGTTTCCATCTGGCAGTGGTGGTTTGGATGGGACATCCCTTAATATGTTGATCCATGGCTGCAGTTCGGGACTCTTGGGATGGTTAGTAGTCAGAGCAGCTGTCAGGCGTAAGCCTACTGATCAGCCCCTGTATACATTAGCCCCAATATCAGGGAGGGCAATCATGAGTTGTGTGTTTATCTTTGCATACATGTGAACACTCACATACACATACAGCCTGGACTCGTGATGTGTACTACTTTGACACAGAGAAATATCCATCCTTATATTGAATGGGATTGGCTGAACATGTCCCACATATCTCTGAACCTTCCTGATTCAGTCAATTATTTCATTGAAGCAGCAAGAATTTCTCCCTGGTGCTTCATTCTGCAGCATACAATAAATGGTCTGAAGTCAGAGCACCAACACTGTAGCACAAAAGCTATTAGCTCACTATCAGAATGTAAATTCAAAGCAACACTGCTCCAATAGCATAGCTTTCAATGGAATACCTCTTGAGCTGCATTAGATGCAAACAGCAGGAAGTTGTTTCAATACCCCTATGGCTAAATACGATGTAAGGTTTTAGATGCTGGTTTATAAGATTCACTGTTTTAGCAACCCTGTATACTGTTTCTCTGTCTCTATGGAGTTGATGGCTCCAAGTGGGAACTGCCATTTTATTCATACTTTTCAGTGACCCAAGCTGATTACATTATTAGAGAGAAGAGATACATGGCTCATGGTCTGAATTCATGACAAAATAAAGAGACTTTAGAAGAGGACAGTTTGCAAATTATTCTTTGTATTGTATTATGGTATCTACTAACTTATATTTGAAAAGTTTACCCTCTATATTACAACTTAGTGGACCAGATTCACCTTACAGTGAACATGCCTTAAAGTGATAGACTGATGAACTGGAATGTATTTAACTTAACATAGAGAAGGTAAAGGGGTGATTTTGTTACACTCTATAAGTACCTACATGAGGAACAAATATTTGACAACTGGCCCTTCAATCTAGCAAAGGTATAACACAATCCAATGGCTGGAAGTTGAAGCTAGGCACAGTTACATTAGCAATAAGGCACACATTTTTAACAGAGTTTAATTAACCACTGGAATAATGTACCAAGGGTTCTGGCAGATTCTCCATCCGTGGCAATTTAAAAAAAAAATTCCAGTTTTTATTTAAACTAAAAAATACATTCTAGCTCAAACAGGATTTATTCTGAGGAACATCCACAGCTTTTGTTATACAGGTGGTCAGACTGCATGGCCATAATGGTCCCTTCTGGCCTTAGAATCTATGAACCTCAGTGGGTGTAGGTGGGGAGAGGGAATCAAGATTGTTCCCTTTGCTGGGTAACTTCATCATAGGTAGGATAACTGCTGGGAAAAGGAAAACTAACTGCTGGTGGAGGCTCCCGACGAAAATAATAACTAACAATCAATTTCTCAGAGGACCTGGCCCTGACACCACCAGATGTGCCAATCCCCTTTGAGATCAGGACTGGCCAATTCTAGATCCCAAGGAAGCAAGATGTTGCTGCATCCTTTTCATCGTAGACTTACTGCTAGTACACCCCAGGTTATGTGGCCCAGAGATTATAGCTGTGACTACAGATCTACTAATACATTACATCAAGGTGTTCCTTGAAGGGGGTAAAGCACTAAACAGTTATGCTCCAAACCATCAGATCACAAGCATTCCCCTATGCAGGTACCTCAGCATTTTTCTGGAATGGAGCTCAAATCTGACTGCCCTCAGACTTCTCCTGCATAACTGGCTCTGATCTGTTGAAACAGGTGCTTGCTAAATAAAAATTAAGAGTGCATTTGTGACTTTAAACCATATGAATAAACTGTCTTTTGCATCATATTAAGTGCTAAAGAACAGATAGTCATAAAAGCTGTTACTGGCAGCATAATCTAGTGCTATGAGGAAAGGTAGAAATATTTATTTAAACTTGAAACATCTATAGATTCAGTGACATTTAGGGGCAAATCCCATAATATTTAATCCAATCAAATCTCCCACTCAAGTGAATGAGTATTTTTCCTAAAGACTGCAGTATTTGTCCCTTCGTAATCATAAACATTGACTAATAAAGAGGTAGGATTAAGTAAATTCAACGGGAAGTTAATCTGCACAAACACCAGAAGAGAGAAATCCTCTTGACTAGCTAATTAAAGTTAAGTTTCTGAATGCCTACTGGATTTGTTTACTGTACAAATATTATATATCGTTTAGGGCTTGGGAACCAGTCCTAGTTTATAATAGCTGCTGGCACATGTTAAAAGCTGTATGAGTATTTTGCCTACAGATCCTGTTTTTCATGAATTTATAGCTTGTTGATTAAAAAAAAAATCACTCAGGGCTAAAACTCAGCAGGCAAGTCGCCACCCCAAAAGTCATTTTTAAAAAGAATTATTTATTTTATAATTAGACATTAAAAATAAAAACAAATTTTAAATTGAACTGTGCTTATTTTCAGATATGAAATATTGTAGGCTATTTCCCAATATCGCCAATTCATGGGGTACTTAATTATTAATTCAATGAGTCGCAGTCCAGTTGTAGTGATTTTTTGAAAGACAGTATTACAATGATTGCTAAGATAGTGTGGTGAAATCCTGGCTTAATTGAAAATCAACTGGACAAAATTCATGGAATTTGAAAAAGCCTGCATCCATGAAACATAAAGGCTTACTTTCCACTCTATACAAAGCGATCTCTAACTATTACTTAGAGGAAATCACTCCGTTCATGAAAAGACAAAAACTTGATCTGGCCTAGACACCAAAACTGAAGAATGGAAGAACATGTGGGGCAATGGGCCCCATAACTCAATAAACATTAATAAAAGAAAACTACATTAAGATTCTCTATCTGTGGTATGTTGTTAAAATTAAACAAGTATAGGGTAAATGCTGGAGACAAAGTGATGAAATAGGAGATTTTTTCCCATATTTGTTGGACATATCTAAAAATTAAGGTATTTTGGAAAGCTGTTGGAGACTCCAGAAGGGAGATAGAGTGTCAACTGTCACATAATCTTAATATTTGTACTGAATTAACCTGAAAAACAAGTCATAAAATCCATAAAGAACTGATCACTCATCTCTTAGTTGCTATTAGAATTACCGCAACAAGGTGCTAAAAGAGTTACTCCCCTAAAACAACTGTCTGGTATCAAAAAGTGAGAAATTCTAGAAAAATTAACTTCAGTCAAATTTCTATAGGGAGAAAGAAAAAAGGTAACTACTTTAACATCTGATAGAACCCAAGCCTGACAGTTTAAGATTTTTTTTTTTTGGTTAGTAAGGAAAGGGGAAACCCCTTCAAAATTAAACTCCAATTTAAGTTATTCAAATAATAAAATACATAGCACGAAAGAGAAGAAAAGCAGAATATCACAGAGTTTTGCTCTGACAACTATAAACATGTTATACATCTAGCTGTAACAAAACCCAGAAGTTTGGACCTAAACATAAGATAGTGAAAGACTAACTGATATCACATACCAACTGACAAGAGGAAGAAGAGGAGTGGAAAAGAATGATCCATAACATGTGATCAATACCATAAAAAAATGAAGGAAGTAGCTAATAGCAGGTATTGTAAATACAGCTTCAGAGACTTTCATAGGCCAATTTGTGTGTCCGTACTAAGTTCATCTCAAAGTTGTAAAACAAGTTTTATAAGATTTCTGTTATAAAAGATAGAACCTTTAATAAATAAAGATGAACTGGAAACTTTCTATTTACTTCAGGGGAGCACTGCATGTTTAATTGCTAAGTGAAGGTGGTACAACTGTGTGCCACACGTGGTTCTCCCCCTTCAGTACTACACATAGCACGGAAAGCAAACCCCCAGGAGGTTTCATTCATGTTAGCACTGAAAATCTGGATGCTCATCTGATCCATTTTAATCACCTTTTTGCTCCTTCTCCATGTCTTACCTTCCTTTCAGAATGCCATCCTTTCCCTAACTGCCTTCATTCATGATCTCCATCTTTGGCATTATTCCACAGTGGGAATAAGGAGTCAGGTTTCTAGTCATAAAGATGATAACGCAGTCACATACACTGAAAGGTCACAGAGAACCACTTCATGCAGTAAAGCAAAAGTCAGAAAACCACCTAACGTGCAAAAAGACCTGAGTACCAGGAGGGCAAAAACGGTAGTTTTAAGGATGGCCTTGGCATAAAGATCAAACTCTAGGTATTTGCTGTCCAAATTCATCAACAATCACGCTCTCTTTAAGTAGTCAGTGCAGTTAATGAGCACTACTACAGAGGGCTACTAAGGGCAATAGGAAAATTCAACTAGATAAATATTTTGTCCATATATTTCTAACAGCTTCTGTTCTTGAAGATTTAACTGTAAAATAGACTATTAAAATAGTTATTCACAGGCAGAACTCAGCAGGAATACAACTTTATATAAATACACTTCAACACCTTTTAAAATGTTCTGTAATCATATATAGGACTACTATATTGGAGCTCCCAGTTCCATTAATCCTCTGCACAATGACTTGTTAAATAATACCTCTTTACCGCATTCAGAATATACCTGCTTCCCAGACCCTATGGTGGCTCTGTGCATTGTGCTACCGTACCCAAATACCCTTAAAACAAATAGCATTCTAACATGAACTGCTGTTTTCCCCTTGATGTATATGAGACTCTTCTTCCATTAATTTGAGTTAAGCATATGAATAAGAGACTACATCTCTTAAGGGCTGTCCTTTCCTTCACTCTTTTTCCAGTCTACATTACTTGGAAACAACTCCCAAAGTAAAAGCAATAGTCACCAGTGGCAATCTTCCACATAAGAAAGGCGTTCTACAGATCAGGAAAACTGCTATACAGGATGAATAGCGGACTACTGCTTGCTATGGCGCCCTTTACCAAAATATTCACAAATACCAGGTAAACATATGCATAGCACTATTTTAATATTTACCACTCTCTCTTTAAAGTGACAGATTCATAGATTGTAAGGTCCGAAGGGTCCACTGTCTCTGACCCCCTGAATAACAGTCCACATAATGTCCTTGAGTTAATTCCTGTTTGAATTAGAGCAGATCTTTCAGAAAGACATCTAATCTTGACTTAAAATTGCTAGTGATACAGAATCCACCACAACCCTTGGTAACTTGTTCCAATGGTTAATTACCCTCACAGTTAATACTTTTTTTGGCGGGGGGGAGGGGGGGAGGAAGAGAGGGATTTTCATTTCAAAATTTGTCACTCTTCAACTTCCAGCCACTGGATCATGTTATATCTTTGCCTGCTAGACTGAAGAGTCCATCATCAAATATTTGTTCCCCAGCTAGGTACCTATAAACTGTGATCAAGTCACCTCTTAACCTTCTCTTTGTAAACCTACATAGATTAAATGTTTATAGACTCCAGTAGCTTCACTATTAATATACACAACCTACCTATCAGATTAGCTAAGTATAATTATGCCTATTATACAGGGAGAAAGACTGAAACAAAAGACGGTAAGTGAAGTGACATACACAAGAACATGAAGGGAGTAACTAGCAAAGCTGGAACCATGACTCAGGATTGCTGGCTCCCAGATCATAGGCACCAATCACCACTTTTTTTTTTTTTTTAAATTAGAGCACCAATATTCAAAGGCCCCAAAACAGAAATTTCACTGTTTAATTAAAATTTTATTTTACTTAGAATATCTTCCCCTTGTCCCACGCACAAATTCTATTAGCCTGTTTCACCACAGTTAACATGTTCCCAAAACTGAAGATGAGTGAAGTCTGAGTACGACAAGACTCTTAAGGATAGGTCACATTGGTGAGTACAAATGAATATTTAAGAACATGAAGCATCATAAAATTGGAAGGAACAAGAACAGTGTTACAGTTCAACGGTTCCCAACCTTTTTGAGTGTGTGGACCCCTTTTCAACCTACAAACATTTTGCGGACCACAACATGCTACAGTTTTAATTGAAATTGTACATTTCCTTGGTGAGGATGATGTTATTTTTCTTTTCTGCAGACCCCCTGTAGTAGCCTCACAGACCACCAGGGGTCCACCGACCACAAGTTGGGAACCACTGTTTTAGTTAATTCCTTCTGGTCTGGCAAGCAAGCATTTTTGCTCATACTCGTGAAGTGAGGAGAGAGAGAAGTGGATTTGTAGGTGCCACTTCAGGTATGTTCTAAATCTATGGATTCTAGCTACAATGGCCCAGAATGTAGGTGGAATTTTCTGACTACAGTAGAACCTCAGAATTAACAACACCAGAGTTACAAACTGACCAGTCAACCACACACCTCATTTGCAACTGGAAGCATGCAATCAGGGAACAGCAGAGGGGAAAAAAAGCGAATACGGTACTGTGCTGTGTTAACCTAAACTACTTAAAAAGTAAGGGAAAGCAGCATTTTTCTTCTGCATAGTTAAAGTTTCAAAGTTGTATTAAGTCCATGTTCAGTTGTAAGCTTTTGAATAAGCATGTTTTGTTCAAAGTTACGAAAAACCTCCAATCCCGAGGTATTCATAACTGTGAGGTTATACCGTATCTTCTAATGTATTTTTGTATTGCTATGATCCACAGTAAGTTACATTATTACTACAATGAGTCTGACTCAGTAAAGTGTAAAGTTCAGGTGAGTTAAACCAAGAAGAAAGCATGTGTAATTCCAAGTATATTTACAAAAAGTGTATAGTCATACATATTTCCTAATATAAATGTGTAGGAGAAAGACCGTATTTACTATAGTAGTAAGGGGTATATATACTTGTTAACATAGTCCATCATTTTAATCCTTTCTGCATTATGTATTGCAACATTGATTCTTCCTGATTCTGCCATTCAGTAGATCAGAATGTACTGTAATTTCTAGCAACTGTCCTTCCTGCAGCATGCAAGCAACCAATACTTCAAGGAGTCAAACATGACCAATTTGTAACTGTATATGTCCCCAACTCAGATGCTAACCAAATCAGGATCCTCTGAACCTCTCCCAATCTTTCAAGTACTCCACTATCATTGATCACCATTTACCCTACCACCTCATCTATATTCAACTAGCTTATTATAAATAGTTTATACAGGTGTATTTAGACAGTTTTCCCATCAAATTTCTCTTTGTCCAAAAAAATTATTTGCAAGGAGAAGATGATTTTTAAGCATTTGTTCAGTTTGCAAAATTATTCATCAAATCTTTTGTGCAGACATTTCAGCCCTATGGATATACCTCACAACTACTGTGTGAACTCAAGAGTATTAAATATTCAAAAAGTTTCCCGTGCCTATGTAAACTGGGTAATGCTAACTTAGTCTTCCCAAAAGATATGAGTATGGAATAATTATATCAATGCCACAAAGCAACCACCGGAATGGTTACAGAGATATTTAATTTTGGTCTCTTTTGAAGTTTATGTTAGCTTCTGTCAAATTTCATTAATTGTTGAAACATAAAATCTATTTATTCTCCGTAAGAGTGTAGCTTAATCCTCTAACTCTGTTTATAACCAAATAATGCCTCTAAAATGCAATCTTATTAATATAACATTTGAACGGTTAGAAAAACAAATATTTCTAATTTGCATCAGTCACAAAAATAAGTTAGTTACATGTACAGTTACTAAAAATAAAGGTAGACTTGAACCAACAGGTAACCTCTAAATTCTGTGGGAAACAACCAGCTGCAGTGAGGTACTTAAATAAATGAAACATTACAAAGCTGTAATTAATGTGACAGCAACTAATTCTCTTTGGAGCATATGGTTCAGCTACATGAACAGTGTTTAACAGGTTCTCTGCTACTAGGCTGAAATGTCAATATCACTCATCGCATCAGGGAGAATGAAAGCACAGTTTAGTATAAATAAAAAGGGCTACTTCAAACCATTTTTTAAGTTGCACAGATATTTTCAGGACTGTCAAAAGACATACTTTGTAAATTCATCATGTCTTATATACAGGAATAATACCGAAAGAGGTAGCCATTAAAAAAGTATACATTTTGCAGTAGCTACCACACTACAAAAGTGTTCCAAGATGCTGCCTGCACTATGGCATTGAATGTCTCATCACAGAAGACCAAGATCCAGAAACCCTGGTGCAGGTGGAGTCGAACACCGTGGAGAGCACTGACAAGTTCGTCTAACTTAAGCCACAAGCAGAATCCAACAGTCACTGTAAAAAGGATGCACTCCAACAAGTAGGTCCAACCGCCTCCTGAATTAAGTCAATGTCTCGCTTTTGGGCGCAAAAATGTCTCTGCACTGGGATAAAGTTCAGGATCTGTCAACCCTGTGTACTGCTACGAGTCAGAAACCTGGACTCCCTTACAGGCAGACTTGGAGTGGCTAGAGGCATTCCATATGCATGGTCAGCATCAAATCCTGAGCATACAGTGGTTGAACTGTGTGAAATGCCATAATCTTACAGAGATCTGGCCTTCCTCCAATCACTCACTGTGTTCAAAAGTGGCTTTGCATACTCTTCAGCCACATTGCCAGGATGGACAAAAATATACCAGCATATTTTTCTCTCAAACTACATCAACATGTGACAGGTGGACATCTTAGCTTGCCTGTGGGCCATCCCAGAGATTTATGATTTGCAACATTGAGCCAGTTCTGGGAACTTCATTCGACAATGTTATCAGCTGTGGTTGTTCTGGCTGGCACAGCAGTCCTCAATAGACTGTGTGCGTTTGATGATGATTACACCACATATGAAATGCCACAGTTCTATTCTACTGTCATGTAAGACGTTACTGGTGTTGATGAAGAGGGAAAGAAATTCTTCCACTAGAAATAACTTAATTGTATTCTCAACAGCTAGGGCCGAAAAGAGTTTAAAGCCACAGCTGTATCAGCCATTTTTAAAAAATAAAACAAAGAAATGAGAATGGAGGATTACGTACCCTTCTCTTGATAAGAATGTTCTATGTGCCTGCCTCCTCAACCACCACCATATACAGAAGCTGCTGCTATACTATATTAGATTTCTGTACAAAGAAACAGAAGGTATGACAACTTAAACATTATTTCAAGTCAATGGCAAGTCATCTTTTTTTAATTACAAAAATTCTGAAAAATAGCTAAACAATTTTTAAAGGAATATTTATATGAAAACAAGAATATATCAAATAGGAGTGAAGCTAAGTAGTATTGTTTTTAACAGAAAATGATAAAACCAAAAATGTTAGTCTTCTGTCCCAAAGGCTACTCTCTAGACAGTACCTTAACGCCATTTTAATTATAAATATACATAATCTACATAGATGGGGAAGTAAGCATACGCTTGTATTGGTTACATTTTACTTACCAATTCTGTGCTACAGCACTCCTATAACTGACTTAAGGTATTTGCAAGACATGAATTCATATCCCTGTGACACACTACAGCTGGGTTTCCTATAGGAAACCTCTAAATTTAGTGATCATCATCATAAGATTCACTTTTTTGTCTTTTCTTCATAGAAATCCAGTACCAGTCTTTATCATAAAACAATTTACTCACAAAAGTTTCAATTTTTTTTTCCTTTTACCTAACACTCTAAGAGATAAACCATTCCAGCAGTTACAACATACTCTAGTTAGTCTAACATCACCAACTAGAGCTGTGTTATTTTCCTTTAATATGAATATAACAGCGCCTTAAATATATATATTTAAACCTCACAAAATAAGTACAGGGATTGGGACTTTTGACAGTCGGAGTCTCCTTTCATGTATGCTCACCCTTGGTATTATGTTGACAACTAGATAAAACAGTTCATTTGTACCACATAACCAATTGCTTTGGCATCCACAATATTGAGCATATGCACAATTTCAAATAAAACCCCCCAAAACTGCTATAGCTGTTAGGCTTATACCATGTTCTTAGGTCAATGATGTGATGCAATTCAAAGATATTTGGCAGCCCGCCTACAACGTCTCCTTTATGGTGTTTTCCCAGTCTCAATCGCACGGATTTCCATAAAATTATAGGAAACAATACTGAGATTCAACCCACAGATTCAGTCTAGAATACTCCTGGCAGCTCTATCTTCTCCCTGCAAGGCTGAACTGGATCTGTCTGGTGCTCAAAATGACTGCCAGTTTTGTATCCCCGACAGACCTCAGTGGTTTGGCCAGGAACTTCCAACTTCTAAGGAAGGGGAAAGTGTGCACAATCCAGGAACATATGCCCTTAATGAAAAATTTCACAGCATCTTCAAAACAGCTACTGAGCATGGACTACAATTTCCTGCAGTCCCTCTAGTGTGTTGAAATAACAACTACTTGTCTGCAATCAGCCAAGCCTCCATAGTGCCACCTTATCTGGGAATGTTTCCATTACAACTCAAAGCAAGTAGAAAAAGCAACTGTATTACAGCAGTAAGGCTTTTGGTTGACTATCAATAAAAAAAGAGATGTTTTTATACACATACCCCCACTCCCAAATATTTCATTAAGAAGACCTTATAAGCAGCACTTTTTATCTTTTGAATAAGGCTGGTAAAATTCTAGCTAAGGCTTAGTCTACAACAAAAACTTAGGTGGATCTAGCTGTCACTCAGCAGGTGGGGGGAGAAGGGAGACGGACACATACCCAAGACATGTAGTGAAGCTGACATAAGCCCAAATGCAGTGGAATTCTTCCATCAACCTCACTACCTTCTCTTAAGGGGGGGTGGATTTACTAGTGATGGAAAACCCCTTCTGTCGCTCCAGTAAGTGCCTACACTACCTCAGCATAGCTGCAGTGCCATAGCTCTGCTGTTGTAGCACTTGTAGTGTAAATCCTTGCACATTACCTCTTTTAACTTAGACAAACCATAATATAGGCAACTTGAACTGTAAATGGGATTACCAAAAAGGAAATACTTTAGACTTGGCATTACGATAGTTCTGCTCAGTCTCAAGGACAACACACTTTAGTTTTTAATTGGATTGTTTCCTTCAAATCTGACAATCAAGAAGTTTAGAGGCTACAGCATCTGAAAAGATGTTAACAGCATTGAATGAGATGATACTTTTTCAGATATGGAAAATGGGGGTTGTTATAACTGTTATGTGCAGAACAGGTAGTGCCACCTGTAATTAAGGTTGCATGTATCTTTGCCAAACTACGATGATTTCGGCTGAAGCTTTGCATGCTTTTTTTTTGCTTTTTTTTTTTTTTTTTAAGTTTCAGCAAAAATGATTCCATGATATCGGAGAACAAAAGTAGTGAAAAATACGTTCTGCTAATATTAATTCTTAAAACGGTGTCAATGAGAAGTTGTAGCATTTCCATTCCTAGGATCAGAGACTTGGAATTTGGCAGAGAGGTTGCCTGGGGGCCAGAGACAGGACTTTTGTCATTCCTATGAAAATACATCCAAATATGACTGAATTATAAGCATCTGAAAATTGCTATTTGCACATGCTCAGTAGAAATTTGTTAGATTGCCACCTCAAATTCTTCTACACCCTATTTCTGCTGAAAATGCTCCACCACTACAGGCCTCACCGAACGAGTCGGACTTCTCCTATAATTGCTTATTCTGCCTGTCAGGTGCCACCATAACACTGGAACTGACACCAGGAAAACTGTTTCTCATTGCTCCCCTGCTGATGCTCAAGTAGTATGGAAGGAGGTGGTGAACTGAAAGCCTGACTGAATTGCAAAGAGATAAGCAGCAGCCACCAAAGGGCAGGAGCAGGCTATGGAGGAACAGAGAGGCATAGAAACAGAATGGGAATGAGAGAGATGGCACAGGCAGACTGAGGGGATAGGAGCAGAGGTGGGCAGAAGGGCAGGCCAGTTTGGGACAAAAACAGACATGATCAGGCTGGGGGTGATAGGCAGGAGAAGAGCATCTGTAACCCCTAAGGAACACTCCCCTCCAGAACCTGGAATAGTACTCAGGATTCCTGAATCTCCACATTCCTCTGTGCTTACCAAATATCTGTGAAACCAGCTGGCAAAGTGGGCATCCTAGATCTTGCTGGTGGCTCGTCCCCATCAAGGATAATGGCGTATTAATACTTTCTTTCCATTAGCTCAAGTGGTGGAGCTCTGTGCTGCGGCAGTCTCAGCGCTGCCCTTGATCCATGTGGGAATCAATGTGATTCTACAAGATGGAACTTTTGGGTTTTTCAGTTTTATTTACAAATTCAGCACTGTACAGTGACCAGTGACACACTCCTCCCCCCCACACCATAAGAATGGTAGGATTGAAAAAATCAAGAACTTAAAAGTTAGGAAATACCAGAATTAAGCTGGCCCATACTGTGTCTAGTGCTTATACACAAAGGGGTTGCATGTGCAACTAAATATGCTTACCATTGCAACATTAGTTTGTCTTCAACATATGGTCCATCCAAACACACATAACCACAAACATTGTAATATATCTGTTCTTCAGGCATTGAGAAACAAAATAAACCTAGGAAAATGGGCTTTTGGCTCAAGTGCTCCATGGGGAATGGAACCCTTCCCCCCTGCCCAAAGACCATAGTCAATGGATCTGAGGGGCAGTCCCTGCCTTCCCGTCAATATTTTTCTGCGCTGCATCTCCTAACACACAATCCCCTCAATCTTCCCCACCAGTGAAAGGGCTAATTCTATTGCCTATTGTGCCTTGTGTCGAGATTTTTCACCACTGTAACTATTGGGACTACACAGGACACCAAACCCCTAGCATGCAAGACGTATTGCAACTCAGAAGCACTAAGTGCTTTGGCAGCTAGGCCTTGTAGGCACTAGCCCTGGTAAGTCCCAATAACAGCGCAGACACACAGCTAAGAGAAATGGAATTTTACCAGGGCTGGCAGGAAAAGGGAAGAGTGCAAATACCTAGGTATTGAGGCTTCAAGAGTTACAGTTCAAACTGAGCAATAGTGGTTCTTGTCTGGGTCCTTGGGGCAGTATAATAGAGAGTCAGGACCCTTCAGGCCTAGTGCCTGGGCTGCTCTCTCCAGTCCAGTCTCTACTTAAGCAAATAGGTGCTTACCGGTTTTCAACTTAGGCCCACTTAGTGTCACTCATCAGGACCCCTTCTGCACTGGCTCGCTGCCCAGCCACTGCTGCTCTCCCATATGTCCCACGCAGATCTGCAATTACAGCCTGTTCCACTTGCAGTTCTGTCCCCAGTTCCGGGGGCTTCCCTCCAGTTCCCCTGTTTGCCATGTGGCTCATGAGTCACCTTCTCCTGCAGCACCCACTTTGCCTTGCATCCACCTCACCCCAAGGAAACCTGGCACTTCCTGGCTCAGGAATTTTCCCTTGCCTCACCAGGGGAAAAGGAAATGCAGTAAGAAGGGTGTTGATGGGAGCAGTAGATCCCAGAGTCAAATTAGAAGATTCATGGAAAACTTAGCTCCATAAAACAGCACCAGGTCCTTGATGATCACAGGACTAAGCTGCAGCACAGGAAGGAAGTACAGGGTATTGATAGTAAACACTCCACTGGTCCTGCTATTCTAAAGAAATTTCTTAATTCCTAAAAATCAAACAAGTCATTTTCTCTTCAATCCTAAGATCTTACTATAATATTTTTAGCTCAATGTCAATATATGAGATTTTATCTTTACACCACATCTCTTGTATAGAGAGACGTTTTGTTCCCTGCAGACACAAGCCAGTGAATAAAGTGTCAAAGGGGAAGATGTCTGAAGTATAAATGAAGTTAAATGAAGCAAAAGATAAACATCAAATCACAGAATCAAGTGTGGCAATAAATAATGGGTTTACAGAAAAAGTCTTTCAGAAATATTACAGTAGACACATGCATAACGTTGACTGTTGATACACACCAACTCTGACATGGGCATATCAACAAAAGAATATCTGTGCTCTTATTCTGTGTGATTGAAAACGACAGTCCATCATCGTGTAATTATCTTATATTATAAATGGAATATTAATGCAATATTCATCACTCCAATTAGCAAACTTCCCTTGAAAGCCTGGAAGACTTTTCACCCCTGGAAATGCAACTGTCATTGAAATGGATTTGACACTCTATTACTTTAAGTCTTTAGTGGGAGAAATACTGGAAGATTAAGGTAGTGTGTATGTAGCCTAACCAGCAGCTTTTATTCCCTATGGGTAAAATTCATCTCTGTGTAAAAGGTCCTATGCACTATTTAAACCCCACTTAAACCTTCAATACATGTCTTACGTGGGGCATAAGTGATACATAAGGCCCTATGCAGGCCCACTGCACAGGGGTGAATTTCACCTTGTAGTCTTAGTACTGGGATACTATGGGCATGTCTACACTGCTGCGGTGGCAGGCATCAGTACAGCAGCATCAATTAAGTGGGTCTGTGTAGACCCACTCAGTAGACAGGAGAGCACTCTCCCATCGATTAAACTAGTCTACCGCCCGGAAAGGCAGAAGAGAGATGCTCTCCTGTCGACGAGCATTGTGAAGATGCCGCGCTGCGTAGATGTACGAACGTCCGTGTGAGATACCCTAATCATGTAACATAACTAGCGTATCTCACGGCAGCCCAGCATGGCACTGTAGACCACGCTTATATTACTGCCCTCTCCCTTCCACATTTTCTGTTGCTTTGCCTATATTTTCCGAAGTTGAGGGTCACAGGTTGAGCATACCCCATCCCCTTTTGGTGAGGGAGCAGACCATGGTTGCCCTGCGCTTAAAATTCCCTGGCAAGTCCCAGCACCAGGGTAGTGTGGCCTAGTGGCCAGAGTCAGTGGGTTCGCCTTGGTGCATAGGGTCATTTGGCCTAATAGCCAGGTGGGGTAGGCCGCCACCTAGGACTGGGTGGCAGCTGGGATGGGGGACTCAGCCCCTCCCTACTCCATCGGGTCCCAGCCCAGGGTCCTGACAGTGGCAGACTGTTCTGTCAGCAGGGATCCAGCCAAAAACATGCTGACAACTCCCCCCCGGTTCCTGCCTACTCTGACTTCTGAAGCTGCAGCCTGGGCATCAGTGGAGTCTCCAGCTCCCCCTGCGAGTGTAGCACCCTGCGCCTCCAGGCTCTGTTGGGTGTCCAACAGAGTCCCGGCATCTCCAGTTCACACAACCTGGTTCCAGGGTGGAGCATCCTCTGCAGGCCCTTCCTCTTTAGTTTCCAGCTCCAACTGAACTGAACAGCTCCCTTTTATACTAGAACACTAGGAGCATACCCAGTACACTTGAGGGGTTATGGCTACCTCAGTCCACATGTGGAGTTAACCCTTTCCCGTCCAGTGCAGGGTGCGTGTACCCCGTCACACTGAGCCTAAATTAGATTCCAAAAATTGGTGCACGTGCACAATATTTCAACATGAAAAATATACATTTTGCACAAATGCCAAATTGTGCATATGTGTACTGCAATCAGATACAGGGATTTAAAGATTTTGCCTTTACAGTTCAGGTTGAGAACAATATTGTATGAGTAAGTTATGCTATGACTGTCACGAGGGTTGTGCATTATGGGTCTGTTTGGAGGGAGAGGGGGGCTTTTCTTAATATTTGTGCCTTTTTACATGATAGTGACATGACAGTAAGTGCGAGTCATATAAACTCATAATGGACACTTACTGTTGTGGACACAATACAGCAGAGCACATGCTGATAGCTGTGTTTAAGTCCATTCCATTCAGCAAAGCATTTAAGCACATGTATGAGTCCTACTGAAGTTAGAAAGATTACTGTGAAATGCTACCCTACATGACTTATTCTCGTGTATAGAAACGAAACATCATTGAACCTATTTTTATTTTTACAAGTCTGCCTTTACTTGATACTGTTCTGAGCATGCAAGGCACCCTGAGAAATTAAATGCCAGCAGGGAAAATCAGCTATTTTAATAGGTTAACACTTCCACTTCAGAAAAAAGAAGGAGATTGGGGGCCTAGTATATATAGTAGCACTTCCGCAATTACTGACAGACTGATCTGTTGGAATCTAGTAATCCTGATGCTTCCTAATAGAGCTTTGAAGACTTTATCAATAAACATCTGTTTTGTATTTTAAATATTGTCTTTAATAATACTATGTTTTTGTCTCTATGTATGTTCAGAATTATGCTAATTACTTAATCAAAAGCAATCAGTTTTCATCTGTTTTGTTTTTCTGTGTTCATTTTGTCAATAAACACCATTTTTGATAATTAACAAGTTCTATTTGGAGGAGCATTTGCAATTTTTTGTCAGCATATTCTTACTTTTCATGTCATTTCCAGCCACATGGTCACTGATCATGCACTTCCAAAGCCAGGCTTGTAGATGCTTGTGCTGTTCAGTAATACATTGTTTTAGTTATAACAGTAAACTTCTCAAATATTTTGATTAAAGTACCATACATTTAAGTATTATGTAGTGACACATGTATCATTGATGAAATTTTTAAAAAATATGTACAGAAGGCCTGATGCAGTGCTCATTCAAGTCAATGGTAGTCTTTCTATTCACTTCAAAGGAGAGCGGATCAAGCATCTATGGATTGTTCTATTTATACTAAACCATGAATTATTTCTATATTGATAAATATTTTAGACATACATTTTACAGTCAGGATTTGTGACAAGCATTGCTTTTGAGCAGCTCAATGAGAATCAATAAGTGAAATCCTGGCCCATTTAAGTCAATGGGTGTTTTGCCATTGTCTTCAACATGGCTAGGATTTTACTCTATACATTAATCATGATGGTATCTCAAACAACTCTAATACAGTCTGACTTTAGAGAATACCTTAGTGAAGTTAATATAAATGTATTGAAATTCAGGCTCCTGATAAACTAAAGTTAGTGATTAAAGATCAATTTTAGAAATATGAACATGTTTTCCATCTAACCGTCTACTCATTTCAAGTATCACACAATTATGTGTAAAATATGAAATTTGTTAGTTTGTTTAGCACTGTAATTTGTTTATAAATTTATCACTTACTTAATATAATACCACATTAATGTATCTGTACCACCACTTTTTCATTTAACTAACTTAAGTGGTCTAAAATTACAGAATGAACTAATAAATTTACCATCTATGAAATGGGAAATTCACTTCTGAAATTTTATCATAAATACAGGCCTAAATATTTTAAAGCTCAAAGAGACTGATTTATGTTACTTTCATGCTTTGCTGTACATTTTTTATTACTTTATTTGAGAAAAGTCACTTGAAGAAGGTGCTTTTTCACAGTTAAGCTAGAGAAATAACACAAATTATTTAGACTGTTGGATGTAGTTTTCTTCTATAGTTTGTCAAAGTTTATATATAAATCCTTCTCCTTTTACAAAGATCATTTTTGCTTCAAATTCATTAACCTGACAATACAGATATGGTGAATAGAGAACATTTCTTTAAAGCTGTAGGGAGAAAAAATATTTTATCAGTCACTTTAGAGACAATAAGTCTTATTTGCTACTGTGATCAGCATCGTACGTATGATTTGTCAAATTATAGTACTGCACAGAAGATAAGAATTTTTTTTTCACTTTCCATCCTTGTTTATCTTAACCTCTGTCTACTATGATGCATAATGCGACACTGATTAAATCACAGAATATTAAACCAATGAGCCAAATTCTTACTTGAAAATCTACTAAAAGGTAACAGAACCACTGTTAAAAATGGTCACTTCTCATTTCTCTCCTCTTTTCTTTAGGAAACACTGGATGAGATAAGATAATTAAATGTGTACACACCATATGCCAAAAATTTGAATTCTAGAACAACAGTTTACTTGGCTCTGTGTACTTAGCTTCACACCTACTTGAATTTGGCATTGGGACACATTCGGCCCTGATATAACTCAATTTACTTCATTGGTGTTACACTAAAAGAGAACCTGGCCTTTGGTGCTTTTTGTCTCCTGCGATATAGAATAATGACAATGTAATTTGTGCATCCTGGCAGCATTTGGTAGGAATTTACATGAAATCAATGGATAGTGGGCACAAAGAACACAGGATCAGGCCTATTTTGACATTATGAAAAGGCTAAAAAAATGTTCTTTGACAGAACTGTTTCCTCTGTATTTCTGGTTTTGATTTCATGCTTAATACAAACAGATCTAACAAAAAATAGTTATTGACTAAATCATGATTAATTGTGCCTTTTTAAAAAAGGAATATTTACTCAACTCTAAATATAGCCAAATTAATCCTACATTTTCAGCATTTTTCCTCTTGATTTTTACAGTGGGTGCTTAGGAAAGCAACCCTTGAAACCGTGTGTACTAAACTTAAGCAAGTACACTGGTAGATTTCAGCATATGTTGAAATCCAATGAATTTACTCAGTGTGACTAGCAGAATATTGTAAAGACAATAATGGAGTTTAGCAAACAGGAAGCACTATTCATTACGATTGTGTAAAATTGTTTGTGGGCAACAATCCATGACTAATCTGGAAATTCAGACATCAAAACAAAACGTGATTCTCTTTATTTAATTTATCCATTTCAGACAGATTTCAATGTGTGCAGTTGCGCACACTGATTAATTCTTTTTAAATTTTTGTTCACTGTTCTGTGGTATATCTGTAATTTGTCTTTTGCAAAAAAAAACATCAGGCAAGTAAGCTTAAAACAATACTTAGCAAGGATGAACAAACCGAAAAATGACCAACTATTGGGGTTACAACATTATATGTTCCAGTATCCAATCTAGGGCCCAGTCCTGCTCCAAGTAATGTCAACGGGATTTGCAATTAATTTCACGAGGCACAGGAACTGGCCTCTTGATTATTCAAATTAAAACATGCACTACTAATCATTTCAAGACTGTTTGGTCAGGACATTTTACTTGTTTCAAATATATATATGGTAATATAGTTAATTCAGTGGTCCTTTAAATATTTGTGTATCAGATGAAAGAATACATTCAGCTATGGCTTTGAATAATAACTTACTGCACAAATAAAAACCAATTTGTTTGTATCTGGTAAGACATAATGAATCACATCTATGAACCTAAATTGTAGTAATAAATTATTGGGCTCCACTGGTGGTGGGAAAATCTTTATCATATTAGACGTTGCAGTAAAGCTGCACTATAGTCAATTTTTTAAAAATCCATTCATATATCACAGCACGTTAAATAATGAAGTGATTATTTACAGTTTGTATAGGGCATACATCAGCTTATATGCAATTCTTTCGAAATACTATTTGCTCTGCCATTGTCAATCTGCTATGATTATTGAAATAGTAAACCTTCCCATTCCACTGTGATTGTATCCATGGTGACATTACATGGCAGTGGCATCCTGCTAACACAATGTTAATTCTCAACATTGTGAGTTTGTGTTTTCAAGGGCAGTATGAAGGATTTGATCACTAAGGGCTGGCCTGGGCCTTCAGGTTTAGTTAGCCTGGAGTAAGTGTCCTGCCACAGAAGTAGCCCCAGGAAGAAATTCACAGTTACAATTCCTGCTAAAAGGATGACACTTACTTCCCCCTTGCATTTGCCCAGCTCCTCCCAGCATCTCTCCATGCCTTCTCTGCATACTGTGGGGAGTTTCTAAAAAGCAGGGGCAGAATTAAACTGCAGATAGGCAGAGAAGGGATGGAGGGATCTTACCCCTCCCTGCTTGGCTGAGTAAGACGATTACCTAAGGAAGACAGCCTCAGTCTCAACATGTATTCCAGGTTTGCCACCCATGTTGCTGACTTGGGGCCAGCAACCCATTACGGGTGAGGAGGGAGAAGCAGTGAACATGGCCAGCTGTTTGCATTTAAAGCTTCAGCTGAATGCTAATGTGATGTCAATAGATTTATCTGCCTTTAATTATAAAAGACCAATTCATAAAACAGAACCGGGATAATGCACAGTCTACATAAACAGTACTGGGACCAACATAACAGTCAGTTTTGAATGCATTTTAATTGTGTAGGAAGTTGACATGAAATATCCTGGTTGGGCCAGCGTATGTCTAAATCCATCTCTGAATCACTTATACAAGCCCTATATTCTTCTCTAATAAGGTGAGGGAAGTAAAGAAGATTAAAATGGAGCAGGAGAGTTCCTAAACCAATAGGTCACATTTGTTCTGTAAAAATGCAAAGTCCTATTGAACCGGTTCACAATCTTGAATCCTCTATTTATTATCTCTTACTAAAATAACAAGCCTTTCTGAACTATGTTGTGTTTTACAGATTAAGCGTCTGACCCTGCAAACCTTCTACACATGGAAGAACACTGGGAGTTGTGCATGAAAGACTTGCACGATTTAGTCCTAAACATACTGTATTGTACAATCCTCTTCCACAACAGTTTAACATGAGCTCATTATACACAAATAACTTGAATTGTTTGAGATTTTTTGCAACGTTGATTTACACATGTAAATGTCCTAGGGAATATACCGCTGCACATCTGATTTTTACTAAATTATAGAGGAAACATTTTCTTCCTAAATTCAACCTTTCTCCAGCCTAATACAAAAGGTCTAACTCTCTTTTGGTCATACTCAAGTTCAGGAGTCCAAACACTGAGCAAGGTGGACGGCATAAATCAGAATCAGTGTTCACTGCAATAGAAAGTCTGCCAGAGAGGTAGGTATAAAGGCAGAGAGCCAAGACCCCTGCATACTCTTCCAAGGGATGGAAGCCTTGTTCCCGTGACTGAAGAATTCAGAAGAAAAGGAAATGTGAAGCCGAGTTCTCCTTCTCCTCCTAAGATCCTCTGCTACAGACAGGCTTTCCCAGGGCCAAGCTAGGCCTAGAATAAGGGCAGTAATTATTGATGCAATGCCTGTACCTTGTTCACTTTATCCACACTTTTTAGAGAAGTCTGGCCTTCTAAAAAGGCAATCTAATCTAATCTAATCTAATCCAATCCTCTCTCCCTCTCCCTCTATATATATATTCAACTCCAAAAGTAGTGCAAAAAGTAGCAGGTAATCAGTAAGCTAAGTATAATCAATTAAGGTGTTTGTACAGCATTTGGGAAAGCACTGGATTTTTCTTGTATGGAACAGCCCCTCTCTATACCACAACACCCACCTGCAAGTCATATTACTAACTCCTCTGCTTTTGATAGGTCAGGGAGCTTATGCTTGCATTCCCTGCTCAAAGCAGATCTCCAGTGAAATGAATGCGGGATCAAACCCAGGGTACAATTTACACTCTCTTATTTTGAAGTGGTTTTTGTAGGAACCTCATCATTCTTATTTATGCAAAAGTGTGTAAATTAATTCAAAACAAGCTGCATTGGTGTAACGGTGTTGGAACTGGCCTCTTGCAGTGCCCTCTTTTCTGGCCATAGTGTGCCTGAAATCTTAGTTTTGAGCAAGGTGACATCCGCCCCTCACAAGCACCATCCCCCACCTGATGGTTCTTTCTGTGGGTCTTCCGTAACTTAGCCCCATGGCTGAGTCACACACACTGTTCCCGCCTCCTCCTCCCCCTTCAGGGTATATAGTCTCTAACTCTCTCTCACAGCCCTGGTATGGGACCGTAACACCAAGGCTTTCTTCCCAGAAGCACTGACTTCTTTAACAGCCCAACAGGGGCCCATCTCAGTACCCTCAATCAGCATCTTTTTGCAGAGCTGTCCCTAGGGTACAGCAAATCAGGGCAATTGCCCTGGGCCCCACGTTTCGGCATCACAAGAGTTGCCAAGCCCCGCCCCTAAGAAAGAGTGAACTACATCCCAAAACACGACCAATTTTTTTTTACCACAACAAAGATGATCACATGGCATCGGAAGTCAGAAATTCAGGAAGCAACCAGGCCCAAAAAACATGAAAACGAACCACAATATTAAGGGGGGGCCCACACAGTGTGATTTGCCCCAGGCTGCACCCCCATAGGGACAGCCCTGTCCTTTCGGCAGCCCTCCGTCTGCAACCAAACCAGCCCGGCCCATCATGGTACCCTCACCTGGTCAAGCTATGTTCTGGCCAAGGCTCAGTCCTCTGGGTTCAGCCAGCCTGCCCTGACCTGTCCAAGGTTCTGCTACTCTTCCAGCCAGCCAGCCAGCCAGGTACCGTCTTCAGCAGCCTTCGTAGGCTCAGTCCTGCCTATTGTGAGCTGTCTACAGCCCTGCTATTCCTCCAGCCAGCCAGGCACCCAGTCCTCCTCCTCAAAGCTCCAGGCAGTAACTGAGGCCCGGTCTACATTTACCTTTGCGATTCGGCAGCAGTCGACAGGAGATACGCAAGTGACGTAAATCACTTGCGTATCTCCCGTCGACTTACTAGTGTCTCTTCTGCGCGCCGTCCACACTGCGCTGCGTCGAAGGGAACAGCGCTCCCTTCGATGCAGCGCAACGCCACTTACAGGGGTGGTTTTCCTGCGTCGCTTCCTAGATCCACTAAGCGTGTCTACACAAACCGCTCAGATGATCCAGAGCAATCGATGTGACGGCGGCAAATTTGCTACCATCAGTGTGGACCCAGCCTTAATGAATGATCTACCTCTGCAGCTTCCATTTATATAGCCCTTCTGGCCCCTGATTGGTCACTTTAGCAGTCCCTCTGATTGGCTACTCCCCTGCAGCTGTTCTCAGCTTTCTGGAGCACTTCTCCACTGTTCTTTTCTAAGATAGGGTGAGGCAGGGCCGCAAGGCCTCCAGACCTAGTCCACCCCATCACAGTTGGTTTTATATGTACCTAGCACAGTATTGGTGCTTTGTAACTAGAGGTAGTCAAATACCTACTTGCAGAACACATCCATGTTTTTACCCTTTGTTGTTTGCTATTTTTGAACATTCTTATGAATGAGTCTTTGTTTACATGAATTTGGGGAGCCAGGCTTGTCTTCATAAGGATGTGCATCCCCCATTTACCGATGTAATTATTATTAATAATATCATATTATCTATAGAACTGGACAAATTACTGGCTGCAAATAAGTTATCTGATTACATGTATGCCTTTTTTTTTCTGTTTGCAAACTGACCCTGACTTCTGTAACTTGCAAGTAGCTGCCAAACACTTCACACTAATAAAACTAACAGTGTCTGTGGGTTGTTAATGTATTGTTCACTTAGCACATTCATTATTTATTTGTGGTGTATAATTGGTCACATAAGCCATGCAATGTTGTTTCTCTCTATTGAGTGGATGGCTGAAACACTTAACAGAATAACTAACAAAAGACGACGAATACAGAATACTCCTTCTCACGCACAAATATTCTTATTCACATATAATTTTGCTTTACCTCTCCCATTATAAAACAGTGTACAAATTCACAGGCAGCAAATGCACACACTCCTCAGTTATAGAGAAGTAAAATACCATCATGAGTATTCTACAGCCCAGAAATCTATTACAGCATTGCTGTTGATATATGGTAAGTGACATTTATTGGTATCACAAACACCAGAGAGATTTGCAGATTTTAAGAAAGGGGAAAAATGTTAATTACCATGTACTACATTGACTTATGTTACTAACCTACTAAAAATGAACTGTTATTCATCTGTAATTCCACATTAAGTATTGTAGTTTAAATGGTATGGGCCTTGTGACAACTGTGCAGAATTTCTTGAGGAAAAAACAAAAACAAAACCCGCTCATCTTTCAAGTGATTGTGTCTATGCCATATCTATGTGGGTTAGACTATAGTTTTAAAAATGGAAATCTAAGGACCAGTAAAACAAATGAGTTCATAGCCTCTTAGCTGTGAGATAGCGGTTAGGTAGATTTATAAATACTGCTCCCTTGGATAAGTGGACAGCCAGCTGGTTTGTTCACCACCCATTAGCCTCTACTGACTTCAACATCAGTACCTCTGTTATAAATACTTTCGGATTGGTCTTCTCTCTCAGCAAGAAAAAAATTCAGAGGGCATAAGACAAAGGCTTCCAATGCCAACTCTGGCGTTTATTTAGTGCAGCAGATGATATATGCTCAAGAGATCAGATCATCATAAATAAATGCATCAATAAAAATAACATATTTTCTCACTAAGAATGACTGTTTCCCAAATAAATGTAAGCATTCCCCTGTAATCTGTGAAAAATCAACCACATTCGATACAGTATATTTTTGGATATACAATTACTGGTCTAATAACTGTCAATGCTAGTTGAGTGAGAGAGTGTGTGTGTGTGTAAACTAAAACATACAGTGCACATATTTATTAAAATTATTAATGCCAAAATCAAACTATTCAGGGTGATTTTTTCCCATAGAAAATGGTTCATTAATATCACTAAATATTATATTCTATGCATGAAATTATATTACATCATATTAATGTTATTTGGATAATAGAACTATACAATTAACCTAACTGTTTGGATCTGGATGAAATTAAATTGTTTTGACATCATAATGGTTGAATATTTTACTAATACAGCCAGTGTGGCTACTGCCTAAGAACATAAAAGTGAGTCCTAGCTACATTATTAATTCTTTGTGTGTGTTTTTCCCTGTTTATTCTATTTTGCTTCTCAGCCACGTAATACGCCTCTTGTCACTGGGGGAGAGAGAGAGAGAGAGAGAGAGATGGTATTTGCCAAAAATGTTTAAGAACATTTGTTTAAGTTCTTCTCTTCATCAAATAAGCCTTTACTCCACAAGGAAAGGACCTGTTCTCTTGAGGTGAGACAAACAGTTGGGTAGATGACTTGCTACAACAGGATCTCATTGTGTAAGAACCTACAGAAATTCTCTCTCTTGAGTTCTACCGAGTTGTCATGTAGTAGAGAAGTTTAAAATCAAGAGATACAGCAGCAGTACAGTTGACAGGAGGAATATCAGCCACAGTAGCAAACACTTTGCTAGATTATGCCCAGCTGCTCTACAGGTGCTTAGGCACAGAGGGGGTGCAGAGTGGGAAGAAGCAGCAGCTTCTTTCAGCCTCCTTGTGACATGGTTAGAGACAGCTGCAGCCTCAGCGATTCCCCAAGTACATACGCTAAACTCTTCTAGCTTCCCCTAGGGCAAAAGGAGAAGTACTAGCTGGGTCAGGGCCCTCGTCCCACTGTACACCACAGAGATGTACTATTGGCAAGGGGAATGCTAACCCCCTTGAGGAAGTCATGGCACCAGGCATGACCTCCGTGAGTACTGTGGAGTTCCACGAGGCATTGTGCTCTCTGAGGGCAGGTCTACACTAGAAGCATTACGCTGGTGCAGCTGTGCTGCTATAGTGCATCTGGTGAAGACGACGTACACCGGTGAGAGAGCGCTCTCCTGTTGCCATAATTACTTAACCTCTGCAAGAGGCGGAAGCTATGGCAGCAAGAGATCAGCTCCCGCCGACATAGTGCCAGTGTGGACAGCGCTGTAACTTGCGTTGCTCGGGGGGTGTCTTTTTCACACTCCTGAGTGACAAGTTAGATCATCTGATGTGGTTGTCGAGTTCCAGAGGGGTAGCCACATTAGTATGTTTTCAGCAAAACAACCAGAGTTCTGTGGCACCTCAAAGACTAACATTTATTTGGGCAGAAACTTTCGTGGGCAGAAACCCACTTCAAATGCATTAGTCTTTAAAGTGCCACAGAACTCTGGTCGTTTAAGTGGTTGTTTAGACCTGCCCAGAGACATGTCCCCAGTGCTCCTACGGGAGCAATGCATTTCCACACTAACCCCTTACTAAGGTGGTGGCTAAAAGATACAGTTGAGCCTATTACCAACAAATAGAAACTGAGGTTTCTTTTTCATTTCTCAACACTTCTACTATGAGTAAGACAAGGTGAGAACATTAGACAAAACAGTTCTCAACATGTTAAATCTCAAAGTGAAATGAACGTTGCAGAAACTGAATTTATCGTAAGTAAGAAAAGTATTCCAATCAGAGGAGATATTTACACGCTCAGCCTATAAAGCTATCATCTCTCAGTACAGCTGCAGAATATAAGCAAAGAATTGGCTACAGAAGTTACTTCTGGGGCAGCTACCACAGAAACCCCACTCTGTTATGGGATTTTAATTTGTTTATTAAACACCGGGCTGCCATTTTTCCTGTTTCCTTAGCACCTGAAGCAGTCTCATTAAAACCAGTTATCTGCTGCTCTTACCTTCAGCATGTATGCTCTAGTTAGGGGTTAAGCCTGGGCCTAGAAAAGAAAAAGAGCTTCCCAAGAAGGTTTCTGAGACCAAGCTGCTGAAAAATAGCCTGAGGAACCCTCAGCTATAGTAAAAGCCAGCATAGGCTCTACATCACCCAATGCCACCACACAGTGACATCAGAAGTGTCTACTGGGAGCTGTTACAAGCCAACACAAGTTAAGAGTAATCTTAGTGTTGGTCTAACTTGTGCTGTGGGTCAAACTAGCCCACAGCAGCCCTGAGAAGCACAAGATGGAATACATTCTTCTCCCCATCCAGGTCCTGCACTGAATGGAGTTTTATTGGACCAGAGAACACTGGGCATAATCAGATGCAAACTGGCAATACGAAACTTTGAGGTCCAGAGACAAAATGTAGCAACTGAGAGTCAAAGCCTGAAGGAAGACAACCTACAGGCATCTAGAATTTACTCTTCTTCATACACTTATTCAGAGGTTCCACATAGTTCTCAGACCCCCCGTTTTCTTGTGCATGATAAATCGGAAGGGATACGAATCTTTTATGTGGGTCTGAGGTGAGAAAGGAAGGATCTGAGAGAGCACGCTGGACTGAATTTCTTACATTATAGGAACAATATCATGGTGTGGAATTGGATGATAGTTTCCATTATGGAAAGGTTAACTGACATTCTACAGAGAACCCTTTCAAAAAGGCTTCTCACTGATCAAATACTGTTCTCTCAGCTTTAAAGAAATAAAAAGTAGCTTTCCACATATTAGAAAATAGTGAAAATTGATGCGAAGTCAGTTCTCTTCCGTAGATCATGTTTCAAAGGTTTCAACAACTGCACCACTGTTCATGATGCAAGCTTCAGAGAGACAATGCAAGGACACTGTGCACCTTCTGCATGACCACAGCTCTTTTTGAGACAGCACAGAGGAAGCATTAGAAGCAATGCACAGTTACTCAGCAACAACCCCCTGTAGAAGAGGAAGAAGGTGTCAGTGACTGCTGTTAGAAGCTATCAAATGGATAGGTTTGTATTCTTTTCTTGGGTAAGGGAAAGGATTCCATCACCCTAGTTCCCATGGAGAGCCCCTATTCAGGTTCCTTTAGCTGGACTTTTTGCAGAGATCTAGAATTTGGAATTAACAGAGGCACACAACATGTATTATATATTCCTGACAAAAATAGCCTTTTAAAATCTTGAAAGATAATACTGCAAAAGCTGTAAAAATTAGTTTTGGTTACAGAGATTAAGGATGGGCTACAATATTTCATGATTAAGTGCCTCGAGCTCTGTGGTCTTAAAATGACACTACAGTTCTGACGGCATTGTGCCTGTCTATTACAGTTAGCATTTCCTGAATGAAGTTTCACACTCTGAGAACACAGCATGAAAATCACAACGTGAAATTGCGCGGAGGGTATTTTCTAAAGCTATTTGTTAAGGAACTGAATTTTATCTAATGTATTATTTTATTAAATATATGCACACCACATCTTGTATTCCAGATGCTAACATGACTAATTCAGTTGCCCTCAGCTGCAGTATCATTCTTGCAAGGGCAAAATCACAAAATCTGTCACACTTTATATTTATATGATTAAAATGTCCATCCAACACTAAATAGACTAAAACAGTCTCTGATTAAGCAAGTATTTACAAAATGTACTATTGAAATGCCAGTTTAGTTCAGAAAAAAGCGCTGTAATTCAGGACAATATATAAAGCAAAACACTATTGTTACTTTATTTTGGAAGTTACCTAATTACTTTTCTAACAAATACAGCATTTGTGCTGATGTTTGTTTTCATTAGCTGACACCTGATTTCAATAATTCTCAAGTATAACAGGAAAACAAACAATGTAACAAAACAGGTAAACAGTGATGGAGGAAATAAAGAAATACAGTGATTGTCATTAAACACTCAGCATTTATCAACAGCTAACAGTGGTATCGGAATTCCAGTCATTTCAGGATAACCCCTGCACTTACCAGGGGACTACTGGTGGAACAGGTAATATCTATCAAATCAGCAGAAACTTTTGAAGTGCAGTCACTATATCTCAAAGACCTTTGCAGGCTAATGTCTTTTAAAAATTGATCACTATATAAAATAATACGTTTATTAATGTAGAAATGTATTGTACAATGCAACAGGGAGGGCATATCTGTCATCTGTGATTATCACATCTATGCCCTTGATATTAATTTAGAAGTAGATTTTCAGAATGTTAGACAGCTATTCTCAGGGTTTTCCTGTCTTTATCATGTCAGCTACATTTTTTCCAACAAACTTTGCTCATAGTAATGTCTGTCTTTTTTAACAATAGAAATGACTTTATAACCTTCTAGTCACTATAACAATATGAATAAAATAATACTACCCAAAAATCAATCACACGTAGAATCAAAGCAATTCCTGATAAGTATTAATTACTCAGCATTCCACCCCAAGATTAAATAAGCACATCAATCTTGTTTAAAAATAAACAAACGGTAAAATAATTTTCTGACTGTGATCTTTAGCAATATTTTAAAAATTTAAACAATTACATAACAGCTGTTGCTAAATATGATATTTTTCTCAAGACATTGCAGGATTTATATAGATTTGAATCTGTTCACAGTAGGTGAGTAATCCTCCAAAACAAGATATATTCCAAGATTCTCTCATTCTGCCTCTTCAGAAATTTAGGAAATGATTTTAAAAAAATAAAAAATGTACATGTTTTCCAAATTTGCTTTGAAATACCTTAAATCCCCACCTATACTACCAATCAAGTCACAAAATCTCCTGGTGATTGTTTGAGAGAGCATGCTTTTATACCTTTTACTTTCTGTACACCATTCCTGCTCAAAAATGCAAATCAAGTGAAAATCCCCATTGTGAACACTGAGCAGCAAGGTCAGTATAAATGCCTTCCCTAAACCCAGTTCAAGTTAAAGAACTAAAATTTCTAGTCCAATAGCAAAAATGAGACTTCTCTGTGTCATACAGATTTTCCTAACTGTCCCTAACAGCAACTTCAAATGCCTGTCTGTGGTCCTCAGATACTAGCCCAGATTGAGTATTGGCCATTTTATGCCTAGGAAGGGGGAGACAAACAGTCCTGTCTTTTCATAAGATGTGGAGTTAACATTTATTGATCTTTTATTTAAATTTGGCTACTTATTTGTGTTAGATGTTTTGATGAAAAAAGCCATAACACCACAGCAAAACATAGCTGTGAAAGGGGTGGGGAAGATGAGCTTCTAGTTCATGTAAACGCCTTGACCTCCTCACTCATCCCCTTCATAAAAACACACAGACTAGAAGATTTGTTGACTGACTACAAAGCGATCGGGTTTATTAGCGAGGATCCTCCAGACGTTTCAGGGCTGAACCTCTTTAGCATCAGCTGAGCCAAACGCAGCAGAAACTGACAAGGAACTATGACCAATTCATCCTCCCCAGGCTTTTCAGTCATCCTCTCTGGCAGAGAGAGATTTTTCACTTCCTAAATACAGCAGCAGACTGCTGAATGCAGTCTTCATTCCTTCCCCTTTCAGCCTGGAAAGGTTCTCCAGGAGCAGCTGCACTTCCAGGAAATGAAATGCCCCCCCTGATCCCCCCCAGCCCTGCGGTGCGGGCATTGTTTGATTTTAAGCTAGCAGCCGCGTTTAGTCAAAGGCTTCTCCGCCCCCCTGAGCTCCGGAACACAGGCTCTTCTCTCGCTCTCGCGGCACGCCCCAGCCTGGGCTTTGCAGGGACAGCACAACATTCGCCTCGCTTCCTTCCCTACGGGGATCGGGGAGGGGAAACGCAAGCCCAACGAGCGGACAAGCCCGCACAGCGAGCCAGGGACCCATTCCAGCCGCCGCCGCTGTACGAGGTCTCTCACGGGCGGCAGCGCGCGCGTGTGGCGGGGTGTGTGCGTGCGTGCCAGGTGCACGGGAGGGCCGGGGCCGGTCCCTATGTCCCCGCGAACTAGGAATCGGCCCGAGCGGATCGGGGCTGGAAACGTGCCGGAGCGGCACGGCGCGGGGCCCCGGGGAAGCAGCCACCCGCGATCGCCCAGCCCGCACCCGCGGCGAGGGGGGCCAGCCACAAAACGCCCCAGCCCTGCGCTGCAGCAAAGGGGGGGGAGGGCGCCTTCCCTCGCCCCTCTCCAGCCCCCCACCCACGATGGCTGCCTCCCGGGCAGCGACCTCGCCTCCTCCGCCCCGCGCCCGCCCGCCCACGGCAGCCTGCAGCGGGGCCGCGTTTGCTAAACAGCCCCCCGTGCACGCACACCCGCCCCGTGCAGAGAGGGGGCGGCACCTCTCCCAGGGGAGGGAGTCCCGCAGCCCCCCCCTGGGAACAGCCGCCCCGGGCCAGGCGGAGCAGCGCCCCGCATCGCCCGCCGCCCGTTTACACGGCGCAGCCGACAACACCCGAAGCGCGTCTTTACCTGGAGGGGTGGCCGCGCTGGGGAGAGCCGGGAACCCGGGCAGGCGGCGGCGGCGGCTAATCCCCTGAGGTGCGCGGCCAGGCTGCTCCCCGCAGCAGCAGCCGCCGTCCGTGTGCGGGGCGCCTGTGCCCCGCGTGGCAGCTCAGCCCTCGCGGGCGGGCGGCACCGACCGGACTGAGCCCCGCAGGGTGCAGCGCACCCGCCCGTCGCTGGCTCCGGCTGCGCCCGCGGAGCGGAGCGGGAGGAGGGCGGCTCGTCGCTCCTCGGCACCCGCAGCTGCAGCGCAGCACCCCCGTGCCGCGCACGTTAGGGCTGGCTGGGGCCGGGGGCGGGAGAGGAGGAGGAGCCCCGCGCTCGCCCACCCACCACAGCGCCGGCTGCAGCCCTCCGCGCGCCGCGCCGGCTCCTGGCGCTGGCGCTGGCCCCTGCCCCCGCATGCAGCCAGCGCGGTGCCCCGCGGGCTCCTCCTCCCCCCGGGGCGGGCCACGTGCCTGGCCGCAGGGTTCCCGAGGGAGGCGGGGGAGAGACGGGCGCCCCGAGCCCTGAGAGCTCATGCAAGCAAAAGACCCTCCGGTCGCCTCTGCAGCCGGGGTCTAAAGCACTGATTGGCTCACAGCTGCTGGGGGGCAGGGGGAAGCCTGGGAAAAGTGGCTTAAACACGGGGTTTGCCAGACGTGTAATCCTAGGTTCCTTGGGCAGCGGGGATTAGCCCACAGCAGTTTAGGAACTCGGGCTACACTGCCACCAGGGCGTTCTCTATCGAGGCCAGGCAGCAGGAAAGCATGGTTAAGATCGGTGCCTGTTAGGAAGGTGCTAACATCATTGCCTTAGAGCCAATGTAGACAGGGCTTAATATATAAAGGCTGGGGGGATGACTCTTGTTATTACACATTTATACTGCTCTGAAACCAGCGAGGAGCTGAATTCGGATTGGGGCATCAAGGCTAGAGCATGGGGGCCAAACCGGAACAAAAAATAGTTTTGGGTCAAGCGACCGTGAATTTTTTAGAATTTTTCAGTGAACCAAAAAGTGTGTGTGTGTGTATACACACACACACAATTAGTATGGGTTGAATGAAACGTTTTGTTCAGCCTGAAACAAAATGTTTTGTTTCATTTCTAAGAGATTTTTACCTTTAAAAAAATTATACAGAAGTAAAACTCTAAACAAAAAGTCATTTTGAATACAAAAATCAGTATCAAAAGGCTGAAAGATGTTTCAAAAGTGTCGAAACAAACATTTAGATTTCCTCAGCCAAAACTCTGAGGCAAATTTGTCATGAATTTGCTAAATGTTTTCGTTTCACCAAATCTGCCTTTTTACATGTTTTGTCTGTAAAATTTTACCCAGCTTTACTCTAGGTATTATGTCAAAATAATAAACAATGGTAATAATGGCTGGCTGTAGATGCTGGAGAGCTTCGTGCAAAGAGATACAGAAATGGGTTCTTCACTCAAGGTGATAAAAGGGCTCCAAAAGAACAGGGGTAGGGATGTATCATCCCTGTAGCCTTTCTGTCTAGGGCTGACTCTGGACAGAATGGCTTTTACAAGGAAGCACAGACAGAAGAATGCTGGATAATGATGTGTAAAATACTACAAAAAGTTATGGATGAACATTTGCTAGAATTTTTTAACAAATTTGCCCTAACTACATTTTCTCTCTTTTGTGTTCATAGCAAAATTTAAAGTGAGCACTGCAAAATATTCACAAAAAAGAAACTTCTGAAATTTTGTTTGCAAATGGAAACCTGATTTAGGGTTATGCGAATCTAAACCAGAGAACAGAAACATATTGTGATACCTATATGTCCAATCAAATAAACTCAGATTTCAAATGCTGTACTTGCAACAAGTTCTTGAGAAATGTATAAAATGAAAGACAGGACATTCAAACAAAACATTTGCCAAATATCAATGAATAAATTAATGTAAATTGCAATCTAGTCACAGACAATTCATGAAGGAGGAAAAGAAAGGCTAGATCTGATGAATAAACTATTTCAGGCTAATTCCAGTGCTGAGCAACATGCACTCCAGTATATTTCTGTGAGTGGCTCCATAAAGTATGTAAATACAGAGAAAAAGTCTGAGTGTATGAGAAATATACTATCCTTGCCTTGATCCTTTAATCTTCCCACAAAACATTACTGCAGTTTCCCTACTGGTGCCTCCAAAACGCAAATCCCTATTTCAGGATACTCTATCTCCCATGACATCCCTAATAGTGATGGGAATTGGGAATCCTGAGCTCTAGGAGGGAAGATTTAGATAGATTAATAAAGTTTACTAACCACTACATTCAGTGGTTTCTTATTTTTTCACTATTTATTCCCATGTTTCTCTTCTTATATCTCCAACTTTAAATCTAATCTTAAAACAGGGATGGACACAAAGCTAGAGTGCCTTTAATAAAACCAGTTTTCTATTACAGGAGTGGGGAGGAAGTGCAAGAGAGTTAGAAAGGGGATATCCATCCCTCCAACCTGGGGCAAACTCAGCCACTGGCCTTTCACACCAGACTGAGTATCACCCATGAGAAAGTGTACCATTAATCTTGTGCAACAGCTCTAAAACCAGATTTATGTTAAAAAAAATTGAAAGACAAAGTGATCTGCAAAGGAGAAAAATTGTGTTTGTGCTTGTTGTTTTGCTTCTTTATGATGTACATCGGTGGCCTGATTTTTTTTAAGTTTCTTTTTTGTTTGCTTCGGAGTTTTAATATTAAAAAATAGGCCACATTGAAGCTAGGAAACTGGTGAATTAGTGGAATGGTGATGTCACAAAAGCCACGAAAGTGAAAGGAGTTTTTAATCTGTTTAAAACTTTTGTTTGTTTGTGACAGTTGTGTCATCGATGACTAACGTTTTGGATAAAGAAAGTCTTTGATGAGATTTAGCCCTCCAATTAAAGTTTAGATCAGAATAAAATGAATGAGACCTCTTATCTTATATTGCTTAGCTAGTAAACCAAACAGAATTAAAGCAAAACAAAAATGTACACCCTTTCAGGTTTTTATACAGCATAAAGCTGAACACACAAACACGCACACACAAAAAAGTTACAAAAACTCTTGCAAGTCTCCTTTCACTGAAAACCAGATGCTGAATCTGATCTGAGCTAATTTGGGAGTGTGAACATACCCCACACTAGCTTTCCATAATCTAAGTGTTCATATGCACCCTACTGATATACGTTAGAAGTGCATTAGAGTGCTTTGATCTAGTCCTCTTTTAAACCAGCCTACCTCAAATCACTCTAATGAACTGTTAAAGTGCACCCATAAGGTGCATGCAAATAATAAGAAAGGGGCAGCCTAGTGCAGGGTAAATTCACACCCCAGCTTGCCATGGTCTGTTTGTGCAGATGAGCCCAAAGACACATCTCTTCCATTAATTTCAATTAAAGATGTGTCTAAATCTACTCCCTGGCTTTGAGAATCTCCTCTAGTATTACTTTATTGGAGTGAATTCCTAACTTTGTATATAGCCATGTTGCTTTCCAAAGCTAGATCTTTTTCCTCTGAATCAGCCTCGTTTCTGCTCCAGGGAGGTTGGGATTCTCATTGTTAAACACATCTATAACACACAATTATTAAAATTCAGTAAAAGGGGGGATTTTGTTTAAAGTTAGTTTAGGCTACATGTCTGATGTACATTTTACAGCTGTCTGTTACCAGCTTTTTGGTATATTAGTTATAGGTAGAACTGTCAGTGCTATCTATTATTAAAGTCACTCAGTCTTTCCCAGTATAAGGCCCTGTTTTCAGGTGTTTATAACGTTGCCAGATTTTAACCTTTTGAACTGAGTTTTTACATGTAGGGTGTGTGCCTAAGGTGCCTCCATCTCAGCTCCTATCCAACTCTCCCCACCACATTTCTCACCCTTCTGCATTTCATCCAGAGAGACTGTTTCTTCCTTTTCCTCCCTGACCTGGATGCCAGCAACAGAAGCATGGAGAGCACAGGAGAGACAGTCACC
This sequence comes from Mesoclemmys tuberculata, assembly GCA_007922155.1. Lineage (NCBI taxonomy): Eukaryota > Metazoa > Chordata > Testudines > Chelidae > Mesoclemmys > Mesoclemmys tuberculata. The sequence continues at coordinate 53,757,421 of ML675601.1, read as the reverse complement.
CTGCTTTCAGTTCTTGTGTGCCTGGCATCCCTGGTTGCCAGAAGTAGCAATTCCAGGAAAAGTCCTATTGAGCTCAACTGCTGCCTTCCTGGACTGAAGCATACTCGATTGCTCTGCAGGATCTGATCATAAACAGGAGCTGTGAAGGAATAGAGCATGCTTAGCATAGACAGTCTTCAGATAATTTATCTGCCAAACTCTAATAAATCTTGAATGAGCATGTGATGAAAATATTTTGGATAAGGTAGCCAAATTTGGGTGAATTTTCCAAGGAACAGCAATAAGCCCTACCTCTCCTGTCAAATTTCAGGCCTTTGCTCCAAAGCTTAGTGGTGCTAGCGCTTTTCACTCAAGGGGCAAGAACTTTTTTCCTTTTAAAAAATGGGCAAAAGAACTTTTCTTCTCCCTAATCTGGTTGTTAGAAATGGCTGGATCATTTTAGCTGGATCTTTAAAAAATCCAGCTTGTAGAAGACATCTGGCATATGAAATTTTAGCCCAAATGGTTAAAGTTTTGCAGAGCTATAAGAGCTATAAACACCTGGAAAGAATGTCTGATAACAGGAAGTGTTGGGCTACAGACAGCACTACCAGCTCCACCTATAATTAGTAACCTAAAGGGCTGGTAATGAGAGGCTACTTGTTGCACCTTATTACATCATATGGAGCTTCAATAGCATATCACATCATAGAAAGTTACATGTATTGCTCTTCTCAGGTTGGATCATGTCATGATGCCTTATCTGACAAACACGCTGTAATAAATTTCTTCCTTATCCCCCACTGTGTAAGGAAGAAGAGTTGCTGAAATATGCTGTAGAGCAATTCAAATACAGTGTCAGCTCAGCACAACTGCCAAACACAAGCACATTAGAAAAAGCTTGGCCTTGCTCTGCACCTGATTATGCTTCTGTCATTTCCTCCTTTTCTGATTCACAAATAGAATTAAGTATCTTGACAAAGAAATCATTCTTATGACCCTCTGGGCTATCAAACAAGCATTCAATTCCAATGAATGTATCGCTTGGATCAGAGCTTGTTTCCCTCCTCAAATCTTCAGGAAATACTTCAGAACAGAGTATGCAGAAGTATTTATCAACCATTTGAAGGGCTAGGAAGTTCTGACTGGGAGATGAGATTGGATTATTAGTCAGCAATAAATCACTGAGGGGAAATGACATATCTATACATTTTTCAATATTTTCTATATTGAAATCTGCCTGGGAAATGAAACAATATATAAAACAATATGCTAAAGAAATTAAATGGCAGGACATGAAAGGATAACCGATCTCTGCCATTTTCCATTGTTACGCTGTCCTCTGATTTTATCAGTTGCTTTGCTCAATCCATTTTTCCTTTGGTTTATTACAGATTTATCCTAAATCAGACTTGCAGTTTTATGTATGTTGCTCACAAATTTATCTGAACAAGGAGTAGTAGCAGAAATCTCAAAACATTCTCCATTTCTAACTCCCTTTCCCAATTTTAGTTTGCGGTGAGAGACATAGCTTATCTACTGCCAATGATCTGTAACAGGAAGCCAAGCAGAAGTGGGATGGGGAGGGTTCCAGGAAGAATCTCCAAAGCAAAGCACAGAAAGAGCAAGACACAATCAGAGCAGCTTTATGGATACTATTTTCCTTATTCTAATCAAAGTTCCTTGTTCAGTATTTAAAGTCAGCAACTCTTTGTGAGTCTTTACCGTTATCACATGACAATGGTTGATGTCATAGGTGGAATCATTTTGAATGAACATAAATAAGGAGGAAAAGAAAATGCTGAAGTTCAACCTTCCATGAGACTTCCACACTGATGAAACCAGGGAATGGCCTGAATGGAAAGAGTCTTTTCCTGATTTCAAACCACAGCAAAACTTAACTGAGAGAGTGACCAGTTATAAGTCAGCTCATAGCTGTATCCAGTGGGGAATGGAGTTCAAGTTGTATAAACCATTTGCTTTTACTGAGGAAGGAGAAAATAACTACATCATTTAATTCCAAAATCAGAATGCACCACAAGAACAGGCTTTTACCCCAGGGTTCAGAGGCCAGGAAGTCTTTACAAAGACTCAAACAAACAAGCATTGCAGCATCACATGGGAATAAATAAGAAAGAACACAAAAGATGGTCTAGTAGCTGGGATTTTAATCAGGGAGCTTTCTGAAAAACTACAGTTAGTGTCTGAGCTAACTCTAGAACAGGCCATGCAAATAACAGAGTAGGCTGAGCCAGGTAGAGACCTTTGGAATCCAAAACACACTGCCTTCTACCATTTGTGCTAAGTAGTATGCTTAACGGCAGTAGGCCCTTTTCTTGTATGTAGACCAGCTACTAGCAAGGAACGTGACACAGCCAGCAAGTTACAGAGACCCAGTTGAGCTGCTTATCGGGTTGACAGATCAAAACAATGTTGCCAACCTTAGAAATAAATATTTATCCTAAGTGGCCCTGTTGTCAGTAGACATAGCTGTACCCAGAGATACTGTACATTTGAGTTACTGAAGAAAAAGGTAATAATGAAAATGCTATTATTTGTATTACAGTAGCATTTAGAGACTCTAAGTTGAGCCTGGGCCGTCATTGTGATAGTAGCTGTTCATGCAAATTGTGGCAAGGTGGGGGCGGGGGAAGAGATGTTCCGCCCTCGTGGGTCTCGCGCTCTTCCGGCCTGACCGGTGGTGCAGCCGGGGAAAGGCCTCGGGGAGGGAAAGGGGCCTGCTCTGCCCCGGGGTATGGCTACTTGCCCTGGGGTAGCCCGTGGTCCACTGCCTGTCCCCCCCGGCTGGACACTCCGCCCCGGTGCGGTGCTTCAGCAGGGGAAGCTCCAAGCCGCTGTAGGTCACAGGCTGCCGGCTGCAGGCTGCCAGCCCCGAACTGCCAACTCCCAGCTGTTAGTCTTCCAAGCTGCAAAACTCCAAACTTCCAAATTATAAATTCTCAACTCCAACCTCCGTCCTCCACACCTCCAAACTCCTCACTCTACAACCCACACTGCCTACCTGCCCCTGCAGGCTTTTAAGTGTTTGGGGCAGGGCTCCTTAATTGGCCCCAGGTGTCCTAATTGCCTAAGGAGCCCCAGCTGTATCACCCAGGGAATAAGGCTTTGCTCAGTCTGGGGCTAATATACCTGCCTTCCAGGACCCTTGCGTAGCCGTCGGGCCTGACCCTGTCACAAAATATACATATACAATCTACAGATAAGTCAAACATGAGGATGGGAGATTGTTCTTACACAGGAAATTTATGGAAGAGCTAGGAGTTGAACTCCGATCTTCTGCGTCCCATACCTGTGCTGTAAGCACACGACTGTCCTTTTCAACTGGACAATCAGTTGAATTGTTGATTGACCCTCATAGCAAAAGTGCTCATGTTACAACCTTACAAAAGGGAGATAATCGTGTGAGAGGAGCCTTAAACCTATTCAGCGAGAGTTGACAACTTTGTGATGTGATTGTCCAAATGCATTAACTGGACAAAATTCTCCTTAAGGTCCAGAAGATAATTAGATGTGAACAAGTGGAGGAGCCAATGCCTTGTGTAGATTTAAAATTTGTTATATATTAATTCATGTAAAGATTTTTTTATGTAGAAAAGAGGAGGAAAGTGGGGAAAATGTGAAGAAGTTTACCTTTTTTTTAAACCTATAGCAGGGAGTCAGGCAAGAAAGGATGAGGCATCTCTTTTGCAATGAAGCAGAGGGAGACATACTGTGGAGATACAGCTGTTGTCTTTCATCTACTGAAGTTCCTTCTCCAGTCTCAAAAGAAAGAACCTTTCTGCAGGTCTTTGTCATAGTTCCATGGACACATGATTCTTGGTAAGTCAAGTGGCAAGCACTTGTCTCAGAACATTTTCACCAATCCATCAAGATGCCCCACATCCAAGATTAAAATACATTTTTATAACATGCTTGATTGCTCTCCACTTCACAGCAGGAAGATATGGTGATCTCTCACAGGGTAATTTTGAGGAAAGCTTTTAACAGGAACTTGTAATGGAGTTCCACTCCAAGAGCGATCAATAATTAAGACTTACATCAATAAAGGTGTCAGTCAAGCATGGGAAACGGATTATCTCAAAATGCAATAAAGACTGATAACTGGCATAAAATGACATTTCAGGCCTGCTCCTGTTTTGAAATCAATTTCAATGGCAGCAGGATTACAGAATTTGAAAATAAATAGCTTACTTGTTTCATCCCCGATTTATGTGACCATTCACACAAAACAGGCCTCAAATAGTACAAACTGTAACTAAAATTAAGGGTCGTCTTTCTTAGAGAATCTGTAGTTAAGCCAAAAAAAGGGTACAGGAACAATTTATTTGAGCTACTAAAGAAAAATGTATGAAAATGTACAGCAACTTAGTACTTCTTCCTCTATAAAACAAACTTGAACTTGGGCAAAAGAAAATATACTAGATATTTTAGAGTGATGTATGAGGCTATGACTGTCTTCATGTGTGTTTGTATAGTATCTAGCACAACAAGGCCTTGGTACTAAATGAAGCCTCTAATACCAGAGTGTGAATGTTAAATAACAATAACTAGCCATGTTAGAAATTTAAGAATGGAGCATTTCTTGGATCCCTCCTAAATGTACTAGGCTTCTAAATTCCATCAGCCAAATTCTGCTCCTACTGTAATCCCACAAAAATCCTTTCCTGATTTTTTTTAAATACCCTTTTAAAACAGTCTATGGGTAAAACACTTCAAGTAAAATCTGGGGACATACCTATGATATTCCTCTTGATGTTAGCAGGAGTCACATAGTGAATTTTTGCACACCACTTTCAAAATCTATCGCTTAATGAGCCCTCAACTTCCTGCTTATTAAAATATTAATTATTGTTTATTCCATATTTCCTAAATGCCACAACGTGTGTGTGTGTGTAGGATTGTTACTAATAAACAATATAAAAACTGCAGTATTAATTTCGTAGCAACAAGGTCTAGATTTTTCCGACAAACAGAAAAAAAACTATTCAGGGGATAGGACAAAAAATTCCACAAAGGACTCCCTTAGAGTTCCAAATGATTGCTCCTAGAGCGAATTGGAAAATGGGATAAATTTGTTACACATATTTGAAAAGTATGTCCCACTGTTTTGTTGAAAATCTTTAGAGGTGGTTGAAAATTTTCAAATCTCAGTTGTTCATTTTAGGGTGCAGTGTCTCCTCCGCACAGTGTAAGGAGATAGGGTTCCAACTTCCAAAAAATTCCAGGTCTTTGCGATCCACCAGAGGCCAGAACATCTTCTCAGGAACTTCTGACCTCTACACTGCTCCTTCCCACCTCCCGCATAGCTCTCTCCCTACCACCATGAAATCAAACTTCCTTTGCACTTAGCATCCCCCATAACACAGAGAAACATGGCATGTATAGTTAATACAGCCTATTCTTTTTTCAGTGAATATCCTGCTGATTGCCCAAGGAGACTAAATGACATATCGACCCCTTTGTACCCTCTCCCTTCCCACGCATGGGTCGCACTCCCGTGGAAGACATGGAGATAAGATGTGTGATGCGACAAAGGCAGCAGACTCTGCTGTAGCCTCCAGGGGAGGTATCTGCCAGGTATTAATTACTCTCAACCCATGGAGGCAGAGGGGACAATTTATTCAGTATGCTTGTCTTACCAGCAGAAAGGCAGCAGCTGTCTGCCGAGCCACAGACATTACTCTGGTTCTGATAGCCTCTTCTCCCCTTGGAAGCAGCCATATAGTATACTTCAGCCATTGTGCTTTCACTGTTCACTACTTGCTTCCCAAGGTAAGTCCGATTATACAACTCGAAAACAACTGTTTTGCAAGATGTTAGGGAACACAACACACAACTTTTATAACTCCTGTATGAAGGGAAATGAGAAGCTTGTTTATATCAGCTTCTTCCCTCCGAACTTCTTGACAACAATCAAATATCCACAGCTACAGACTACTAGAAAGTAGTTCTGCAGAAAAGGTCCTGGGGGTTACAGTGGAGAAGAAGCTGGAGATGAGACAGCAGTGTGCCCTGGTTGCCAAGAAGGCTAATGGCATATCGGGCTACATTAGTAGGAGCATTGCCAGCAGATTGTGGGAAGTGATTATTCCCCTCTATTCGGCTTTGGTGAGGCCACATTTGGAGTACTGTGTCCAGTTTTGGGCCCCCATTACAAAAAGGCTGTGGACAAATTGGAGAGAGTCCAGCAGAGGGCAACAAAAATGATTAGGGGGCTGGAGCACATGACTTATGAGGAGAGGCTGAGGGAACTGGGCTTGTTTAGTCTGCAAAAGAGAAGAATGAGGGGGGATTTGATAGCAGCCTTTAACTACCTGAAAGGGGGTTCCAGGGTGAATGAAGCTAGGCTGTTCTCAATTATAGTAGATGACAGAACAAGGAGCAATGGTCTCAAGTTGCAGTGGGGGAGGTCTAGGTTGGATGGTTTTTCATTAGGAGGGTGGTGAAGCACTGGAAAGGTTACTTAGGGAAGTGGTGGAATCTCCATCTTTACAGGTTTTTAAGCTGCAGCTTGACAAAGCCCTGACTAGGATGATTTAACTGAGGTTAGTCCTGCTTTGAGCAGGGGATTGGACTAGATCAGTGTTTCTCAACCAGGGGTATGCGTATCTCTGCGGGTACACAAAGGTCTTCTGGGGGTACATCAAATCATCTAGATATTTGCCTAGTTTTACAATAGGTAAAATAAAAAACACTAGTGCAGTCAGTACAAACTAAAATTTTATAAATAATAACTCGTTTATACTGTTCTATATGTTATACACTGAAATGTAAGTGCAATATTTATATTCCAATCGATTTATTGTATAATTATATGGTAAAAATGAAAAACTAAGTAATTTTTCAGTAACTTTGTACTGTGACACTTGTATTTTTATGTCTGATTTTGTAAGCAAATAGTTTTTAAGTGAGGTGAAACTTGGGGTACACAAGACAAATCAGACTCCTGAAAGGGGGTAGGATAGTTTGGAAAGGGTGAGAACCACTGGACTAGATGACCTCCTGAGTTCCCTTCCAACCCTAATCTTCTATGATTCAGAAAGAGAAAGAGAGAATGTGTTGCAAACAGCAGCAAGCTGATCTTTATCCAGTATCAGGCAACTGGCTATTGGGACAGTTTCCATGTCCTTTAATAGTTTGTACAGCCCTAGAAAATTGCAGATACATGAAAGAAGTCCTCAGTGTACTTTACTCAATTTTCTGAAGGCAGACACAAAATATATAGACAGCATTTTCATATGAATCACTTCCAAATGCCATTCCTTGTATAACAGAGAATCGTCACAAAAGATTTGTGTTTGACCCAAAACCACATTACATATTCAAACATTTCAGTTATACAAGCAGGTGTTTATAGTCTTCAGTCTTTTAAAAATACATTTAAAATTTTAATATAAAAAAATGGCATTCAGTAAAGGAGAGCAAATTAACTTAAATACATCACTTCATCGCTACAACACAGCCATCTTTGAGGTAGGTAGCGGGCATCAGCAAGATAGAAAATTAGTACATAGCTTATTGGACAACACTGAGGGAAGGAAAAAGAGTTTGGCCAATGTCCCCAGGTGAAACTCCCATACTTATGAAAAATACTGCAGTGTAGAGTAGTCAGCAATTCTATGATTCCTTACACTCAGGTGCCAAATCCTCTGTAACATTACAACTCTTTTGTGATACTTCAGTGACAAAGGGGCCATAAAGCTGACTTAATCCACTACGATGGAGGGAAAATAGAAGCAAAAAAGCAAATGCAGTTGTAGGTTGCACACAGAGAGGAATTGTTTCATGGGCTAGGGAAGGTTGGATTTGTGAGAAAAGATTAAAATATTAAATATGTATAGCTTGAACAAACAATGAAGGGAGGAATATTATAATCAATTACAACCATGTAAACAGTGAAGAAGATAAATCATTCAAAGTGTAGTTAAACTCCAAAGTTACTAGCAATGGCACAGTAACGTGCCATCTTTGTCTTCCTCACACATATTTTTCAGACAGCAAGTTGAAAGATGGCTTTGCAAACTCCCACCCTTGCAAATTCAAACTGAGGTCTGAAAGTCAAGTTGTGTTCTTTCTGGCTCATGGAACGTTACTAATAATCAAGATTCTGCCACTGGAACTTGGTTAATAATTCTGTTATTGTTTGGGCTAGAAACAACTCAAATTCATTTTTGCGTCATCGGTTCTGCAGGGCTAACAGGAGTAAAAATAGTAAACCCTTACTATTTTTCAGAAAACTTTGCAGATGTGATTTAAAATACACACAAGGAGCAAAACTGTTGAATAAGAAAGTGATACTTGTAAAATAAAATTACCATTTTTCTGACCTTAACTACAATGCAACGTGGTTCTAGGACAGAGAGAGAGTGGAGGGGAGTGTAGTGTGAGGGAGGGATGAAATGGGATGGAACATAAACAGTTGCACCATTTTTCCTAATATTTAACCTATGCATATTTGCTATTAGTCTATAGAAGACTCCTGAGGGAAGTAGTGAAAGCCCCATTTGTTCATTATTAACAATTTGTTTGGACAAAGCAGTTGAGATTACATTCCTGCACTGCCAAAGTGATGAATTAAACAGTTTAATAAGTCTATTAAAAATAAAGACTTTGTATTGATTTGCATGCATATTTATATAATAAATCTATAACTCTAAAACAAAGGAGGAAGGCTTAGAAGGTGGTTATAATTTATAATCTGTGACTGTGTGAAAAGGAGGTCTGATGTTACTCTATCCCAGAAAATATAGTAGTTTGCTTTACCTCCTGTGGTTATCTTACTTTGTTCTAGGAAGGGAGCAGATTATACCAGCCAAACAGCCCACCATCATTCCCTGAGATTAGTCTATTCAGTATGGAAGAAGTATTATAAATCCCAGAAGGATTTATAACCCAACACCTGTGATTCTGACTCCTACCACTACCCATACTGATTGGTGAAAGTCTGGAGCTATTGTGCCTCTCCTGATTGAAGTAGCCAATGGGTCTTTCAGGGATGAATCTTCTCTCCTTGAAAACACATTAACCCCACCAACACTGATGAAACCCACCTTGGATACATTGGATCTATCCAATTACCACCCAGTGTCAAACCTTAAATTCCTCAATAAAATCACAGAGAAGCTAGCCAGCCAAAGCCAAACAACAAGCTGATCTACCTAAAGACAATATCCTAGGCCTTGAATAATCTGGATTCAAGCCAGGACACAGGATGGAAACAGCTTTAGTGACACTGATGGATGATCTCATGTTGTCAGTGGATGATGGTCAGATATCCATTCTTATCATCCTGGACCTCTTAATATAGAATTTTTACTAAGACTCTTGACCATAAGATTCCTGTCTCCCCTAAGAGAGGTAGCAGAGGTCCAGAAAATGTGCTAATATTTCTTCATTTCCTCTTTGTGTTCCCTTTCTTTTGTCTTCATGACTAGAACATGGGTTATGTGTTGCCCACAAGGTTGTTATGCTTAGCTGGTCTGAGAATGGCCTTTTCAACTTCTAATTTAAATCAAAACATTCAAAATTCAATTGGAAATTTTATTTCCAAAATATATTGTGTAAATCTGCCATGCTTTGGGCTCAGAGAACTTTCTCTGATTTAACTAGAGGTAGCAATGAGTGGGGAACAAAGATTCAACCGGTCAGTTTACTGAAAACAGTACAGCAGCCATGGCTCTGAAAAGGTTAAGAGCCACTACACATCACAATCTTGGACAGTTCCTCTTAACAAAAGGGATCATAAAGAACAAGGTCAATTAGTTTACAAAGCTGAGTATGTGCAAGCAGTGCAATTAAAGTTAATCAGAATTAACATCCACACATGCTCTTATAGACATCACATTAATCAAAGTGTAGACGCAGAGGTATATACAGCCAAATCTCTCCTTTTTCTAGGTAAAAAATAAAGAAGAGACGGTGAGAAGAGCTCCATGTCTCTTGGAGGGTTGCTCCTCAATAGAATCATCCCTGCTGCAATGAGGAGCCTGTAGGGGTGAAAATTTAGGATGGGGAATTTTCTGTGAAATGTTTATAGAAACTGGGATTAGCAGGGATTGCAGATCTCTGTTTTACCTCAAAACCAGCCATTATCAATGTGAGTGTTCTGCCTTCAATGGGACAGGATGAACCCATACGTCCCCTTCTTCCATGGACACTCACATTCAGTCACTCAGAGGTTGTTGTATACAGGACAGAAAACAGCAGTAATTTACACCCCTTACTGCATCTTAAATTCTAATAGATTTCAAGAGGAACATGCTGCATAGATAAATTGCTCTAACTCGTCCCAGCCATGGCCATGTCATTCTCCTGTTTACCCTGCCACTAAGAAACAGGATCAGTAGAGTGGTAGATGTTTCTGAGTGTTGTAATCTCTCTCTATTTAAATCAAGACTCATGATATTTGGTGTTCTTCTTAACACCTCAGATCCTGCAGTCATGTAATTATGCCTGAACCTCACCACAGTAAGGGGGTCCTGTGAAAAAAATGGTGTATGATCATCAGGGATCCCAGTTTTCTGTAATAAACAAAATTATCTGATTGAAAAAACCCACATAAAAATCTGCATTTTTCTGCAATTAAAATTAAACACTGAACTTTGTTTTATTGATATATTTACAATTTTTAAGCAAGTCAGAAGCCTACCAGTGTCATCAATCATTATACAATTGAACCATGTATTCCATCTGGTCACAACTGGTTCGGGTGAAAGTGTTGGCAAATCAACACTCTATTCATTCAGTTATCTCTAGAATCATGTATGAAGAGCTGGCGTTTTCACTAAAAGGGGCTTCATCCAAGCAACAAAGCAAACTACTTGCTCAAAAAGTATTTCCTGCCAGAGTGACTATACGTGCATAGGCATGAATATATGCATCGTTCGTCCCACAAGTTGTAAAGCACATCATTCCAAAATCTTTGTCATGTACCTTGCATAGTCTGTTGCAAATGCTAATATTCCATCAAGTGGGATGCTGAATTCCAGCATATTTGAATAAAAGTAGAAATCTGAGCTTTCCAGTGATATCAATTCCACTTGCTTGTAAAGAAGTTGGTTCAGGGTATGACTTTTATTCCACCTCTTAAGATGACTTTTGGTGGTGGAATTCCAGATATATCCATGCTTTTGCATCATTGTCTCTTCTATTCTGCCATTTGTTCTCAATGGAGATTATCTTAAATCACTTATTTTCATCCCCCTTTTTAGTGGCATACATTTCTATAACTTTAAAAATTCCTTAACAATTGTTGATAACAATTTATCTCCACAAACTCATTAAAAGAACCAAAAACAATAGTCCCCACCAAAAATCTGCTTCAACAAGCTGCAGTAAATCACTTAGGTTATCACAGTTTTTGTGTGACATGGCCATGCCCTGAGAGAGAAAAAGCAGAAAACCTGCTTTCCAGTCCAGAAGTTTCAAGCCACTGAAGTATTAAGCCATTCAGTTTTATGTTCACATAACTTCCACTGACCTGAACGAGAGTTACAGGTGCATAAAGTTGCAGGGTTAGGCCCTACAAATGGAGTAAAGGGGGCAATGATAAGAATCACCAAATTTAACTGAAAGAGAGCTCAAGCAACAAAAATATCAAAACCCAGATTACCAAAACCCTGGTGACTGCTTATGAAGCAACTGTCTGAGATCTTAATATACAACACCAAAATTGTGTAGCTATTTTACAAATGGTGGGTTCTCTCTCTCGGTTCGTGAGCTATTAAAATCTGCAGAAGTTCTTTCAATTGCTTGCTCTGGTGTTACTTCGGTTTTAGCTGGCTGACCCTAAATCCAGATAACTCCCAGCCACCCCCACTCTCAAACACTGAGTGGTTCATTCCACTATACGTGTGAGATCAGAAATGGAGGTGTAGAGTTGTGAGTCATTCGCATACAGATATTAATAATCTAATTAATGCAAATCCTGTCTATGTATTAAAATGATTATGCAAAACTCTATACAAAATTCATGTAAAACAACTGAAATTAAGAAAAACACACTAACATCGAATACAGTTCCATGCAGAAGGAATAGAACAGAACGTGTTCTTTTTCAGTCCCTGTAATTGAGATGGGTTGATGGTATCAATGACCCTTCATAGAAATGTGGTAAAAATTGATATGGGTATTTGCGTGGATGTCTTATCATTTGTTAACTTTATAATATCTCGTGGTCCTTGTGTTGCTCCTTATTCTACTAACTACCAAATCTCAGTGGTAGTCCTAGTGACTCGTGTGAGTAAAATGACCAGGAATTTGTTCAATAATGTCTTTAAGTGGCACTATTTAAACTGCTGACAGAGACTGTGACCATATATTAAGGATGATTTGTGTTTATGTAAAAAAACCCAAAAACCTTACTGCTTTCTAGTTAGAAAAATTCACTTTATGTTTACCCAAAAGCAGAATTTTCAATTCGTCAGGTTTTGCAGTTCAACCAACAATACATGCCACAGTAATCTGTTCATTTTCTATAACAAATAGAGTAAGTTCACGAGGAGATGAGAAGGAGCAATCTGATGATTTAAAAGAATCAAAGCACAATTTAGGTGGTTTATTAGGATCTTACTATCCAGGAAACATAGGAGATGAATATTTGCAATGAATAAAGAGGAAACACATAAAATTTAAATATTCATAGGGTAATAGTGTACTCTGTTTCTCTGAAGAACTGCAAAATAGATATGAAATTGCCTAAAACTAATTTCCTCCGTTATTTATAAATCAGATATCAAAAGCAAATTAGTTTTATGGCTTTGTAGATGTACCTAAACTCCTGATTTTTGCTGGAAAGACTCTCCAAACTTAGTATTTATAATACACAAGATACCATTAAAATATCATTAGCATTTCTGCTAAACTGGAACAAAACTGAAATAAATTTGGCCAATACTTCTCTGCAGAATGAGTGGGAATATAGAATTTGTTCTATACAGTATGTATTTTCCACTGCATGAAGTTATTTCAGTTTGTCACCAGAATATTTCACAGTAGCCTAACCGGAGGAGGAAAAAAAGTCCTGTTAGTGGCAGAAAATACAAGTTTGAGTACATGCAATAAAAAGTATTTTACAAAGAGAATTAAACTGAATCTGAGCAATGACAGACAAGTCTCCTTGGATTTGGCACTGCAGAGTTCACCCTTGGCACAGAATTGTGCTCCAGTATATTTCAGTGTCCGTTTAAATAACACACATGTATGTTTCTAGCCCTCAGTTGTGAACAAAACTTCAAAAGTGAAAAGCAAGTGAAAACTGATGCCAAGATATCTCCAGGCATTTGCATACTACTTGCAACAATAACTGCGGGGTGTGAACTACTCCAGTCATCTAACCGGATTGTTAACTCTGAAACCTAGAGATGAAAATGTACAGCACATCAAAAATCAAAAGTGTAAAATAAATTCAATATATAAAAAGAGGGGCTACTGACAGGAGTCCAGCTCCACTGGAAAACAGTTCCACAGGCTGGGATTTCCTACTGCCCTGCCCATGGATTTCAAGAGTTTCCACTATGGAGACTCTCAGCTGCAGCACTGAGGCTGATTGTAGCCTCAGTGTGGGCTGTGGATAGGAGAAGGTTCTGGTGTGTTGCAACTGTTAACATTACAAGCTATCACATAAAGCACCAGTGGTTTCCTGGTTCTCTATGCAACCCAAGGGGCTCTATAGGGGAACATGCGACCAGAGTCAGTTTTGCAGGAAGCCAGGCTAGAGTAAGATGGGATAAAGTGTGCCGCTGTTTTAGGGAGCAACCTGCTTTGTCTGTGTTTGTGCTCTTCTGTTATCATTCTGAATTTTAAGAAATAAAGCAGTGTTATATCAGAATCTTCCAACAAGAGTATTTTAAGTTTTTTAATCTAACTTCTGTTTGTTTACCATGAACATAATTGTGTTAAAAAAATTAGCACCTTGAAGAGGAATCTGCTTTTGATAGGACACTCGTGTGATGTGCTGTCAGTCAGTCCATCCATCTGTCCTAACTAGAAGGTGGGCCACTGCATGGTGAACCAAATGAAGTTTCTATGTAGCCTTTATAGTCAGCTACAGGTTCAGTGCATTGAAGCAGTCTAGTCTGAAGAAGGCTGATGTCAGAATAAGTCTGGCTAGCTCCACGTCTAGGAAGAAAACTTTTGGCAAGATATCAAGGGGGAAAAGTGCATCTTTGATCATCATTAGCATTTGGATCACTAGTAGTAGTGATTAATGCAACAGAACTTAGACTGCACACCACTTTGACCATCATGTTCCTAGCAGGAATAAGAAGATGTAGTTCAGGCGGCTAGTTATTTAAAGTGCATCCGCACTTTCCTCCCAGCATCACCTCTGCCTCCCTTTGAAGGAGTTTGAACCAGCTGCTTTTGCTCCAGCTCCTTATTTTTTCCAAGTATCTGCATAGCTGGGTGATAGCAAAATTCAAAGAAGAAGCTCGTTTGCAAATTTTTTAGGATGGGACATCCATTATTTTGAGTAGTTATGGACTATGAATGCAGCTGGTAAAAATGCATTTTAAAATGTGATGACCTGTTTGCAGTGTATGGGGCCTTTATGGCAATAATCCAAGAAGGACAAGTTATTTCATCAGTCCAAATTTAAAAATCAATGTCACAATCAGGCATCACTGATGGAATTCGTAATGTAGATGTAACAGCAATACTTTCATATGCCACCCTCATCATTCCACAGCTAGAGAAAGACCTGCATATAGAGAAATAAACACACGCCTGCTGTGTTGTGGGAGACAGCAAGGATGTGCTGTCTTTCAGGTGCCCGAGCTGAAATTCCATCTATCTCAGGACATGGGGATTTTGGAAGCAAGTAAGTGTGAGTGAGAAGAGTCACAGGTACCACAGCAACTGTTGATCAGCTCCACTGGCACTACATGATAGGGGAAAGTGCATTTCTGTATCTGTCTCTATCCAACTGCCATGGAAATCTCTGTGTTTAAAAACAAATTTAAGTCGGATGCTCATTACTATGCAAGTTTTAGAGACATCACTGATGCTCATCGTATCAGTAATTCACGTCCATAACAATTATAATTGAACTTCTGGATCCTGATATCCACACACAGAATTAAAGCACCTTACATCTTTAGCTAGACAGTTGCAAGAGATTTTGTGCTATTTACTTCTTAACTTCTTAACAGTGAATGCTACCATGGTCCTTAGTGAAGAACAATACCACATAAAGAGAAGAACAGAAAATCTGAGAGACCCAGTCCTTACATCTTATGTATTTGCTTAGAGCTTTTCTTTCCTTTTTCTACTTGCTTCGTGTGCTTCCAAAGATCACTCAGACTGCTCTTAGGATGTTACATTAACATCTGGTTTATGATGGAAAAATAAACCCAGGCTTAATACATTGGTTGTTTCAAACACCTGAACCCTGAAAGACAGGTTCTCAGCTCAAATAAAAGTTTAATTCCCACCCAAGAAAAGTTTAAATTAGTTAAAATTGGTCCACTGGAGACTAGCAAACTTAAAAAACTTCAGCTTGTGCCCGATTTCTTATGCTTTTTGCCAATCTCCAACCACAGATTAATTTAAAAGAGGTTTCAGCTGAAATATCTTCATAAGCAATGTTTGACATTATTCAGGATGTTTATATTACTATAACATTATTCACAATTTATTTCAATGGAACTTATGATCACAAGCTCAATCATCCTTACAAAGCTGTTGTGATGGCAAATGATACACGTAACACCCAAGCCACTCACATCTGCCTGTTCTGCTGGGAAGGATGAAATTAGCAAAAATGTTAGGAGCCTAAAGCTGTCCACAGGGAGGTGGAAAGCAGTGAAGCCAATGCCCAGCCTATGAAAAATATGGCTGAAGCTTCCCAAGCTTAGGAGAGTTTGCAGATGACACCAATCTGGGAGGGGTTGCAAGCACTTTGGAGGATAGGATTAGAATTCAAAATGAGCTTGATAAATTGGAGAATTGGTCTGAAATGAACCAAATTAAATTATTTAAAGACAAGTGCAAAAAAGTTCTGAAGTTAAGGAAAAGTCAAATGCACAAATAGAAAGTGGGGAATAACTGGCTAAACAGTAGTGCTTCTGAAAAGGATCTGGGGGCAATAGGGGATCACAAATTGAATGAGTCAGTTATGTGATGCAGTTGCAAAAAAGGCTGTGTACTCTTGTTAAATCTTGTAGAGTTAATATTTTGGCCTGAGCAGCTAGTCAAAAGCTCCAGGTCCTGTGAATGTTCCAGTCTGGAGTAGAAATTAATGATGGGAGCCTGGTATTTTCTCTGATGCAATCTTGTTTGTTTACAAGGAATGTACAAAGTCCTGCTTCTGCTAAAGCAGGAGGAATTAAAAGCAAGAGGAGAAGTTTTTTAGGCTTGCAGTCCAAAGCTTCTTTAGCCAGGCCATACCCAAAAGCATCTTCCCTAGCTTCTTCCAGGGTCACATGCTTAGAGGGTTCTGTCAGGATTTCTTCAGGCTCTCTGGTGTTATGTTGTGTGTGCAGCCTCCCTAGACACACGTACCCAAAGCATTCAATAAAAACCCCTCAGCCCACGCAGTTCAAAACCCTTGGAGAGGTTCACATAATAAATAACCTAAGACAAAAGGGTTGTGATCAGTTTATCCTTCCAGTCATTTTCATTAAAGGATATGTTCACACGCATTAATCTCAATGAAGTTTTAACTCAACACATAACAAGGTTTCAGCCAGTTTGTAACAGCTACATTCTCAGTTTCAGGGAGCAGCCACACTGAAATTCTGTCCCCCTGATAGCTCCTTATAAGGATGATAATGGGTGATTTGGGGTTTTATCCTGGGATTCAACTATATCCTGGTTTATTTTGGTCAGCACTGTATAGGGTCCCTTCCAAGGTTCATCCATCTTAGTGCTCCTACCCTTCTTTCTCTAGAGTCTTTACTTTATCAGACGCTATCCTCAAAGGTGTGAACTTTTTCAGTTTTGTATTGTAGGGTTTCTTGCTAAACTACATGGGTAAAATCCTTTGTTTCTATTCAGGAACTCCATACAAGAAACTTGTGGAGGTCTTTCGGTCATGCCCAAAAATTAGCTGTGATGGGGTACGCTTGGTACTCATTGAATGCTGTCCTATAAACCACAAAAAGGGATGGGATATGCTGCTCCCATTCCCTTTAGGGGGTTCATTTGGCTACCTTTGTAGAATAACACCAAAGTCTTATTGAAAATTTCCACCATACCATCAGATTGTGGGAGTGGTCGAGTGCTGGGAGTTTCGTGCATCCTTAGACTCTCACAATCTTGTTGCAACACTTTGGATTCAAAATTTCTCTCTTTTTCTGTATGCAGCTCATCCAGGACCCCAAATCTGGTGAAGAACTCATTTACTAGGACCCCCGCTACCATCAAGCCTCTTGATTTCTTATTTGTTAAGCCTCAGGCTGTTTTGTGAAATAGGTCATAGCTACCCCACACCTGTCTCAGGAAAGGGCCCAAGAATGTTGTTAGCCGCATGTTCCACCGGTGAGACCATCAGATACTACTGCAAAGGGGCTGTCACAGTTTTAAGGGGACCCTTCTTTGAAATGCAAGCACCATGTATTTCCTGCACCAATTTTCTACATCCTGCCTGCATTTTACCCAATAGGAGTTCTCTCTTAGTTTAAGGGTTTTGCAACCTTCTTTTTGAATGTATCTGGTACAGGCAGCTGGTACCTGTACCAGTCACCTGGTGCTTTCCCCCATCTTCTAGACCATATTTCATCTTTAAATGCCAAGCTTTCCCCCGTGTCAGAAAGTTTTTTCTGGGGCATTGTGAAGGGACACTACATTCCAAAGTGGCTGTGCTTACCAGTTTCAATCACACATACTAGCCTGATTTCAGGATCCTCTTTCAGGAAGTTTTTAGTTGCGCTGTTCCTGCAACCCTCCCCTCATTGTTCCAGGGGATGAATTACGAACATGGGCATTTCAGCGAATTTGGGGGAGAGAGGCACATCCATCCCTTGAGAAACTAAGTCCTTGCTCTCCTGCTTAGGGCACCATTTGAAATTAGCCCCCCCAACAAGGCCATTCTGAGCAAGGCATCAGCATTACCATGATTATGGCCACACTTGTGTGTAATTGTGACATCATAGTATTGTAGCTTTTCCAACCACGTGGCAAGTTGCTTCTTCAGGGAAGCATGGCCTAGACTGACCATAAACTTCCTCCCATAAAATAATGACAAAAATGTTATCTAGATTTAACCACTGCTAGGAGCTTCTTTCGGGTGGTTTCAGTGATTTCTCTTAGGAAAACTTAGACTTTTGCTGTAATAAGCAACAACCCTCTCTAGTCTGTGTTCTTGTGTCATTACTGCCACCAAACCATAAGCATCTGGTCCAGTGTGAAAGTGGTTTTGAAATATGGATAGGTCAAGACAGAAGCAGTCAGAAGACACCTTTTTCAACTCTGAAAATGCTATATCACACTTTGCTGACTAATGAAATGGTTTCCTTGTCTTACCTAGCCTATTTAGTGGTTTTGCAATATTGGCCAACTCACAAGTGTACCTTCTGTAATAGGAACAGAGCCCTATAAAAGTGCAAATCTGGAAGTGTCTGGGGAGTTGCTCTGTATAGCCTCAATTTTTTTAGTAGAAATTTCTTCCTCACTAATTTTGAGCCCAAGATAGATCACCTTTTTTTTTATTTAAACCCTCTTCCCCCATTTCTCTGAGTTCTGTTTGAAGTTAACAATCTTCAGCTTATTAGACCATTGTAAATATTTTAGCTTTTGCTCAAATGTTTTAGTATGCACCAGGATATCATTAGGTATAACAAGCTGAGAGGGGCATGCCATATAATACCCTCTCAAATGAAGTTGGTGCATTGCAAAAACCAAAAGCTGTCACGTCAGATTGCCACAGGTCTTGTCCTGCTGTGAAAAGAGTATTTTTCCTTTGCAAGTGGAAATGGATCCAAAAGACAATACCCACTTTTAAGATCCAATGTGGAAAACTGGATTGAACCTGTTACAGAACTTGGGGTATCTTCTATTCATGGTAATGAATAAGAATCCTTTAAGGTGACTTCATTAGATTCCCTGTAGTACACAGAATCTGGTACTGCCATCTTTTTCTTAACCAGAACTATGGGTGAATCCCAAGGACTGGCTGGAGGCTCAGTTATGCCTTCCCAATATATTTCCTCAATAGCCTAGAAGTGCTGCTTCTTTTTGGCAACCGGGGAGGTGGCTATTTAATGAGTTCATTTCCCTCAGTATCGATCTTGTCCCAAACCAGTGCAGTACAACCTATATGTTTGCTGCATCAGGAGAACAGCCATTGATTACACAATTATTAGCCATAATGAAAGCCAAGCTAAATATTAATTCATCCACTCTTTCAGATGTCTTGCTCAAATTCCACAAGTCCAATCTTCAAACCCAATTTTCCACGAAGTGCCTTTGCACAGTCACTGTATTCATTTGAGACCAATTAGACAGTTCAGTTTTGGATTCCTGATTAGATGCCTGAGAGGGGACTACTGGGAACTGGGAACCTGCAGATGGTGTCCTCCAGGAAGACCAGTCAAAGGTGCAGTTGAGTCTGAAACTGTGCCAGCTGTTACTAGAAGAAATGGGCCCAAAGTTGTAAAAATCTAGATTTCTAATACGTCAGGTTCATGAGTGTTTGTCCATTCAAAATTCTCAATCTAAATATGGCATAGAACTCCTGTACCTCAGATCCCAGACACCTCTAAAGTTTAGATCATGCCCCATTGATTCTAGTTTCTAATTTACTGTTTGACTATGATCTCCTAGGATTTCACCCATGTTAGATCAGGATTTTCCACAGTAAATCCGAAGCATGTTTACCATATTTTAATCTAGTACTTCATTCCATTAAATTTCAAAGCAGAGAATTTGTGGCTGACTCGTCTAGATTATTTTTGGAAATCTGTAAGTCTTCTGTAGTGCAGTTTGGGACTTCTTTTGAGGCTCAATCCTGCTCTTCGTGAAATCAACGTTGTAAACTTCTCATACTGTTTTAGCTCTCTTGGGTATATCTACATTGCAATAAACCTGCAGCAATGAGTCTCAGAGCCTAGATCAGCTGATTCAGGTGTGTGGGGCTCCGGCTGCCGGGCTATGAAATTGCAGTGTAAATGTTTGGGCATGGACTGGGGATGGAGCCTGGGCTCTGAGATATCTTCCCGCCTCACCCCATAGGGTCTCAAAGCTGAATCAGGCCACCTGTGGGTCTTTTATTGCAGAGTAGACATAACCTTTATTGTGTGACTGGGATTTTAGCTTTGCATAGAAATTACAGCCTAATTACAATTACTTTCAAATTATTTGAGTACATGCAATGTTTTCCTTTGCATACTGGACATTGTCCAGTGTTTAATGGCAGCATGCATCCAGCTCAAATCCCATTTAAACGGCCCCTCTCCAAATCACTACAGCAATTCTCTTGGTGTGTGCATAATGCATAGTTTAACCAGAAGGCCTCCTTTTTGATGCCATTCATCCTTTCTGGTTTGAACATCCCTCTAACAGCACCATTAGGTGCAATACAAACCTTTGCACAAGTGTGTAAATAGAGACCTTGAGTTTTCCGAAGAAAAATTCTATTGAAAAGTAGAGATATGAAGCATCATAAATTAATATTTTGGCATGTTATATCTGTAACAAAAGACCAACAGTTGGGTTTTGTCCATTTTTCAAATTGATTATGAGTGAATTCATCTGAGATTCTCCCATATTATCTTACATACAAGTATCGTATGTCAGGGCAAGAAGAGAATTATAGTCAATTTATAAAAGTAGCTTTGAGGTTCAAAGAGGAATTACCCCAATCTCAACCGCAATCTAGCCCTGGTATCTGTTATAGTGCTTGCCACGTATCATCCGTGTCACTTTTTATTCTGCTTATGTTAGGTTGTAGAGCTATGGGTAAGACTTGGTGTCACAAGTAGATGCTTAGTCAATCAAATCAGCTTAGCTGAGGCCCTCGTTATGCAAAGTTCAGTCATCTTATATTTGATTGTGAAATCAAAGTTTAGAACCACTGTTTTGAGAAGTGGAGGCACTTAACCTACAGCTACCTTAAGTGATGAAAGGAACATTCAATGGGAAAAAAAAGAAGACATTCATACTGAAAGATGCTCTCTAGTGAGAGTAAAAAGCTCTCAAAGGAAATATAATTATGCTTAAGGGTACGATTCAGTCATGCAGGTCACGGATTCAGTGACTTTCCAGAACCTCCAGGATTTCTTCTGCAGCAGCCCCAGAGCTGAAGCAGCGGCCAGCTCCCCTGGGGTCAGCACCTGCTGCTGGAGGTCAGCCCCTGTCAGTGGTCTGTCTGTTAGTCTTCCCCGCCCCAAGGTATTTTTAGTAAAAGTTAGGGACAGGTTGCAGGCTTCTGTGAGTTTTTGTTTATTGCCTTCAATCTGTCCGTAACTCTTACTAAAAATACCCATGACAGAATCTCAACCTTAATTATGGAACATATAAAAACATTTTCATTGACGTATAAAAGAAATCTTTGTTAGAAGACTTAAAGATTGTATAACAAAAGAATGAGATACAGGAATCAGACACATTTAAAAGAAATGGTATTCTGACCAGCTATAAAATAACTAACACTCTTTAAAAGATGCATTCAGTACACAAAAATAATAGAACAAAGAAAGAGGAAACATCCTGTGTATGGAATATCACAGCCAGAATTTCACACTGTGAAAAAACAAGAGTATCTTCACCCTGAGCCAAACCCTGCAGTTCTTATAATTTATTCTGGTAGTCCCACTGTGTACTAGGCAGTTTCTAAACAGAAGAGAGCCAACTGCAGGAAGCCAAGATGGAGAGGGAGTTACAGTGGCTCAGAGCACTATTTCTTCCATTAATTCTCATGCAAACTTCTCATTGGAAGTCCAGCACCTCTCTAGCAAAACATGCCATGTAAAGTGTCTTCTCCCTCCCAACAGTTAGCAATTCTAAATGCTTGGCAAGCCTGAGGAGGGAATTCTGTCACCTCCCGGATAGGGAAAGCACATTCAGAACCATTGTTCCCCGTACTTCCATGCCTCTCAACTCAGGGAGTTCCAACCGCATCAGAACCTGCTGCCCTAGACAAAACTTCATTCCTCCCCATCCCCCACCACCTCAGAATTTCCTGGCAGACCTCCTCCTCTGCTGCCACCCCCAAACCCTCATGCAGCTGTGTCAGTGACTGATGGAGATAGACGCTGGCGTGAGGCTGCAGAGGCCACTGGGCCCTGGTGACAGACCCTGTGAAATGGGACCAGTGCAACAGTGAGGTAAGGAGAGATAGGCCAGGCCAGGAGGAAAGTCCCTATGGCCTCTGCCTGAAGCCCTGCAAGTGGCCAAGACCAACTCCTTGGGCAGGAAATACCCCCTTCTCCCATGCCCAGCTGGGGCGGCTCCTCCCACTGGCCCTTTCTGTGTGGGTTGGCACCAGCTGCCCAGGACTTGAAAGGGGGAGCCACTCAATTCAACCACAACAGGACCTGGACACCGGCACAGGGCAGCTCCCAGCCTATAGTCTCAGTTGACAGCACCGAGCCCCCCATCCCATACCTAGCCACCCAATCTGGGAGCACTGATTCCCCCTCTGAAGGGGGCAGAGAGTGCCTGCCCCCTGGACAGAATGGGGGTTCCCACGCCTCAGCCCATACATCTGGCTCCCCCAGCTCAAGCCCACACCTCAGCCCCTGCACTCTGTCTCCCCAACCCATCCCAGCCTGGATGAGCTCCTTGCTGTCCAGCTCATAACGTGCACAGTGGCAGGGCCTCCAGAGCCTAGGCACAGTGGAGTTGAAGCAGCCACTCCAGAGAGTATCCAGGAAAGTGGCAGCCAGGGCAGCAAAGTGTCTGCAGGCGCTGGATATGGAATGGGAGATGCAGGCTGGGCGCTGACATGGATCCAGGCAAGTTGTTGCACTATGTCCGAAGTCACAGCAGCACTCACTTGTTCAGCCAAGACCAGCCCTAAGCCACAGCCAGTGCTGCAATCTTATCTGCACCAGGGGCAGGGAGCAGCTGGGGAGAGCCCCTCCCCGGCAACCCAGTGGGATTTCTGCTTGGGGGCTGCTCCCTTCCCCAGGCCGCCCCTCCAGCCACATTTGCTGCCCTCTCCCATAGGAAGGAATGGGGGCAAGTCTACAGAAATCTGCTGCCCTTTATAAGTGTAGGAGATTTGGTTAAAGCTTTTGGGATGCATCTCCCTGTGAGTTTTACTAAAATAAGGGCTTCAGGACTCGCCCCATGTTAGTAAATATCTGCTTCTTACAGAGTCAGAATCAATATTCCCTCAGCAGATGGAAAGAATAAATGCCTAAGGAAGATCTTCTGAGTCCATTCGAGGGTTTCCTGAAACATCAGAAATTCTAAGTTCAACAAACCAACCTCAAGTATTATGATGACGTAATTGATGACTGACATATTTAGGACATACTCTAAGGATGCCATCAGCATGGTTTCCATGTCAAATGATAATATGGACACCGCCTGGGGAGAGAAAGAGGGTGCCGTAGAGAAACATTACACGGAACAATAGAGAAAGTAGCCAAATCCATCAACGTGACACTGAGAAGCCTGAAATAAATGGCCGAAACTGGTGGTATACATCTGGCGGGGCAGGAGGGTAAAGAAAAAAGCTGGAAAGAGATTCCCCATACCAGGGTCCTAATCCAAAACAGTGAACTGAAGCAACAGAATGCTGTACCTGTCCCAAGGAAGATGGGAAAGAGCCATCAGAACATGATACCAATATAGTATGGAAGTAGGAAAATAAACTGAATAGCAGCACAGCTAAATGAGGCTTTTCTTTTGAAGATAATCAGTTCTGAGGTGCAAAAAACCCCAGTTGTCACTTATGTATTATGTATGTAACTCAGTAACCTATGTATTAACTTTAGAATTTAGTTCCCAGGTGTACTAGTAGACAACTAGAGAAAGACCCCCAAAACCATGGGGGTTCCTGATCTCTCATATGATTGATGATTAAAATCCTCATAATTGTGAGTCCCAGTATGATGAAGGAAAGGAACTAGATTAATGAGACTGAGAGAAAAATCAGCAAAATCAAGCATATCAAAATAGCAGAATGAATAGACATCCCTTACCACGGTACTGTGCTTGTCTTCCTTTCCCACGTACTTGGAAAGTATATTTTCTCTTGCACTAGAAGTGAGGCAATTACAGTAATCAGTCTGGTTTTGAGAGCCTGTATGAGAGTTTTAGCTGACTAGGCAGAAAGAAAGGGATGATCTTAGAAATGTTATTGAGGAAGATGTGGAAAGACATGAAAACAATGTATATGCATTGAACAAGGAGGAGCAATCAAAAGTTATACTAGATATGGGGAGATGACAGTATCAATAGTAAAAATAGGGTGTGGGGGCAGGGAGATACCGGAGCATGCTTTATATTTAGAGTGGAACAGACAAGAAGAGAGAAAAAAGGGGGAGTGAGAGAGGGAGTTCAGAGAGTTAGTAGCCAACAGGGGACTGGGTTGAGAGGGCAGGTGGAGGGGGTAAAAAAAGACTTCAGTACACAAATTCTTCTCCAAGGTTACCTTCCCCATGCAAGCAATTGCCGTAGTTGCTACAGAGATTATATGCAATTGTGAATGGGGGAACAAAAGGGTCCATGAAACTATTGAGTTGTAGCCCACGCTGTGAAAACATTTGAGTGCCGTCCTAAACTTTGACTGTTGAAGCTCCTGGGTACATCATGAAAACACAACCCTGTCCCCAAATACATGGAATGGATAAAGTGGGAAAAAACCCTACCTACACCTTAAAAATACCCAAAATGGTTAAGCGATCTATCTACACGGACAAGCAGTAGAATGGCGAGTAAAATAAGAATAAGAAATAGGTAGCAGGCCAAGTCATGACCAACACAAAATGCCACCCCTCTGGCAAATGATGCATGCCTGACTGAGAATTTTAATTGCAAAATAAACAAGATTTAATTGTAGTTAACATATTTTGCTAAGCTGGTGCAGATAATTGATAGTAACATCGCCAAAGCCTTGGGGGAAAAAAGAATCATCATTTGTAATTTGAGAAGTAGAAAAAAGTATACTAGGAAAAAATGCACTAGATAAATAGCAAATGCAAGGGCAAGGAGACCTTCATATTGACATATGGAAGTAAAGGTGTTTAAACACTTAATTAGTTCATTTCAACAGATGTCATGATGAGTCATTGTAATTAACACAGTTGAAAGGGAAACTGAGAATTAGATTCTTTAAAAAGTCATACCGTAATGTTCCTACTTCAACACAACTTTGTTTTCTTTTAAAAACCATTCTTAATAATGCAACCCAACTACTTTTAGCTAAGTTAGTGGCATGTTATTATTTCTGAAGTCAAATTGATGTATGTTGAATTTTATCTAGTTTTGTTGTTATGAAACAGTATTCATATCCTTGGAATGTTCTAAACAAAATTCACTTTGTAGATCTGATATTCATCGTGATGAAACCCAGATAAATACCTCTTCTATTTTAAACTTACTGGCCATCACCATATGCTACATTTAAGGATACCAGAACTATTTTGTGTGACCATTTTTCCTTCATGTTTTTCAAATAATTCACAATCCATTACCAAAATGCTATTTAACAATCATCTGAGGGCCTGGCTTTAAAGCCAAGGTTTAACCTAAACCTCTGATTTTATCGGCACAAATCTATACTCAGAAAATTAGAGATTGCAGTAATAGCCTCTCATTTTGCTAGCTAAATTTTGCCACCCTCATCCCCCAAGAGCCTGGATGTCAGCAATGGCACAAGTATGCATTTGCGACAAATTGGGAAATAAGGGAAGGGTAGGATTTTTGTAAAAAGGTCCATTTTATAAAGTCAGTCTTATGACTTAAACATCTTGCGAGAAGGCAGCCCCACCTACTTCTGGCCATCGCACAACTGGTGCACCTGCCTCAGTTTCCCCTTTCTTCTGGAGACCTCAGTAATACCCCCATGCTTTCAAGCTCTTTCTGGGGATTAGTTTCTTACAAAAGGTCCCACAACCAGAATCCAGCATTCCCCAGCACAGTCTGAACAGTACATTCAATCCTTCAAGTCCCAGCAGTCCATCAACACAGCAAGAATAGCGCCAGCATCTCACCATGCCCTAGCTCTTAGGTAGGGCTCCTGCATCTGATCACACCTGCAGGGGCACTTCTCCACCCTATTTCCTTTCTATGCCTGGCTCCCGCTCTTGCCTGGAGACATCATTGAACTCATCCCACCATTCTTCAGTACTGAGCCCTCTTTGGCCCTCTGGCTTCAGCAGTCTAGCTCAGAGGCAGCAAACATTTCCTTCTGCTGCTCTCGGCCTTCAACTCTCTCCAGCCCTCTGAGTGTGGCACTTTGTAGGTGACAGAACCTCCTGCCCCAACTGTCTTCTGCTTTCACCACCTGATTTGGCACCACTGCTCATTTGGGAACTCCCACTGCTCCCTCCTTTCGGGGCAACCCCTTCCTGATGCTCTCAGCCTAGCTCTGCTCTTTTGAGCTATCTCCTCCCTGTCAGCACTCTAGGTTCTAAACCCTCTTGCCTTTGGACTGTCTCCCATTTACAGCTCCCAGGGATAACCTCCACCCTCCTCATTACACCAAACTAGGTTCAGAACAGGAGAGCTGGGCCCAATTTCATTGAAGGGGCCAACTACCCTGTTATACACCTATGGTACAGTTTCTTGTTTTAAATCATTGGCAAACTAGATATAGCATGTACAGTCCCAATATTCATGCACCACTGGACAAATGGGTTATGCATCACTCCACTGCTTACTTGACAGGATGGTTACCTGGCATTGCTAGTTAATATTTCTTGAACATCCAGAAGGTTATTTTTTCCAAAAGATCCCAGTACACCTCACATACTGATACAATATATAGACCATACACACAGAACACTTCATTGCCTTGAAATGCAGCTGGTAAGCATGAACAGCAAGATTATATTAAAATTTCTCATTTTCTTACCTATGCTTCTCTATACAATTAATTTATTTTTTGAGGACTCACTGGAATCTACTGTCTTTTTGATGTTTGGAACCCTATAATATTGCCTTACATTACATTCAGTGCTTGAACAGTAGTATTTATCTTTAGACTTTTTAAATCCTAGTTTCTGTAGGCTCTTGCAATCTTTGTCTTTGAATCAACATGGTTTGATCCTTTTGGAAAGAAAAAAGAAGCAGTGTACCACATCTCTCCTCTTTATGCCAGTACATTTGCATGGCCCAAGTCCTTCATAATATTTTTATATCAGGATGTGATAAACTGACTATCACAGGAAACAAAGACAAAATAAGGTGATATCTCCAACACACTTGATCATTTTTGCCCAGGAAGTAGAAACAGATGAATGTGAGAGAGAGAGAGAGAGAGAGATTGATTTTGATTCAGTTAGCCAGGTCTGGAATTATAAATTAAGTGTCAGTTTTGTACTGTTCTTGTTAATTTGACCATGAGCCCAATTCAGTTTTGAATTCTATAACATGAGGCTATAGCTATCTGAAGCATTAAATGATTGAACACAGATACACAACTGAGATTTCTACAAGTATAAGAACTTAGTATTGACTTCCAATCAGTTCATGATTTACCATTTCTCACTCCTAATACAAGCATTAACTGAAATCCTGACAGTGAATGATAACTACATGAAAATTAATCAAAATAGCATATTTTGCATATATTAATGCAAAATAGCATAAATACAATATATACAATATAAATACAAAATATATAAAATATAATAAATACAATATAAATACAAACTAGCATAAAAACAATATTAGCATTTAAGCATTCTCCCCCAAAGAAATGGCGTCTTCAAAGATCCCCATTAGTAAGTTTCTCTCCAACAAGCTTTACATATAAGTCCTCCCAAAGCATAAACATGTACCTGTAACATGCATACGGGCACAGTGTAAACTTATTTGAAATCTATTAACAATACCAAATATGTTTATTACTTCAGTGTTATTTTAAAGAGTGTTATTTGCTTAAATTAAAGATCTATAAATGAATGACTATTAAATCCAGTTAGGCACTATCAGATAATATGCTAACAACTCCTTTTTTTAAAAAAGGGAAAAATAGCATCCATTACTATTTTAAAGGCTGTTTCTTAGGGGGCAGAGTTTTCCATCTGACATCTAAACGTCAAAGTTACCTTACACCAAGGCTCTGAACAAGATTGCTCTGGCTAAAAAATAGGTTAGATTCAGTATGTATGATAGAAATATCTTAAATATAATGAATGCAATAGTAGTGCTTAAAAAGGTGTCAAACTATAAATGTAAGTATGACAGGTGC
The DNA here is from genome assembly GCA_007922155.1 of Mesoclemmys tuberculata. NCBI lineage: Eukaryota > Metazoa > Chordata > Testudines > Chelidae > Mesoclemmys > Mesoclemmys tuberculata. Next base: position 53,729,115 of record ML675601.1, on the reverse strand, counting down.
AAGTCTACAACAGTACTCATTTCTGTCTATTTTCTATCAAGACCAGGCTGTATGCCTGTGATCTCTGTGAAACCCAGAGGGTGGGATCCTCTTCTACCATCCACAGGATGAGGAGCTGTTACTTCAGTCATTGTGCCTGTATTCTAGAAATGCAGGCAACCTAGGCATTACTGCAACCTTAGGGTTGGTGGAGCCACATCTCAGCAGATCAACTGTTCCCTCCCTTGTCATGAATCCTTATCTGTCTCTCCTAAATGCTAGTCTCCTGCACAATGAAACTTCACCTGCTCCACTGGGTATGAACCTCTCTGCACCAAAGAGGGAGCAGTATTTGTCCCATAGTTTTATCCGTGGGCTTTTATGTACAGGTCAATAAACAAGTGTTATTTTAATTATGAACAGCCTCTTCTAGTAATTAAGTCTCATCATTACTGATGATAATCACACACGCAGAGAACTAAGATCTCTTTTGCTCATGTGGAAGAGCTATGCAACTGTGGAAGACAACTGTGAAATAAAGGATGTGTAAATAAATCTAGTGTGCAAATGCTACCTGTTATGTAACTTATTCTGAACCTCAAGAATATCCAATTACCTACTTAAACAGAATTTTGTTAATATCAACTTTCATCGTTACTGATGCACAACTGCATGGCAACATGGGCTACCATGAGCACACTAACCTGTCCTCCCCTCTCTCTTCCATGGGAAGACAGCTGAGAGTTAAGTTCCAGGAGTTCAGTGGCCTAGGCCCAACAGATCTAAAAGATCATCTAAAGTTCGAGGGTGATTGATGGACCATGATCAACAACTCCACTCTTCAGGCACAATGGGATTTTTTATAATAAGGGTGAAACTCAGCTGTGCACTAGATTGAGCTTTCTCAGAAGCCAGCCTGAACTCTCACAGGAACTACAGGCCATCACAAACCTTACCACTTTCCGGTGCAAGTGCAAGGCTCACTTCTTCAGTCTGCCTCCTCTAATACACATGTAGCAGCATGAACATTAAAGAGAAAGGGGGAAATCTACCAAAACAACATGCTACACTGTTCACACAATTCTGCTTCTCGGGAGAGGATGAGACAAAATGAACCATATATGTCACTTGATCCATGACTGGAAGGCCTTCAGATACTACAATGACAAAGGTGATATAAGAATCTACATAGATTTGAAAGAAATGGAGCCAAGAGCAGCCAAAGAGGCTGAAGAAAAGGCAGGGAGCAGGAAGAGGAAGTGTCTGCTCTTTAGTAGATCAAAATTCTTTAGTGCATCTCTAGCCAATACTTAAAAGTAGACATGAGTTGCACACTTTGCTGTAAATTTAGACATGCTCAGAATCCATGGGTGTAGCTATATCATGTGTTCTAAGTTGCAATAATTATTTCTGAATATGCAAAAACACATTCACAATTTCACTTAAATGACTGAAACCGTTTAAAGGGAGAAGGTCACAAAGGAAAATACAAAATTTCATCTAACGGTTCTAATTGCCAGTGCAGACATTTATGTGACCACTTTTGTGGCTGTCAATTTTTTTATTTTGACACACAGGAAGTAAAGTGAAGTTGTGTTTTGTGAGAAACTGACTGTGCTATTTGTCATAATATGTGTCCAGTATTGCTTAAATGCTAAACAATACAGTAAGATAGCCATTCCTTAGCAGCTTCTCCTGGAAGGGAGTGCGTCCCCCACCCTCCAAAAAAAAAAAAAAAAGATTTTAAAATGTTTACAGTTTATTCCTGTGGTATAAATACCCTTTTAACACCTCAAGTAAGACTTTAAAAAACCCCAAAGCATTCTATTGTCATAGAATTCCCCTTGTGTTTCTCCTTTCATGTTTTTTATTATTAGATACAGTTATTAGTCACTATCAAATTCCTGGAGAGACATGACTTTGTTGACTATTACCTCTTTCTGTTCATGGTATTTGTGTGTGTAGATCTGATGTTTCCTTTCGTTTGTAATTAAATCATTATTTTGTTTTTCTAATTCTCTGGACTGAGTTCTGTTAATATTCAATATTCACTATTCAAGCTTGTTGGCTACTTACAGTTACATGATCTATGACCAGTGTTTCCATTCACTGCATGTACTTTTGACATGAATAGCTGTGTGCTTTCAGTGACTATCTGCGAAGTTCAGTGAATCTTGGAAAACAGATGTCTTTATAGCCACTAAGACCTCGACAATGCCCCCTCCCCCCAGCACCTTAAGCCCTGCAAGCCTTCCTGGGAATATTCACTTAGCCTCATGCAATCAGGCTATGATCAGAAGGAGGCTTGGAAAGCAAATTGGGATAAACAAGACTTAAAAAATAAGCACTTTGTGCCGGATCCATGCAGAAGGTTCCTGGGTTCGACCTCCCACGGACATCTTGGTCAACTCTGAATTGAATCTGAACCAACCACGGCAGATGCATTTAATGCACAAATGGAAAATCAAGGACTGCCTGGCATGCGAGTGTGGCTGCCCATGACAGACCATCAAACATATCACCACCTATCGCCCAATTTATAGAGATAAAGGAGGCATCACTGTAATAAATACCGGCTCCATCAACTTCAGATAAAATTGGAGTTGCTGCTCTACACCAGCCATACGAAAGGAAAAGAAGTGACTAACCAGGCTAATAAGACTAAATCACGCAAATATTAATGGAAAGCAAACAACAGATAGGAGAGTGACCGACAAATTCATTAAGTATGTGCTAATATCCCTAAGAAGTTTTTTGGAAGTCGTTATAGAGATTTGCATTAAAAAGCCAAACACATTTCACCAAGGTGTATTTTGGGTTCATCTCTGTTTTTGTTTATTTCACACCTGAAGTCACAAGACGTTTGCCAACCCAATCAGTTGCTTTGCAGATGACTAAACTGTAATAAACCCAGGATTAGGACTCCAAACAGGTAAGCCTTTTGGAAGGTCTTTGCAATTCACTTGGCTCAGTCCTTCCCATGCTCAACCTAACCCTTATTTGTACACAGACCAGAAGCAGGATTGTAAGCTTTACAAGTTCTAGGTAACATACAACTGAATGTTAAAGTTCCTAAATGAACGCTTCTCTCATCCAAACCCTCCCCCCAAAAACACTGTAAGTGCATTTCAGGTCTGATTTAACGTAATTTTAAATTAGTGCTAGAGTATTCAACCAGAATAACATCTTCAGAGCCCATCAGTGCTACTCCCGAGTCAGGCAGAGGACACCCTAGGAAGTAATATAAGGAAATTCCTTCCCAGTATTTCCTCCAGGGCTTGGTGTGCCGCATCTGTCAGTTTGAAAGCAAACAAATGGAGTAGAGAACTCTAATATCTAATGTATAGTTTGCCATTGGTTTCATGTTTGAAGTGACCCAGATTAAAATCTTTTAAAATGAGAATTGTCTCTTTGCAAAATAGGATAAAGCTTTGCTTAATTGTGTAAATGCTCCAATTTGGCTTGTTTTACCACCGGAAATGGAAAATCATTTTGCTTTATATGTACACGAATGGGTTGATTATGATTCCTCTTACCCATGTTACATCATTGGCCTTCACCAGCATTCAAGAGCAGGATCAGATCAGAAACCTCACCAAAGGGAGGAAAAGGGACGCTGCTGTAAGTAATATGAGGAAAGGTTCTGAATATGGTGCTCTCTTAGAATTGCTAATCCTCCCTTGTTGCTACCTTTCAAGACTTTGGAGTATCCTGCTACTCTAATCCCTCTCCCTCCCCCTAATATATAGAAATTACACTTTTCCCCAGACACAGCCCAAACTGACTGAATGTTGAAACTTGGGAGGGAATATAGTCTCCAGTCAGGAGTATGTTCATAATCTACTTTGAGGAGACGTTGACTGAATAATAAAGATTTACTGGATCTATTGCCAGGGGTTTAAAGAGTCTCAGACCCTTCCACCCCACAGGATCCTAAAACTGATCCTGGAAGTCTACACAGCAATGGAACAGCCCTGCGGCCTGAGTCCCACGAGCCCAAGCTGGCTGGCATGGGCCAACTGCAGGTTTTTCTTTGCTCTATAGACATACCCCTAGTTGTTTTGTGGTCTATGCCTGGGCCTATAGGCCCTTGCTTCTCTACCCTGGCTCACTATCAACAAAATTCTTAGCCATATCAGATGGTCTTTGCCCCCACGCCCTCTTTCAAGTGAAGGAACCCACACAGTACAAAGAACCTCCTCTCAGGCTATATTCTTAACTGCTGAGCACACAGAGGCCTCACAGAATTTGGGACAGTGAGTGGCTCTTTCCTCTCTCCACATTCACTGTGACAATTCTCTACATAGATTCCCCAAGCCAGAGAAGAGTCTGAGGTCTGGTGAGATGCAGGAGGGAAGCGGAGTGGTGGAAATGGTATTATGGAAGTGTTTGAGAGCTCTCACTTGCATATGTACAGGCCAAGTACAGATTTACATGCAAAGAAACTCCTCCACTTGCAAATTTATTGCTACGACCTGCTCCACTTTGCAAGAACATTAATTCAGTACGAACTCTGAGGGAAGAATGCCACCTGCTCAAACACCATTTAGTATCTGTTAAGTCTGTCAAGGTAGTCACAGGCATCACAAGCTAGAGCAAAGGCTATAATTTTATTTTAGTAGGCCTTGTATTGAGGGCTCTTGTATAACTAACACCCCATAAATCCAACTGGAAGTCGTGTGGGTGCGTGCACATTGTATTTTCCCTTTAAAAAAGAGGAAACGGAGTCTAGGACAGCTTGTTGTTGTCTATCCCACCGTAGAAGTCTGTGCAGCTGGTTGCAATGCTATCTATAAACTTTGTCAAAACAAGAAGTACTAAACTGCTTATTTTTAAAGTTACTCACATAGCTCTCAGCTGATCCAGGCAATTTTTGGTAGAAGAAATGCTCCCTCAAGAAATAAAGTTTTAAAATGACCATGACCTGAGGCGACATGCTGAGAAAGCCTGGTTTACTTTTTGGTCTTCTATGGCTACACTAATGCCAAGCCCGAATGTTTAGGAAGGTAGAATATTCCACTGTGCAAACGACACAGCCAATGTTATAATAATCAGTTTTTTGTCTGAACCTTTTGCACAGTCAAATGAATTTAATCAGGTGCAAACTGAGTCATAAGGAACAGCATTTACCCGTCAGCACAGCATGCACTAGTTTAACATTTAGAAGAAAAAAAAAATACACCCCATACCTTAAAAGTTAGGGATGAGTCAGAACTCGGTTTCTCACTATACTGTATCCTTCCCTCCCCCCCCAGAAGTAAGTTTTTAGAGACTGAACCCTTAAGAACAGATACGCAAGTATCGTAATTCAACAGCATAAACCAACAGGAGTAAATTCATTCAGAGATTATGCGAGCTTCTGTCATGGCAGACCCTCAGAAAGACCCTGTGTCAGAAAGTTGAGTGCATGTGAGAGACAGGAGCAGGACTGTAGCCATCTTCCATCGGAATACTCCCCCTCTTCTAGCGAGGGAAACTAGCAGAGCCCATACACTGGGTGGTCATGGCTATGGAGAGAGCAGTACCGAGTAGCTGAAAATGCCATGATTGAGCATATTTCTGCTACAGCCTCCATCAGTAGGATTCTTATGGTGCAGGGAGATCTGAATGATAGTGGATCAGCCTCCCCAGTAGATTTTAAAGTGGTCTCTTAACTTTTAAAGTTAGCAAGGGTCAGGTGGGGAGGGGAGCGGGGGGGATTACTCCGACACCTTGCTAAGGTCTAAATTAACTGTATCAGAGCAGAAAAGAGACCTGCACATCATTGTGGACATCTCAGTTAAGACCTGCTAGCTGCAGTCCAAAAAGCTAACAAGATGTTAGGATTAACGCTGGTGGAATATGTGATTTCTGGTTTGTGGGAAATTTGGTTTCAGTCTAATTCTGAATGAATTTGGGGGAAATGTAACCTAAGTATCGCAGAATTATTCAGAAGGCACTGAAACTGTTTTTCAGAAAGAAGATACACAACAAATGCTTGCTGGGAGCGGAGGGTAATTAGAGGTGGAAGAGTAGGTGGGAATAAAGGGAGAGGAATGGGACTCTGGGAAGGGGAACATGGAGGTGAGTGACAGAGGGACTGGGGGAGAATAGGGGCAGCTGTACCTGTCAAGCCCACATTCTTCCCCGGTGAGAGTCAGAGTATGCCTCCCCACACATACACATCTACAGGGGTCTGACCCCCTTCATGTGAGATAGGCAAGCTCCCACCAGAACTTATCTGGGAGTCTGAGCCCCTCTATATCCCCATGTGAGCTGGGATCTCTGCTCCCTGCAAGGGTCTGAGCGCCACTCCTTGCCTCTCTTGTGTGGTCTAGGATCTGGAACATGTCTACACATCTAAGGGGGCCAGATTCCCCCATCCCTGACCCCCTCATGTGAGTTAGGTTCTAAAGGGGCTTATCTTTCAGGGGGCATCTGAGTCCATGTCCATGTGAACTGGGATCTGCAGTGGGTGGACTGAAGATGACAAATTTAAACATCTGGTGTTAACTTTTGATCATTACAGATCTGAGGAGGTTTTGAACTGGCCACGTAGAAGCAAAATACTTTGGTTGAGGGAAAAAAGGAACACAGGATTGAAGATTGGATACAATATTCCTCCTCAGTTTTTAGGGGCCTGGGATGGATAAAAAACACCATAGTGTCATTTCTAACCTAAAATGCTCAGCTATCGCAGATACATGGTACTCTGACACCTTCAGCTTTAATAATTACAGGTTTCCTCTCAAAAAGTTTCTAACCATTGTCTAGCATGAGATTTTACTCTCTCCCCCTCTTGGCAAATGAAAACCTGAATGAAAGTACATCACTGATGTGTTCATCTTTAGTTTTGATGAGTCAATTTCAATCTGAAAAAAGATTGTGATTGAACCATCACTCAGAGTAATATGGTCAAATTAAAAATAAGACATGACATTTCTACTGTCAGGACGTTTCCTTCTCACTTTGCTGTTGTGCTTTATGACTGAATCCTGTCCCTATGAACGATTGATTTGCTCCCAAACTTGGAAGACTTGAGTGAAGTCGTCTGGCAATTTAAACAGCTGTTTAATGAGTTCTTCCTGTCAGAGCTGTCCTGTTTATTGTCTCTGGAGCTCCTGTTGGTAAATCATTCTGTACAGCAAGCACTGTGTACCTTCATGTACGAAATCAGTAACATCAAGATGAACTGGAAGAAAGACTTCAGTTACTAAAAAGGATTTGTTTACCACATGCACCAAATTCTAAGGTAACTGTATATTTTAAAAAATATTAAACCTCTAATGTGTTTTAGAAGTGGAACATAGCATTTCATTAAAAAGAATTAACTGAGCTTCGCAGTTTTTACTCCTTCTGCAATATAAAATAAGAAATTGCTATCCTGTGGTTTTACCCAAAATTGTCAGAAAGTATATGTGATCTAGTAACTCAGGAGCAGCTCTTGTTTGAGATAGGACACTGAAATTGAATGGTTATAGCCAGAATGCAAAGATGCCACCTTTCAATTGTCTAAATTTAATCTGCACAATCCTTATTGGCCAGATCTGCAATTTTTATTCTTGTCGAATATTGCTTTTCTCCAGATATTCCCATACAAACCCGAGGATGGCAGAATCTGGCCCTAAAGAGTCGTTTCTGAATGACTGTATTGTGACTATGCCACTTTCTACACTAAACAGCATCTAGGACTTCATTTTTTCAGATTGTGCCCAACCCATTTCCCCTGGAAGCCTCATCTGAACTTGAAAATATAGCATTCTGATGAGAGGGATGAGGGCAATTTAAAAAAACAGAGAAAATAGGATTCGGAAACTCCTTTACAAATCAAAAAGAATTAGAGTCTGATTTAGCCTTCCTTCTTTTTGCCCACTCTTCTCAGCTCCAGCAGTCTCACTGCTCCCACACCAAAAAACTGGAATGACAGTCCTGTGCCATTAGATTGTTTATCCTAAGTGGCTGAACTCAGCCACTCCCTCCCAGTTTGTGTGGAGGCTAATGCTGTTACAAAGCAATATAAAAAGCTCAATGGCCTGGGAAAGAAAGAGAACGAGAAGCTATAAAGGGAAAGGGAAATGATGTGGAAGCCCACCGTTGGAGCTCACTTTTATTTTTCAATTGTAGCAGTTCAATAGTCAATTTTGTTGTTTCTGCTACAGCTCCATGTATTTAAATTTACCATTTTAAGATTTCAGTATAATTCATTTGAGGATTAATTCAGTAATAACCACATCCTGGACTAACAAAGGCAGAGACTGAAATGTTTATGAGCCCAGCATGCTGGAATTACTAAAGGCCCAGTTGCCCTCTCCTGCTCTGGGAAAACCTGCCTCGGAGGCTTAACTGGAAAAAGTTTCCACAACTTTTTCCTCCTGGAGGTTTCTTCATATTCATTTTGTCGAGAGGCTGGGGTTTGGCCACAACACGCCATCTCTGTGTCCCTCGCACTGTGGCTTTTAGAGGGAGATTCCCCGCTGAGGTGGGCACTGCAAATACAACCTTTTACTGTATCACCCTGCAGGGTTCAGGAATAGGGTAAAGCTGAAAAAAGAGAGACAGCCAGAGGGATAGAAAGTTCCATGCAGACTACATGAATGTCCTCCTTCTAACTGGTGGAGCCTGCATGTGCAGGAACATGCTTTCCATCCTCTAACCCCTCTCCTGTGAAAGAAGCAACTTGAAAGGTAGAGAGAAGATGTGAAGCCAAACCAGCCATGTTTGTCATCAACATATGAGCGTATAGGTCTGAAGGTAACAACAGAGTGCAGACGTCTATAATGGAGAAGTAACTACAGACATGTGGGTCAATACAGCACCCCTGCACTCCAGTTGGAGGAGGCAGTTTCATTTCAGGATATTTAGGGTTGTGTTACTGTCATTAAATATTTCTCTGTGGGGAATTTCAATATGCCTTGCACCTTGGGGAGTTATTTACTTCTGTGGAAAGTGGAGTGGTGGTTTACACCCAATTTGGCAGCATTTTAATGCCTTCCAAAAGTGTTAATGAATCACAAGGTGCCAGGCAGTGGAAAAATCAGGCCTAATGTACATATGTGTCCAGCTACTAGGACACTGCATTCAACTTCATTAACGGAAGGGCATTTCTTCTGAACTGTGTAATTCAGAGATTAATCTACACCTTTCAAATTTGTGCTATCCAATGAGCCTGCTAACTCATTCCAGTCATCTTTATAAATAGCATTTGTCTTTGTATTGTCATTCAAACATGATTGGCCAGGCAAACAGATGACAAGCCTTGATTTTGCATCTCAACGAAGTGACTCATTCCCATCAAGAGTGTTCAGTAAAATGACTTTGATATATCAAAATTCTGTTCTGCCCTGCGTCCCTTTAAACTCTGTGAGTTTTAGCGTTTTGACTATCGATAAGCAAATACTTCAGGCAGAAATCCAAGCCTGCCCGAACAGGCTACATTATAATTTTGCAGACTGAATCTAAGTATTGCAGCTACAGATTGGCAGATAAACTCTCTTTTGGACTTGATCCTCCAAGGCGACGTTTTGCTTCACAAAGATGTTATGTCCTGCTTCACAGCAGCCAGTCAATAAGTTCCCTGTGATCTGAGGGGCCAATCACAAAGCACCAATAAACGAAGGGGAAGAGATGTTTCTCAGCGCTCTGGGAGCACATGCTCATAGAGGGAGAAGGTCATTTGATTGCCTGTCATTGAAATAAAATAATCTGAAATGCAGATTGAAACTGAAATTGTTCAAGGTAGCATGAAATATAGCCAGTCAGGTATGTAAAACAGCAAACCATTCACATGAAGGTGCAGCAATGCTTGGTACTTACTGAAAAGCTGAATCTTGCTGAAGCGTCCATGGTCAAAGCTTCATTTGTTTGGGTTTCTTCTCTTCTCCCTCCCCTCTCTCCCTTCTACCTCTGCTGAGAGGCTTGCTTGAATGTAAGCCAGCAGAATTTGCTTCATGTGTTGAGCTAAAGATGTGTACCTCCTCCGTTAGTGGTAACCGGGTTCCAACTTTACACAGAGACAGTAACTCTGTGCCCCCTTGGACACATTGACCTATATGCATAGAAGCTGACAAAGCACAATTTGAGTCTTGCAATAGCAACAGCCAATGTCTCAGCGGCTCCATCATTAAATTAATTGGAAATGGGCTAGATCCTTAAAATAAGGGGCCCGGTTTACTCCCATGCAGTGCAACCTGGTCTTTAGGCCTCTCACTGGTAGAAATGATTACTCTGTCTCCCCAGAAAGAAATAGGAACACAGAGGTGTGAGATGCCCAGAACCCCTGCAAGGGATCTAAAGATGGCTGATGCTGGCTACAAAGGGAGACAGAGTCAAGAGGGGATGGTAGAAGTCTGTTCATTGCACCTCCAATAGGAGATTCCACTTGAGGGCTCACATGGAGCCGTAGCCATAAAACAAAGCTGTCCACCTGCGCAGTTTCCTAGGGAGAGGGGGTTAGTGGACAGCCATCTGAGGGAAGCATGGAGGAGTATATAAACACAAATGCCTTGTATCCATGACCTCCAGTATCAGAGGATCTGAGTTTTGAAACGTGCCTCTCCTATCTTTTTAGTAGCTAAAGGTGACACTTGCGCTTATTGGAGAACAATAGAGCAAATGCATAAGTTCTTTTTGTGTTAGGGCAACATTTGTTTTAAAGATCAGAAATTTATCTAGTTCTCTGATGCAGAGAATTGGAGTCATGTTGCAGGAGGGGGGAAAAAGGTGTTTTCATTTCTTGTGGAAAATGTACCAGTTTTTCATTCTACTGCAGTGCAGATATTGTTTGTAGACAGGCACTTAAAGGACACTCCAGCTTGATAAAGAACTGTCATCTTCCCCTTCCTCACATCTTACAACACAAAATGCAAATAAGTCATAATGATGATGCATGGAAGAGAGTTCTGGTTTATATCAAAGGAATTTTTCAAAGTTAATGCACATCAGAAAGATATCTGAACTATCCAAGTCACACAAAAATCTATTTTTAAATAAAATAGACCTACATATTGTATAGAGGATCTCTCAGCTATGGCCTGCATATCCCTGAATTGTAATTCATTGCTACAAGATCTTTCACTCAGTTTAGATCTAAGTTTACCTCTGTCTCACACAATCCTAGCATTAGCTCAGTTTTTAACTATGTCTCAGACAGACGTTGGAGAGACAAGATGGATGAGGTAATCTTTTATTGGACCAACTTCAGTTGGTGAAAGAGAAGCTTTTGAGCTTACACAGAGCTTTTCAAATCAGATTTGTGTAAGCTCAAAAGCTTGTCTCTTTCACCAACAGAAGTTGGTCCAATAAAATGTATTACCTCACCCACCTTCTCTCTCTAATGTTCGGGGACCAACATGGCTGCAATACTGCAAACAGACACGTTGACTTGAACTGAAAGCCATAAAAACATTTTCTTGTAGTTTATAGTTTCTCTAGGCACTTACACATTAGTAAGATCAAAAAATTCTCCCACATAAGATATGCAATATATTGAGAGAGAACTCAAAGTCCCCAGCAAAGAAATTACAGCCTTCCTTAGAAGACTTCTGCTTAATATATACACAGGTCTTGTAGCATGTTTATCACAAAGGAATTAATCTCACATTCAAAGGTTTCTCCTATGCTAGATACACATGAGGCAAAGACTCACTGGAAGAGTCCTGGCAGGTTACCTTCTTTGACAAAAGGTACATTTTAGAAGCTAAGCAGGTTGAAAGTGTACCTTTTAGTATTTCATTAGTTATTAGGACTCTCACCCAACAGCTATACTATTAGTTAAAAGCCTAATGATTGCCATTCCTTTTCTTAAAAAGATTCAGCATGTCACCAATGTTTATGAAGAGATCTGATTAGCTTCAGGGATATTGCATTCTTCATCATAATTCAAGTTGAGAGATGCTGAAGATGAAGCATCAGTTCATTTATTTCTTCAACAACCCCTTTTGTAAATAGATGTGCCTTGTTCCTCACAGTCTGAAGCTGGATGTCTTCAGGCTTGTCACCAGATTTATTTTCCTTCAGCTATCACCAGAAGCTTTTATTAACTGAGTGAACTGATCCTTCAGACAGCAAAATGTTACCCTCCTCTACAGGGAGTCCCCTATCTGCTCATAGTAAATAATTCAAAGTTTGGAGCTCTGGACACTTTTGCATTTAGCCTGCTGTAGTTTTATAAATAATTACACGATTGGTCAACTATTTTGCAAGTGCACAGAAGATTTCTAACACTGAGCAACCATATTGATTAAAAATATCCTACTGAACATGGGCTTAGAGTTCATCCCATTAAAGATTTCCCTTTCAAATACTCAGACAGGACATTCATTTTCCATTACTCCATTAGAGATTGGATGATAAATGTTTTAGGCCCTGATCCTGCAAACACCAAACTTTATCCACATGAGGAGTGCCATTGATTTCATTGGGATTACTCCGATGGGGAAGTTTAAGGACATGCTTCTGCATTTGCATGATTGGTGCCTTTATTCTTTAACTCTCCCTCCAACTTTATCAACTGCTTACTGTATTGCATATAAAATGTGCCTGTAAGGACAGTAGTTTAACCAATCTCTGGTTATTTGCCAAGGTACATCCCCACCTTAAAGGTTAAAAATATGAAAGTCAGTACATCCAGTGACATTCATTAGTGTTCCCTGAAGTTTGGAAATCCCACTGGAATGACAATACTTCTTTTACTAATGCTGAGTTGTTTTTCCCCCAGCATTATTTATGAAGGGGAAGAAAAAACCCACCTTAAACGGTAATTTTTAAAAGCACCATTAACAGATCTGTTATCACTCTCAGAGCTTCAGAGGAAATACGTAGTATTTCTGGGACAGACTGTGACTTGCCTTTGCACTGCTGCATGGGATTGGGGAGAGTAGGCAAGAAACCTTCTCCTTCTGTCCCCCTAATCCACAGTCTTGTGCACCCCATACAAGAAGGGCCTAGCACAATCGTAGTCCTGATTCTCAGGAAAATGGAAAGACAACTGCTCCCCCTCCCCGTTCTTCCACAGAAAAGACAGAGCCTTGTCTCCTTAAATGCTGCATGAATTGTTCGGCCTCCAATGCATAGCTCTGCGCAAGTGACACGATCTTGGCCCTTTGTGACTAAACTCATGCCATAAGGACGGATTGCATGGCAAGTGAGTGTTCAGATTCCCTTTCTCCCCCAAAGCCCTGTGCACATAAACTATAACCAACCAAGTCCCCAAGGGTACTTACAGGTACACAGCACAAAAAGCACATGGCAACGAGTCTCAGAGCCTGCGTCAACAGACTCGCGCTTGTGCTTTGGGGCTAAAAATAGGCTCTGAGATCCTACCGCCTCTCCAGGTTTCAGAGCCCAGTCTCCAGCCCAAACCCCAATGGCCACATTGCAAATTGTAGCTCATAGCACCAGCCCCAGGCAAGTGACCCAGCTCAGAAACTTGCTGCCATGGTGGGTTTTTTTGTTGTGTAGACATACCCCTAACAATCCACGAGTAGACAACCCTAGTGTCTCTCACCACCCTCCAGCGCTCAGCATCTCTCACCACACAGGCATTGGTCTGTCATGTCTCACCACTCCTCACTCCCAGCCTTCAGCCCTCTCTGGCCCTCCAGCTTCAACTCTCTGACTCAGAGCCAGCACCTCTGTTGCTCTCAGCTTTCAGCCCTCTCTGGCCACCCCTCTCTGGCTTGGCAAGATCAGCAGGCCAACCCCTCCACAGGTTTCCTAACAGTGCCTCCCCCTTTGCAGCTTTCTGCTCTTTGTAGCTTTCCCCAAGACCTCCTGCAGTCTCCTGGCTCCTAGGCAGCTCTCATCTGCCTTTCCTCAATGAGCCAAGCAGCTCTGACTCACCAGGTTTCTCTCCCCTCTAAGGTCCAGGTGCCCTCTTTTAAGCCAAATTAGGATCAACTAATGAGTCATACGTGTACTGGCCCTGTTCCCTCTTATGAAGCAATATCGCTCTGTGACAATCATTAACAGGCTGCGAAAGTTATATTCACCTGAACTAGGTTAAGGTTAAGACGAGTTCAACATTTACCAGATTTTTCTAGAGCAATGTACATTGCACCTTTATTCCATTGTCTTACTCCTACTAGATGCAACTAAAGAACAATAGGGACCACAAGCAGTTTCCATGAGAAATAACATAGGGACAAAGGAATCAGTAGCAGTGAGAACAGAAGTTAAAGACACGCAGTTAATAGCAGTTCGAGACATATGGAAACCTGAAAAATTCTGAGAGGTGACACATTGGCTGAACTCAGCATCAGAGATCAGCAGACTCTGCTGGGACCTACAGCTAATAAAGCAAAATGGAAAGAGGGTTTTTTTGTTTGTTTGTTGGGTTTTTTTTGTTTTGTTTTTTTTTTAATGAATGGAGCAGAGTGAAGAACAAAGTGAAGTGAAGAACAATTCGAAACAGCCATAAGGGAGGAGTGGTACTGGACATATGTATGCTGATTTATGAAGAACTTAGCAAGCTAATGAGAGTATTTTCGGGCTTGAGAGCCCTGCGGCACTGTCTGGGGAAAATAGTGGGTGCCATTAAAAATACTGCATGGTGTTTATCTTTTTTAAAGCAGAATTTTTAGTATTCCCTTGAGAAATCTCTCAAAATACCCCACCCAATAGAATGACCATCAGTGGTAATTTTTAGGATGCTTAATGTATCATTTTAAAGATGGGGAAACTGAGGCTGAGGGAAACGGAAAGATGAAGTGACTTGCCCAAGGTCATTCTGCAGGCCACTGACAGAGCTTGGACAGAATCCAGGCCTCCTGAATCCCAGCCCAGGGCTCTACCCCTGGACCATACAGGCTCATGATGTTTAATGTCGCTGATGCTTCATAAAGGGACGATCCACGGTACAGGTCACAGACATGACAGGACAGTCAGGGTTTCCTTCTCCGTGCTATAATTGCAACCAGCCAGTGACTCTAAAAGCCTCCCTAATTACGGTGTAAACTCTTGGGAAGAATCCAGATGTGCTACATACAAAAGCGGCTTCTTACCCTCCGGAAGTTTAGTAATCGCATGTACTAAATGGACATTCCGACACAGAAGAGCTGTTTACAGAGGGAATGTTGTGAGTTCATGCTTCGTAACCTCTGCCAGTCACTCTCACGTTTTAGCAGCGAACGGTACTGTATTTTTCACTGAGTATGTGTACTATTTAAGACAGCCCTCATGATTTTATGTTAATCCCCAGGGAGAGCTTTTATAGGTAACAAATCAACACCACATTATATAAATTCTCCCTTGGTGTTTGGTACAAATGCTTGTAGCATTTTACCTTAAACAATAGCCATATCTAGTCATAATTATCTCCATTTATTTTGCTTTTCACCTACCGTTCTCAAAGCAGTATACAAAGGTGAGAAACTGACGCATGTGAGGGAAACCCAGCTAAACCAGGAGCAGAGTGGGGAAAAATAACCTGGCCTCCTGATTCACATCCTCTGCCAGACCATACTGCTTCCCAGGTATGGGGCTTGATTTCCTGTGTACCGCAGTAGACAATTGAAGACATTTTGCACACATACTAGATAAGCATCCATCCAGCCCTGTCCACCTGAATCAGTATTTACATGCACACATCAATACCATACATACTTAGATTACTGAATAAACAGGTCCCACGTGGTTCAGAGCTGAGTGATTTTTGCCATTAGAAAGTGTGCTGAGTGCTTTTAAATGTGTATTACGTGCATAGCCAGAGAGAGTCAGCGAGATGTGCTGAGAGTGGCAGATAGAACATTCCCAGGAGTTTGTGCTGAGTGGACAGTGGCTGCTGTGTGAGACAGCTTTGAAGGCCTATTCTGTTTAAAACCAATTCTATCTGTGGATAGGGAAAAAGATTGAGAGTACGTGTGCGCCTGGGGGAAGGGGCAATGCTAAGCATGGTGTAAGCGCATGACTCACCCACACTCTGAGTTCCCCCTGGTGGCCTCGCCTGGCATTGCAGGGCCTTCCCCAGCCTCATCTCCACCCAATAACAAGTCAGGCTTGCAGGCGAGCCACTTCTTGAGTAAAACCTTCTAGCCTGATCATATGTATAATCCCATGCCATCTGGGTTAGGCAAAAAATTAGTCTGCCAATCTCACACTGGGTCTCCAGCCTGACTCCAGACTCAATAGTCCTTACTTCCTGAATCAGCAGGTTTCTGTACAACCTTCCTTGGTGGCCTGGAGGGAGAGTCAAGATTTCCTGCTACTCTGATTTCCAGTCCAAGGACTGGAACATGCAGTCAGAGTCCCTCTGCTCTGACCCCATGCTTTCTGCCCAGGCCACTTCCTACCTCAGCCTGTCTTTAGGCCTGTCCTACAGTCCCTTCCCAGGCTCAGTGTGTATCTGTGAGACTCTCTAGGCTCACTGCATCAAGCTACCTAGTACTTTCTGCCACTCATTTAGCTCTGCTGCAATAGCATTTTCCCTGCTACCTTCACTGGTCACTCCCTGACCTTGCTGCCCTCTCCACCACAGCGAAGAACTCTGAGTGAACTCATTTCTCCCAGCTTTCCATCACAATTGCTTGGGCTCCCTGCTTCAGGACAGCAATCACACAGGAAGAGCCACCCCCTGAGGGCCAACAGGCCAGGCAAAGGAAAGGAAATTAAATTGTAATCCTGTTTCAGACCTATCTGCCCTCAGGGAGGCTCTGTCTGTCAGAGCCCAGCTCACCTCCCATGCTTGAACCAAGCTTCTCTCACAGAGCAAGAGCCAGAGATCTGCTCTGCTTCCCCCTAGACTGTCCATTCATCCAACTTCAAGCCTTTTGCTCCTTCCTTCAGGTTTGACACCTACTGCAAATGCAGCAGGGTGTGGCCAATTGAGCCCACAAGGTATCATTAACTCCTTCTTGCCCAGTGTGGGATTTGTATACCCCATCACAGATGGTTTTATGTGTTTGTGGAACTGGGGCTGATAGCCAATATCATACATTTCCTTCCAGAATGGCTTATAGTCATGCTAAGTTTCTTGTGGAAATTTACTAGGATTTAAGCAATTATAACCTCTGGTTCTTCTGCATGTGTAGAATCTGTCAGAAACAAGGTACATGGTCTATTGAGGTTTGCCAAATATGAGCAGTATGCTCAGTACTATTGGTATATAGGCTTGGGGTAAATGGTACGGATGTCTTTGTGCCGGAAAAAAACCTCTCTAAAGAGTCAGAGTAACAGGAGTGGTACTGGCTGGAATTCTTGGGGGGCTGGAGGGGCAGACACCTGCATGAGCTGAGAGAGAGTGAGCAATAGTGAGGAGCTGTTCCAGAGAAGAGCTGGAATAAAGAAAGAGCTGAAGAGAGTTGGTAGTCCCTGAGAGTTGCATGTGGGCCTTATTTCAATTCTAGACCTATTCGTTTCCATGGGAGTCCTGACTAGCATGGCTTTGTGACACTGATGAGCCTCTACTACTACACAGATGAATAAATAGTCCTGCTAGTGCACTGGTACTAGGGGAAGAATTTATGTGCACCAATTCACCGAGAAGTTCTGCTGTAGGATAACGTGCAACAGCTTTTCAGTAAAGGATTCAGAAATGCTAACACTTCAAGGGAACTTGATCTAACTTTTCTTCCTTTTATTGCAGTACTTGCAGCTCGTATTTCCCAGTGATAAACAGTAAATCTGAAGCAAATAAAACAACTGCATGCATGCCAGACATTTTAATAAGCTCAAAGTTTACATAAGAATTCAAAGGCCCTCTCCAGCTGATGTATATACACACACACATTCAGTTTTTGTTTAGCAATGTAAACATCATTCCAGTAACCTGCAATTAACCCATGATTTCTTATGTGGAAGGTGGCCACCACAAAAGATATCAATAAACTCCTCCAGCAAGGGAGGCATGTTGTGGTCTGTCACTTATAGCTGTTGGATTCACACCTGCATATTCTCTCCTCCATTCCTAAACCACAGTTAGCATAGTGAGCCGTCCTTGAGCAATGGGCAACATGCTGCACCAGTGTAGTGTGGTGGCAAATGCAAAGTGAGAACATGAGGGCGGAGAAAGGGACACAAGTCAGAGCACCAGCAGGGGAGATGACCAAGGCAAGGAGAAAGGGGACAGAAACGGGAATCAGAAAGAGAAAACAACCAGTAAAGTCCACAGAAAACACTAACGAAACAAAACAAAAAGTGTGGCAGCTTCTGCTGTAAACTCCCACAGTGGCCATAGGTACATCTACTAGTATGTCAGCCAGGCACTGCCAGCTTAAGCCATGGCTATGTAACTGTTGGCCAATACCTCCTGCTCTTCAGTCTCTCCCACTTGCCAAAAGCATTCTGAGCACTGGAACCCCCTCTCCAGCTCGTTAATGGGGCTGGAAACTGAACCTCTTTTTGTTTCTGTTAAGAAATAGGCAGCTGTTGGGGGTTAAGGCACTTACAGATGGGGTTCTAAATTAGCTGTTACTACTCAAGAAAGATCTTACAGTCCTGATGGATAGTTCTCTGAAAACATTCACTTGAATGTGCAGCAGCAGTCAAAAAAAGCTAACAAAGTTGGGAATCATTAGAAAAGGGATAGGTAATAAGACAGAAAATATATTGTCTCTTTATAAATCCATGGTACACCCACATCTTGAATACTGCATGCAGATCTGATCACCCCATCTCAGAAAAGATATAGGAATTGGAAAAGCTACAGAAAAGGGCAACAAAAATTATTAGGGATATAGAAAAGCTTACATATCAGACAAGATTAATGACGGGGACTTTTCAGCTTGGAACAGAGATGACAAGGGGGAATATGATAGAGGTCTATAAAATCATGACTAGTGTGGAGAAAGTAAATAAGAAAGTGTTATTTACTTCAGTGTTATTTACCTTTGTCTCAACACAAGAACTAGAGGTCACCAAATGAAATTAATAGGCAGCAGGTTTAAAATGAACAAAAGGAAGTATTTTTTCACATAATGCATAGACAATTGGTGGAACTCCTTGCTAGAGGATGTTGTGAAGGCCAAGACTATAATGATATTTAAAAAAAGAACTAGATAAGTTCATGGAGGATAGCTCCCTCAATGGCTATTAGCCAGATGGGCAGGGATTGCTGTTGGCCAGAAGCTGGGAATGGGTGGTGGGATGGATCACTTGATGATTACCTGTTCTGTTGATTCCCTGTGAAGCATCTGGCATTGGCCACTGCCAGAAGACAGGATACTGAGCTAGATGAACCCTTGGTCTGACCCCGTAAGGCTGTTCTTATGTTATGTAGTACAAGACTCATCAGAGCAGGGGAGTGCTGCTGGGTAAATGCACCCAGAAACAACAGAGTGATTCTGGAAGACCTCAGCAGTCATACGACTCACCAGTGAACAGGTCTGAGTTGCAGAACACTGCGGAGAGCCCTGTTGTAGAAACCCTGACATGAGGATTGTGGTGGAACAATAATAAGAAACATATCCATGAAAGTGCTGTAGAGGTCTGGAATAGGGGCTCAGGAATTATAAAATGGGGTTAGTTCCATCCCAGGCCATCTCAGGTAGGGGGCCTAGAGAAGGGTGATGGAATAAGGATAGAGAAGCTGGGAAACAGACTGGTTGTAGACTCTCACATGAGCGACCTGGAGATAGCATCCCTGCGGTGGGGATGGAACACTACTGCCTTTCCATCTGTTTGACTTTGAGGGATGGTGATTTGATTTACTTCTCAGAATCTCCTGAAGCTTGGAATTGCACTAATGAATTATACCTAGAAAAAAAGTCTCGAAATGGACTTGAATCGGAGGAGGAGATTATTCTTTTCCTTGGAGGGGGAGTTAACTATCATTTTGGTCCATTGTGGAAAAGATGGGCAACCCAGTTGACCTATATGGACAACAAGGGGAAATTGAAGAGGGATTTGCTTGTACTGCAGCAATTGGCCATGCAGGAGTGAACCCTGTGACATCTTCCCTGCAGAATATTGGAGATGGTGACAACCATGTCCTGCTTTTCCACAGCAGTCCTCAGAACTAGGACTTTGCATCAATCACATACAACAAGTACATCAGGCTGTGTTGTGTCACCACCTCACCATGGTGCTCTCTGGAGAAAGCACATACATGGTCATCTGCTCTTTTCCCAATATAGCATGCTGTAGAAAACACTGATTCACTTTGCTCTTTAGAATCATTTACTAGAAACTGGAGGTAAGAAGCCCATTTTCATTTTCAGTCTCAAATTGGGCACATTGGTTGGTCAGAGCCAGGATTTAATTGCAGGCTGGCAGCTGTCATTGAGTAATTACACTTCACTTGAATCAGTCAGAGTTAAGTTATTTTAGTCAACCCACAAATTCTTTTCACAAACACCACAAAGAGATTTAAATACATGGGAAATACCTGCAGGGCTGTTGGAGGGGAATAAAAACAAGCATAAATATATTAATTTCTGATTTAAAAGTTTAAATCAATATTGCATAAAACAAAACACCATCTCCTCAAAATCTCACTTCCTGGTTGAGTTGGAGGGGGAGATGATCACTGAAGCGTCAGTATCAATCATCCCCTGTCTCCACAACTATCATATCTTCAAACTTTTCTCTGAAACAAATAGGGCTAAAAGTTTACTTTTCTAAAACAACTGAAAGCTGAGATTCTGATGTAATCACTTGACTCCAGGAGCTGGGGATTTAATAAAAAACAATTATTACAAGATTCATGAGAAAAAGCCAATAGTCAGGATCACTGTAGTCATGGCATTACTCCAGTATGAAGACAATTGAGTAACACAGGCATAAAGCTGGAGTAACGCAGTAGTGAATCAGGTGTGTTCTATTTTGGATAAATGTTTGTGTTAGGTTTCTGTAATATACATTAAAAATTCTCATCTCCAGTGCTCTGTAATAGCAGTTAAATAGGGGATAAGAACATCCATGCAGGTCAGACCAATGGTCTATCTAGCACAATATCCTGTCTTCTGAGAGTGGCCGGTGCCAGGTGCGTCAGAGGGAATGAACAGAAAAGGACAATTATCAAGTGATCCTGTCATCCAGTCCCAGCTTCTGGCACTCAGAGGTTTATGGCTGTCTTGCCGAGAGTACGGGGTTGCATTTCTGACCATCTTGGCTAATAGCCATTGATAGATAAATTCATGGAGGTTAGGTCCATCTAAATTCTCTTTTGAACCCAGTTAAATTTTGGTCTTCACAGCATCCTCTGCCCACAAGTTCTTCAGGTTTACTGTGCGTTGTGTGAAGAAGTACTTCCTTGTGTCTGTTTTAAATCTGCTGCCTGTTAATTTAATTGGGTGAGCCCTGGTTCTTGTGTTATGTGAAGAGGTAAATAACACTTCCTTATTCACTTTCTCTATGCCATCCATAATTTTATAGACTTCTGTCCTACCCCCTCTTTAGTCATCTCTTTTCTAAGATGAATAGTCCCAGTCTTTTTAATCTCTCCTCGTATGGAAGTAGTTCCATACCCCATGTCATTTTTGTTGCCTTCTCTGCACTTTTTCCAGTTCTAAAATATATTTTTGAGATGGGGGGATCAGAACTGCATGCAGTATTCCAGTTGTGTGCATAACATGGATTTATATAGTGATATTATGATATTTTCTGTCTTATTATCTATTCTTTTCCCAGTGGTTTCTAACATTATTTGCTTTTTTTGGCTGCTGCTGCACATTGAGTGGATGTTCAGAAAACTATCCACAATAACTCCAAGATCTTCCTTCCTGAATGGTAACAGCTAATGTAAATCCTATCATTTTGTATGGATAGTTGGGATTATGTTGTCCAATGTGCATTACGTTGCATTTATCAATAATGAATTTCGTCTGCCATTTTGTTGCCCAATCACCTAGTTTCCTAAGATTCCTTTGTAACTCTTTGCATTCAGCTTCATACTTAACTGTGCTGACTAATTTTGCATCATCTGCAAACTCTGCCACTTCACTGTTTATCCCCTTGTCCAGATCGTTTCTGAATATGTTGAAGAGCACTGGTCACAATACAGCTCCCTGGGTGACTCTACTATTTACCTCTACTGTGGAAACTGACCATTTAGTCCTACCTTTTTGTTTCCTATCTTTTAACCTGTTACTGATCCATGAGAGCCTTCCTTCTTATCCCATGACAGCTCACTTTGCTTAAGACCCTTTCGTGTGGGACCTTATCAAAGGCTTTCTGAAAGTCCAAGTATACTATATCAACTATCACCCTTGTCCACATATTTGTTGACCCCCTCAAAGAATTCTAATTGATTGATGAGGCATAATTTTCCTTTACAAAAGCTGTGTTGACTCTTGGTCAACATATTGTATTCATCTATGTGTTTGATAATCCTGTTATTTACTATAGTTTCAACCAAATGTCCGGTACTGAAGTTACTGGTCTATAATTGCCAGAATCATCTCTGTAGCCTTTAAAAAAATAATTATTGCAGTAGCTATTCTCCAGTCATCGAGCATAGAGGCTGATATAAGTGAGAGGTTACATACCACCATTAATAAATTCTGCAATTTCATATCTGAGTTCCTTGAGAACTCTTGGGTGAATGCCATCTGGTCCTGGTGACTGTTTAGTTTATCATTTGTTCCAAACCCTCCTCTATTGACACCTCAGTCTGGGATGTATCTGGGGTATGCATTATTACTATACTTGAAAGAAAACTGCATTGGAATAAAAATGGATTCCAGTCGTTTGATCCAATATAATACGTGACAAAGACCTTAATTCTACAAACACTTACATAGGTAAGTAACTTTATGCATGGGAGTAGTCCTAGTAATTTCAGAATTACTCATGGTACATAAGTATTTGCTGATCCTAGGTCTAATTCATTAATAACTATTGTTTTGTAATGCCTTGTATGGCAAGCAGGGATCAATGGTATTTGTCAACATAGCCACACAAACTCCGCAGCTGTAGCTAGAGACACAAGGAACAATTCACTCCTATGCAGGGAACCAGTCAAAGACCTATGCACTGTTCAAATGCCACTTCCATGGTATTTTGAGGCCTTGTGTTTTAGCCACAGGGAATAGCAGGAGACCTGAACAGTTCTACTCAGGCAAGCGTGTGCATGTGTGCGTGGGCGAGAGAGAATATGCACATCCATGTGATGCTTACATTTCTAATCTAGAAAAAGATGTGGAAATCTGCTATTCCCAGCATTTTTGATCTTTTTATCTTGATAAGAGTAATCAGGCTGTGATTTTTTTCTGAATAACTCATTACAATAGTAGCCTCCAGGGAATGCACAGCTGCCTAGTTCATATAAATGAATATCTGAAACATCTTGAGATATTTTAGATCACTGTTTGCAGTTTTTTTAATATGTATATCCATGTGAAGTGAAACAATCTGTAGCTGTCTAAGGCTCCAATCCTGCAAACACTTCAACAGTTGCTTAACTTTATTCACATAGTTTAATTGTCTTAATGGGATTAGTACTCATTTGAATGAAGTTAAGCAAGTGCAGTAGTGCTCGCAGGATTTGGGTATAAGAAAGTGGGTTGAAAATCACTTCCATTTTCTTTTAATATACAGAGTAAGACTGAAATTGACACCTAACTGATTTAAGCCTGTGTACAAATTTACATATGAGTTGGAGTCAACAGGATTAGTCACATATATAAAATTACCCAAATTTAAATCTTTGCAGGATCAGGGCTTTAGTGAAGAACACTGGGAATTAAACAGGGACTACGACTTCTGGCTCTAGGTTAGAGCCACTCCACATTATTGAACAAGTTGGAAAAAAAAAAAAAAAGGAACAAATTATTGGGAGAAAAAAGTACATTTAAAAAAACTGAACAGTTGTCTACATCATCAACATTTTTTGCAAAAAGACTAAAGAAAGGCTTATACAAAAATTATTTATTTATTTTACCAAAAACAGATGATTTTTGGTAAATAAAGTATAAATAATTTCAATAATGTGATAAAAATAAAATTAAAAAAAAATCTCCCTATTTTCCCCCCGAAACTGAATAGAGGGTCTTGTTTTGAACATTTCAAATTAAAACAAATTCAAAACTTTTTTGCAAAACTATTTTTTGGGTTTATTTTTGTATGCGTAAGATCTACTCTAAAGGAACGTGTGACACATTTGGTAGTTTACAACTGCCTGAATTTGTCCTTTTATTCAAAAAGCCTTCAATAAAGAAACTTCCTGCCTGAGCCTACTTCTTGCTGACCTCTGAGCCTCTACAGCTGTTTTATGACAGTATCTTCCTTACCCCACGAAAAGCTGCCCTGTGTGTCTGCTGAGCGACTGAAAAAGCATGCCAAGAAATCTCTGTGCTAGATAAATTAGTGATTTGAGAATCAAAGAGATGACCCCATCCGATTTAAAAAGAGCAAACAAAGAGTCTTAGATACTTACAAGCTTCCTTCATTTTCTCATACTATGCAAACTTTGTCATAATTGTTGTATACTATCAGCTAGAGAAAGTAGCACTGTACTGCTAGAAGTTTTCCTGTTCCCTCAACGGCAACAGTTATACTTAATCTATCCAAGTTACCTATCCCCTCAATGTATTTTCCACTAGCTCCCCTGCAGCTGGCAATCTGATCCATGGACGTGACCCCTGTACCTGTGTACAACCCCATTGATTTCCATGGGACTCCATCTTCTCGTTTGTGTGGATCAGATTGAAGTAAAGAGCCTTGGTGTTAGTGGTACATCAACACATACTAGCAATATGTTCTCGTGTTGACTAACACCCAATGTAATTAACACAACCACAATACTCACCCTAGCTGCCGAAACATTTCCCCATAAACCTCCCTAGGTTACTAAACCCACCCGTTTCCTCCAAAAATCCCACAGTTTTCCCTGAGGTCACTTTCCTTGCTTGACCTGCATCTCCCCTCAGAACATTCTGTTCCTTCTCCCTCTGCCCTGACTTCCATTCCCTCTAATGTTCTTAACCCATTGATAAAAAATGGCAGGCTGTGGCACATAATGAAAATCCCACACTTTTTGCCTTTATTTTTTCAAATGCCATGTTGACTTTGCCTTATATGATTTTCTCTTCTTATTCTGCCACAATTTAAAGAAAGGAAAAAACCTGATGGGAGATTTCAAACAATAACCTCATTTCCACTAAAAAAGCCACCACCAGCCCCTTTCCTTTCAACAAGAAAAAGGCTCGTTTCTTGCTGCACTAGGACCTGAATAGTATGCAACGAATAAAAGGGCAAATGGAAAAAGCCCAAGCTTCTAACATTGCCAGCAAAAGTTATCTTTTCTGCAAAGTGGGATCACTGTAAAATGCACAGCTATCAGCTGATTTGGAACTCCATCTCACCCTATACTTTGTTCTGCCCCCCACAGGGAGCCCCTCCCCCCAAAACCAGTCTGCTCTTGAAGGCTATTTCAGAATGAAATAATTATCACCCAAGAACTTACACAGATGCTGTGTGCAGTGAAAATATCCCATAAAATAGCATTAATCTTTAAACAGAACAAAGTTTTGCCAACCAAAAAACCCACCTTTTTTAAATGTAACACGTAATGCATAGCTTTTAAAAGAGATGAGTGGTGCAACTGAGGAGTGTGTATGAGCAGAGCACTTCAGACACTGGTATTACAATTTTAAAAAGGAATCACATTGCATTAGGAGTCCAGAGGAGTGATGCAGAATCTAAGCGTTGTCAAACAGGTAAGCATGTGGAAATCTTACAAGCAGTAAGAGCTAATACAGTAGTACACGTTGTTAATGCTCACTCAGTGAATTCATTAGCACTAATCAGCAGGGGATTAGAGGTGATAACTGAATGCAAAATGGGAGGAGTTTTTAATGGCAGTAATAAGGTCTGTGTAAGAAGTGAAAATAGGATAATAAAAATTACAGATCATTATCTAATGTGTCTTCAGAGACCATTGTCCCCTCCCACCTTGCCCATCATACACTAGCAAAGGGCACATTCTCAAGGGATACATTACGTAGAATCAACCACCATAATAGGCCTAATACTTAAAAAGCAGAGGATGAATTAGAGGAATCACTGACAGAGTCAATTTGAGTTCTAGCACCCGATGGAATTACACTTAGATTTACTGGGCGCTAGAGAAAACTAGATCTAAAGTATGGGACAGAAAATTGCTGAGTCCTTCCTTTCCGATGCTCTGTACTCAATAAAGCCAAAATCCTCAGCTAATTACTATCCAAACTCTAATAAGAATCCACGTTACTGTACAAAAGAGTATTATATTTTAAAGTTACACAAGTCTTGGTAATCATGTGTGCCACAGAACTGGACTTTAAGATAATAGACATGCTATGTTTATAGAGACCATCAAGAACACTTTTTTGGCAACTTTTTTCATTCATACCTTTCAGTTATTTCAATACTAGTTGATTCTGTTGGTATGAAATGTTTTAAAGAATCCTCACATTCTTTACACATGCTAACTATTTTATTCCATACTGCAATAAAGGTATTACTCACCACAGTAAGACATTTACACTTAGTAAACTGTTTTTGTCCTTTTCATTTTTACATTTTGAAATAAAAAGCCATTTATAAAACAGATTCTTTAAACGCATAATACTTAATGTAGAGGGTTAAGGAGTTCATGAACTAACAGATTGTGGCAAAAAATATACAAAAACAATTAAATATTTGTTCAGGTAATAACTGCAGTCTTCTGTGATGGTATTTATAGACCTTTTAAATCACATTTATATGGGAGATTATTTTTTGTTCACAGGAATCTTTGAGGAAAACAAGATTTCATAAATGTGTTCAAATTAAGATTCCCACCAGTGTGCTTGTAGACATTCTAAAGTCTCCAATTTCCTTCTGACTATTTATAAACATTTCACTCATCCAATCAGGGACCAAAAATTATACCATATGACCTGAGCAATAATCCTTTACCATGAACAAATAAATAAATAGCTGAAGGCAGGGCCACAAAGAGCAGTGCATGAAATCTATGAGATTAAAATATGTTCACAAAATCTGAGTAATTTTTAATATTTATAACAATCAAAGTCTGTTTTGGACAATTCACAAACAGAGAAAGCTGGAGGGAGGAGTGGCGGGGGGGGGCGCGGAAGCAAAGCTAAAACACAGCCATTACTATGTCTATCAGATGGTTATCTTCCTCTAGGACCATGTCAACATTAGCAGAGGTCAAAACTGTGGTTTCAGGTAGTCTTTGTATTTAAATCTGGATCTATAGCAAAATCAATGCTAAGATTTAGCAGCTAAAATTTCCTATTACAGAAAGCAGATGATTAAAAATGTAAAAGAGAAATACTGAATATATCTAACCTTTTAAAAATGGCTATTTCTGAGGATTTTTCAGGGATCAATTTTGTGCACACTAGTCTAGGGATCAGGGAAATTTGGAACCACCTAGTGGAGAAACTAAAATCAGCTCTACCCTCATTTTCAAAAACTTTAGGAAATAGATCCTCCTGAAGCTCTTGAAAAATGTGTCTAGGTATGATTCCAACTGTAATTTGAAAGAAAAAGAATTTAAAACCTCACAAAAACTAACCCTTTGTTATTCACATTTTTTAAGTGAGGGGGGATGTGAATAAACTATTCTCTGTGAGTTCTATTCACTCTCATTTTCACTAACAAGAGTTAGTCTGTTCATATTGGAAGGAGAATAGAACAGATAACTCTGCTTAGTGCCTGCCTGTCTCTAAACAGTGTTTGTTTTACCGAAAGTAAATCCTCATTCAGGAATTTACTCCATAGTTAAAAAATAACAACCTACTATTGGCTGTATAATTGGCAAGGCTGGCACAACAAGTGGTGTATTTAGTCTGTGACAGGACCGGTACAAAATCCTTAAGAGAAAGAGTAAAATCCTGCGGTGGACAAATATACAACAAAATACCAGGGAGGAGGGAGACGGGGGAATAGGAAGTTTGGCCCAAGTCCATGCAGTTTTTAATCTCCTAACTTCCATTGAAATCAATGGAAATTCTGAACCTAAATAGTTTGTGGATCTGGTCTTTTCTTCCTAATCCCAGGCAGTTAGTGATTGGTTTATAGCCAGAAGCATGAGGCTAGATCTCTCTTACGAAGTTTTTCTACTAGGCAGTGCAGCTGCAGTTGTTGTTGGTCATAGAAGAGTGAAATGCAGTCTTGCCCAGGGGTCAGCATTATTTTGGAGGATTCAATAGGTGTATAAGCCTATGTTTGCCTTCTCCACAGGACCCAGTCCACCCGCTAACATCTAATAATTTATTAAATCCAGCTGAGGTCTTTGTCTCAATATCTCATGGTGGTAAGTTCTATGGATCAACTCTTAACTGCCCAAAAGCTTAAATAACACAAAGTTAGGGTTGTCCAGTGGTTCCTGGTACCTTTCCAGAGCAATACATTCTGTTATGCTCAAGCCTCTGAAAACCAGGAAATACAAAGTTAAGGTACATATTACCCTGGGAAGGCAACCTTAACCCTGGAGCTAGCAATAGCCAATGGGAATGGTTCAGTAATGAATGACTATGAATTACCATTCTGAATGACAATGAAGTCATTGGGCCAGGGAATAAATACAAGAATGACTTTATAGCCTGGTGGTTAGGGTACTCACCTAGAATAGAAAACACCCAAGTTCAAATCCCTGCTCCATCTCAGGCACAAAGGGAATTAAATACCTGCTTCCCACATCTCAGCTGAATGTACAGTGGATTAAAGTTTATGAGAGTGGTGGCTCCTCCTCTGGACATTTTGTACAACGAAGGTTCAGTGGCTCAGTGTAGCTCCTGTTAGCTAGGCTGACCTAAACCCAAGTTTTGCTTTAATATAGTATTTCCTGGGTTCCAGTGGTTTGAACATAGTTGAACTCATCATTCTGAAAGGGTATGAGGCACCGCTGGGCACCGCTGGACAACCTTAATTCTGTATTATTTAACTTTTTAGGGAGTTAATTTCTTTGTTTAAAAAAAATAAAACAAAACAAACAAACAAACACACACCATTTCTCAGCATCCTTGTATTCCACAGCCCAGTGCTTCTCCTTCACTGCCTCTGGCTTCTTCACAATGGCTAAACCAGATACTAAAGGCACTGGCTGCATATTAGTCTGTTCAATGCCCTGCCTCCTTTCCCATTGTGATGCTGGCAGACCAGGTGTCAGCTCATGCCCAGGCTCCTAGCCTCTGTGAACACTGACAGATGCAGAACTGGAAACAAGTCCGGCTCACCTGTATGTTAGTATTGTTAATCTAGGTGTTAGAGGTATAAAAATGTGTTTAGTCTCCATGAAATGCTTGGGAGTTGCTGTGCGCATTAACTTCACTTATATCTGGATCTCATGTTATAAGGTAATATTTAAGTTTTTGCTCTGTAACTTTACAGGTATGTGCTTTAAAGCTGCAACTCCCCAGAGTCAGGAGCAGCATTACCAAGTGTGAAATGCTAGTTTACCAAAAGAGGTGTCATCTCCTCTCCAACCAATGACAGCCTATAAACAACAGAGAAGCCACTGTGGAACATCAGTCAACAAAATACTATGTTCATTGCTCCCCACTACGCACCAATGAAGAGGGGGTGAGCACAAACACTTGGCCTATCCTCTTGAACTTTGGAGAGAAGGCAATAAGTCTGTGAAGACGAAATTGTTGTCCCGCCGCTGCTTTGACTTCAGGGAGGGACAAGACTTTGAAGCATAAGCAAGGGATCCCCAACTGCTTGGCTTGGGTCAGCCCTAAAGGACACATAGAGCTTGCATGTTACTGCAGCTTCTGTTACCTTTTGGAATCTAAGACTGTAACTCATTTGTGTGTGTTTATGTTTAGCTGCTTTAAACCTTGTAAGTAACTCATTTCTTTTTTCCTAGCAATAAATCTTTAGATAGTTGCTCATAGGATTGGCTCCACACTCCTCCTCACCCTTTCATGCCCCTGGTAAGCTTGAAGGGGCTATGGGAAGGTGGTGGGGCTGTGAGGAGTGCATGTTCCAGCTATAGACAGGAAGGGCCAGAAAGATAGAGATGCAGCGATCTAGCCTAGCGTATGGGGAAGGGGCTCTACACATCTATCCACAGCATAGAAGGCTCAGCTGCATGTGAACACTTCATGGAGACAAATGCAGGCTGAAATAATAGCTCAGTAGGTTATTATCCCTCCTCCTGATGCAATTTCTGTGCTTGGGGGCATGTATCAAGCATGGCTGTTCTCAGCTCCCAGCTATGACATCAGTGTTGCTTGTGCCTCACATTCCACGCATGCCCATTCTAGCTCTTCACATTGATTCTCTGCCCTGTCTGCCCATGCCATGCACGGAGCAAGCTGTTCTCACTCCCCATCCCATCCCAGGACTGCGTATCTGTGCTGTGCACAGATCATACTCATTGCCAGCTCTCATCCTGATCTCAGCACTATGGGGCAGGTTTTGAAGGGGGAACGGCAGTGGGGGGTATGGATGAGACGAGATTTGAGGGCAGAGCTGATTGCCTTTCTGCAATATTTTTAAAAATGTTGGATGGCATGAGAATTGAACATATTCTAAGTGAAGCAATACCATCCAGTTATATAATTCCACTGGAAAGAACAGTGTATTCCTTTCTTAATACTGTTACCCTTTCTGACCTGAGAAGATAGTCAAAGTTAGGGGGACTACTCTTCTCAGTCTGCACCACGGACTCAAAAACCTCTCCCCAGGTTTCTTCCAGGGTCAGACATGGTTTTAGCTTCTCCTTGGGCTCGTCTGGGTCTTTGCCAGTTTGTGTGTTCTCTCCACATACACCCACACACCTGATCACACTACCCAGTAGAAGCCCTTGCCCCCTGGAGCTACTTTCAGGGCAGACTCTGTTAGGCTGTGCTCTAGGTGTGGCCCTCTAAGCATTTCTTACAACTGTAGGCGTGGCTTCTAATAGACCCTAACCTAAGACTGAGTTATTGAAGTCCTCAAATAATGATTTAAAAGGATTTCAAAGCACAGAGAATCCACCAGCAACTGAGCCATGCCCATGCTACAGAGGAAAGTGAAAAACCCCCAGAGCCTTTGCCAATCTGCCCTGAGGGAAAATTCCTTCCCAACCCCAAATATGGTGATCAGTTAAACCCTGAGCATGTAGGTAGGACTCACCAAAAAGAATTCTTTATAGTAACTCAGAACCCACCTCATCTAACACCCCTTCACAGGCCGTTTGGCATATTTACAGCTAGTAATCTAAGATCAGTCAATTGCCAAATTAGCCTGTCCCTTCAGACCATCCCCTCCATAAACTTATCAAGCTCAGTCTTGAAGCCAGCTAAGTTTCTTGCCCCCACTGCTCCCCGGGACGGCTGTTCCAGAACTTCACTCCTTTGATGCTTAGAAACCTTCATCTAATTTCAAGTCTAAACTTCCTGATAGCCAGTTTATATCCATTTGTTCTTGTGTCCACACTGGTGCTGAATTTAAATAACTCCTCTCCGTCCCTGGTATTTATCCCTCTGTATTTATGGAGAGCAATCACATCTCTCCTCAGCCTTCTTTTGGTTAGGCTAAACAAGCCAAGCTCTTTGAGTCTCCTTTCATAAGGCAGGTTTTCCATTTCTTGGATCATCCTAGTAACCCTTCTCTGCACCTGTTCCAATTGGAATTCATCTTTCTTAGACATGAAGACCAGAACTGCATACAGTATTCCAGATGAGGTCTCACCAGCATCTCATATAATGGTACTAACACCTCCCTATCTCTATTGGAAATACCCTGCATCATGCATCCTAAGACCACATTCGCTTTTTTCACGGCCATATTACATTACGGCTCATAGTCATCCTATGATCCACCAATACGCCCAGGTCCTTCTCCTCCGTCGCTTCCAACTGATGCAGCCCCAGTTTATAGCAAAAGTTCTTGTTATTGGTCCTTAAGTGCATGACCTTGCACTTTCCACTATTAAATTTCATCCTATTTCTATTACTCCAGTTTACAAGGTCATCCAGATCTTGTTGTCTGATATCCCAGTCTCTGTATTAGCAATACCTCCCAACTTTGTATCATCTGCAAACTTTATTAGCACACTCCCCTTTTTGTGCCAAGCTCAGTAATAAAAAAGGTTAAACAGGATTGATCCCAAGACTGATCCCTGAGGCACTCCACTAGTAACCTCCACAAAGATTGGCCAAGGCCCTGTGGGTTTTTTTGCCTTCCTCTGTAGCATTGGGCATGGGTCAGTTGCTGGTGCATTCTCTGTACCTTGAAGTCTTTAAATGATTATTTGAGGACTTCAGTAACTCAGTCTTAGATTGGGGATCTATTACAGGAGTGGGTGTACCTGTAGTCCAGTCATGTCTACTATTCCATCACGTTTCTGTTATCCCTATAATATCTGGTTTCATTTCCTGCACCAGTAGCTCTAGTTCCTCCATTTTATTACCCAGGCTACTCACATTGGTGTACAGACATCTTAATTTTTGCTGTTGGCTTCGCTCGCATTCTTTACATGATTCGCCACAGTCATTCTATCACCTATTAAACTGGTACCTACACCACGCTTCCTCTTCTTGTCCAGTCTTCTACTCATTGCTATATCCTTTCCTATTTCATTTTTCCTCCCCCTCAATGTTAAAATCAGGTGTGGAGATCACCTGAGTATCTCCCAACCATCTCCCACAAATTCCTAGTTTAAAGCTCTCAATCAGTTGTACCAACCTCTATCCTAGAAGTCTATTTCCCTCCACGTTCAGGTGAAGTCCATGCCAGGAAAACAGTCCTTTGTCCAGGCACAGGGGCCATACACAACAAAGCCCTCTTTAAAGCACCACTGCCTGAGCAAACCTGGAATGTAAAGATGAGGTAGGAGTAAGTCATGTATGGAGAGTGCATGTTGTGCAGGGATTGGCTCCTACCAAGTGATCAGACCAACCCCAAATTTTATGATGCATATATTATACCTTGCAATGTATAGGGTAAATGTATATAAAGGAAGAGGTTTACTATGTAACTTTGGATGTGAAGTAAATATTGAAAAAGAAAAGAATGGACAGGAAGAGCAAAAAAGATAAGGTGCAGTCTCAGACATTTTTTTAAACAAAATAAAGTTGAGAAAATTAGAGAGGTGTTTTAAATACCCATGTAAAAGAACGCTTGGCAGATTACAGCAGAGGTCTTAAATGCCATGGAAATTTTTATCAATAGGACCCACTGGCAGCCATGCAAAAGACAATATCTAGAGCTTGTTTTTTTTATCCTAAGGCAAAGAAAGCCCAAATCAATGCAGCAGTTTCACGAGGATTATTTCTGGTAGCTAAAACTTTACAAATGAAATGTGCCACTTTGAGGGATGAATGCAAAAAACAAAGGGCAAATGAAAGTTGTAGAGTATGAAACAAACTAAATAAAAAAAGATTCCTGAAAGATCAGGGGAAGGACAGTGTCTGTTACTTATTTGCATAAATCCAAAGTAAAAAGCAGTGATCCTTCAAGGACTAATATTTAGTGAGTACAGCTTTGTTGGCAAAGTATATTAAGAAATAAGTGCAAAAACAATGATAAATTGAAAGCTGCCAAAATAATTCAGCTGAGAAAATGTGCAATTTTGGGAGATAAGAGATTTAAGGAAAGAGACTAAAAAACATTAAAGGGAGCTTTTGCCTAAAGGAACACTTTGGAGTTTGGAGGGAATTAAGCAGTTGGGGGTTGTGGAAATGTTCACCAAGCGAATGCTTGGTTTGATAATGAAACCCAGTTATGGCAATGTAATTTCTGCAGGAAATGGGCCCTTCCGAATCAATTTTGTTGGGTGCTGCTAATACAGATATAATCTGATTGAAATTGTTTCACAATGGACAATTTATTTAAAATCACCAGAGGAAACAGGGATTTCTATATGGCTTAATTGCTTCCAAATATACAAGTAGGGATGTAACCCGGGCACAGAAAAGGAAGGTAATAAATTGTAGTGCTAAGTTAATGCATAAAATAAATGAAACAGCAGCTGAAACTACCTGTCAGAAAAAGTTAAATACAACAGTGAGCTTACTAAAGTCTCAGAGAGCTGAGATACAGTAAAAAAATAAATGGAGTGGAAAAGGTAGTAAAATAAGTTGCTAGAATACAGCAATGATCAGAGCCCAGGCGAAAAAAAGTTCCCGCTTCTGAAGAATTTATTCACAGCTTAAATATATATAAAAAAAATTGCAGTTTAGAAATGTAGGCAACTTAAACGTGTCATCTGTTTGTAATTGGCAATTTACAAAATGAAAACTTCAGATGTGTAAAGCCATTTTAGGAAAGAAGATGATCCAAAGGCTCAGCTAGCAAGGCTAAGGTGAGCAAGTTTTAAATATTTCTTTGGTCTCTCACACAGTTTACAGCATAGCACAGGACCACATAATTTAAGAAAACACCTATTTAAAAAGAAAATGTAAAACGTTTGTGTCAAATGAATTGGCTTTTCAAAGATGCCACTAAGAATACATCCAACTCTTTCATTCCATGTTGCAAAGCTGACACAGATACATGCTGGGCAGCAGCCAACATCCCCTAGCAGTCTTAACTTTAGAAAGACGAGATGGGTGAGGTAACATATTTTATTGGACCAATTTCTGTTGGCGACAGAGACCTGCCGCCCCGACTTAAAACTATCAAGATGTCAGTCATTCCAGTTGTGCCTTCAAATGTGCCTTCCCTTCCTTGCACGTGCCTACATTGACTTTCATCTGCATTGTGTGGCCCCGTCAATTAGCTTTGTTAAACTCCTCCGAAGTCTCAGACAATCCTCTACAGTGTCAACTAACCAAAATAATTCCACATAGACACCTCTGACTTGGGGTGGGGGTGGGGGAATCACCTAGACTTGAAAGAGGTTCTTTCACTGCCTGTTCTGTAACCTTCAGGTGCCTCAGCCTCCTTACTTCTGGCAGAGTGACACCAACAGTCCTTCCAGTCCCAAACGTCCCCAAATTCCCCCTCTAGTTCTTCACCCTTGAAGGTGTGAATCCAGACCCTAAGGTTACTTTGGCGCACGCTCTACACAAGAGAGACTGGTTTGGGGCAAAAGAAGAGGTTTATTTAATAGAAAAACCACAGATTCAAGGATTAATTAGTGAGGGAGAGCAAACATATACAAGTTACCGTGACTATTAAGACAACTTTAGGCTTTACACTGCTATATTAGATAAAATCCCTTTTCTAATACAAGTTACTTATTGCTTTTGAACAGTTTCCTATTGTACTCCTGAACTGTAGGGAATCCACTGTTTTTTCAGAGGGGTTCCTGCTTAAAGGCTGTCCCTCATTTCAGAATGAAAACTTCAGCTTCAAGCCTTCCTTTCCTCTTTCTCTTCTCTCTCCTGGCACAGTGACTCATGGTTATTCAGTGTGGAAAAATTCCAAGTTGTTTTAATGATGTCGTTCCTTTAACTCTAATGGCCCCTCATGGGTCTTTTCCTGGGTTGTACAATGGATCATTACTTGAATCTGGATTTGTGTAAACACCTGGCCTGGGAGACACCTCTCACTGTCTTGCTGCGAGTTGAAGCTGAAGTTTGTGAGCAGTTCTCTACATACACATATTCTTAATGATAGCCTGTAACTATCTCATAATGATTAAGTTTAGAACACTACTAACTGTCATAAGAGAACTTATTCAACATATATTAATAGCTCAACAACATTGTACAATCACTTGATTTTAATACTTATTCTTTGGGATTCAACCGTTCTGTTTTTTCCTTGGAATATCTGGATCTTAAGGCCCGGTCTACATTTACCTTCAGGATTCAGCGGCAGTGGATGGGAGATACGCAAGTGACATAAATCACTTGCGTATCTCCCATCGACTTCGCCGTGTCTCTTCTGCACGCCATCCACACTGCGCTACGTTGAAGCAAACAGCGTTCTCTTCGACGCAGCGCTACACCACTTACTGGGGTGGTTTTCCCATGTCGCTTGCTGGATCAACTGAGCTGGTCTACACAGACCGCTCAGTCGATCCAGAGCAATCGATCTGATGGTGGCCAATTTGCCGCCATCAGTGTGGACGCAGCTTAAGCGTCCCCAACTTCCCTGATAGTAGTTCAAGTATTTTAGTGACTAGCTTCATCTAGATGAATGGACCGTGGAGTTGCAATTTCTGTATTTGTTAGTCTAAGTTGCATTCTTAAAGGTCTTTGTCACATCCAGCTGTAACTATACCCCTTCATCAATATTCACTAGGCCAGAAGAAGGCTCAGAAGAGTTTTATCCCCTACACTAAATGGAAAAAGGCATTTGGTAGACTTTTTCTCCTTGGGAAACTCCTGTGGTGGTGTGAAAAAAAGTTAGTTCCTGACTGAAATAATTCTGAATTGCCTGTGAAGGCAAGTTAATAGCATTAATCTTTAAAACCTATTGGGAAACTCTTAACACTTAAAATATGCAATATGTGCTCAATGTATTCTCTTGAAACATTTTTACGTATGTATCTGACTATAAGAAATCTGAGCAAAAAGACTGTCAGAAGATACCTCTGATTGAAAATATCACAGTTAAAAAAATAAAGGACTAGAGAAAAAAAGTGAGTTTAAGGGACTATCAAAATGCACAAGCACTAGCACATTATATAAAGCCAGTTTGATCAATGCAGCAATTTTGGTATTTTTAAACCTTGCTCCAACTAGATAGAAACCAAAATAGAGAGAGAAAGAATGAATATACAATGTTTTTCCAATTACAAAGGATAGCTTACACCCATCTAGAATTAGCTAACAGCATTATACCATTCCATGATAACAATTCTATTCAGGCCTGAACTTGATATGCCAAGCAATACTTCATTCCAGGAAGGCAATGTTTAACAGAATTTCCAAATTAAATTCAGCTCTCTCTCTTTATAATGCATTTTTCAGTATGCTACTTTAAAGAGAGATCACTGACATTGGGTCAAGCTCATCATAATTCCTGGCAGGCATCCACAGGGACCAAGCTGCAGTGTGGCACAAAGTCTGCAATCCTATTTACTGTTGCAGGGGGAGAGGCTCATCACAAAGGACCAGATCACCAAAGGGGGTGCATCTAGCACAGCTAAAAAGTCCACTCATTCAGAATGCATGTCCTAGCCTTAGCATCATCAAGACTAGCTATGGACTGTTAAAGAGATTAATTGCATATAAGTTGTAACATTAGAGAAGAGGCAATACACAAAATATCATGCCGAATAAAAAGGGTTGTAACAATTGCTTTGAACTGACTGGATTATTAAAAAAAATAGTTGTTGCTCATGTGTAGTAGCACTAGCAACCACAGCTTTATAATGTACTGAGGTAGCGTAGATTAATAAGGATTAGAGTTAAGAATTATGTAGATCTCTGGAATTTTAACAAAATTCCAGAAGTGATGGTTTTCTGACAATTGTGAACAAATTAACGCCTGGCATTGCCTCCCTCACGCTCTCCCCTGATAGATTTCTACCCTGACATGTTTCTACCTTAGTGCTGTGTGAACATTTAGCTAAGTTGTTTCGGCCTTGTTTACAGTGGGAATTTCCCTAGACATTACCATCCAATGTATTGCACCAGTGCAAATCCAAAGCACAGATGTGGAAAGCCATTCTTTGCTTGCAACTGAGCTAAGCACCATTAGTAGAAATCCATCTTTCCTTGGCTAGAGTTGGGGTTTCCATGCTGAAATCAGGGCAGACAAGGCCCTTCCCCACCAGCATGGAGTGGAGAGGGGGAGTTTAAATGTGACCATTAAGTATGTGAGAGCCACTGTGCTAATTTTCTCTTCTGAGGCTATAGCTAAACTGACAAATTATGTTGTGCAGGGGTGTGAATTAGCCACCCCACCAGTGACACAACATATGCCGATTTAAGTGCTGGTGTGGACAGTGCTATTTTAGCAGGAGAACTTCTCCCACTACCGGGAGAGTAGCTACCTATGCTTGCAGGGACCGGAGTAATTAAAACACTCGGAGTGGCTCCTCTAGAGAATTTACAGTGGTGCTCTCCAGTGTAGCCATAGCCTAAGAAAACCCATCTCCAGCATGCCCTATATATTTTCTGTTACAGTTCATTATCTGGTAAAGAAATTTGCAAGAAAAAAAAAAGGGTCTTTACACCCACCCGAAGCTAAGGTTGGATAGCGGCAGATAGTTACCTCAGCACATCTCCAGGACAGAACAAAAATGGACTTGTTTGCTAGCATAAAAGTTCAGTTGGGTATACTTCATAAACTCCATTTCGAGTTGTGAGGAAAAACAAGGTTTAACATGCTCAGTGCCGAGACTTGTAAAACACGTAGCATGTGGCAATGGGAACTGCTTTGCAGGAACTAAAGGACTAATTTCAACTAGCAAATTGTGTTAATCCCATAAAATGAATTAATAGCATTGGTATTGCCTCATACAGGGCAAGGCATCCTTAGGATACGAGTTATACAGAGTAAAAAAATTGGTCCTTTTCCCCAGAGACCTTATCTACTGAAGTCATTTAGAAGCTGTTTAGCAATTTAAACAGATTGACAGTATTTTGTAATGGTTAATTTTATATTCAATGGAAAACAAAATGTAAAAAGAGACAATGCGACAGTTTAAGTGCAACAGCTTGTCAGTCTTCTCTTAGGGCAGTGCCACATACTTTGGGGCTTGCAGAAGGCTCTTTGGCCCTTGGATAACACTAAAAGGCATCAGGCATTTTTCCACCCTGATACAGTACAAACACTCCAAGTCTCTGTAAAGAGTGGTAGAGAAATTTGAGAGCTGCAAGAGTATTTGTAACAGCCACTGTGGGGGTGGCAGTCACAGATTAATTTGCCTAGTGCCAATTGACACTTCGTTAGGTGATGACGGGGAGGAGGGCACCCTTTCAGCTGCAGAACACAGCTAGTTTTCCCACATTATTTCAGTGCATTTTTTGTTCTTGTACACTGCCAGTAGTCTGGTAAGCCAATCATCCTCCACTGATTCTGCCAGATGTCTGTGATATAGAATGCTGCCCACAACCAGACAGACTGGCAGTTTGAGGACTCTGACAATTGCTCTTGGCAAAATTATAATTAGCGCACCGGTGTTGCTATGCATTCTAAATTGGATCACACCGCTTTTTGCTCCAATTTAAAAAAAAAATCAATATAGATACAATTAAAAAAAGCTGCTGAAGACAAAATAGAAAGTACAGTGGTTACCATTAAAACACCAACATTTACCAAGCCATCGTGTCTGGGCCCGGAAGTATTTCCCTCCCTCCTCTTTCCCCCCTAATACAGTAACTTCTGTATAAGAGATATTATACACAGAGTATGCTGTGCTGTCTGTATGAGAGGTAGCAGAAGCTGGTCAGCCTGGTAAATCTGTCAGGGTTAATCTTAGAACAGTTATGAAATGACTTTCAATGGCCACTGATGTGGCTGGTGTGAAGTTTCAAGCCATATCATATTTCCCAATGGATGTTAATACTAGGATCATACAGCTTCTTCAGCAAGCAACCCATTCCACATGCAGTTTCTATTATAAAGTATTTTTCTTCTGTATTCTCATTCCAGATATGTTATAATCACTTTAGAACAAGGAAAGAGTGGGTGGGGAAATACAGGATGCTCAGGAGAGACGTCTTGAAGTTAAAATGCCTCTGGAGCAGTTTTTAAAAGAACAGGAGGAAAAAAAAAAAAAGAGAGAGAGACACCCCACCACCACACAGGCACTCTTCCCTCTGTCATCTCTCCAGGAATTTTGGGGCTACAGTGTGAGAGTGTGTGTGTGTTTTTTAAAAAGGTTCCAATTGCTGCTATTTTTGTCTGAGGGGTATGTTCAGGGCAGGAGTCTCATTTAAAATTAATTCCTCAGGCTGGTTTAAGTCTGGACCCTCCTTTGAAAGAGGCTCTGCTCTTCCATGGCACTTCCAGGCCAGTTTGTATCTGCAACAAAAATATTGCTTTGGCTTTACTAAGGGCCCATCTCCACTATGAAGTTAGGTCAATGTATGCCAGCTTACATCAACTTAACTCTTGTATCTACCCTAAAACATAGCTCCCACAGATGTAGCTTGCCACTACACCGACTTAACTCTGCCTCCATGAGAGGAGCAGCGCTTAAGTCTATGTAGTTAGGTCCATGTAGCGTCAGTGTAGACACTGTGTTGCTTATGTCGACTGGTGCTGCCTTTCAGAAACTGCCCCACACTGGTAGGTAAATCAGTGCAAGCACTCCTAGTAAGGATGCGCATCGCCACCAGAAGGAGCGTAATGTGGACGTGTAAAAACGATTCAATTACTGCAGTGCCTGTACGCCAACGTAACCTAGGTTGACTTAATTTTGTAGTGTAGACTTGCTCTCACTGATGAATCTTCTGCCTCAAGAAGATTTCTGCCCTGGCTGCTTGGCTCCAGATTGGGGGCAGAGGGCCAAGCCAACCACCTATCTGAAACAGGAAAGTTTACTTATAGAAACAAGGTAGCCTTGCCAGCAAGCTGCATGATAGACAGGGAGAGCAGAGCCTCATTCATGCCCTCAGGAACATCTGTCAGTGTGGAAAGGATTCACATTTGGCCACCAACCTAATGAAACTTAACCAGTGCTTGTGGCTTCTGCTCTCTAACTGAACTGAAGAGCTGCTGCAAAGGAACAGCCCTTTGAAGAGGAAATTGCTCCAGCAAGACACAGGCACCTGCTGTGTTCAACAGCTTCTTGAACACCCTGGGGGATGTCAGAGGACATCTAAAAATGGAGAAAGGGCTAGGCTCAAAGCACTAATAATGAGCACATTGAAGAGAGACCACCCTGGAGTCACTCAGATTAAACAAAACCAAAAAAACCGCAGTTGTTGCAGGCAGAGGCTTTTCAGCAACGACCAGAGAGTTTGTCTCAAATTGGCCCTAAAGAACTTGGGAGCTTCAGGGAAAGACAGTAAAGTGAGGAACATAATATCAGCCACAACATGTCCATGACTGTGGTTCCAAAGGAGAGAAATTAGGGAGACACTCTTGCCCTTCAGAGATTGCTGCCATGATGATCAGCAGAGGCGCTCCATTAGGAGCCCTTTTATAAAGGAACATGGCTGCTGCCAGGACTTTCCCAGTGAGTGTTTGGCCTTTGGTCTATTTGTCCAAGTGGGAGAAATCCCAAACTGGTGGGCCTTTCCAGCAATGCAGCAAAGCTCATCAATTCTATTTCCATAGACATTTGGGAGAGAGCTAAGGTAAGTGGGGATGTTTTGTCATGTACTTTTTGTCT
The DNA here is from genome assembly GCA_007922155.1 of Mesoclemmys tuberculata. Classification (NCBI taxonomy): domain Eukaryota; kingdom Metazoa; phylum Chordata; order Testudines; family Chelidae; genus Mesoclemmys; species Mesoclemmys tuberculata. Next base: position 53,688,116 of record ML675601.1, on the reverse strand, counting down.
GGCTTTGTTATGTTAGGTGGGTTTCAGTTCCGAGGTAATAGCCACAGAAAAGGCTATACCAAAGAAAGTATGAGGAGAAATGCAAGTCAGTCTTCAAAAGAGAAAATTTAAGAGAGCATGTCATGAACAACAGTCACTTTTTAACATTAGTATTTCTTGTAGCATATGATTTGAGTCAGTACAGGGAATAGTGATAACTGGTTCAGATAAAATAACCAGTCTTTTCCAAAGTATAAACTCCTATTGCTGTGTCCTGAGAGCATTTCAGACCCACCTTCCACAAATTTAGAGGGGCTACACAGGTGCAAGGCTGAAGGGAACCAGGCCAAAAAGTGTGCTGTGATTTCATTTTCTCAGGGAAGTTTAATGGTTGCTAATCCAAATATTTATCCAAAACACACAAGCCACTAGGCCTTTTGAGGCTCCATCAGCACTAATGCATGCACTGCTGATGTCCTGAACCACTTTGCTAGGACTCATTTCATCCAAAGTGTGTGTTTAGTGACCAGCACATAGCATTTGAAATCTAAATGCTGGGTTGAACAAGAATATTGTCATCACAGGCCTGGCAAGACCCCCTCTTGCCCATTTACCACACTCTTGAAAGCTCCCACACACAGTAAGGGTTATTTTAAAAAGTCAGAATCCTTGGCCATGCACAGAATGCTACAGATAAGGGGAAAAAAGACACTACAAAAAGAGTATTACCTACTACCTAGTAATACTTATTGTTGGCCTACATGAGTAAAGTCTTCTGGAGGGTCAGGAAAGATTCATAGGCCCTGCCTTTAAGATATACAGTAAAGCATCCAGAGTGTTCCTACGGTAAACATTAGTGTTACACATTAGGAAGCAGTACTGAAGATAAACAATGTATAGAAAAATATGATAACAATAAACTACCTAGGGCTAATGTTTCTACATCTAGAGTGGGAGCAAAGAAATTACCAGGGCATGAAGACAAGGAGACAAGAGGTGGAGAAAATATGGTAAACAAATTAACAATGGGGAATGGACAGATTAGGGACAGATGGTAAATTGGAGGGGTGGCTAGATCCTCCCCCCCACCCAAAAAGTGACAAAAATCATGTAACAGTACTGTGACAGTCCCTACCTGGATCAGTTTAGGTTTTATCCCTTTCTCCTAACTGCATATGGCCAATTTAGATGATAAATTCTTTGTCGGTGCTGAATACAATTTCATGCGTCTGTGTAGAATATAGAACACTATAGGCATCAAGTAAACCAACTATTGTCAGACAATCAACATTTATTTAGGGATGTTCAGGAAGCTAACATGAATTATGTTCAACCAAATGTGACTTGCATAAGAGGGATCTGTTTCGATGAATGATTCCACCTACAACCCAATTTGTCATCTTGCATTACAGTTGACTACAAGATGTTGGATAGCATAAAGGCATGCCTAAAATGATCTAATTTCCCCTGATTGATCTGCTTAATCATCAACTTAATACTATTCAATTCCTGTCCCACCAGACTACGTAATATCCTTTAGCAGTTGGAAGACCTTGAAAGAAGAGTGGAAACATGAGAGGGAATATTATAAGCAAAAGACACCCACCTCAGTCAGTTCATAAATTGTACCCCATTCTCAGAAAATTTTCTGTCCTTTCCATACATTCTGGACAATCATTTTATTAAATGATCCTTTTAGTAATTTGTTTTAACAAGGAGGACAGATTAGCAAAATTCCACAGCAAAACCCACATACGGGGTTATGAGGGAGGATCTCTCTGCAAGGATTCACCTTGGGTCGTAGGTGTCAGATTGTGCTACCCTCAGTGAAACAAATATTGACACCATTTCTAGTTTACATGCCAAATGCAATGCTTTGCAATATAAAAACCACCCCAACTATTACACTGGGGGGCCTTAAGTGTGTTCCACCTCCACCCTCTGCATCGGCTGTCAGCCAGGTCTGATCCACCACCTTCAGAGGGACAGCAGACCTCTTTTACTACAGAGGTAGGAAAAACTGGTTTGGGAGAGAGCAGAACAAGCTGTTATTCTCTGTGTAAACTGGCTGACACGGACATGATGCACACCACCAGCGGGTTAAGTATTCCGAGATAGCAGTGGGACACTGCTTCAGAATTCTGGGTTTCTCTTGCTTGAGTGTGGCCCAGTGGTTACAGGCCTAGTTGAACGTAACGAGTCCCAGCAGTCCAGGGCCAGTGGTGAGAACTCAGCCTGGGACCACTGGGACGTAAAAGCACTGGGACACAGAAGCAGATCTCTTAGCTCAGAAGCAGCAGCAGAATCACAAACCTCTCTATATGATCTAGTTGGTAAAAGGTGACAGAGCCCTGCAGGGTACGTCTCCACAGCCAGAAAACACCCCCCCCCCAACCTAACCAACTTATCTGCATCAGCAAGTCTCAGAGCCTGGGTCTACAGACTTGGTCTTCGGGGACTCACACCTTGGAACTGAAAAGAGCAGTGTAGCTGTTCCTGCTCATGTTGGAGCTTGGGCTTTGAAATCCAGTGAGATGGGCAAATTTCAGAGCCTGAGCAGGAACTATTACCCAGCTTTTTTCAGGGCAGTAGCACGAGACCCGGGCTGTAGATTCAGGCTCACTGCTGCCTTTTTTTTTTTTTTGAGCGCACAGTATAGACAGCCACATCACCACAATGGAGACTGAAAGACTGTGACTAAGTGAATGAGAGTTGGCTCTGTCCTGTTAACAGCTCTGTCTGAAGTGACCTTCTGCAAGCTCTCAGCTTTCTTATCGGAGTCAAGTGAGTGATGGCAATACCCCACAAAGATTGCAGAAATATGAACAAGCCAGCAGAAGAGCTTGAAATAGACCTCATGATTTGCAGCTTAGCGCACTTTCTTCTTGGCTACAGGTGATCATAGGAGAGATTGCTCCTTTCACTGTCTGGGTTAGCTTCCTAAAATGATGGGGCAACCCGAGCGTTTTGCATCATTGCAAAACTGCCTGAGATAGGGACCAAAATCATGGAGCGTTGGCAACCCTTGCTTTTCTCTGTGATGTACACTTTCTCCACCCTGCCCACTCCTCCCCAGGCTGTACTCCGATATTGCTGGATAGCCTTCCACATGGTCCATGATTGCCCCTCCCCACTTTTCCATGGGAGTGAGCCTGTGGGAGAGAAAGACTCCTATAGGAAGAGCTCCCTCCGTGAATGGATTGAAGGCAGCCAATAATTTTTGGGAGTGTAATCATACAGCTGATCACATTAAAAAAGGTAGGTTACATTATTCAATGAAAAATGGTAAGGTTCAAATAGTGGGTACTAGTAGTCATCAAGGATTATAGCCAGTGATGATATCCCAAATTTCCAATAACCAGTTCTATAAAGGCAGGTGATATTTAAGAACCTATTCTGAATAGGTTCTTAAACATCATGCACACAGCACCCCAACAACCCAGCACCCAAACTTCACAGTGCCCTCCACCGTGAAATTGACCCTCCCTGGTCAATTTCGGGGGCAGGGAGAATCACTCCCCGCAGTGAAATTGACCCTCCCTCGTCAATTTCGGCAGCGGGGAGCGCTAAGAACCCGTTCGCTGAATTTTTTCTATTTTAAGAACCGGTTCGTGCGAACCGTTGCGAACCGGTTGGATATCATCACTGATTATAGCCCCTCTCTTCTTCTCCTCCCCCTCCCGCACAATCCCATCTCCAAATTCCCCATTCTCTAAATGTTATCTAGAAAGTTTATGCATGGAAAGCTCTAGCACAAATGTTGAGTCAGCAAAAACATCAGGTAGTGGTATGACATTCAACAACTTGCCTGTTAGTCACACTTCATGCCATGCCTTCAGTGACGCAAACTGCCTGGCTATAATGCACGGAGACTATATTAGAGATAACCCCCCCACATTAGGACTATGCAGGGGCATGAACAGGAGTTGGTGAAAGCCAGCCTTGCCATAACCCTACTGATCCTGGAGGAGTCATGCTAACTCATACCAGGACTGAATTTGGCTAGCCAGATATCACCTCTTGCTGTAAACGACTTCATAAAGAAAAAAAAAAAAAACACAGTACAAGTGATGACAGAATGCTATTTCACACTTTACAGTTTAGGAAGTGACCAGGCAGATAAACTATCCAGGTTGGCTTCATTGTAAACCTGGAGTCAGTTGTAATAGGTTAGTAGGTTCTCTTTGCTCTCTGCAGGGATGGCCATCTGCTAAGTTTCATTATTAAACCAAAATAATGCCTTGTGTGTTCCATCAAATCATCAGTTATTGTGATCTCCTCTTCCAGTTAGAGAAGGGTAACAGCTTCCTACTTTACTAGCAAGGAAGTGAGGGAAAGGTTAAGACCAAAATTTTCAAGGCTGACGATCGGTTATAGGGGCCATAGGCATCTCAAAATTTGCCTAATTTTCAGAAGCGTAGAGCACCTGTAACTAAATCAACACAAAAGGTACAGAACCCTGAAAATCAGGCCCAAGATGTCTCAGAGTTGTGCACTTGAAAAGCCAGCAGCCACTTTCAAAAGTTGAGTGTATGCAATTTGTCCAAGGTCACCAAAGTAGTCTTGTGCCTTAACCACAAAGTTATTCTCTTCCTTCATATAAACACCCCTGGGACATTTCAGTACCATTTGAAAGTACCATTCCACCGCTTAGAAAGGGAAAAAAGGGGCATTATTCCTATGGCTGCTGTGCATATACACACAATACAAATGTACCCAACCGCTATAAAGGATCCAACTCCAATATTTTGAGAAAGAGTTGTCTTGCAAATGGTGTGTTCACCAGAAGGTAAAAACAACAGCTTAATAGTGAAAAACAGCATGCAATTTAAGGCCCGTATTTACATTGCATTAAAAAGAAATTTTCAGTCTTGGTAATTTAACCCATTATTAAAATATAGTAAGAAAAATGCAATTTTATGAAAGCTGCCGATGTATCAAGCAAGAACCGCTGATAAACTGTGGTGCCCAATTGCCCCATGCCAACCTAATCCAACCATCTACCACACAGATTTTTGAGCAATTTCCTCACAAAAACCACAGCTCATGTAAGACTCTTTGGCTTGTTTTTGTTTTCCAGTTGTTGAAGAGGACCACAGATGTACCAAACAATGTGCACATTGTGAAATTTAACAAGATATTTATTCCATTTTACTTACAACATTCTGAAGCAGTGGTAAAAACAATTTTATAGTTGCAGTTTTAGGACCTGATGCAAATACAGTTGAAGCCAATGGAAAGAGTCCTATTTACTTTAGCGATCCTTAGATTATGGTTATAATTCCTCCCAGTGAAAGCAATAACTAATGTTGTCTGGCATCAATATTTTTTCTGTAGTTTTCCTGCTCTTGATAGATTTTGCACTCCTGCTGCAATTCACATATGGCCGTCTGGGAACTAAGCCAAGGTATAGATACTATACTGTAATGTACAGTACATCCATTGTTTTTTTCTGCAACAGGATTTAAAACAAATTTTTCCTTCATATGCAAGAAGAGAAATGTACCTAATCTGCTATAAATTATTTTAAAAATGAATCCTATTTTAACATCCAAGAAGAGTCAGACATCTCCAGTGTAGATCCAGGATGTATGGTTGCTATGGTGATATAACAGTTGGCTGGATTCATCAGCCAGCCCGCCCCTGGTATTTTAGAGCAAGATTACTTATGAATTCATTCTGAGGTTTTTTTTTTAAATAAGAAGAGATAGTGGGTTTTATTAACATACTAGTTGATAAGATGTGGTCTTTTCCTACAAGCAACGACCTCTTCTTGTTCTAAGAGGGGAGCCTACATACACAAACCCCACATATGTGGTGTTGATATCCAAAATTGCAAAGTCAAGTGAAAATTGCATCAATCATTCACTTTCTACTGTCTCCCATCATTCTCTAACTGTATCCTAAACCCTAATTTGTCTCTACTGGGGCTACTTCTAACACACCAACTCCCCAGGAATCTTCAAACAGCTGCCTCCCCTCCTCGCACACGTTTTCTCTTCTCTGCTTCCCTCCAAAAATGTAGCATTTCCATCCCCAACAATGCACAAGTCTGAGCTGCAGGAGAGCCAGCTCTCAGTCCCACACAGTGACAGGTTTAATGCGTGACATCTTGCAAACCCTTAGGACGAAGAACTTTAGAACACTGCAAATAGGACATTTTCCACTTCATGCCTGTGTTAAAAAATATCTAATACCCAGCCTGAGCTAATGTAAGTGGAAGGTCATTTAAATTTATGGCTGTTATGTAACATGGCTGAAACAGCATTAAATGGGGGGTAGCAAACCAAAGCCCTATTCACACAGACAGTAAGATTATGGATACTTTACACATGTTGCAGGCACTTCCTCCCCTGAGCAGCCCCATTCACTTCAGTGTAACTACTTGTTTAAGTAATCACCAACATGATTAGCAGCCTCAAAATCAAGCATGTCAACAGTATCTATGTAAAGTACTAGCAGAAACTTACTCTGATGCTACCATTTTGATGGTTAAAGTTGCAACCCCTTTTGCACATCTCTTTCTGGAAAGATCTGACAAATTCAGGGGCAGCACCATCCCATTTGCCATCAGAACCCACTCATTACCGTCACATGCTGAGAAACAGGATTTATCATGATATTTCCTGATCCTGGAGGACAACTGATTGTTTGGCTTGCCCAGACAGATTCAATGAGAAGAGTTACTATTTCCACTGTTCCGAGCTTCTTGCCATATGAAACTAAGGTTCCTGCTCTCTCTTACTTCACTATTTTCTTATTTTCAGTCCTCATCCCACTCTCTAATAATTGTCCAATTTGATGAGTTACTGCAGGACAAGTTTATCTGGAGCATTTTCCTGTGATCCGTTTGGTGGACTGAAGGTTATGCTCGAACCACCTGACCCTGAGAAAAATATTTTGTCTTCTTCAACCTGGTGAGGCACAAAAAAATAAAAAAAAAGGCAGAGCAACTCAACCAAATGTTTTTGTGAGCCAGAAGTGTATAGCCAGAGTCCAGGAGTTGCTGATTTGATGGTATACTGTGCTTGCAGTAATCTAGAATAAAGCAGCTCTGTTTCCATCTTGTTCTTTTCTCTCTTTGCCTTGGTCATAAGACAGGTGTCACTAAAATATGAGCCTGTCTCTAAGAGCTCTCCCTCCCACTTCCCAAACAAAGACACTGGATGCCATTTGAGAGACTTTCCAGCACCTTCCCTCCATTTAGAAAACTTTACACAAGAGAAAAAAATATGGACGTTGAGAACTTTAAGTGTTCCACTCTCCTTTTCTTTTATAATGAAGATTAAGGAGAACAAGATAGCTCTGGCAACAGACCATCTCAAATTGTAGATACAATTTAACTCTTGGGTTGTTTGAATGTTTAAAAAAAAAAACCAATCGACCTTTTCCCATTCACACAGCAATACGCAACTTTTGCTTCTAATTCTGGGACAGCCAGAGATATTGCATCTTAAAATGGCAATATGGATTTTTGGAAGAGTTACTTTTAGGTGATGTATAAAGGTTTCTAAAAATTAGTTGTAATTATACCCTCATTTTGAATCATGCACACTTAGGTTAGTGGTAAGGGAACCAAGGTACTTGGTTTACGTGTGGAAGGATGTGAAAGAGTCAGCAATACATTCAGGGTGAAGAGTGAAGAGAAGCATTGCTCGGATGACCCCACTGACACTAGTCTCCTTTCTACAACTCTGTAGAAGCTTCTCCACATATAGTTTGGGATCTGCACTACTTTGTAGGTAGGGCTAGAGGGGTGTTGTAAAGGGACCAGCTTAAGTCAGTTCTCTTCATGGCATCATTCCTTGTTGATGTCTCAGCTTTATTAGGGATCGGTGCAGGTGGTAATGACATTCAAGGTAGCATTTGTTACCACAGGGTTTCTTTGTAGTTCTAGTGCCTAGCCAAAAGGAGTTTGGGTAATGGCAGTGCTGTTTCTGCAAGGGAAAAGGGTAGCCAGGGCAACACAAAGAAAGCCCTTCCATAGGGCACTGGGTTGGGGGAAGAGGTGGGAGGGAAATGAACAGAATGATTTGATGGGAGTTTCCCAGTCCTCTTACCTTTCACATTTACCTACATTTAACAATGTGACCATAACCACCTCAGACACTTGATTTCTTGTTTTCAACAGTTTTAGTTATGCTAAGATGGGATTTTTTTTTGTGGTGGTGATGGGGCAAATAGGGAGGGGAGAGGAAACCACACACACTGCTGTCCAACCTCAATAGGTCCCAGTGAAAAACACCCCAAACTATCCTGTAGCTGGCAAATCCTTGCAATAACAAATGCTCACTCTCAGACCAGCCCTGTACAAAGAATTCGGACGATTCTCTAATGACGTTCACCAGAGTCGCATATATAGTCATCAGCAACAAACAATGTTGTCCCTTAAACTACTTTCTAGCACTGGAATATTAACAAAAATCTGCAAATGTCAGATGTATTTTGGACATAAGACTTTTTGCCTCACCTTAATAAGAAAACCTTGGTAACTTGAAGGGTTCGCTAAAGGATTATCTGCTGACATTTAAATCTGTAAATTAAATTACAGTTGTAGCCTATAACAGAATGTGCTACTGTCATTTGCATTAATCTGCTTCTTTGCACTACAGCCTCCTTGAGCCACTTCTGGTGAGAGGAAATCTTCCATTTGGAGTTATAATGAGCAGATGGAAATGAATTAGAGTAACAATTGTTTTCTTCCAGAATACACCGACTCATGTCGCAACAGAATGAAACGAATGCCCTCTATGGATGCTACTATCCTTTGAGCACCCAGAAGTGTCTGGTAAATTGGACAACTTTTCAGAAATAGACCAAAAACAAAAGAAAACAGGCAACTCTGGGTGGAATTTTAGTGAAAGGTTGCTAAGCATGTTAAAAAACCCAAACCAACAGAAAAACCCACCCCAACACTACAAACAAAACCAAAACAAACACTTTGTTTGATAAACACATTATACCAAAAGCAAAGCCAAAGCTTTGAGAGTTTCAGGCGTAGTCAGAAACAAACAACACAATTTACAGATTTACTAAAGCCACTGCACATCAATGATATACGTTCAAGCCCTTTGAAGTGACTGGGCTTTCAAGTGTTTAAAAAGGGGAAAGAGTCTGTAAAGTCCGACAACTGTGCTAAAATAGTCTTTGATAAAGCCTTTAATAAGAATTCTCCCAGAATCAGCGATTGTGTCTTAAAGGAAGAAAATGTGTTTCAGAAAACTGACCAGTTCAGCTGGGTCCAGTGAGCTAATGGGGCAGCAGAGACTAACAGTGGTACAGCCAGAAATGGAACCCATGTGCCCTGAGCTGGTGAGTGGTGGTTGGTAAGTCACTTATTAGGCTATACCTTCACTGCAGTTAGTGTCTCTCAAGTGCTCATCACTCAAATTAAAGTAGCCACACTGCAAAATACCCCTTGAGCTGCACAGAGTGATTGTATTATTGCTCAGAGGGATTGTGTTAGCACAACTTGTCAGCTGCTATCTCAAACGGTAACCTATATTTCCTGATGGGCCAGCCAACTCATGTTAAAAGCACCTCCACACCTCTATTAAGGGGCTGTGCATATGGGTACGACTCAGGCCTGGTTTATGCTGCTGGCGAAACTGAGTGGCAATCAATGGGAAATAAGCAAGCTACATATAGAGTAGCTTGCGAATTTCCTGTCGACTTCTTAACTTCTACTTACCATGGCGTCCCCACTATGCTGCGCCTACGGGAAATGCCTTCCTGTTGACACAGCATTACTCTTTTTGCGAGGGTGGATTAATGGCGTCGACTTCCAGATTCGATTGAGCGGATCTTCACTGCTGCTCAATCGATCTTGCAGAATTGATCCTGCACTGCCAACAATGCCACCGGCAGTGTAGGCATACCCTCAGTTTAGGGAGAGCAAGAGTTACGACTCAAATTAATTCAGCAGTGAAGACAAACCCAGAGTCTCTCATTGCCTGTTTCCTCCTTTGTCTGCTTTGCTTGTTAGTTCTTCAGGGACTATTACTCACTTTGATTGTGAAGTACCAAGCATAATGGGCCCCGATTGCAGGCAGGGCCTCCAGTTGCTTATATAGGCAGAGACGGCCCATAAAAGTTTCCCCTACAAAAGAGTTTCATTGTGCAGTTTGCAACAGAGCATTACATTCAACTTAAAAATGTTCTGCATATTGTGAACCAACAGGTGACAGGGCAATGTTTGAGATTACAATGGACTTTACTGAAAACAGCACCCATGCTCAGAAAACACAGATTGGTCAAGCACTTACTGATATGTTCATATTGGTAGAAAGAGCTCCCAGACAAGGTTGCAGTTTGAAGGCTCTAAATTCTCCAGATAACCAAAGTGGAATAGTCTTTGAGAGCCTTTAAAAGCTCTAGGATGCAGTTACATATTTAGTCTACTTGGATTATTTAATAAAGTCCAGCAAAAAGTTTTTCAAGACTGTGTGATGCAACTGATGGGTGCCCAACCTGAAACATCTGCAGCTCCCAAAGTGATCTCAAACGGGTGGTACCACAGAAATGTCATTTATCCAGCCACACAGAAAGAAAAAGGTCGGAAAAAACATTTCATGCTGTGGAGTTGTATAGAAATAGAAGAAAAAACAGGAAGCAAGGATGTGCCAAAAAACCCCCACAAAGAGCTTTTAAAATGCCATAAAGTGGATAACTGCTCTGTAACAGGGCAGGCACCTCTCCTCTCTGTGAGGTCCCACACAGTTTTGGATGCCTCTTGATTGTCCACATTTCTGTGAATTTTGATTTGTGGTACCACCACCACCAAAGTCCCCCTGCAGCACTTCTACCTATAGGATCCTTCAATGATTAGTCCTTTCACCAGGAAGAGGCTGTACTGTCACTAGCCAAAGATCTAGTTTCCACTGGGCTCTGCTAAGCCTTCACCCCTCCTTTTGCACATCTTTCCAATGCTTTTTTAACTCTCTTTTCAGCTGATGGGATAATCAACTCTTTAGCTCATCAGTCAGATTAGGTAATTCAGTCTTCCAGCCTTCCATCAGGGCTTCTCTGGGGAAACTAGTTAGTGAGAAGTAACCAGAGTGCTGGGGCTCTCAACACTGTCATCCTCCCAGGGCATACGGCATCTCTATAAATCAACACAAAGGCCCAGATCCTCAAAATTAGTTAGGCACTGTCACTGGTCATCCTCTCCGGCTGGGTAGCTGCAGCCTTCCCTCGGGTCCCAACTCCGGGGGATGCCGCAGCGCCTTTGCAAATGGGGAATAGTTACTAGGCCTGCTTGGGTGTCCGCCCACAAGCAGTCTGATGCCCGGCCCTCAGGCAGGGCGAGCGGGCGGGCAGGCAGTCTGACACTCCTGACTCACTGGAAGGGGTTGAGGCAAGCAGTCATCCAGCCGTACAGCTGAGCGGGAAGATTCTTTCTCCGGGGCAGCTAGGGAGAGGGGGAGGGGGACGCAGGCCCACCCATCTCCACTTCATCCCAGCCCAGGGCCCTAGCAGTGGAACGTGCATTGCCACTGAGTCGGCGGGGCTCCTGCCACAACACGCCGTCAGAGCTGGGCCCCTAACTCAGCCACTGCGTCTGGCTGTCCCTGGGCCACTTCCTCCCCAAGTTCCCAGGTATCTGCTTCCCCCGGGCTGTAGGGATACTCAGCCCTTGGCTGGCTCACCAGTCCCTCCTCATCGGTGGGTGGTAGGGCGGGGAGGTCCTCTGCGAGGGGCAGCTCCTCTAAGGCACAGGATTCGCAGGGGCTCCCAGCGTCTGGTAGCTCGTCGAGGTCGGATCCAGCTTCTGGGGGGTCAGTGGCAGGCAGCTCATCTAGGTCCAGCCCAGCCTCTGGAGGGGCCTCCCATTGGGGCTTTTCGGGCTCCTCGGCCCAGTCTGGGGGATCTCGTAGCTCAGGCCAATCCCTGGGGTCCGTGGGCAGGGTCCAGCCACCCAGCCCTATCCACTCCTTATACCGGGGGAGGTCAGGAAGCCGGCGGGTCCGCTGTCCAGAGTGGCGGGTGTCCCTCGCCTCTGCCAGGCTCCAGCTGGGCCTGGGCCCCTGGCAGCGGGGCAGCACGTTTGCCTCCCACAGCTGTCTTCCCTCTACTGAGGTCTGTGGCCCGGCCTTTATACTGCCCCTTCCTGCAGGGGCTCCGCCCCTCCACTGCCAGTTGGTCTGGCTGGGTGGCCCTATCACAGTCCGGCCTGGCGGTTGCCGGGCAGACTGGCTGGCTGGCCCTATCACGGCCCGACCACCCTGTTGCCGGGCAGACTTGCCTACCGAGGCATCTCTCCAGCCAGGTAGCTGAGGCCTTCCCTCGGGTCCCAATTCCGGGGAATGCTGCAGCGCCTTCTTACAGGCACATAATTCCTGGGCACCCAAATACCTTTGAGGATCTGGGCCCAAGGCAAAATTCTCACAAAACAAAGTTCATAATGAACCAGATAGGTAATATTTCCTAAAATGGGTTATGTGAAGAGTTCCCCTGCGCAGCTAGTACTGTCACCTACCCCAGTCCATTACCCAGGCTTCTCAAGTTGAACGTGTCCTTCTCAGAGTGCTGACTATAAGCAGCCGAGAGAAACCTGTTGACACTCCTCTCTCTCAGGTGTGTGGCTCTAGAGGGATTAATTTTTGATAGCACAGGGGCTCCTTTCCCACAATTCAGTACATTGGTCACATGCAGCTTTTTCATTTGAAGAGGGTATCTTTAAAAAAGGAACGTACCAACCTAATTACCATCTCTATTTTGGAAATCTTGGGTACATATATAACAGGGAGATAGGAAGCTGTTTCTAAAGCACGTTCAAAACACCTTAATCAAGTAGGCATTGATGGATGTTTGAGATGAATAGCTCCGCCCTGTTGCACACATAGCTCCCACTGAAGTCAATGGCAAAGCATGCACAAATCTCGTGGGCAAAATTTGTCCCTTTGTTTTTCCAGCGATAGGTAGAATCTGTGCATTTTATTTTATCCCAGATCACTTTCTTCATCTTCTTGAGCATCAGGTTTAATGTTGGAATTGAAATGCTGAACTAAACTGCAAATGTTCACATTACGGTGTACAGTATGGTGGATGTTTTTAATTTTTAAATATCTTGTCTGTAATGCAGTGACGCATAGGAAGTCTCAGAAGGAAACTTATTAGATTAAAAACAGTTTGTTGGAGGGAGTGGGGAAAATGAATTGACGCACAGGAACAGATCCAATGTTATTTTATTAGCAGAGATCCAGCAGCCTGCTTCCCACTCTACCTCAGCTCATGGACTAGTCACTGGTACTTGATGATGGGATCTTTAAATTAGGGCCATATGGCAGCTTTAAAGAGACATACCATTACATAAGAAATTTCGCCTATATTAGACCTAGGTTCAATTCAACACAGCTCACTCATGAACGAGATTAATTGCATCCTTCTGTTTCTAGGGTAGAAATTTCTAACGTGCATCATAAAAACCATGATAGCATTTGGTAAAATTCAGTGCCAGTGGCAACTCCTGATCAGAACTGAAACAGAAGGAATGTTAAGGGAGCGGGAAGCCAATGGGGCCCTGAGGTAGGCAATCTAAGTGGATCTCCCTCTGATGCTTCCTGTGGGATACGGTCCAGGGTTGTGATGAACCTGCCGAACACTTGGCCTTAGCATATGGAAACTTTGTAAACTCTGCCTGCCAGAGATCAGCTCCCTGACTCTCCCAGCCATAGGCAAGACAAACACTCCACTCTCAGCCCACATAGAGTCTGCTGTCCCTTAGGCAGTTTAGACAGGCAAACTCCAACCTCCTAGTGCCTCCCTGTGGTGTACAGCCCCTCATGCACTGGGGACTCCTAGCATTCCCAAATCCTCTGTTCCCAAAGGAACAGTACTCCACAGCTTGCTAGTTACACCATAGAACACAGCTCTGCTTAATGAGCAGCACTATGGCCCGATCTACACTTACCTTTGCAATTCAGCGGCAGTCGACAGAAGATACGCAAGTGACATAAATCACTTGCATATCTCCCGTCGACTTTGCAGAGTCTCCTCCACGTGGCGTCGAAGGGAACTGTGCTCCCTTTGACGCCGCGCTACTCCACTTACCAAGGTGGTTTTCCTGCGTCACTTCCTGGATCGACTGAGCGCATCTATACAGACTGCTCAGTCGATCCAGATCAATCGATGTGACGGCGGCGAATTTGCTGCCGTCAGTGTAGACCCAGCCTTTGATTTGTTTATAGTAAGTTCATTTAACAAAAGAACAGAGAGTCAAATGATAGCAAACACCTATTGGAAACAAAGGGTTATGTATAAAATAAAATCATAATATGCCTTCTAAACTTGGTGCACAAGATGCCCTCTTGTCTAATAAGGTACTGAATACCGCAAAGTCTCTGTCTCAGCATTTTTCCACCAATGTCTGAAACCCTCCTGTCATGAGCCGAAGCCTGCTGGCAATTTGTCTCCCTTGCTGAAGGAGTTCAGGACATCTTTCTGTTCCACTAAATATATTAGACCCATTCTTTGGTCTTTACTTGTAAAACAGGGTGCCCATCCACCTGCTTGTTTACCTCCCTTGTTAATTTTTTCTTCTAAACTCCCTGGAACCTCTTAATTAGCATTCAACTCATGACTTCTATTGTAAGACGCACAGTGGTCAGCTAGGGAGATAAGAGTCTCCTGCCTCTTGTCTGGTGACATCTGTCTCAAGGCATGCTAACTCTGGGTGACCTGCCTTTAACTACAAGGCCTTAAGAACAGGATTTCTCTCTCGTGCACGCACGCACACACACACTGTAAACTTTATGCAACCCTGTAGCCTCTGTCAGCCCCCACCTACCCCAGAATGAGCCATGGGACCTACCTCCATACTTTGCTCCAGGCCTTCACATTAGTTCTTGCTCAACTGGAGTCATGCTGCCTGAGATGACCCTGGAAACAGCCAGGGTGAACAGAAAGCCCCTTTGCCTCCTACAGAGCAGTCAAACACAATGGTAGCCCCTGTAGTTTCCATTTACTACTAACAGTATTTTACCTACAAGTGGTGTTTGCCGTTATCCCCACCCACGTTATAATATACCCAGCATTATATTTAATACATGAAATCCAATTGATTGTATTGCTAAGTGTAATATAAACTAAACATTTCTTCTTGTTTTTAACTCTCACTGCATAATAAAAGATACACACAAAAGCAGTGGCCCAGCATCTTTGTGAAAATGTAGGTTCTGTGCTTACCTCAAGTACTTTGCCTTTAACCTTTCTCCCAAATCCTGAGCGACTCCTTAAGAGTTGGAAAATCGCAGGTGCATTAGCACAATCTCCAGCAGCAGGTAAGGAAGATAGCTACCCAATAGTTTCAGTATGATTGGTGGGCTAACAGATGTTTTTGTAGCAGCTGGGAAAGAGATAATTGATATATCAAAGAGACATGCTAACTTGATGCATTCTGTTGCCAAGCAGCAGACATGGACTGTATGCTGCAAATAGCCAGATACTGACAAGCCTTTTAGCAAAAACAACACAGAGGAGGAGGAAAATTAACCAACCCTCCTGAAATGTAAAAAGCCAGATAAAGAATCATGTACAAAAATATTATAGGAGATATTTATTCCTGGTGTAACTTCACTGATTTGAAGGGAGTTCAGCCAGTTATGAATATGGCCCAGTTTCTCTATGTCGGGTAATAAAATATTAAAATAATAAAAATCAAGAGCTTTGATTTGTATCAAATATCTGTCAGGTATGTTGAATGCAGTGGTACCAGGGCCATGCTGGTTCCAGGATATTAGAGAGATGAGGTGAGAGAAGTAATATCTTTTATTGGACCAACTTCTGTTGGTGAAGGAAACAAGCTCTCAAGCCTACACAGAGCTCTTCTTCAGGCCCCACCTTGTCTGCCAGGTACATTGAAGACATAACTACACATGATGCACCAAGACTCAGGTTATGAAACCGCCCACAGTTCTGAATCCACATATCAGAATTTCCTTACTGGCCCCAAGCTGAATGAAGGCAGGAAAGCGGATCCAGGTTTGTAAGGATTGACTCATGACAGCCTTCCTTGGACGCTTTGTATTGCAGCATTTGTGTGCTTTCTATTCCTTTCAACTCCGAGGGTATGTCTACACAGCAAAGAAAAACCCACAGCTGGCCTGTGCCAGCTGACTCAGGCTGGCGGGGGGTGGGAGTCGGGCTGCGGGACTGTTTCATTGCTGTATAGATTTCTGGGCTCAGGCTGGAGCCCAGGGTCTTTGACCTTGCAGGGTGAAGTATGAAGTGCAGGTATACTACACAGCATAGCAGTTGTACTCTACCTTTCATCAGAGATTCTATAAAACTCTTAACAAATATTCATTAAACTAATTAAAATTCATTCAACACGCCTGTGAGGTAAATGAGTATTATTACAGGCATTTTGTAAAGGGGTAAACTGAGGCACAAAAAGATTAATTACCTTGCCATACACTGACTTTGTGTCAAACATCTGCCAGGTATTTTGAAGCGGATTGGATAAGCCAGATCCTCAGCCAAAGTGACTGACTTCAATATAGCTTAATTAACATGCATCAGTTGAGGATCTGGCCTGAACTATCAAGACGGTAGGAAGAAAATAGGACAGACCAACTCCATTTCAGTTGTGGCAAAATCTGAAACGGACACTTAGATTAAATCTGTAAGATTAAAACAGTGGTGCAATCCCAGACTATCTCCGTATAAGAAGAATTTATAATTACAAAGTTTTAAAATTAAATCACAACAATGCATCTAGACTTAGGATGTAAAAAACCCCACTTGCTTTTCCAGGCATTGCTAACATTACAGTTGCACATATATTACAAATGAAGGCCCCAATTCATCAAATTACTTCAGCCTGTGCATATATTTAAGCATGCGAGTAGACCCTTGGAAGTCTACGGGCTTATAAATTATGCACATGCTTAAGTTCCTTGCCGAATCAGGGCCTAACAGTTTTATTTATAAAGTACTGAAAGTAAGTGTTTTTTCCACAGACTTGGGTTTAGATTCTGCCTTCAGATACATTTGTTCTGTGCCTAGCAATTTAAATGTATTTAAAGGCAGACTTTGGCTCATGATACTGTACATTCATTTCAGACAACCTGAAAAGGAAGTTATGCGGTGTTAATCAAACTTAACAGTTTCAAACATTTTTCACAGGACCCTGATGGGTGAGATTTAGTTTAAAGTACATTAATCCTTGAAGAAAAATATCTACTCCTGGCAAGAATTAGGACATTAAAAGGTTCAGGAAAAATACATTCCCTATGGATCAAGGTCAAATGAACTAGCAACAAATCTAAAGACAATACAATGTCTGTACTTTCCCAGTCTAAAACTTTTACACAGAGAAACATCTCTACTAAAACACTACACTTTAACTAGTCCAAAACGCTATACCTTCAAAATAACCTTTTCTGGTGGAGAAAAATGGTGCTACTCTCTACCTGCAATAAAGTTATTTTGCACAAAAGGAGATTATTTTTAGATCAGAAGAACAAGTCTCTTACTTGTTCAAATAATAAAGATACTAGTATTGCGCAGTGGAGTGTTTCAGTAATGTGTAAGTTACTGCTTGGAGCAGAGCTTCCATGTGAAACTCTTCACGCTCTTTTAAGAACTTTAGGTGAAAACTCATTCTATTCAAGAGGCCAACTCAAGTCCTATGCAGCACTTAACTGAAAAGAACTAAAAAATAATAAATTTTGCTCAATTTATTGAATTTATTTTCTATGCACAAATGTCAGTGTAAATAGATCAGTTTCATTTTTGTTTCTACTCAACTTCCACTTTTCCATGTCTAGCACACTGGTGTTTTATATGAGCTGTCAATGTTGCAAGCGACCATCTACATCCAGAACAGCTGTCTTTATAGATCGGGAAATATTTTCAGGATTTTAAAACATTTACCTCAGATTTTGTAATATCTTTTTTTTTAATTAGATCCAAAATACTGGGCTTGCGCTCAATTGACAGCATCCCTTTAATAGAAAAACTGAAGAAATATAAATAGTCTCGGAGGTTAATATATTGCATAAGGTGTCTACTCTTGTGCAAAGAAAAGACTCCATAACGCCATCAAAAACAGTCAGCCAGATTTCTCGCACCAGCTTAAATCCAGCATAAGTTCATTGAAGACAAAGGATATTATGTGGGTTACACATAGCACATGTATCAGCTGCACAAACCAGAAGCACCTGCAGTAAAAATACGAGCAATATGAAATGAATGAGTTAACGGTTGGTGTAACAATCTTCCCCTCCCCCATCTTTTTGACTTGTAACTCTTAACCTCATACCTAGAGACTGCATTGGGAAATAAATATATGTAAGAGGCTATTGATTTGGAGTAGGACAAAACAAAAAAAATCCTGCTATTTATTTTCCATTTAAGGAACATAATAACTGGCTTTATCTTGTATTATCTGCGTTGAGCTCATGATAAATAACTGATGCCTAAAGCACTAATAATATTGTTACATAAATATTATTAATATTTGTACATAAGAGTATGCATTTATAGAGTGGAAAATGCCAATTGCTTCCCCACTCTCCCTTAAATGTGTGGGCATTTTCTCCGTCAATTTCATAACCATTATCCTTAAAAGGTAATTATTTTCAAAGCAGACTTGGGAAAAGCTGCCAAAATTTCTTAAACTTTATGACACACAATTAGTGCCATTTCTTCCTGGATGAGTGTGTCTTGGCAGATACAAGTTATGTAAAAATTCTCTTATTTCTCTTCAACTTTTCATATTATTAGTATTTTGTGTGCAATCTAAACCAGCAATGAGATAAGTAAGCCTGGGAGATATATGCTATAATAACAATATCACATTGATGCTGTACTTGAGTACTCCCTAGATGTTTTAGTACTGATGGCTAATTCTATGTGAAACAGTTTCCTTGGTATTAAGCAGCCTTTCTAAGATCCTTTAAACAACATTGTGAACTTATTTTCCTGCTGGGTTGTTTTTCTCTGAAGTGTTACTTTACTAGATTGCATATAATTATTGTTTTGCCAATGCAGAAACCTGAACCAGGACTACCGAAAAATCTGTGTTTGACTAATCATGGTTTTATACTTTTGTTCTCTGAACGGATCTGCTGGCTCAAGGAATGGAATATAGATCACTGACATTCATTATGAATCTATTGTAATAAGTCCATTGTATCTGCTCTCATTCTTCATAAGATGGCTCCAACCGCACAGTCAGAGTGTGATTGCAGCATGTCTAGACGTACACAAATTAGCTTTGATCTAGCCTGCTCCAATAATGATAGCAATGAAGCCACATCAGCACAGGCAGCTGCACGGCTGTACAAGCCTGCCTGGGACCCGTACTTGAGCAGCTAACTTGTGTTGCTGGGACTTCATCACTAGTGGTATTCAAATAAGCTAGAACAAAGCCAGCTGCGGTATGTCTGTGAATGCTACATGTCTATGTCTGATTGCCATGGAGACATCCCCTTCCTTTTCTATTCTCAGGCCTGATCTATTTTAGAAAAGTTGCACCAGCTTAACTGAGGCCTAGTCTACACCTAAAAGTTAAGTTGACCTATGTGGGGGGAAAAAAAAACCACAAACAAAAAACAGCAAACAAACAAATCACACCCCTGAGAGATGCAATTAAATTAGCCTAAGATCTGGTATAGAAACTGTTAGGTCAATGAAAGAATTATTTCATTGACCTAGCTACTGCCTGTTGGGGGTTTTGGAGAGTCCCCTTCCATCCTTGTAGCACGTGTCTACAATGTAGCGCTTGTAATGTAGACAGACAAATTGATCTGAAGCCACTCAGACTGGTTTAACTCTACTGATGGAGTTTAATGCAGTAGTTTGCCAATGCACACTAAATTGATTTATTTAAGCAGCACTAACTCACTTGGGCCTGAGGTGAGCGGGACAGGGGACTCAGAATTGCCTTCCTAATTATTTTCCTCAACCCCTGCATCCCCCCACAAGCTCTGCTAAGGCTCCGTGGAGAAGAATCTAGTCCATAATTTCACCTTCTCTTAGATCTTCAAGCAAAATGCAACTTTCTAAAACTAATTAAAAACAGGCTACCCTGTTGCTTCTTATCAAATAAATGCATATGGACAAGGTGGGTGAAGTCTGAGGGACCAAACCAGAAGCTGTGACTCCATTTAATTAAGGAAAGATTGACAATGAAGTAGATCAGGGCACATATCATACAAGATTCTCATTTGTTTGAAGAAAAATGGGCAATTGCCATTAATTACTTTTAGCTACATTACATGACTTACTACTCCAACATAGCTAGATATTAAGATACCACAATAACAGTGCTGTATAAGTGCATAATATAGGTAGATGGATGGACATGTACATAGCATTACATGTCTACACCACCCACCACAGGTGGAAGTTTGATACATATTTATCAGCAATTATGCAATGTATTTTTTTGATAAAGTTAAAAAGAAAAAAGGGTGAGAATGCTATAATGAGACTACGCTTTGCAATTCACTTAGAGTAGACCAGCTACTCCATGGTGAACTGAATGGTAGTATAGTTTTCTGTTAAATCCTTGTGCTGTTGATCTGATAAACTTGCTCCTGCATCTGGAAACAGAGCATTGGAGTAGGCCAGTCATATTATTCTCCACCAGCTACAATTCTTTGCATTGTATCAAGTTAATTACAGCTATGGAACCAGTACAACTTCTGAACCTCTAAGTGAGGACATTCAATTCAAAATGAATCTATGAACACCCTGACCTGGATAGAATTCAGCTGAAGTGCTGAAATAGCCTTCAAAGTGTACAAACTGCTTGTTCTGTCAGATTTGAGGGTCAGTTTATTTTTGGTGAGTTCTGAAAGCCACAGTTTAAGTGGAACAGAAAGTACGTACATTAACCTTAGCAATAAAACAGAATCTGCTCAGTACAATATTCAAGAGGTAGCATACTGTATATTGCAGTTGCTGTGGTAACCACACCTTTTTGAAAATCAGTTAGCAGATGACAGTTATACAATATAACACACTTGTCACTTGTGCATCGTTGAAGGCTGCAGTGTATGCATTCTTCTTCTCGCATAAGCATTTATTTTCCTCCCATGAATATGTATATTTCACACATTGAAAAGTACAACACCTCACTTCTAGTACTCAGTCAGCCCGAGAGGGGGAAGAGAGAGGAGGAACAAGTCATACATGGAAATAAGGGGCCCCATGGTTTCTCGGTTCAGCTGTGGTTGACAGCAGCTCAAAGAAAATCTTCCATCCTACATTGCATTTCTTTGGCCCTCTCATTCCTGTTCCCAATATTCATTTATTCTGAATTATATGGATTATTTATGCCTTTCTACGAGGAATTTCAGATGTACTATTTCATACATTTTGTTATATAGATGGGGCAAGTGAGGTTATCATTAGGCAATCTACTGATGAAACAATTTGCATAATTCATACCACCGAAGAAAGTGTTGCTAAGAAACTTCCTTTACTTGGCTAATAATCAGCAGAGAGACTTCTAAAGCATGTAAACTTGATTTCTTCCCTATTAAAAGGACAATACGCAGTACAATTAATCCTAACCACATATGTTTTGAAAGATATATTCTTGAACTAGACTTAAACTGGATCCAAATCCACTAAGATCATTTCTGGCTTTTAGTTTGTAAAGAAGAAAATATGAACACTTGTATATTTCCCACCCCCAGGCTCACATATCGGAGCCAGTACTTTTTGAACTCATGGATTTTTACTATGTTGTGGCTATTTTCCTGTATGTCCTAATAAAAGGGCATGAACAGCATCCAGGAAAGCAACTTCAACATAACAAAACAAAAATGCACATAAGAGCACAAAATGAATTGCTCCAGACACATGCATTTTGAAGCCACCCAATTCTAACCATCACCTTACAACAAAACTCACACTGAAGCATACAGTAATCCTGCTTCACAAAGCAAAAATGCCTGTGTAAGGAGGGCTGGTTGATTCCATGGACGTTGGCTAATACTATGCTGGATTTTTGTTAATAGACTGGTTTGCTGGGTGAGCCTGTTTAATTTGCTAATGCTGGAGGCTAATTTTGTGGATGCTTCTGTGCATATGTGGTCAATAATGGGTGTTGGCTTACTGCAGTCTCCTATATGAATGTTGAAAATACCAGGGGATATCTTACTGTGTACTCCTGTATGCATTTTGGCAATGCTGGAAGTTGTTTTACTACATGCTTCTATATAGTATCTAGATTTGCATTGCTGATCCTGGCATGTGTACATTTGTAGTTTATTCCCATTGTAATACTAGATCATAAGTATTTAGCTTCAGTTACTCATGAATGACAAGAGGAAACATGGAAAGCTTAAAAAGTCCTCTATGTCCCTCAGTTTGTAAGTCAAAAGCAAATAAAGAATGGGGTGTATCCTTGCAAAAATCAAAACAACTGGTGTTTGCCAAACCCTAAACATAGCCCATCTCCACTTAAGGCAGAGATGAAGCCAAACAGTTCTTTGGTAGTCAATTGAAAAGGAGTTTTGAGGATGTCATACTATGGAAGTAGGTTTATGATGGTTGAGTTGTGAGCATGTGACTATGCATGTGTGATTGTCATGACTGGTGACCACAACAAATAAATGTCCAGTGGCTCTGATGCTTATAAAAAGAAGAGCACACATGAGCTGTTTGTGGATTAGCATCTGAAGGTTGAAAGAGTTGTCAGAATGCATTTAGCATACGCACCTATGCTAGAACTTATGGGGAGTAGGAAGCGCGCACGCACGCACCCACACTTTTGTATCTATTTATATTCAGAGAAAAGAGATAATTCTGCAAGTTTTAATATTATTGTTACCCTCCTTATGGACAAAAACATTTTTATTACAGAAATCTGTGTGATATTAAGTATTGCTTTTGATATCTTGTTACTTAAACAAAGCTGTGGTTAGGATCAATTAAGTCAGGCACTTAATGTGATATAGGTAGATGAATGGTATGCATCATTTCTATCAGACTATTACATAACTTTTTTAAAGGGTAAATAACTGTCACTATGGAGCTGTGAACGGAAGGCACATTGGGCCAGATTCTGCTCTGTTGCACCCATGCAACCTCACTGACTTCACAATTTGATCATTTACCTGTAAATGATCTCCTTACACATATTGTTGATGATCACTCCTAGGCTACGAGGCTTAGGATCTTGTTACCTTTGCCTTACCTATTGTTTCTCCTGAGCATTTTCATTCTTTAATTTTGTGCAGGACTTATATAGGACACTGATAGGATTATATAGAAAACAAAAGAAAAAAATAAAGTAGATAAAAGTGAGGTAGATAGGATTACCAGGATTTGTAAGAAACTTGGAGTAGGGGTTATTTCAACCCGATGTTGTCATGAGTAAGGATCTGATCCTGCTCCTCGCTGACTTTAACAACCCAAAATCAAGCCCTAAAATGCTATTTTGTTTTCTAAAATACTGGGTCTTTGGCTCAAAAGTTTTCATTTTTTTCTTCCTTATGAAAGATTCAGGCTAGTTGACTTACAGGAGTAAGTCTTTTACAAAGCTGGGTCCTCTGCCTTACTCCTCTTTGATACAACTCCCCTGACTTTAGGTGGGTCAAGCCAGCTTTGATGAGGGCAGCATCTGGCCTCCTGTCTCAAGTGTGACCACCAGTCAATTGTACAGAAATCCCAGGAGAAGATGGCTATTTGTCACGTTAATAGTGTAAAGAGGTGTGGCTTAAATCATCTTCCCTTATCATGGAGCAGAGCGAAGGGCAATAAGCAAGCGTCCCTTAAAACAAAACAGGAGAGTCAAAATGTAACCTCACCTGGTGGTTCTCAGCCTTTCTGGACTACAGTATCCATCTCGGGAGGCTGATCAGTTTTGTGTACCCCCAAATTTCACCTCTAACTACTTGCTAACCAAATGAGACAGAAAATTACAAAGCGTCACAGCACACTATTATTGAATAAGTGCCGACTCTTTTTTACTGTAGAATTATTAAATAAAGTGACCAGACTATAAACACTGTACTTACATTTCAGGGTGACACTTAAGCCTGTTTTTCACGTGAAGTCTTGGCTGAAGCCTGCACCCTGCCACCTGTGGCTGAAGTATATAACCAACATGTAGCATGTAATGAAGCCCCAAGCAATGGCCCTGCTTGCCACCCCCTAACTCTGGCTCTGCACTTGCAATCCACCCCCCCCAAAATCGATCCTATGACCCCTCCCCCCTAAGGTACAATCCCCCAGGTTGAGAAACACTGATCTAGATGAGTTGAGAAGTCCTAGAAGGCCCCTGGGTATCCCCCATGGTATGCATACCCATCTGGGAACCAGTGTTCTATCTCTTGCCATAACGCCCTTGTGTGGGCAAAGGCTTCAGTCCAGCTATCTGAAATAGAAATGCATTTCTAACACTTACCATGGTAGAAACTAGACTTCCTGTATCTAAATTAGGAACATCTTTTGTTACCAGTGGATCAGAACTACTGTCTGACACGCTCCATGCCCCCAAACGAATAAAAACTGAAATTGCACCACTAGAGCCAGGAGTGAACCACAGTCGACTCAGCAATGCTTAAGTTATATTTTAAGCATCTTTCCACTGATGCAGCAACCAGCACTACCCTGAGGAGTTCCAGTATTACTGAGTATGTCTAGCAGTACTGCAAGTCAAAAGAGGGACAGAGAGCCTGTGCTGCATAAAGATGGAGGAGGCACCCCAATAGGAAACAAACTGCTAATGTAAGTCAGCTTAATGGTAATTCTGTACCTCTTTTAGTCCAGTCATTTACACTGTAGACTAATAGAAAAAAGGGACCGCCCAGCACTGATGTGGATGGGTTTCCAAAATGAGACCCTTGTGACTGAAGCAGGATGATCCGGTGTGCTAGTTTCTGCCTCTCACAAGCTAGTTAGAAGCAGTGAAACTGCAGCACCTTCAGTTTCTGTTGTAGATTCTGTTATGACCGAAACATCTAGGTTAGCTCTTTGCTTTGCCACTTATACAGCATGTGGTCTTTTGGGCAGTAGACGGAAGTGAACGTGCATGGGTGTGGGGAGGGAAGTGAGGGGATAGGGCAGAGCAAGGGGTAACAGTTAGTAGAAAGGAAACTCTCAGGGTAGGGCTATTCTTAACACTGCACCAGTGCCTCTGTACAGCTGCACCTCTGTAGTGCCTCAGTGAAGACACTACCTACACCAACAGGAGGGCTTCTCTCATCGGTGGAGATATTCCACCTCCATGAGAGGCGGTAACTGGGGAGAAGCACTCCCACTGACACAGTGCTGTCTACACAAGGGGTTAGGCCTGTATAACTATATCAATCAGAGGTGTGAATTTCACATGCCTGAGTGATGTAGTTACACTGCTTGTAAGTTTATAGCGCAGACCTGGTCTCAGCTTTTGGTTTTTTCCTGCTCCTTGTCTTTTTCCTCTTTTTGGTTCTTGTCAAGCTCACATTTGTGTTTCCCAGCCTGGACCTTCCCCCAATTTGCTAATCACCACCCTCCCCATATGAATAAAAAACCAACCTTATTACTGCTGGTGACAGCTTTGGAGCCTCTCTGTAATAATTTATGAATGCTATATATTCTCATAAGAAGTTCATTCAAGCAGGGGTTGGCTAAAACCACCTCCTGGCAAACACTTCAAAGTAGACAGCTCTGCACTTTCCCTGAGTCCAATTCTGATCCCCTGCTGAGCTGCCCAGGTTGGGTTAACTAGGCTCAGGAAACACAGCAGGGAACAAAGACCTTTAGCTGGGTTTTAAAAAGCATTCCCTGAAGGCCAGGAGAACTCGAGAGAAACTGCTGCGGTGCAGACTGATCTCAGAAGGCCTGCCTAAGCCTTTCGGTGATATGCGTGTGTACAGACTGTGTGCTTAAAAAAACCTCTCGTACTTTGCCTAGTTCCTACTATTAAGAGCAAATAATACTTTGATTTAAGAAGACTGTTCTGGGCCACTGCATTCACCGCTGCTCAGCAGCTCCCGAAGGAAAGATCCACATGTATTGAGTCCAATAGGGCAATCATGGGATTCTACCCCAGGTAAAAAGTTCCGGAGGGGTAGCCGTGCTTGTCTGTATACAGCAAAAACAATGAGAGTCCTGTAGCACTTTAAAGACTAACAAATTTAATTTTTGCAGGCATAAGCTTTTGTGGGCTGTAAACCACTTTAGAGGATGCAGGGAACGGAAATCAGATAGGTGTGGCGTACATACATACAGTCAAAGGGAAGGTACAACAACGAGGGGGGTAAGTAATAGCAAATTCCATACAGTTAGAGTAGCTGAAGCCTATTCACAACCGTTGATTTGAAGCTGAGAATGTGTGAACTGTGACAATTAGTTCTTGTAATGAGATAATCATTCCAAGTCCCTGTTCAGACCCACTTTGATTGTATTAAGTTTGCAGATCAGTTCTAATCAATGGTTGTGAAATAGGTGGTATATATGTACAGTCAAGGGGAAGGCCTATCTGATTTCCATTTCCTGCATCTGATGAAGTGGGTTACAGCCCACAAAAGCTTATGCCTGCAAAAATTAAATGTGTTAGTCTTTAAAGTGCTACAGGATTCTCGTTGTTTTTACCCCAGGTAAACAGAGGCAAGAGATCTTATACTGGTGGAACAAGAGGAGGAGTGCACTCAGATAGGCCTGAAAAGGCATCAGAGATGCAGGTAGCCTTGAATTGTGACGCTACTCAATGGCATTTAGAAGACTGAATTCACCAAATTCAGAGGCCCACTCCAGAAGGTCTGGCTCCAGGTTTTCCCAAAAGTAGATGCACAGGACAGCTCTGTGCCTTATCACAGAACTAAATCTGGGTGAGTTCAGGTTCTTATGCAATTGACAAGCATGACTTGGTTCCAGTAATGTTCATAAATTTAAGTCAAAGCCACTTGTATAGACCTGGTCCCTTGCCCAGCTGTCTCTACGGTCACCCTCTTCCAGTTAGTTTCTGGGACCCCTGAGTTTTAGATTTTGTCAAGAAGAACTAGGATACAGTTTCCTTTGGGGCCAGGAGAGTCCATGCTGTTCCTGCTCACTGTCGTCTTCAGGGGGATCAGGGGGCCACTCTCCCCTGCAGCCCAAGCAGTAACTTGTCCCACAATCCATAGCATTACATAAATGATCCCTCTTAATTTCCTTCAAAATGATAGTCTGGGATCTAGTCTGTCTCTCATTAACTGCATACAATACCAGCAATATTTTATTGCTAACCTGTAGTGGGTGTCTTTGTGTGTTTGCATAGCTGGAGCTGTCACATATCCAAAAACCACCACCAAGAAAAACAGTAACCAATCAATACTGCACACTTAAACAGGAGAAATTCAGGAAACTGCACCTCTGTGGTTGCATGTGCAACATTACTTACGCTTGCTGAGAACAGCTTAATTACATCATTTACTGTGTCTCAAATAGTAAAATGTAATACATTATGAAACTGGTATTAGGCGCACAGGTTTTAGAGAAAGGGCTTCTTCCTATGTTTTCAGAAGGGAGACTCTCTTACACACTTTAGAAGCTCTGTAGAATACTTCCTTCACCCCGAGACACTTTCCAAGGTGAACAGGGGGATAGTCAAGGATGCTTTATGAGCCCTTGCCTGTCCTACAGCTCTGCAAATGCCTAATACCCCATCACTGTGGCATCCAAGTTCGTCAAGTCCTGCACAATTTACAAAGTCTGCACAGCATCTTCTCTCATCCCCAGAGTTCTCCCTACTGATTTCAGCAATATAGGTGACAAGCCATTCGAGGGCAAAGCTAATTTACGGTAGAGCTGAGTGCACAGGCAGCGCAGTGTTCTGTGCATGAGCATTTAATGAGCGCAGTGGGGAAAGCCTAGCACACCTGCCGAAAGTACCTTTGTTCAGAGACTCATAAGTGAGAAATCAAAGCCAATTTCTTTCAGAAGAACGTCATGCACAGCTCCCCAAAGTTATTTCTATGCCCAATGTCAGCTTTCAAACATCAACCGTTTCGGCTCCTGGGTCGTCCAAAATAGATGGGAGGAGTATTCCCTCTTTATTCTCTCCTCCATTAAATGGTTTATCCTCAAACTTTTGAAAAATAATTTGCCTTCAGTCAGAGGCCAAGCTGTTGGAAAACATCAGCCCAAAAGATGAAAATATGGGAGCACTGTGAATGACTGAGAACTGGCAGCTGGAATGGAAATTATGCAATTTTAATTACAGTGGGTCATGCCCAGCACCCAGCTATATGAGTGCCAAGAATTAACATTTTACATGTACAAAGAACTTTAAAGTCATTAATATGGGGCGATAGCACACAATGGTAATTTCTATACACATATAGCCCTTTCTGAAGGGACTGTCCTTCAGTGATTGCACAGCAATTCAGTTTATACAATGTGCTTTGAAATCCAAAGATGAGGAGTGCTTTATAAATACAACATAATGGCATTCCAGCTGCAAGGTTGCTACCTCTCAGTTCTAACAGTGATTTACTATCTTCACTGTGATAGACTGGTGGTGGATATGGATATAATAGGGTCTTTTATTCTATTTAAAAAATTCACAGATCATTTATTCCTTTAGGAAATTGGAAAGGAAAAAAAAAAAAGAGACCATTCAGTGGCAATAAAAGAAACCCTACCCCTGTTTTATATATTGTGGAACCTTATTTGTGTAAATACCACACACTGTGTATACCAGATAACACTTGATGTGGTCATGCTCTGAAACAATTATGTAATGCTGAAAAAATATTTACATATCTGTCCAAAGAAAGACGACTACAATTGCAAGATACAACTTTCAGTGAGATCTCTGGAGTAAAGGATTCCAAAATAGTACCAGCTGTGAGCTGTTCTGTTCAGCCTTTCCTATCCAACCATCATCATTTCTATAATTAGCCTTCACACATTGCACCTAATTGGTTATTTCTATGGCATACAGGCATGAAATATACGTGCTTCTCAGTCACTTTAACAGTAAAGTAAACTGCCTAGGGAGATCAAAACTGAATAATGAACCTTATTCTTTCTGCTTCATGTTTCAATTTTGTAGTCACTGTTCAGCTGTAGCCACATTGTAGCTATGCAAGTGCTCATTTGCTACATCCATGAATGAAAAGATTTGGAAATTCTCATATTGTGAGGTAATTTGTTCAAGTTTTGTTTAGTCTTGTTGAGCACCAGCCAGCACTAATAACTCAATAAAACATTAGAGCTGGGCCTAAATTGTTATGGAAACTGGTAAATCTGAACAGGAGTCTTGATCTAACCAGGGATAGTACTTTAGTACCACTTCTATGCTGCAGCCAGACAGAGAAACATAGCATACTTGTCCAGATCATTCTTGGAGTAGTGGAGGCCTTGTGATTAAGATAATGGACTGAGGCTCTGGAGAACTGGGTCCAGTTCCCAGCTCTGCCCCGGACTGTGTGACCTAGGGCTGGTAGCAATCTCTATGTGCCCCAGTTTCCTGCCTGTAACCCAGAGATAGCAGCGCTTCCCCATCTCAAATGAGTGATGCAAGGATAAACTTGTTGGGGGGTGGAGGGTTGTGAGGTGCATGGATCCTATAGTGTTGGAGGCCATATCAGTACTTAGATAGATAACGGAAAGAAAGAGCTTTGGTAAAAAAAAAAAGTTTCCACAACTTCAAGAGCTACTACTTCTGCATCTCCAGCAATTACAGTGAAATTGAAGTGACCTCTGGAAGTGCCGGACATATATAATCTCCCCATGAGGTAGCAGGTAAGGAAAGTTATTCTTCTACTTCCTACTTGGGAAAATGTTAACTTTTTTCAGAAGAGCTTTGACTGTGTTGTTTAAAAGCTTTACTCTGACAGACATTAAAAGGATGTGTGTGTTTTTTAGCTTTCTTTCATGAGACTTCTGGGTGTAGTAGGCTTGGCTCACTGTGTTTCTGACTAAGCAGAATAATGATGGCTGTAGATACTATTGACAAATGGTGCAGCACCACACAAATTATAGGGCCAGGTTGTGTTATGTCCACTGGATAGGGTTTTTGCATTTCAGACCCTTCATTGCTCACAGCTGCCTTCACTAATCCAAAGTCATTATAAATTGTTAACTGCAAAGGGCCAAATGATGTCCTCAGGCCACAGAGAGGGCCCACCACATTTTCTGTGAAATGAACTTTAATGACTAGGAGATGTGTCTCAGCAGTCCGCTGACAGTAGCATACAGATCAATAGCAGAGCAAGGTCAAAAGGAAAGAAAGCTATTTGGTTGCCATGGAAGGCTGGACTACCACACGCAGCAGCCATGGATTTCCTTTCCCTAGCACCAAAATGAATAGGAACATGGTCTTCGGTTTTCAGTGTGAAAAGTTACTAAGACCTTGACTGCAGCTATATGAGCCTTATGTCACTAGGTCACTTTTGAGCTTCTTAAGACTGCCCACTGAGTTTTGTACCAGTGCACTACTTTTACAGCCCAAGCACATTAGAAAGGATTAACTGTTAATCTAATTCATTTTCTTATACTGATTCACTGAGGCTAATGTCATAAGGGACCTCTATGGTCATCTAATCTGAACTTTTGCATAATAAAGGCTATAGAACATCCTCCCCACCTCCCCAAAAATTCCTGTTTGAACTAGACCTTATCTTGATTTAAAAATTGCCAGGGATGGAAATTTCACCGTGCCCTTTGGTAAATTGTTCCAATGATGAATTATTCTCACACTTATCTGATTTCTGGTCTTATTTAGTGGCAGTAAAATGAGACTTTGGAGGCCAGCACTGGTGAGATTGGTAATAAGAAGGAAGAACAGGCACCTGAGAACTACCATATTGTGTTGGACCACTGGTCCATCAAGTCCAGCATCCTATCTTCAATTCATAAGAACATTCATAAACTCCAAGATGGTTAATTATGGTCTATCCTGCTCACGAGTGAGGTTTCCTCCCAATCAGCTAAGAAAATGAGATGTAGGCATGCATAAAGGTGAAGATTCCTTCTATGGTTCAAAAGGCAGAGATGATTGCACAGAGGCAAAGATACCTTGGATAAATCAAATTTTTTTTTAAATTGAAGAGTCCCCCACTTCTATTCAGGCCATGTCACTTGTATTCTATTTCCCCTACAGCTACAGCACTCAAGCTTTCAGCTTACATCTGTCTTACAGGAAAGACTTGTCTTTCCCTTTGTGAGGAACACAACGGATTTCATCTGTATCAAATCCCCTGAAAAACAGAAGGACTTTTAAATTTAAAATTGTAGCAGCATATGGCAGCTCAAGAAAAAAAAATACAGCTGCTTTGGGCAAAATTCTGCCCATAGCTGCATGTGCTGAACATCCACTGATGGTAGTGAGACACACAAATGAGCCTACACACCCTAAAAGCCACAAATTGGGCCTTATTGTCAAACTGGATAAAATAAGGGTGCTCCTATACTTTCATTTTAAAAAAAACTCATGCAAATAATGTTCCATTGACATGAACTAGACACTTTCTCTGCAAAGCACTATATGGTAACGGCCAGGGAGATCTGTTGCATTAATTTTGGTGAAAGTGGGCCCAGGCTATTCCAGGTGTTGTTATCCTGTGACTGTACAACATTTAGTTAAACATGATTGAGGGTTTTGAGTACAGAGACCTGGGCTTGTTCAAGCCTATGGCAACCAGTGCCATTAATTTTAATAAACTTTAATTAAAGATACAGAAAAAGGAAAAATAACTGAAACATTTATAATGTGAAGTATTAAATAAGGCTTATTTCAACAATATCCCTTATTCCCTTTAGCTGGAGAGAGTTTTTATAAGAAAAGCTGCCTGCTTAATCATCATTTAGATCTATTAAAAGTGGTGGGAACTGTCCTTTTTTGGGAAATGAAAAAAAGTTAGTAGAAAGTGATGTGGGGCTATTGTTGAAGTCCTGCTTCCTTTGAGGAAAAAAAGGAGGAAAAATAGCAAAGAGAGGAAGTGCAGTGTTCCTCTGGTGCCGATTTTCACTTGCAGCTGGAGAAAGAAATAAGGTGCGGGTACAGGAAGAAGGAAGAGGACACTTAAGGAAGGAGGTGACAGCAGGAATCCAAGTCTCACGTTTCAGACGGTGTTCAGGATTTAGCCAAAGCCAGTGGAGGTCTAGGTTACTCCCAGACTGGCCTGGGCAAGACATCGCAGGCTCAGGACGATGAAACCTCAACGGTGTAATGGTGGATTCTGGGATCCCAGGAGACAGTAGCAGCCACGAGGTTCTCTCCCAACCATTTTGATCCCCTTGAAGCCTTTTTTTTTGGGAAGACCCCAAAAGGGTCTAATAGGTGGAATGGACCAATTTTGGTCCATTAATTTCTGTTCTCTCTCCTTTTGTTAACCAGACTCACTCCTTAGGCAGTACCAGCAGATCCTTCTGTCTGAACTTCTGCTTCCCTTTTGTACTTTTCCTCAAAAAGGTTATATAATGGTCTGACTTGAACCTCTCTTAAACCCAAGGCCTCTGCCCAAGAGATCCTTCCAAATTACTGACTGGGCCTGGGGAACAACGGAAAAAGCAACAGCATGCAAGTAGATCACCACAGGTCTTAAACTGGACACAACACATGCTGGGACAGGATTTTGGGTGTTTTAGTCACTGCTGTGTAGATGTCCATGTATTCTAGATATGTTCACTACAGCTAGAAAGTGACTTTAAAACCAAGTCTTAATGAAGTAATTAAATATACTGTATTTTCTGTAACCTGCTCCCTATACAAGATTCACTCAGGTTCATGGTTGCCAGTGACAGACTGGGACTAATAATCTGCCCTGGCATTTAAAGCACGCTGGCCCAAGTTCAGGCTGTGGGCTCTATGCTACTCCTCCCCCCTGGGCGTGCTGCCAACAACAGCACCTACCTGCAAAGTTAATTCAATCAGGGGAGAGCCTGCATTGCGCCATGCCATGCACTGAGACCAGGCTCTGTGCCATAGGCTGCGACCCTTGGTGCCAGCTCAGGGCAGCCCAGTGGGGCAGTTACACAGACCTTTGGTAACCAGATGGCCTGCTTTTATAGGGACAGGTGCATGGGCCTCTGGCTGACTCCTAGGCAGATGAGGCGGCAGGTGGTGGGGGGGATGGAATAGGGAGGAGAGGAGGAACCTGTCTGGCAAGCAGCAGCAGCAGCAAGGAGGCTCAGAGAGTCAGGGATGCTGGAAGCAGCAGCTGGGGTAGTAGAGGAGGGACTGGTCAGGTCTGGCAAAGAGCAGCAGTGAGGAGGGAGGGAGTCAGGGATGGTGAGAGCAGTGGCTGGGATGGAGGAGCAGGGAGGAGAAAAGGAATGGCAAGCAGGAGAGCAGCGGGGGGGGGGGGGGGGGAACCGGCAAAGCAAAGCACTGCAGCAACAAGTCGAGTCTCTCCACACTGAAATTGGGGGCAGGCTCTGGGCAGGTTGAGAGCAGACGGCGCAGCGGTCACACAGGCGGAGAACGCCGCGTGGGCACTCTCATGCTGCGTGCGGGCCGCCTGCCTGGTGTGCTGAACTTTGTGCTCCATGCAGGTTCTTGGGCCACTCAGGAGGTATCTTGAAATGGTTCTCATTATAAGGAGTAATTGTCACAGTTCACACATTCTCACCTTCTAATCAATGGTTGTGAATAGGCCTCAGCTACTCTAACTGAATGGACTTCTTTAACACTTACCTCCCCATTGTGGTTTTTTACCCTTGGATGCGTGCACACGCACGCACGCACCCCCACCCCCCCATCGGATTTCTATTTCATGCATCTGACAAAGTGATTGTAGCCCATGAAAGCTTATACCTGCAGAAATTAAATTTGTTAGTCTTTAAAGTGCTGCAGGACTCCCACTGTTTTCCCTGGCAGGGAGTCCAAGTAGGGACCAGGGAAGCTGAATAGCAGATGCCAGCAGGCACTGAGGAACCTGCATGGAGCATACAAACTTCTGCCTTCCTAACAGGGAGGGCAGGGAAAGAGACACGGACACCACAGCCCTATGCTTCTGGTGACAGTGGCTCTTAGGGAAAGGCTGAGCCTTTTCTCCACCTTTAATACAGGCCACCCATCTGCCCTTGAGTGCACTGGCCCCTTTGCCAGAACTGCCAGTTGGCCAGTCTACCCCGATGGCTGCAAAACAGCTGAATAAAGAGGTGTTCATGGGAAAGTAGTCGCCTTAATTGAGGGATTTTGCAGAAACCTAAAAATTGTTTTCTGAAGGTTTAGAAAAAAGGCATTGCGCTAGTTCTGAAAAGCTATACAAATGCTGTAGTATCCTTTTTTAAAACAGAAAAGGTCTTTCCCAAAACATTCCAATGGTTAAATGGAATTAACAATAGAGCTAGCTCATATTAGTAATTTAAATTACATTCAGTTGGCTTGTTAAATGAAGATCAATATTGTAACTACTACAGATGTAAAAGGATAGGGTTTAGTGTAATCTTGTCATTGTTTTATGTCAGGTCATATTACAGAGTCCTCTAGAAAGCATCACAATCCTCATGATGTCCTGGAGTAATGGATTTGTCTAAGAGTAAGTGCCAAGATGTGGGAAATTACAAGGAGACAGAGCTCTCTATTGACTACAGATCTAAGGAAGCTCCAGGAATCCATGAAGTGTCTTGCACTCATTTCACTCCAATGAGTGGAAAATTGAGTTAAATGAGGCATCTACTGTGGTCCAGCGGTAACTGTAGTCAGTTCAGCCTTATTTAACATCTTCAGGAGTGATCTGGAAAGGGTATGAACAGCAATTTACTGATATTCACCAATGAAACTGTGGCTGATTCAGAGGCCAACCATAATTAGTTATTTTTAATAAGGGAAATTTGCACTATTCTCATTTGGGGCCCAATCCAACTCGCATTGGAGTCAGTGAGAATCCTTCCATTTTTGAAAGATTTCTTAGGGTTGCCAAATAGCAGCTGGATTGGGTCTGTGGGAAAGGGGGAATGAAAGATGCCCTCAGTTGGCAGGAAGCCAGAGAGTCTTTCTTGGACTCTAGACAGAGCTACTGCTTAAGTAACTCTTCACACCCTCCACACAAGTTGAAGAACCAGTTAAAAGCCAGGTGATAATGTAATGTTTTAAGGCTGAACTTTTATACCCTCAGGCTTCTCTGACAATTCCATTGAA
Source organism: Mesoclemmys tuberculata (assembly GCA_007922155.1). Taxonomy (NCBI): domain Eukaryota; kingdom Metazoa; phylum Chordata; order Testudines; family Chelidae; genus Mesoclemmys; species Mesoclemmys tuberculata. Next base: position 53,653,117 of record ML675601.1, on the reverse strand, counting down.
CTGTAAGGGGACCTGGGTGCCTCTGTTCGGATCTGTTGAAAGACATAGCCTAAAGCTTTAAAATAAGCATGTAGCTGTGGTTTAAAGCCCATCTGATGTTTAGAACAGATAGGTTGTAATCTGTTACATAGGGTGACCCTACATCCTGTTTTGGCTGGGACAGGACCCTTTTTAAGCTCTGTTCTGGACTTCCTGACTTTTGACAAAATGGGCATTTGTCCAGTTTCCTCTTGCCAACTGATCAAGAGCAAATGGGACAAGTGCTTAGTTCTGCCAAAAAAGTGGGGCACAGAGGAATGTTCTGGGGGAGACACTCAGGCTGGCCCTGCATAGTGTTCTTTTTCCCTTTGGGAAATATGGTCACCCTACTCTTACAGTCAGTCCTACAGGTGGGAAGAAGCGCAGTTTGCCCTCTTCTTGTGGTACCTCAAGACCTTCCACCCCCAACCTGAGAACTTGCCCTTTATTGTAACATTTTAGTTTTGGTTTTCAGTCAATTTTGAAAGTGAGGCCTCAAGCTCAAAATGGTTTATAAAAGGCTAAATATCTGACAATGTCCTTTCTTTTCACAATTCTGAGCAAAATAGTTTTTCAAGATGCATGCTAAATTCTGTTTTCTATAAACCCATGTAACTTAGTGAAGGAATTAAATAATATCTATAAGATCATAAAAATAATGCATTGCACATTTTGGCAGTTAGAATGCAATGGAAGTGGCAACAGTAAAAATTAACTTTGTTCTAAGTCTGTACATTTTTAGGCAAATATGAAAAGCTACTTGCAATTTTAGACTTCTGTGGAATAATGCAGATGTTATTCAACTAAGAGAAAATTCTACTTAATTACATACTTCCTGCAATGCACTGAAGGCATCAGAATCTACTTTGAGTTAAAAAAGGAAAAAATCTCATAATGGTGTAAATTGCCTACAAGTCATTAGAATCGCTATGTAACATGTAATGCTCACCTGCTGTGAGTAGCAGCACTGATTCTATGGTCTAGGGACATGGGGTCAAATGCTGATGGATCAGTTGCCTGAGGATTCCTCACATCAGGCACACGGAGCATTTCCAGGACACATTTCACCCTGCTAATATCCCTGCCCTTGGGGAGTGAGTAATGGGTTTAAGACAGAACAGCTCAAGTCTGCTCTATGTTGCATCAGGGACTGGGGATGGTGCTTCTTACCACCTCCTTAATACTTGTTCCAAGCACACATCAGCTGGTCCAAAGGACCTTTGACCATGTTTCTATACTGTACTGGGGAGAGGAGCTGAACAACTACACAATTGACTCAACTTCTATCACACATTATGCTAGAGCAGTAGTGACAGTTAGTGCACCCCTTTGATAGATTCTGTTTCTATTGGAGAAGTCATTAACACCTAACTATTAAGTGAGATGTGAACCAACTGGAGACAGTCCGGAGGAGAGCAACAAAAATAAAGTTTAGAAAACGTGACCCATAAAGGAAGATTGAGAGAATTTTAGGAGAGTGTCACAAAGAGGATGGTGCTCAATAGTTTTTCATGTGGAACTGTACTGAACGGATGGTACAGTCAGGCCCGGTACATTTTCCAAACTTGAGTGAAAGAACAACGTTTTCTACAAGTGAGAACTACCTAGATTAGAATCTGGGAGCAAGAAGCTCACCTGATACAGCAATTATGAAAATCATAGCAAAAGAGATACCACACTAAGAAATCACACCAAGTAGCTGATAGGGAAGCTACATAATTGCAAACAGTAAAAACATTTTTATGTGTTGATCTGAATATATGCAGCCAGAATTCTCCCTAGTTTTATTAGGAATAATGTTGACTTGTATAATCACTGGAAAGATAATATCCCCTTATTTGTTAAGTCTCAAATTTGACCTATGAACTTGCGACTGCATGAATCCTGATCCAACCTCTGTGAAAGGAAACCCCTTTTCAGACTAAAACTAAAGAAACACTCAGATTAGGTCTTGCAGTGTATTTTTTGTTTCAATATAATTAGGTTTACATGCCTTGGGACAGATACCATATCATTTTAAGTCTTCTACATTGCCCAGCACATGAGGTTCAAAAATAAAGTTGTTTTTTCTTACTTCTCTCCATACACATTCAGGAAAGCTTATTCTCTAGAAAACAGTTTCATTTATGAAGTGTAACAAGTTCATTCCAATTAGTAGAACTCAAACATACTGAATATACCTGAAGAAATTGAAGAGAAAAGAAATCTTGCTTGTTATACACATTTGTATTTTTATGCTTTACATCCTCCTAGATAACTCATTATGGTTTGAAAGGCCTGATCATTAGAAGTAGTGAATATAATTTGTAGAATTACTTTATGGTTTTGCTTAACCTATAAATAGACTAAAACTGAAATGCTTCAGCGAGTATCAGAATTCGCTTTAGAATTGATTTATACTGGTTCTAGTCCTGTTTGATCATTTTCTTGTGAACCCAAAACAATTGCTATTCAGAGTTCTGTGGAAGATGTTTCTTCCAGCCAGAGAGAAGAAGTTTTGTTTGCTAGTATAACTAAGACAAATGTTTAGCACACAAACCCCTGTAAACTAAAGGATTTTATATTTTGGATAAGTGAACCAACTTGGACAGAATGCCCTCTGAGGGGCAGATGTCCATTGGCAGCTCACTGTTGTGTCAGCAACTCGTAGCAGGCCTAAAACTCACTACACCTAACACCGTTTTCATAGTATTTACCCATAAAGTGTCTCATAAGGTATCAAATGAAAGCTGGGCTTTCAAATCTGTGTGAAATGTATGTAGTGACATTCTACAAGGAATTATATACTCCTACTGATATTATGCTTTAACAAAGCAAAGGAAGAAACAGGTTTCTTGCAGACAGTAGGGAAAGTAGTTCTCTGTCATATGTAAATTAAGTATTGTGAGCCAAAACACAATGGGAGTTAACTTTTTTCCTTCACCTCCAAGTGTAACATTGGGATGAGACCGCAACTTGGAGGACACCACCCCAGGAAGAAACTGAAAAAGGGATGAAAATTCAACACAGGAGAGCATACCAGAGTCTAAAAAGCAGTAGATCATCCTGATTCTGGGGACAATGTGTCTTTGGGAAATACAAGGAAAAGCAAAAGTCTGTTTGTTATCCATGTCACTGGGGAACACCATTGGTTGAGATGGGCAATTTGTGAATGAATGGATTGTGGATTCACCAAAAACCAGCAAACTCCACAGAAAGAGTTGGAGGGGAAGGAACTGCTTTAGACACAGGTTGCAGCCTGTCAAATTAAGTTTTAAGCCCTAGAAAGTGTTCTGTTTTTATTTGTAACCAGTTCTGTTTCCATTATCCTTATTCAGTATCACTTAAATCTTTAATAAATTGTATCCATAGAAAAACGAGAATAGTCTTAGTGCTGTGTTATTCAGCAAAGTGTACAAACCGAGTTGTGACCTTCCACCTGTGAGTATACAGTTTCTCTGGGATGCAGCTCACTGGGCCATTTCTGAGAGTCAAAGCCTGAAGTCCAATTCTGTTGTTCTCTCTCCCCCCCTAGTTTCCGTTTCCATTTCCCCCCTTCACAAATGATTGAGGGTCTCTCCCCTGTTTTTTCAGCAAGCTGGCCTGATGGGCTGCTCCTGCCACAAATCCAGTGGCTTTGAGGAATTGTCAGCCCTCCCCAAAACCTCTGTATCTGAGAAAGTGCTCCCAGTCCAGATAAAGGGCTGCAACCCTTTAACACTCTGCGGCAGGGACACCTCAGAATCTACTGGGTCAGTTTAAACTCAGAGGTTGCCAGAAATTTTCTAATGGAATATTTTTCTGTTGAAAAATGCTAACTTGATAAAGTCAAAATGCTCCATGGGAGCATGTCAGTTTCAATGAATTATCTTCTAATGGAATCTAGACAGGTTGCCTAGGGAAGCTTTCCTAGTTCCCTGCTAGCTCACCCTCCTCTCTGGTAGCCCTTCTGGTGGGCTGCTACTGAGCTAGGAGTCTGCCAGCCCTGAAGCTCCAGCTGGAGCCAGGGCTCAAGGCTTTTAGTCTTCTTAGTCTACAGTGGGGAGCCTGGAAGCAGGGCTGACAGGTCTCCAGGCAGCCAAGGGAACTTGGTTTTGAAAGTCAAAAGAAAACATCATGTTCACGTTTTCCAATGTACTTTTCAAGATTCCTGTTACATAGGAAATTTCTAGATGAGGTTTTGTCCGATGTGGAATGATTTTTCTTAATTCATTATTTCCCCATGAAAAGGCAAATGACCACCCCTATTTAAGAACCTCAGCCTCACTCAGATCAGGTATTTTAGACAAACTTTATGCAATCTGTGCAGATTCCATGCGAGTGGCATGGCTGAGGATAAGTGGCAGTAAAGTCCCAGTCATCAATTACAAAAAAGGGCTTTAAACCAAAACACGTTTGGAGGACAGATACATAGTGAATAATCACACAAATTCAGCCACCTCAGATGTGAAGTGTGGCAGCTGTTTAACAGCCACACCACTCAACATTGCAGAGCAGGAAAAGAAGAGTACAGTACCCAACTGGTGCTATCTGCAGAATGAAACTACTCAGTTTGAATGTGTTCAAAACATCCACGCTAACACTCCAACTCTCCAAAAAGTTAAATGTGATTGTCAGGCTCTTGATTTTTGGCCCTTAACTTTGTGGTTATCTTAATTCAGCAAGGTATTCAGACACTTCAGTGGGCCTTCTCTCACACTTAAAGTGACACATATGCTGAAGTGGCTTGCTGAGACAAGGTCCCTGTCTTTATACACCTGACAACAAGATGTTTGCTGTAAAATGGCAAAAAGTGTATATGGCATAATGCCCTTGGAGGAAGTGCCAATATATCTACACTCGGCTAACAAAGCGTCTGACTCTTCATTGTTAACCCATCTGTCCTATCTATTTTACCTTCATACCCGGGCTAATTGTGGAGGAAGTGCCAGATCATCTCAATTTCTTACCAGCCTCAAATGTCTCAGAGAGATTATTCCCATCCAAACCCAAGAACTAAAGTCTGTTTGCAGTTACCCCATGAAGAATTCACACCCTTGCATAGGTATGCCCAGTATACCCATTGCCAAGTTATTAACATGGCTACAGATCCTATCGTAATGGATGGGGCAAAGGCGAGGAACTTGAACAGACTACAATTCAGGCATTTGTTCCACTAGATTCACTGCTTTTTTTATAACTTGTGTCCTTAAGCCCTTGGTGCCCCCCAGCACTGGATGGGCTTTTTCTGTGTTGAATATATTCTTTGATTTAATATTGTTGAATGGCCTGAATGAGGAAATTGCTTCTTTTCCAGGCAGACCTTTTCTTAGAAACATAGGAGGGGTAATATCAGAATGCATGTGGTTCAACACAAGTATGATTCCCTCAATGGCAAGCTGCACCCAGGTCCTAGGAGAAGTCTGCTGAAGTGTGAGGTAAACTTGTATCTTTTACAGAAGCAGGCTTTGGGCAATCTGATTTCTTTGTTTCCGCAGAGCGCTTGAGCAGCTGCTTAAAGCTAAGCATGTGCTTAAATTAAAATGATGCTGACTTAACCCTGTGCCTATGGGTTTTACACTAATTTCAGTGTCACATGAGGGGACGCAGCTCCATGTGGAAGGCTCATACCTGTTTGTAAGATCAGGCCCTAAAACTGCATAGGGTGAGAACCTGTTCCGCCATCTTTGTCAGGCTTCCAAGTGTGAAAGCCATGAGCAACTGAATAAAAAGGTTCAATTCTCTATGGCCCTGTCCCTTGTATAGTCATTTACACCAGTGTAATGTGGTTGCACAATGCCATTTTAATCTGTAGCAGCATTTACACCCATTTTGTGCAGGTGATATATGGAGAATCAAGCCCAGAAGCCCCTCTTCTGTACAGTAAGCAGGATGGTCTAAAGTTCAGTTTACATTTTTCTGTGGTAATACAGTGAGAAAGCGATCACATTTAGTTTAGCTTTTAAGTGAAGTGACATTTTAAACAGACATTCTATACTGTGCATATTGGGATGCTAGGGAGAGAGGTCAGGAGACTTCAAGAAGTCATTTTAAAATATAGCTGAGAAAATGAAAGATACTGTATAGCAGCTAAGTGAAATACTGCCTCACCTTACACTTCTCCGATGAGGTACACTGACAGTGACTGAAATAATTTTGGGTAATGGAACTACCTTCATTAATCTACTCAGGAAGGGAGCTGTTCATTAATTAGGGTGGACAGGATAATCACAGGGCTGCTGAACAGCAATTCTGATTCATACTTGTTGACTATCACCTAATTAGAAATTAATGCAGAAGCTAAGAAAATGTGTGCTCTTCTGACAAGTACAGGTGTATATTATAGATCTACACCAAAGAATCTAACATCAATCCTAAGATTATACTCAGGGACCACTTAATGTTTTTTTAAAACCTTTACTACATATTACTACAGTTAGAGCACCAGTTGGAAGCAGCACTTTTGTCCTGTTACTTTCATTGTAATGCCTCAGAGGCTTTATAACTTCAACATAAAATAACCCACAAGTACACCACGCTACTACCTCTTGCCTACAACTTGGCACACAGTCCTGTGGGAAGGGGGATACTGTAAGTATTTCCTTTTTAATTGCATACTCATCTTTAAAAGATAAATAATCAAACCAAAATCTGCAAACCTGCTAATTTGAGTCTGTTCTCTACACCAGTCACTGAGCTCCCTATACTGCAAGCACTGATGCAAAGTTAAGCACATGCATGAGAAGTCACTACTGGTTTTGAAACTGTTGGCCAAAATTAGGATACCAAGTCCATATTTAAGCACTTAGGTGCTTTTGAACATCCCATTCTTAAGTGACATAGGAGCACAAGACCCACTGACTTCAGTAAGACTACTCATATGCCTAAAGCTGTGCATAAGAGAGTCTGCAGGATCAAGGGCTTGATTGACAGGAGCTGGGAGCATTGTACTTAAGTACCCAATTTAGCTCTACTAGTGCCCTCAAAGAAGGTCCCCTTTCCCAGCTCCTCTTCCTTTTAAAAGCATTGCAATGAAGTCACATCTTTAGCAACCACCACTCCTTCCACACAGGCAGTGACATGTCTCCTAAGGTTACATCTACACTGCAGCCTATGGAGACATACCTGAGCTAGCTTTGATAGAGCTAAAAATAGCAGTGAAGTCACAGCAGCACAGGTTAGCCACCTGAGTACCAGCCCACCGGGGACCCTGCTATGTACTGGGGTGGCTATGCTGCCACAGCTTCACTGCTATTTTAAGCAACTATTAATAAAAACCTAGTAGAGCCATTCATGCTTTTGAAAGACTAATAAAAAAGGGGAAGATTAAGACTCATTAAGACTTCTGAGCCATCCATGTTGGACATGCTTGATTTTACTCTCCAGAGAGCCCTGACACCCCATGGATTTGATTCTCTCTTGTCAGCACCACACCCTTATGGAAATCAAATTAGCTTGTGCTGTACTATCATCCAGCCACTGTGATTTTCCCCCACTCTTCTATGCTCATCCTGTGCACGGAGTGAGGAAGGGCTCAATGGAGAAACGTAGCATGTGAGTATCTCATTAAAATACAGTCTCAGAATGTATATGCACAAATGCAATGGTCACAGGGTCCACTCATCCTAAGTAGTGCCCCATGTTGGCCAACCTGGGGATTAGCTCTTCCAGTTTGCACTCTCCCTCTAGTGTTGTCTTCCTCTGGTGCCCCACTCAGTCCCAGGTCTGCAGTTCCTCTCCGTGACTTGGCCCTCCAGACAAGTCACTAAACTCCTCCCCTTCCAGGGAATTCACAGGTTTTCCAAATTTGCTTTATGGAGGCACCTCCCATGCCCTTGCCCCTGACTGGTAAGGGAACCCAGGCCTGCCCTTTACACTAGGTTCCAGCCCAGGGACCCTACAACAAGCAGCCAAAGTCCCTGTACAGTCCTACCTCTTGCTGCTGTTTCCTTGGGCTTCTTCATACACATCTGCTTCTGTCTCTGTGGGTTTGCCAGCCTTCAACTCCTTGTGCTCAGGGAGTAACCAGTCTTTCCCAGCAGCCTTTCCCTTCTCTGCAGCCAGCTACTTCACTTTACACATGTCCTGCCTGTTCCTGCACAGGTGAGCCTGTCTTTAATTAGCTGCCTCCAGCCTAAATCTCCCCTGCTTGCAGCCTAATTAGGTGATTGGGGCCCACCTGGGCTAATTCAGCTCTTGCAGGTGTGACAGAGCTCACTCTCCAGACTTGCACTACTTGTCACCACCTTGAGAATTAGTTCACTCAGCTGGCACACCCCTTCTGGTGGCACTCTTCCATCATAACCATCTGCACAACCACCTCAGTCCAAGTACCGCAGTGTCCTCTTCACAATTCAGCCCTCTGGCTGTGTCACTATCCATGCTTCCCCCCTTCTGGGGGGAGGGGAGAAGTATTACCCAGTCCAGCCACCTTCTCTCAGACAAGTCAGGGTGGGACTCAGGCACAACTACGCCTCCAAGTCCCAGCCCTGGGATCCTTTAGCTAGTAGCCTCCCACTGCCTCACCTTAACTTCTGCACCAGCACTGCTTCAATTTCCCAGGCCACTTCCCCGCAGCCCATACGCCTTCACCCTCTTTTCAGGGCCTTGAGCCTGCAAATCCCAGCAACCAGCCAGAAGCTCCCTCTAGCTGCCTTGTCCAAGGGACTATCTTCCTACAGCCCTCCAAGAACTCAGGCCTGTCTTTCAAGCTCCCCACAGTAACTAACCTTGTGATGCCCTGCAGCTCCCTTTTATGTGAACCTGCTGGGCCCTGATTGGTTGTTCCATGCAGTCTCTCTCTCCAATTGGCTGCACCCTGCACAGCCTCCCTAGGCTGCTTTTAACCCCTTCCTTGCCAGTGTGGGGGTGAACACCCCATCACACAGGGCTAGTGCAGGGGCTCCTCCCCATCATAGGGATGACGTAAGATTATAAGGGCAACCTTAACTTTGGCATTTTCTAACTTTCAAGTGCTCAATTTTACAATAGCATCCTTTTTACAGTGTTTTTTTTTTAAAGAGGAAGAGGGCAAGACCAAATCCTCTCATGTCAGGTGTACCACCCCCCTCATGATGCATCCTAAACAGGTTTTGAAACCTGAACCATCAGTACTCCTGCACAGTTGAACTACTAGACTAACTACATTAACTGACAACCAGAGAAGGTTGTTATCTAGATGGGATATGGGCTGCTGGGGCTAGGTGCTGGGTCTGACAGAGGCACTGACCTGACCTTATCTCTTCCTCCAATTCCTGCAAGTTGGAGGAGTTCCTGCCCCTGTGTCCCCAGAAGTGAGGACAGGGCTGATTCTAGGGACTAGCAAGCAAGATTGTCAACCTGAAAACATTTTCTGGCCCGGCCAGCAAGACAGTAGGGCCACACCTGGGCGAGGAAGGTTTACTGGAACTACAAGGGCATGGCTAGGGAAAGCTCAGCTTCCCTTTCTCCCCCACTACTACAGTGGCAGTATGCGTCCAGTCTTTGAAAGTTTGTGTTGAGTTATTTTGGCATAAAGTGTTCCCAGGATAACAGTAGAGAAGGGAAATGGTGATTTTAAACCGTTGATATTTCAACCAAACCTGAACAGAATTTCAAGAGACAAAGAAAAGGCACCTCTCTGGCCCAAGGCTTTTCTCCTGCTGAATTTCAGAGACCTGCTGTAAACAATGGATGTGCTAGAGCATCTCATCACAAGTGTTTGGCAACCTAAACATAGGTGTTTCCTCCAGCTCCCTCTACAATACCTCACTCATTTTTAAGGCCCAGTTGTGGCACCCTTTGTCAATGGAACTACTCCCAGAGTAAGGATAAATACCAGGCTGATTGAGAGCTAGTAACATTTCTACCCTTATGCTTATGAATTTGCAAGAACAAGTAGTAGGGTGTGCCTAGAATGGTTCCAGAGAACAATTGTTTGACCTTTGTCCACTTAGAAGGCCCTAGGTGGGTCCAGTCATTCAGGTTTTTGCCTCCTTGTGTCCCCTTTCCCCCCACCCTGTTTTTCTCCTGGATCACAAGAGGATTGTTACATTTATCTCCTGTTCTTTGAAGCCATTCTGTTCGGTAAGAACCCATATTTTCTTTGATACAAAGAAATTTCAGTCTACTTCATTATAAAAGAGGGAGAAAAATCTATGTCACAGAGAAAGCATTAACTGGGAATGTTATTTGCCTTAGTCAATATACATTTAATATTATTTTAAACATTTCTTCCTGTTTAAGTGCAATGCAGGTCCAGTTAATATTTTGCAGCTGACTGTAATGTAACTAGAAAGTAATGATTCTTCACTGTAAATCGGATGCTACTACATGAGATGTTTCAGATTGGCATCTTGACATTCAATCTTATATTTTAGAAGTAGCCAGGGAATAAAGACTGCTCTCTACTTACAAAATTGTAAGCAAAGTCTGATTTCATAAATATACACAACTTTTAAAGTGATATGAGAAACCTTTCACCAATACACCTCATTTATTAGCACATCCATCTTTCAGAGTTTGGTCCTGCCACCCCCTACTCACTGACCAGTCACACTAAAGCCAGGGGGAGCACTCAGATTAGGAATGAAGTTGCATGAATAAGGGCTTCAGGAACATGCCATTTTTATGTTTTATGTGTTTTATGTACGTGCGCAGTCCTACATATAGGTGAATGTCCTAGATCTTACAAGAGCCATTGAAAGAGACCCATATGAAAACTCCCACTTATTTTGATGAGCTTTATATCAGGTCGTTTTGCTGATCTGCCTTTTGCTGAAAATATTGCAATAGCTTCTGTTCTCAGTGTTTTCAGTTAGAATTTACAGGGATAAGCTGTTAGGATATTTCCAGTGTGGTCTGGGACCACAACAGGTACCCTTAGGAGTGGAAAGTAGTCCTCAGAGTGCATATTTAAGAAAGAGAGGAAAAGAAAAGAGGCATCTAGAAAAGGAAGGAGCATAACACATGCAGAAAAAGCAGATAGAAGTGTAACCCTTCTCCTAGATGGAGTTGGCAGCAATAAGGGCCGGGTTCACTATGTAGGGGGTCTTGTCAATGAGAGACAGTGTCAAACCGGCTCAAGCCCCCATCCAGTCACCTGGGAAATTACAGACTCTCTCCTGGGTACCCCCAAAGGGCAAGACTGCCCCTCTCGCAAGCACAAAGTCTGCGTGTAGAAAGTAAACTTTTTAATAAAAGGAAGGAAGGAACTCAGCAGCACTTTGGGGAAACAGTGCAAACAGAATTCATAAACACAAGAACCATGAGCAGAACCCGCCCCACCCTAGAGTGGGGGGGCTGTGTCCTTCACCTCTCCCTTCTTGCTTTCCTTTGCCCTACCGACCGTCCTAGCTGTGCTGTTTGTCTCTTTGTTGCTGGACATGGCTAGCCCCTCTGCCAGCTCCTGCTGCCTGTCAGTCACTGGGCTTGTCTAGCCCCTTTTGCTAACTCCCACCACTTACTGGGCCTGGCTAGCCCCTGCCACCTGTCAGTTGCTGGGCTTGGCTAGCCCCCTCTGTTGGCTCCCACTGCTTGCTGGGCTCAACTAGCCCCCTCTGCTAGCCAGTCTCTCAAGGTTTCCCCAGTTCCTAGTGATTTCAGCTCTGGGTTTGTGGGGAACCCCTTATACAGGAACCCTGTCCCTGATTGTAACAAAACAAAAGACTCCAAGAGGAATCCCATTCACTCTGTCTTTGAACAGTGGGTAGAGGCAGTCAAACCATGTCATGAGAGCAGTTCTTAGTCAGAGTTTGTGCAAATCAGACAGGAAAACCCTGTCCCCTCCCTGCTGCTTTCACCGTGCTCTGGCATCCAAAAGCCTACTTTGTTGAGTTCTGTTCGGATGAAAGCGAATCTTTCATCAGAACAGGCAAAGTCCAGTTCTGCTGCCATGTGTTCATACAGTAAGGGAGAGACATTTCATGACCCCTGCAGTTAACACTAAAGCGATGTGTAACCCAATACCGGTCAGACTGACCATTTCCCATCATACTCAGCACCGAGGTGTGCTTATGCAGATACAGTGCAATCATGCTGAGCACCTAGTACTCATACAAATACCGTGACCCTTCGCCCCTTTCAGCTGGCTCTGTAAGAAAGGTATTAAACACAGTATTAGAGGAAGCTCATGGAGGGGCCAAGATGAACAGGGAAAAAAAAGAAAAAGAAAAAGAAAGAAAAGAGGGCCAAATTTTGAAATGTTTACTCTGTCCTTATTTGGGGAGGAGGGGAATCCTATGAAAAACCCCTGCTGGCTATCTGGGGCTGAGTTTATTTGTAGAAAGTTTCACATAAAGTGTTTCAGCTCATTTTCAAGAATAAGGTTAAGGGGGAAAATATGTTGTTTTGCCCATGTTAAAAGCAATTCTTACAACAGTGTTCTTGAGAAGCTCTGGCATCTACATGGTTTGGAGAAGGGACTTGCAATTTAGCAATAAGGTCTTTCTAGTGTCAGGGATGTGCTTTTGCCTTCTTTGTGAAAATATGCCCACATTTTGCTAACTTAGAAGTCTCATTTCTTAACTTGGGAGTGCTTAACTTTGCAGCTTTAACATTCTTTTTACATAGTGTCTATATATAGTGAACCAGATATATAATTCACCATTTGGTGTCCCTAGCCTCTGTTTGCCAGAAGCCGGGAATGGATCACTTAATGATTGCCTGTTCTGTTCATTCCCTCAGAGGCATCTGGCAATGGTCACTGTCAGAAGACAGGATATTGGGCTAGATGGACCATTGGTCTGATCCAGTATGGCCGTTCTTATGTTTCTTACATTTGTTTATACTGGGATACTGCCATGAATGTCCATGGTGTTACACTGGCATAAAAATGGTACTACAGCGTTTATCATTGCTAACAGGAAAGAGACGTAGGCTTTGATATACTTTCCATGTTGTGCTGGTCAAGGTTCTAAGTTCTTGCTGCACTTCCGGAGGCAAGAGGAATGCCATAATGGAAAGGCCCAGACTAAAATTTTCAGAAGTGCCTAGGTGACTTTTGAAGCTTCAGCTAAGCTTCAACTTCAGACTTCGGCAGGGAGGTGTGATTCACACCTTGGGCAGACATTCGTGTACTAATTTTGCCAAAGACAGTTCCTAAAAAAAAACCCCAAAAGCAGTGTGGCCATGGTAGCACAACCAGCTGTGTGGGCTAGCCATCCATGTGTGTGCCTGGAGGGTAAGGCAGCATTGTACTTGGGTGGCAAGCCCAAGCCATCATCTGGGCCACTATGGCCATCCTGCTATATTTAAGGTACTAGCTTGAGCAGGGACATCTGCCCAAGTTGTGAATCCCACCTAGCAGCTGTTGGGTAGACGTACCCTTAGACTGGGAGTCTGATTTTCAGAACTGCCTAAGAGATGAAGGAAGGAAGAGATGCTCAGACTTATTTTTAGCAAGTGAGCAGGGAACCCAATTGCATAAGAAAGTGATGATGATAGTGGTAAAACTATGGGAAAATTTGACAAGAGTTTTGAAAAATGAGTTTCAATACGCTCATCCTGCACAGTCAGAAACTACAAAACTATTATATAAGTTACATCCATTTCATGTTGTAGTTAAAGCTTTTGTACAATATGCAGCAGCAGAGTCATGTTACCTGAAATCCCTTCTCCTCCTATCCCCTATGATAATAGCAATGAGGTTGAAAATATGGTAATATTAAATCCTGTAGGCAAAATTGGATTACATTTACAGATTGTCAAACAAACCACACTCGATATCTGAAAGGAAATCATTTCTATGAAATAATGCATATGTGCTAAATTCCATTTTGCCTTACTGCATGTGGTACTGCCACCATTACCTTATATTTGAAACTAATATGTTTGTACAACAAAACCTCTGTATGAATGCCCTCTTACAAACCTTGGTGGTGTTCTCAGTCTAGATCTTAATTTGTGGTTGACTTCTCACCCTCCCTTACTAAAAATGGAGGAAAACCAAATCCCTGGATCTAACTTTGGATGGGAAGAGGAGATTGGAAGTCCAGATCTGTATTGAAATTCTGCAGGTCAGACCTATCTAATTGTAAACAAATGAAAGGGAATTAAAGTGTTTGATTGATTTCAGGCTATGTTCAGGTTACTTTAGGTAGTCAGTTATTTTTTGTCAAGGTCCAAATTTCTTGGTCAACTCATAGACAAGGTCTGGACTCCAGAGAAACATTTTTCCTATCTTAAGTGCCCCTGTTCAATGAACACATACAATGCTGTGTAATATTCCCATGGCCTATTGCTTATATTTTTAGAGCATTACATGAAAAATAAAATCAAACCACTGTATAACTTACAAATAATCTCCAATAAAAACATCATAAATTACATCTGAGACTTTGAGAAAGTTCATAGATAAAATGTCAAATAGATGCAAATATTAGCATTAAAACACTTTCAGACAACTGTTTTGTTTTGAATGTCTTTTGTCAAAATTATTGTAGGCATATATATATATATATTGATAGACAGACTTATTTTAAACTTTCAAGCCTGTTGTTTATTTAATATAATATCAGAGTTTGAAAGAAAACAACACTTATTACACATGAATTCTCTCTTTTGTGATTCAAGTCTTTCCAATAACAAATGCACACCCACCTACGTGTGTATTAAGCAAAGGAATCATCAGTAATTACTGTGAAATACCTGTTAAAACTGTAGTATCACTACTGAAAATGTAAATGTATACGGGGATACAAATTTAAAATAAAGTGTGTGAATAATGTATAATTATACTACTTGCCATCAGTGGAAAAAGTGACAGGTTCTCTGCTGGACAAGGATCTTGAAATTTGAAGTGAGTTCAGTCAAAGCAAGATGGAGGCAATTGCAAAGATGATTATCAGTCAGAACGGAGCAATTACACGATTTAAGAGTATTCGTTGTTGAGAATGGTGATTCACACATGTATTTTGAGCCAAAAATAGTTAAAATGTTAAATGCCACCTCCCTTGAGTGTGGATATTTGGAGTCCAGCACAAGGGTTGTCCAGAAAGTTTCAGATGTAGTTTCAGTGTGCCACCCCTTAAGCACTTCATCCACTTGTAAATCAGTAAGCTCCAGCTATAGTTTTGCTTTTTCAACAACTGGAAACAACTGGCTTTTGCTTGATCACACCAAGTGCCATTTGCTTGTACCATGAATGGGTTTCTTACCAGCAGAAAGATGTCTTTAACACTTTCAAATTCTTGGAATCTCTGCTGGAAGTTTTGAAGAAGCCTGTCCAGAGATGATGCTGTCTGATTCATGTCTGCAGTGTCCCAGTAGCTCAGCAGCATCAGGAAATGCAGCTTTTCCCCAGTTTCCAAATCACTTTTGAAGGGACTCAGTTTGTTCTGAAATGAAATGACATTGCTGTGGAGATCCACTACATTGCAATTTTGCCCCTGTAGCTTTAAGTTTAAATAATTTAAGTGGCTTGTCAAATCAAAAAGGAAGGCCGGGATGCTCATGTTTGTGGGATCCATCAAAAAGGTATGCAAGTTTTCTGCTTTTTTCCACTGCAATGTTATGTAGATATTCTTCTTGAATTTCCCACAGCCTTCTTTGTACTTGCTCTCTGCTCATTATGAATGGATATCATTATGAACTGACAGGTCATTGTAATCGGCAGATACTTCTGAAAGAAAGCTTTTGAATTGTCTGTGTTGCATAATGACTTGGACCGAAAGAAGTTGACAAGTTTAATCACCATTGACATTACATTAGCATACTCATTGCTAAGATTTGTGCAAAGTGCTGTTTGGTGGATTACACAGTGCTAGGAAATCAAATTGGGGTTCAGATCTTGCAGACGTTTCACAAGCCCTTGGTGAGTGGCAATCATGGCAGGAGCACCATCTGTTGTAATTGACACAATTGGAGTCACATCAAAACCTTCATTAGACAAAACAGTTTGAACAGAATTAAATAAATCCTCACCTGTTGTGCAATTGTTTCCAGTATAAGGGACAACAAATCTTTTACAAATTTCTCTCCATCAAAAAAACCCAGACATATAACACTAGCTGTGCTATATCCCTGATATCACAGGATTAATCCATTCCTGTAGAAATGTGCCTGTTTGTTTGTCACACAACTGCTTGAAAATGTCTTGTGCCATCATCTCAGTATGCTTAATAGCTGTTGTGTCTGAAAGTGGCAGGTATCTGAAAGAGTCAACCATGTTTTTCTTCTCCACAAAAAGGGTTTCAGCTGTAGTAACCATACACTGCTTAATAATATCTGCATCTGTAAAGTTTCCTGCATTGTGCCATTATCCACACACACCTCAATGAAGCTTCAGTTGCCTTTTCCTGAGCACAAGCAGCCTTTGAAATAATATTTATGCTCTGAAAATATGCATCCTTTAATGAAGCAATCTTGTCTGATCTTAAACGGGAGGCCGGTGCGTAGTTGTGGTCAAAATCCACGTGTTTCATTTCATAGTGCTGTTTGAGGTTCCCATTTTTAAGAGCCAAAGTCTCTGTGCAAATAAAACATATTGGTTGATCCTTTGGACACTGTGGCAAAACAAAAGACCAAGCATCGGTCCACTCTTCTTTAAACAAACGGTTACCGCTGTCAACTTTCCTTTTTTTTTTTTTTTTTTTTTGCTGCTGTGTTTAAACACACTGCCGTTAAACGTCGAAAGCAGTGGAGGTGGGACTACCTCGGCTCATCTTTGCTCCTCCTGAAGTTCTTGGGGCTCTTCATCCTCACCGCACAGGCAGGGAGATGGGGTACAGGTAAAGAGAGGAGAAGCGGGAGAGGCACAAGATCCCTCCCCTTGTCACAGGAGTGGAGGGAAGGGAAGAGCAGAGCTGTTGCAAGCTACTGAACTCTTTCTTCTCCTTCCTGTCTTCTGTAAGAATGGCGCCTGCTGAGGGGTAGGGGCAGCAGCCCTGATTGGCAGCAAAGAGACAAGCAGCCAATCAAAGGATGTTTCTCCAAGACAGAAGGGAACTATGCGCCCGTTGGCAGCTTAGGTGGAATTGTGGACATTTTAATTGCAGGGCTGTGACCCAGGGGGGTCATTTCAGATTCTGATTGGGGCAAAGGGCAGTGAGTTTAACTGCAGTTCCAGGGGATACTTGGCTGTCAGCCCCAGGCAAAAGGACTCGTGCTGTCAGCCCTGCTCAGGGCTTAAATTCAGCCGGAGCCCCCCAGAGCAGAGCTCAGGTAAATATTTTCAAACCTGAGGGAACTCCGATGTCGCCTGGCGGGGTCAAACCCCCAAGCCCCAGCACCACGCACAATCCAGTCAAAAGCCTCTGGCGGTCTGAATTTGAACTGTAGGCTGCCTATTGACTATTCCTGTTTTAGATCATTTTCTGATTAGTTATTCATTCCATGCTTGTAACTAAATCCACCCTGGGTTTTCAATAGGGAGTAATTATACAGTAAGAACAATTTACTTTTTTTCCTCCTTTCAGTTAATTGCAGGTGGCAAGAATACTGAAGTATGAATGTAGTGGGAGATCTGTTCTGAACGCCTTTCATTTGAAACCTGCGTGACCTTGGACATTGGCAAGAATCAGACAGTGTAGGCTCCTTAGTAAAGGCAAAAAAGGGCTGTCAACAAGTGAAAACAAAGGGAAATAGGATGGTAGCAAAAAGCTTTAAAAATGTTCTCTTTCATATTAATGAGGAAGCAAGGTCAGTAGAGACTTCTTGGAGCAAATGGATTTCAGGCTTCAAGAACATCCTGGTTGCACTAAACAAAAAAAAGATTGCACAAAAGTGTGCACTGTGCTCTCTTATGAGCAAGAAATCAATGGCTATTTGTATTTAATACCAGAATCCTGTAAAACAAATGGCTGAGAGCAACATAAAAAAAAATCTAGAGTAGTTCTAATACAATATACACTGCCAAATGATTATCAGAGTTTAAAATGTTGCTTTTCCTTCCAGTGCCACCTTCTTGTTCTGTTTAAAAAATCAATTAAAGTGGCAGGGGGCTGATTATCACAAGTGCTGAGCCCCCACAACTCCAAATAAAGTCAACGGGAGCTGCAAGTGTTCAGCGTGTCTGAAAATCAGGCCCCTTCTCTCAGTAGACTTTTCTGGGTTTTGTTTTCCTTATGCCTTCCCCTTTAAGCAGATTAGAGGGGTTCTCAAACTTTTTGTGGGCCCCCCCTTTGAAGACATTTTAGGATGTGATGACCACCCCCTCCAAAAAAAACCTCAAACCAAACAGTTATGGCGAGTTACAGTACGTACTCATAGGAGCAAGCTCATTGTAATGCCAGCGGCTGGCAGTGGTAGCTTCAGAGCTAGCTGGCCGGAGAGTGGCTGCCGCTGTAACCTCCTTGCCCCCCCAGTTCCCGTTCTCCTGGCAAAATATATTGTGATCTTGTGACCCCACTACAATAGCCTTGTAAGCCCCATTTGGATCAGGACCCCAAGTTTGTGAAATGCTGGATTAGATGGTTCCCCCTTTAAACAGCTGAACATATAATTTATGCATTTGCTCAAGTCAAATTTGATTTCTGTGAAAAGAAATCCCTCCTTTCATGGGGTTAGTTACTGTAACTGTGTGACACATTATAGCTTCCACTATGGGACACCAGTAAGCCCCAGCCCAAGTACAATACTAACAAGTTGGTTCAGATTGATTTAGTGCTTATACAGTTTTTTATTTGCACATCCATGGAACCACCTCACACCCAACCAGGCAGCAAAAAATGGTGGCATATTCTAGTGGTCTGTAGGCCTGCTGCCTGCACGTATCTGCAGACTTTTACTCATAGCCCTGGGTGGGTATTTTTGCACCCATTAACTTTCTCTGTCTTGAACTTTCACTCTTAGGTGTCTGAGATGGGAAGAGGCAAGACATGGTTTAGTGGAGAGTCACAGACAATAAGGTGATTTAGAAGAAATATGTTTCAAAGGGAAAGAGCAGAGAGCTTCTGTGAGAGCATCCATTGTATTGAAAAGAATGGCAAATAAGCAGTTTGTTCAAATAAGTGGAGTGGGGAAAACATGGTGATAGAAAGAGATGCTGATGAAATATAAACAAAGAGATTGAATCAGAATGCAATGCAGGCTATGTGATGCATGGGGATAGGAAAGTTCTTCAGCCTTGGATAAAGATGTGATGATGGAGGTATGGGGTCAGAGAGAAGAATTACAAGGCTGTTAGAAAGTAGTGAAGGTGTAGAATAAGTGTCTGTTACTCTTTAAATATTAATTGAAATCAGTGGCAGAATTCTCACTGAAAATCAATGGGGCCAAGATTCTGGCCTTTATGTCTATAATAATTCCATTCCCTCTTACTTTTAAAAACAGACGTTATATCAGGAATAATAGCACAAACTACTGTGTGGTTGCTGGCAAAGGAGTTGTAGCTTGTAACTAATAAATTAATCTATTATAAGAGCTGGATATAGGAGACTAATACCAGATACACCTAAAAATAAACAGGTATAAATAAAAAGAATTGCACTTTAGCTTTAAACCTTAAGCTAGAAACCTACAGGCTTAGGCCTGCAAAA
This sequence comes from Mesoclemmys tuberculata, assembly GCA_007922155.1. Classification (NCBI taxonomy): domain Eukaryota; kingdom Metazoa; phylum Chordata; order Testudines; family Chelidae; genus Mesoclemmys; species Mesoclemmys tuberculata. The sequence goes on along the minus strand of ML675601.1, from coordinate 53,633,687 downwards.
TATTTCACTTAGCCAAATTAGTATTTAAATAAATTGGCCATATATTATAAAGATAAATTAGCATAAGTAAGCTAATAATGAATTTGCTGAGCTTGTGTCTATATTTGTAAGCTGATATATTGAAAAAGAACTGCTGAATTTGGATAATAATGTCTGTAAGAGACCAGCAAACACCACAAGATGACCATTGATAGCAGGTGCGAAATGTTAGAGACTTCCTTAAGGAAACTGCATGTTATTACATGGATAAGGTGACATCAAAGTTAGAAGAATTATTCAAGTGGCCTATCAAGTGAAGAGTCCCCTGATAGTACTGGGGTGACAGTCCCATAGATGGACATTAAGGGTTTAACCCTCACACGTATTAATATCAATATATCTATCAACATAGATAGGGCCTGGCAGATGGCTGGAGGTTGCCTGCTTCCTGGAGGTCATTGTTTCCTGAATCTCAACAGGAGCTGGCCTTCTTCAGGATTCCATGGGGAGATGTGCTTGAATATGAAAGAATGGGAAGTACCGATGCTGGACATTTTGGTTTTTTTAACCATTGCAACTTATGTGGCATTTATCTTAACTGGGGTTTTCTAGGGAATAAGACTTTTCATAAAGGTACATGTGCTTAAATGTGATCATGGTTTGTCACATGCTCTGCAAGCCTCCTGCAATGATGCTAGCTCACATGGGGCTGTTAGCCCTCAGGTTTTAAATGCTGGAGTAGCTAAGGGGATCAGACTTGTGTCTAATACTAGTGTTTAAAAGGGGTTATCAATGTTAGTCAATACCATAACCAATAAAGGCTACAGAGCCCTGCAAAACAATCACTTTTTCAGATGTTTTTGTTGCCACCTAAAATTTTAAGAAAACCATCTGTAGCAGGTTCGTGCAGGGCTCCCCCTCTGGTCAGGTCACCTGCACCCAAAAACCACTCGCAGACTTCAGCTTCATGCTCCCACCAGTGCTGTTTATTTACCCACTACCATCTATCTACACACAGTCCAGCCTAACAGCCCCAGGCCTCACGGTTGCAGCCACTGTCCTAGGGAAGCTCAACCTCCTGCTGCAGCTTCCCGTTTTCTGGCTGTTTGCCTCTTCCCTACACTTCCTTCCTGTGAGCCTTTATAGCGCCTTGTAAACAAGCCTGGCAGATTCCTCATCGGCCCACATTGCTTAGCCAGCTTGTTCCAATTCCCCTCAATGAGGGCTCCAGTACTACCTGAGCACCAGGATGTGGGCGGGCACAAGCCTGCCCACAGCTAAAAGCCCCTCCCGAGCCTAAGGGGAGGAGCTACTGGACATGGACTCTACCAATTATGGGGGATAACAAATGAAAAAACAGGGATTGGCTGGAGGTCAAAGGGCTAAACGGAGGGAACCCGAAGGGGACACCGAGCAGAGAACCCCGGACAGCACCCACTGCTCCTCCAAGGTAGCCAAGGAGTCAGTGGACGTGGCCCAGAAGAACTCTGCTCGGAGACATGATTGGATGGAGGAACAGAAGGAGGTCCCACAGTCTCAGAGCACCTCCTCAGCCAACCCCCTCTCCCTGGTTTTGTAGATGGCCGCCTTGGCCAAGGTGAAGAGGAGGTTGACAAGGAGGTCCCATGACTTTGTGGGGCTGCAGATGGGGTGCGTGTAGATGAGGGGGTGTGAAGAGAAGTGCAACCGGCACCCCAGGATGAGGTTCTGGAGGAGTCGGAATAGGGGCTGCAACCTGGTGCACTCCAGGTAGACATGCGCCAGGGTCTCCCTTATGCCACAAACGGGACAGGCTTCAGGATGGGGGGTGAACAATGCCACGTAAATACCTGTGCTTGTGGCTCTGGCAGGCTGTGGAACCATGGTGGAATACAGGCTGGCCTACTGGGGTCTCTCGCTCTCTACAGGTGGTAAGAGGTCCTACCACTTGGTGTCAGGGCGGGACCTGAGGTCAAGGAAATTAAGAGTGTGGAGCATGGGCATGTAGAGGTGTTCCCATGGCGCAGTTCAGAAGCATGCCAGCTGCAGATCCTGCAGCCAACTTGGGGTCTGTGGAGGAGGTGGTCGGGGGGGGAGGGCTCATGGGACAGCGTTCTGATGAAGAGGTCCAGACGCCATGTCAGCCAGCACGGACCCTAGTCACAGCGAGATGGCCTTTGCTATGATCTAATAGGCTGTGCTAAGGAGTGAGATGGAATGCCAGTTCCTGAATTCGCAGAGGTCCCCCTTCTTGGGCAGCAGGGCGAGCACAACTTGCCTGCACAACAGGGGGTGCTCCCTGCTCCCCAAGGACTCAGCCCAGACGATGGCGAGATCCGGGCAGAGGATGTCCCAGAACACATGGCAAAACTCCACAGTCAGCTTGTCCATGCCTGGGGATTTATTGGTGGACATGAGATGGAGGGCTACCAAGAGCTTGGTCAGAGTGAGAGGAAGCTCCAGCTGGTCCCTGTTGCCCGTGCTGAACAACAACAGTTCGTCCTAGAGCATCCTGTGAGCATCGTTGTTGGTTGGATCCAGGGAGAAAAGGTTGGCATAGAAGGCCCTGGCCCTCCCGCTCATCTCTGCCGGATCCATGAGAGGGTGCCGTTCTCTGAGAAAAGGCAGGTGATGTGCTTTTTGGTCCCTCTCTTCTTCTCCAGGGTTTAGAAGAAGCAGGAGCCATGGTCCATCTCCTGTAGGAGATGGAAGTGGGATTGAATGAAGGCACCCCAAGTCCAATTGTCTTCAAGGACCCAGAGTTCCTCCTGCTTCTCCTGGCACACTCTGCAGAGAGATGGATCCTTAGGGCTGTTGGCTAGACACCTCTCCAGCTCTAAGACCTCCCGTTCCAGCTGCCCTACCCCTGCACCCTTCTGCTGGCTGAATCTGGCTGAATGTAGTCACGGCAGAAGAGCTGGGCATGCACCTTCCCCACATCCCACCAGCACCGCGCCGAGGGAAAGGCACACCTCTGCCCTCAGCAGGCCAGCCAGAACTCCCAGAAGGATGCCACAAAGCCCTTGTCCTCCAGGAAGCTGTTGTTAAAGTGCCAAAGGCTGGCCCCAGCCTCTCTGCAGTGAGGGAAGCCGTGGTGGTCATCAGGTGGTGAGAACGGGGCCAGCCAGATGCAGGAGGAATGGGCTTGCCCAAGATGGGGACGAGACAGGTAAATTCGGTCCAACCAGGAGTGGTGTGACAGATCTTTCCCCACCCAGATATAGGTGAAGGTGGACACATCATGCGGGTGGTGGTCGCGCCAAATGTCCACCAGGGAGTGATGGTTGATGATCTCCCTGAGGACGTCCGCAGTGGTCTGGCAATGCTCGGTTCCCATGTGGTCCCATTCCTTGAGTGTGGTGTTAAAATCCCTGCCCAGGACCAGGTATTCACAAGGATTCAGGGCACTGAGGAAGGTGGACATCTGCTTGAAGAAACACACGTGCTCCAGGCCCAATGTTGGGACGTAGATGTTGACCAGGTTCAATGTCAGGCCCTCCACGTGGATCCAGAGGTGCAGCAGGTGGCCCGGCATGACTTTGGTGAACTCCAGCACCTTGGGTGTGGGTCGGGGGAGAACAGGGTGGCCACTCCAGCCACACGGGCAGAGAGGAGGCTAAAGAACACCCTGTCCCCCGACTACAACCACCAGCTGGCCTCAGCAGCTGGATCCGTATGAGTCTCCTGCAGGAATGAAACTGAGTACCCTCCCTCCGGAAGGAAGGAGAGCACCTGGCACCTGGGGGGCTTGGCTGGGGTGGAGAAGAGAGGATCTGGCAACAGAAACTGCTGGGGCAGGGGCAGCGAGACCGGCGCTCTGGCCTGCCTAGCAGCCCCAGGGCAGGACTTCATTGCTCCAGTCACAGAGTCCAAGGAAGCATGCCCTCCCACTGTGGCTGCAGCTTCTCTCTTTCAGGCTGTTTGTACCCCATGTAGGACTTCAATGGCAGGGAGCTGACTCAGCAGGGCAGATAATGAAAACAAAGTGCTTTTCAGAGACATCACCTGAAATGCTTTTGGCTTATTCGTCACTATAAACTTCCTTGCAAAACATTAGCAAATAAGAGCTTTTTTTAAAAGAAAAAAGTAACACCAATACACCAATAGGGCATACTACAACCTTCCTGAATCTTTCCCCTGCTCTGGTGCAACTCTGTGTGTTAAACTGGAGACATTATGATTCTAAAAGCTCTCTGAAGGACTTAGACCTAATAACTGTCACTTATCAAATGCTCTCAAGCATATAAATAACATGTTGTAAGCCATCCAGGTCTTTCTGTAGCATAGTTCTGCATGTTATAAACTCAAAAATACCCCTTTACAGGTTGCCTGCTCCACTCTGTTCTTTAAAAATGTAAAACACTATTCATGTCTCTCAGCAGCACGTTTTTTGCTGCTAACAAATAGCATATAACAGGAAAATTGTACTTCTTGCACAACTGTGGGCTTATATTTTTATATTTTATTCATTCTATTCTCTTATTGGGTTAGAGGAGTCACATGCTCAGGGCCAGATTTTGCTCTCAGGTACGGATGGGGGCAGAAGTCACCCTCGTCCCAACTTCATGATCTCTTTCTAGTCTAGTTTTATTTCAGAGTGTAATTTTTTAGTATAAGGGATTTTGATTTTCTCTTGTAAAACTCCTTGCATAACTATGTGACAAATTATTAGTATTAGTATCAGGGTTCAGGTTGCAGTCTCTATAGCAAAATGTTTCTGTAAGATTCATAGGGTGCATTTTTCAAAGGTTGGGATCAGTTTTGGAGATTTCTCTTCAATCAAATAATGTACCTTACCAAATACCTTACCTTACCTCTCTTGGCTTCCAGTAAGACATATGTCTCAGTTTCCCCACTCTGGCCAACTCATCGTCTTCCCACAATACTCCTTCAGCTCCCAATTCTGCTGGATCACTCACAAAAGCCCACCCTTTATGGGGATTATATAAACAAAAAGTCCATACAAGTCAGTCTTGTATCCGAACTCTAGGCTCACTAATCCTGCCACTCTCCATGTCAGAGATCTTCACACCTCCTTCACACTCACAGAGAAACCTAGGCCTTTTCTCTAAGCAGGGTTCCAGTCCAGGGACCCTGTAGCAAATAAAGGTCCAACATGCGTCATCTCTCTGGCCCGCTTCCTATCCCAGCCTGTCTATAGGTCTTTTCCACATTTCCTTCCTGGACTTTCTGCATGTTTGTCTTTCCCTCACAACAGTTTCTTCCCCAGGCCCACTACAGTCTGCTTACTGGCATTTCTAACATCCATGTGACTTTACTACACAAGAGCCTTCCTACTCTTCATAGAAATACGTGTGTGTCTCCTTCTGTCAGAGTCCTGCAAAAAAAAAAAAAAAAAGCCCCCCTCCACCCTTAACCACAACATACTTCCTCATGTAGGAAGCTTCAATGCCCATCATCTGGGGATGCAGTTAACTAGGCACTCCTGGGACTGAGCCCAACTCCCTTAAAGGGCCAGCCTACCCAGCACCACTCTTCTTCTCTCAGCGTGGCCCTGTTCAACATTAAAATGTTTCATAAAGTGAAACATTTTGTCAAGGTTAAACAGATCCTCGGTTACCATTTCAAGAGCCACACACACCTTCTTTGTAATAATACAAAGTAACAGACACTGCACAAAAATAAAATTAAAATAATTTGTTTTAAAAATGCACAAGTGAAAGATGTTTGCCATGTCCCATAATGCACCACTGCATGGTGCTCAGATACCATGGTGACGGGCACAGTATGAGAACCTGAATAGAATGATGTTGGGACAGATTCACTGAACCTGCATGTTACACCTTCTGGTGCCTGCCTGATGTTTTGCACCCTGGCACGGCTTCACCCAGGGAAGCGTGTGTGTGTGTGTGTTGGGAGGGGCATGGGGAAGGAGGGGGAATCAGTGGCTCTTTTAACCACCATTGGCCTCATGCAGTGTAATTTAAGATTATAGGCAAGGCACCCACAGAAGAGAGTCATGGCTCAGTGTTGCTGAAAGGGATGCACTGGATCACCACTTACCTCAGCAATCCAGGCACCTTTCCATCACTTTTTTATCGACCCTCAGCCTTCCCAAGAACAGGTGGGGAGGTTCTGGTTATTTTCCACCCTCCAATGGTAACATTTTCTACCACTGAAGCCCTGTGCATAGGATTTTGGTGGCAGAAGTTGCATGAACCCTTGGTCAAATGTAGTTGTTGACTTTAAGAGAACTTGTAGCAAGAGGAGCCTGGTGAGAAAATTTTTAGAGTATGTTATTCCTGTGGATAATCTATAGTTCCTTGTGACAGGATTCACTCAACACAACGATGCCTCCTGCTGGCTGTCACAGGGATTAGCTCAGCCAGCTGGTAAGCCCTCTCCTGGTGGTGCCTCTTCCACCATCTTCTCTGTCTGCAGATCCACCTCAGTTTAAGTACCACAACATCCTCTTCATGACTTGGCCCTCTGGCATGCCACAATCAATGTTTCCCCCTTCTGTGGGGAAGGTAGCTCAGTCCAATTCCTACTACTTCCCCACTGGTGAGTGAGGGGGACCCAGGCTCGCCCATTACTCCAGGTCCCAGCCCAGTGACCCTGTGGATAACAGCTCCTCCTGCACCTCTAACTTTTGTCTCTGCTGCTTTATTTCCCTGTGCCATTTCCCTACAGCTCCAGCACCTTTTTTGCCCTCTTCTCAGTGCCTTGAGCCAGCTAGTCCTAGCAGCCAAGCTTCCTCTTGCTCCCCTGGTTTCTGCTAATTTGCTAATTCTGCTAATTTGCTAATTTTAATTTGCCTTTCCTTACAGTATGGCATTGTCCTAGTATTTTTTGCTTGTTTTTAAATGGTCCAAGTTTTTCTTCCCCCATGAAACAGAAATCATTTCTATTTGAGGATTTATTGAAGTTTTGATACCGGATGACTTTAAACTTATCTTTGGCTTCTAATTTAGTGAAATGCTAAACCTTTGGGCCAAAATTGGAAAAAAGCTTACATTTAATCTTGGTCACCATGATAACTCTTAATGTGAGGCTACTATCACATCATACAATGATTTTCTCTCTCTTTATCCCATCCTCAAAAGGCTCCTCTCACTGAGAACTGCCCCACTTGGTGTCTATGGATGAGGTATTGTCATTACTCCTTTAAATGAATTCTGAACTGCTGCAATGTGATTTGCTGGATGTTCATGACCTGGTCGATTGTTTTAATTCTTCATTTTCTGCTGTCATTGACACAATGGCACTGCTGTGCAGTCACTTTAGCATAACCTCCAGTAGACCTCTGTGACTAAACAATGAACTCAGTACACTGGAAGTATTAGGTCAAAGATTAGAACATAAAGAGAGAATTTCAAACCTTGCCCTGGACCTTGAGATTTGGAAATGGTATTTGTCATGCCACCAGAAACCTACTTTCGAAGGTTTACACAACCAGTTCTTCACCTGTCATTCAGAGGGGTAAGAACAGGCCAACAACATTCTTCTCACACAGTTGCTCATTTGTGATACCTTCTCCGGCTGACCAGTCTCAATGTATTCCTTCCGGGGAGGAGCCCAAGCAGTGTGATCTGTTTTCCAAAAGAGGGAGATCTGCCTGCTAACATTTTGACACAAGTTGTTCTTGATTTGTCAAGTCAAGGAACATGCTGAAGGCATTATATACAGAATTCATTATAGGAATTAATGGTTTCAATATTAATACAGCAACAACCAGACCATGGGTGGCTTTTCCTAGTGGTCCCAGTGGAAGGCTGGCTTAATGGTTGGAATGGAGGTAGCCAGTCCTAGTGGCCAAGTCAGGAGCCAAGTTATCAAGTCCAAGGAGCAAGCTAGAGCTGGAAGCCAGGACTCAGGGTTCAGAGCTGGAGCAGGGACCAGAAACTGGGAATCAGGTGTGGTAAACTAGGAGTGGAACCAAGAACAAGGAGCAGGAAGTGGGAACAGGGATCTGAAGCAAGGGCTAGGAGCAAGAAGGGAGCTAGAAGTAGGAAACAGGTCCAGAAACACAGCAGCAGCCACAGAACACTATTGAGAAGGCAGAAAGCAAGTGCCCCTGCTGGAGTCTTCATCCAATCGGTTCATTAGTTGACCAGCTGAGGGTCATGGGCAGGGTCTGTCTTCAGCTGCAGGTCCCTGATCGACAGGCTCTTTTGCCAATGACTTATTTGGGGAAAAAATATTTCCCTGTTTTGGACTTCTGCCACGCTCTGATGAATTTAAAAGAGGATTAAATACTTTTGTAATGAAGGAGAGTTAATTCACGGTAGAATGTAATTAAGAATTGTTTAAAGATTTGTCATATTGATTTCCGTGAGCACTTTGAGATAGAAGCGAGGGGAACCTATAAAAACTACTCATTGATTACTGCATTGCTTTACATACCTGGTAAAAATAGATTGAACTCCACCTTTCTGTTCTTTCCTGGAAGCAGCAGTTAGAACAAGGGTCTGGATGGAAAGTTTTTGGAGGCTAAGTAGCACAGATAATGTTGGAGGGGAGCGCAGATCTTTATGTTGTTAGAGCCAAATCTTCTGAGATGCTAAGCCCCTTTAATATAATTGATTCAGCAGGAAAGGAGCATGGTCAGCAATTTCCATGAGGTGCTCAGCACTTCACAGTATTAGGCCTTTATACTAATCTTCTCTTTGGAGAAATAGCAGTCTCGAGAGAGAGAGAGAAATAGTGGAGTGCTAAAGGCTGGTGTCTTCCCCCCTCCACTGGTACAGCAGCAGAGAGCCAATGGCAGAGGATCTATAATATTATTTTCAACATGGTCAGTCTCTGTTTAACACTCACTCATCTATTTTTATTAATAGACAGAGATGAAGATGACCTGTTAGTGCATTCTTCTGCTAATGCAGAATTGCTTCCTACAGTACATTTTCTACTGCTTTGTTTACTCTGGGTCTTTTCTAATGATTGGTCCAAATTCATTGCTGGTGTAAATTAGTACTGCTCTAATGATGGCTCAACTTACACCAACTGAGAATTTGGTCTTTTGACTTAACTAGTTACCCCAGTTTAAAACTGATTTAGCAGACTAGAGAATCAGACTCATTCCACAGTTCATTTATTGCTGCTGCAATTTTTTGTTCATTCTATTATATATCATGCACAACACTGCAATATAAATGCATTTCTATATAGATTTGAAAAGTTTTGTCCCTAACACAATCATCCCAACGCTATCAGCTTGTAATATCTTGAGTTCTTTTAATCAGACTGCTTCTATTTAAACAAGCATTCACCAAAAATGTTATACATTCCTCCAAACTCAGATCCCATGATAAAGGTTCCATTCATTAATTTTATAATCAAAATAATGTAATGATTGACCGTTATAAGTCTAGGCTTTCTAGTTTACATTATTTTAGGAGATATTAATATAGTTTCGTCAAATTTACATGTTCAGCAATTCCTGGTCGTTCAACTGATTTCACTATTCTCTGACCCAGTGCTCTCAATTTACAGTTCAAATATCCAGTAGACTCAATTATCTCATCGATCTGGAACCTGATGCTTTTGGTGATTTTTTTTTAATCTGATGTCAAAGGAATCAAACAAATGCTATGCAAACGTTTTCCTTATGAACTACTATCATTGCAAAGCAAATTGAGCCAGCCATTGTGTTAGCATTTGCCAGTCATGGAGCAGGCATTCACCAGTGATTTACTGGGTTGATTGATAGATAGTGATTTATTAACTACTGTAAATCAGATTAACTGTCTGAAAGTCTCTTCAGTCAATGCAATTATATCACTAAGAGCTCAGAAACAGTCACACCAATTTCCACTAGCTGAGAATTCAGCATATAGGTTTAAATAGCTGTAGCTAATAGGACAACTGTAAAGGTTTTGAGTTCTACAGCTGATAATGACTGATATACTAAGGGAAAAAATGAATTAAACATATCCCCTTTAAAAAAAGTCTGTGTAGAGCAACATTTTTTAAAAAGCTTTGACTCTGTAAAGACGAAAGTGTCTAACATTACATATAAGAGAGATGCACATATATTACTCATTATGCACATTCATACTTTCAACACAGCTGAGGTGTTTATAGCCAGTGGATGACTGATAAATGCTCAGCCATGAAGATCAATTTTTAATTTACAGTCATGGAAGATTAGGGTTGCAAGGGACCTCAGGAGGTCATCTAGTCCAACTCCCTGCTCAAAGCAGGACCAACCCCAATTAAATCATCCCAGTCAGGGCTTTGTCAAACTGGGCCTTAAAAACCTCTAAGGATGGTGATTCCACCACCACCCCAGGTAACCCATTACAATGCTTCACTGCCCTCCTAATGAAAAAGTTTTGTCTAATATCCAACCTTGATCTTCCCCACCGCAACTTGAGATCATTACTTCTTGTTCTGTTGTCTGCCACCATGGAGAACAGCCTAGCTCCATCCTCTTTGGAATCCTCGTTCAGGTAGTTGAAGGCTGCTATCAAATCCCACCTCACTCTTCTCTTCTGCAGACTAAATAAGCCCAGTTCCCGCAGCCTCTCCTCTTAAGTTATGTGCCCCAGCCCCCTAATCATTTTTGTTACCCTTCGCTGAACTCTCTCCAATTTGTCCACATCTTTTCGGTAGTGGGTGGCCCAAAACTGGACACAATATTCCAAATATTCCTCACTACTGCCCCAGATCACATGCTTCGCTGTCCCAGCCAGCAGCTGGTGGGAGAGGGCGCTCGGGGGCAGGCAGGGATCAATCAGTCTTGTCCTGCAGCAGGACTAGGGCTGCCTGGCTGTAGAGATGGGAAGGGGAGAGGGGGAAATGGGGCTGAGGAGGAGGAAAGGCAGGAATGCTGGGCCTGGGGATGGTGGGGAGCGATGGGGAAGGCTCTGGGAGGAGTGGCAGGCTCCAGGTGCAATGGCGCATCCCTCCGGGGAGCACAGAGGGGCTGCCACACCCACCACACAAACCTGAGCCAGCTGGACATCCACAAGACAGCGGAGCCTGGCTCAGCTCTCCCCTCCCCGCTGCGCTGCGCCAGGGGGTCTGCGGCTGCCCTCCGGTCCCAGTCCTTCTCTGCACCAGCTGGGCACTGAGCTGGGCCTGGGAGCGGGGGGGATTTGGCCTGCTTCCCCTCCCAGTTCTCTCAGAGGTCAGCCAGCCCGGCCCCCCTCCTTGGCTTGGCCAGGCACCAGCCGGTGCCCCTGGCCCCCGGGGCCATGGCCCCCTCACTCCCATCCCCACCTTCCAACTGTGCCATGCCACTGCTGAGTGGCAATGGTGGCAGTGGTCAGAGGCACAGGGAGCTGGGCAGGCAGCAGGTGAACGGGGCCTGGAGAGCTTGGGAGGGAGGGGCTGGAGGCGGATGGGCGGATGGGCGGCTACTGCAGCTGTGAGGCGGATGTCCGAGCTGGACCAGCGGTGGGGCAGGAGGAGGAGCAGGCAGGCGGCTGAGCCGTGGCCGGAGGCGACTGCAGCAGCCACACAACGGGCCAGCAGTGCAGGCAGGGAGCCAGGCAGAGCCTGTGGCTGGGGTTGGCCAGCGGGGCTGGGAGACAGCTTGGCCAGAGCTACAGCTCCTCCCCGCTGACTGGGCGTCTGCTGGGACTCAGGATAGGCAGTTTTTACTGACTAGTTTATTTTTTTACAGATTGACGACAGCAGTAAAATTGCACTGTTTTTACTCACTGTCAGTAAATATACCAACGGTTTGCAACCCTGGCTGCCCAGCGCAGTTGTCTGGCAGCTGACCTTGTCTGTGAAGACAGAGCCAAAAAAAGCATTGAGTACTTCAGTTTTTTCCACATCATCTGTCACTAGGTTGCCTCCTCCAGTCAGTAAGGGGCCCACACTTTTCCTGACCTCCTTCTTGTTGCTTACATACCTATAGAAACCCTTCTTGGTGCTCTTCACGTCCCTTGCTAGCTGCAACTCCAACTGTGCTTTGGCCTTCCTTATTTCACCCCTGCATGTGTGAGCAATAGCTTTATACTCCTCCCTAGTTATCTGTCCAAGCTTCCACTTCTTGTAAGCTTCCTTTTTGAGTGTCATTGCTTTCCAAAAGTTTAGCAAAGGGTCCAAAATTCCAGTTCCATGCTGAATTCCATGCAAGTGAATTGAGAGACTTTTAACCTGCCAAGACCTGAGTTCAAGCTTCTAGGTCTCAAATAAACATGTGGGGATTCAATGGTGGCAAGTGAGAGCAGGATTTAGCACCGACTGTATCTCCAGCGATGGTTCAAACTTTGTGCAGGAAGCTGCCTTCCTTGAACTGCTGTGGAGGTTAAAGAGGTTATGAACAAGATAAAAGGAAACAAGAATCTTTCTGATGAGCAGGGCGGTTTCAAGATGAACTATGGCTTACTATGAACAGGAACTATCTAAAGAAACAAGATAACAAAACTTTCTATTACTCTGTGTAGCTGCAGCTTGTGACTGCTTGGTCCTGGGCTTCTTTGCCTCACGCCCACACTCACCACTGCTGAGATGCACAGGGGGCAGGGTGGTGGCAGCAGTAGCTCTGGTGTGACCGGGCAAAATATGCCACCAGCAGCCAGAGACAACAGATGCTGGGAGCTGCTGTGCCAGCTCACTCCCTGATGGTGCCAAAGCAGCAGCCACCGCTCAATGCACGAGTTGCTTATGGATTTATATCTTGCCCCTGCCTAGCTGTGCATGACCCCCGGCGGCTGCTCATTCTGAATCAAGGAGACAGGTACTGTCGGAAGCACGCAGATTTCACCGCAAGTCCGAATGCGTAGCTGAAAAAGCCTCATGTCACAGATTGGAGGTTTTTTGTCGTCATCTCCAAGTCCTTTCAGAAGTAGCCCAATTGATGAAAAATCACTGGAGGTTGGCAACACTAAGAAAGTGTCCCAGAAAATCAAAACTGCATCTAGAGCAGTGTTTCCCAACCGTCAGGCCTGAGCGGGCGTGCCACGGAATTTCTTGAAAAACTACTTGAAGAGTTCTCAGTTGGCTCATGAATATCCATGAGTTCATTTGGAGACTATATGGTGGTGTGCCTCAAAATAATTAAAAGGTATCAAGGTGTGCCGTGGCAGGGAAAAGTTTGGGAACCACTGATCTAGAGCATCCAGGAAGCTCTATACTTTGTGGAGGGCTTATTCCACTGCATGTTTCCCCTTTTCAGAATTTCCTGAATGAACTGAAACACTATTAAATTAAACTGTCACACTAGTACAAATACAACTGATTTAACTCTTCGGGTTGCTTAAACACAACCCAACATGTCTCGATCAGTCTCTGAAGATGTTTCAGTAAACTTCCCGACCTGCAATACTGTAAATCCTCCTGAGGCAAATCCTTGTCTGTAACAGACCGTTCCCCCTTTCAGCCTCATGGGCAATAACTGGCTCAGTTTGTGAATTGCTCTCTCTTCACTTGTCTCAGCCATCCTGTCTTGGACAATTCCTTTGTAAAATTTTGCCTTCATCTGTGATTACTGACACTGAGCGAGGTGACTTTGATCACTGTAGCTTTGACTAGCCGGTGCCCATCTTGCCAAATTCTAACCAGTCTTTGTTTTTTTAACTGTGGAAAAGGTCTTAGTTCCCTTTATTGTAATATTGCCGGATTGTATTTTCCCAGTCTTTTCTTTACTGTCAGAGTCCTTAATCAGCCTTTGTTTTTGTCCCATATATGGCAATCGAGTATTTATACATGTGGACGAGGAGTTCAGCTGGTGCCTTTCCACATTCTAGTGCTGTTGCTCTATAATTGAGTAATGCTAAATATGGGTCTTCTTTGCATGTATTGCTTTTCTGAACAAGTTCTTCAATATAATTATTCCACCTTCAGATAATCCATTGGTTTGAGGGCATCTAGGTCTAGATGGTGCATGATGAAAGTCGTACATTTTAGCAGACTCCAGAATCCCCTATTAAATTGTGGTCTGTTATCAGTTATTGCTGTTCTTGGAATTTCATGACATGCAAATACAGATTTAATGTGCCTGCCAATCGTTGCTGGGGTGACATTTTCAAGTGTGATTACTTCTGGGAAATTGGAAGGTAGTCCCCTTGTTTTCAGTCTCCCAGTCCTGCTCCTTTCTGAAGCCTCACCTAGCCTCTCTTTCCCTTGTCTTGCACGCAATTGCTACCAGACTACTGCTGACTGTCCACTCGCTGGCTCTAGACACTTTCTCCTCACTATTGCCGCTGTCTGCTGATCAGTGGAAATGAGAGTGAGATCTAGGCTGCAGCAGCACAGAGGAAGCAGCCAGAGCCACCAAGCCAATAGTCAGAAGCCTGTCATCACCCTGCACATGCCCCAGAAGTGCTTCCCTCCCAATGTCTCACTACCTCTGGGCGGCAGCAGTGGCACAGAGGAAGAGGCCAGAGCCAGCGAGTGGACAGTCAGCATCCTGTCACTGCTTTGTGCATGCCCTGGAGATGCTTTTTCCATGCTGCTGCTGCTGCAGCCTGCTTCCTAGGGGAGGTGAGAGCATGGGGGGTGGGGAGGAGGTGGCAAAACACCTCTGAGGAACATGCAACCCACCTAGACCCTTCCCGCAATGCACCACTTGGTAAATACTGCTCTAGGGTTTTTATTTGTGTTAGTTTCACTGTTCTGCTGCATGACAGATATATATTACCATTTCTAGCATCAGATCTACCTCCCATAGTAACCATTCATGGACTTTTTTTTTTTTACCGTTACATGCCAAGGCAATCTTTAATGAGAGCATCTTAATATTTCATATTCATAGCTTTAAGTCTGTGACAAACTCCTCTATTGTTTCTCTTTCATTCTGTGTTCTCATCCTAAACACATCTCTCTCATAAATAATATTTTTTCTAGAGAGACAATGACCCTCAAACAGTTGCTTTATTTCTGCAATTTTCCTCTCTTTCCCTGCCACAATTTGTATGGAATTCACTGTAGACATCTAAAGCTTCCATGGCTGCCCCGCTTAAGAACAGAACAATCCTTTGCCCATCCTGCCATTTAGTTTCTCCTTTGGCATTCATATACAGTTCAAATTGCTTGATTGCAATTGTTTGAACCTTTTCCAGGCATATTCAGCATTTCCCAGGTTTCTCAAGGCTGGGGGGGAGCAGGGGGGAAGAGAGAGGGGACAGAGTTCCATGCAGTAAAGGTTTAGTAGCAGCCACTGCAATGTTACCTTGCACTGCCTCTTCCAACACTTTGTGCCTTCCATTGGTTGCACCATGCTGTGCCTTTGACAAGAAGATCCAGCTCTTGTGGCCCTTTCCTTCTGCACCTGCATACTACTCAGCCCCTGCCCGGTCCTTTTTCTCTGCTTCTGTCCACTGCACCCCCACGAGCTCCTGCGCTATTCTTCCTCTGCTTCCTCCCACCATGGCTTCCTCTCAGCTCATGCCCCCCTATCACCCCTCCACATTCAAGTCAGGTCTTTTCCACCCCACCCCCCCATGTTGACTGGGAGGCGGCAGCAGCAGCCACACAGGACAGAGAATCTCCCTGCCTTCAGTTTCTGTTGCCAGTCGCCCCTGGCAGCTGTGATGAGCAATTGCAGGAAAACTTGTGCTAGGTCCAGGCACCCGCAGCTAGAGAATGCTCAGTTGCTCTGGAGGGCTACTGCATGCACAGTCTGACTGGCACGCAGGAGCTGTGAGGGGATAGAGTGTGTCCAGTGCAGATAGACTCTCCAGAGAATTTAGTGGCTGAACTCTTACAACTTTCTACTGACCAAGAGTAAACCAAGATTTTTACAAAGGCTTAGAACTCAACCAAATTGGGACAAAATTTTCATTGGGATGGCAAAAGGCATATCCCTGACACAAAGGCCATCCCCTTGTCAAATTTCAGGTCCCTGCTCCACAGCATAGAATCACTAGAATTTTTCAACAAAATTGTAAGAGTTGTTTTAACATAGATAAAAGAATGCATTTTTCATTAGCCTTGAATGAAATGGCTGAACCATTTTAGCTGAAACTTTCCAAAATAATTCAACCTGAGGCACTGATCTGGCATGGAAAATTTCAATGTGAACAATTAAAGTTGGGCAAAGTTACAAGAATTTGTTTTCAGTTGCTTATGATGGAAAATGTCATGCATCCTTAACTATTAGTGATGCTATCCGTGCCAGCTAAATTTCATTCAGCACTACCCCTAAAAAAGTTTTTGTTGTAGCTAGCTCCAAAGGACATGGCAGAACAGAAAAAAAAGTATGAACATTACTTTAATTTTAATTATTATTTTTATATGTATACATCTGCCTGGGAGGTATGGTAAGATGGGAGGTGAACATTCTACTGTGCTTAATGAATCAGAAAATGTAGGATTTATTCTCCTATCAATTTGCATAATTACCTACATTGATCCCATGTGAATTAATGGGAGAATAAATCCCTTAGAATAGAAGGAAACATAATGTTGTAAACATAGGAAAATCACCAAAACCATATATTAGTATGCTTTTGTGATAGTGTCTTCGAGGGCAGTGATATAGAAAAAAATATTTGTGTGTGTCAACTGGAAAATGTATTGGTTGGAATGAAAATGTCATTTTACAAAAGGAAAATCAATACAGAACTTAAATTTATTAAAATCCTATGTCTTCACCAGTACTATAGGTGTATAGGATCAGTGCCATACATCTTAAAGCAGCATTCTTCCACCATGCTATGGTACTAGTGTTGCCTGACAATTATTCCAGCCCTGTTTCACGTATAGTTTCTGACAATGTTAGTGAAAGGTAAGCCATTGAGCATTAGCTAAAATTGCGAGAAAGAATTAATTACATGTTATTTGTTTAATTTCTCGTCATCTTTCTGTTCCTTCAGTTTTCAGAGAAATTGACTCAGCTAAGTGATCTCTCCTTGCTCACGCTGGTGTCTGTCAGGGCCTACACGTGCATGGCACATTCATTTTTTCTTTTCCAAGGACTGAAGAAGCCGCGGTATTAAAATAAGCCAAAATTCTTAAACTTTACTACACACTTTAATAAAAACTCTAGATTTTTTATCAGAGTAATTTAGGATCATTCTCTAATGTCTTTATTCATGTGGAGTCCACCCTCTACAACGAGTTCCACACCCTTCAGGTGAGGTTGCTTGTGGAGGAAGGTGCTACTCAGTGTGAGCAAGAATATCACAGTCTGACCCATACTATTTAAGTACACGTTATTACAAATATTTTAAATTATGCCTTATTTTCTAAAGCCCCAGCCAACCTTCTCTGCTGGTTATCTACGCTATTATAATTCTTATGGCTACAATAGAATGGACAGACCATGTACATAGGTACCTACCTACTTTCTATAATCCCAGATCATCTCTCCCCTCACTGTCAGATTGCAGATAATGGCACAATGTTTAAGAAGCAGGGACTTCAAGACATAAGCTTAAAATAAACCACAACATATGCATAACATACCAATATATGTAAAGTCTCTGTTAGAAACCCATAAACCACGATGTGATTGCACCAGACACTCAGGTATTGTAACTGGAGTTATGCCAAGTTTATACCATCTCAGGATCTGACCCATTATGTCCAAGTCTACAAATGTTTCTGATTCCTTCTAGCCACCATCATTAATCTTGACATTTTTAGGCTAATGAAAAAAATCTAGACCCAGTAAGAACACAGAGAAAGAGCAACTATACATCTACAAATCATTTTGAGATAAAGGTAAGATACTATGTATTTATATGCCAAGTTATCTTTTATCACTTCAATCTTTTGCGTTTTGTTAAGTTATATTTCAAAACTGCTTAATAAAAAGGTTATATAGAATAATTTAGGATCCACTTCTACAGTTATTGCTACTGCAGCGTTGAAAGGTACCTTACTATTCAATGAGAGCTTACTGATTTCAGTGAAAATACCCTCAGAGTAAATTACTGTTCCATATGAGTAAGGCTAGCAGAATCAGAACAGGGTCCTTAACAGTTAGATATGTAATAAAGATACATTCCCTAGTTTTGCAGTGTTCAGGTGGATTCAGAATTAGGTAATGCATATTCAATCACCTTTTGTGTTTTACAGGCAAGATTGAAAGCCCAGTGAAATCACTGAATTCAGTGGACTTTGGATCTGGCCAGCACACTTGTATGTTATTGATTTGCTGAGATAATACAAATGCAGTGACTAAAGCAACTCAGAAATCCATTAAGAATAAGGTACAACGCTGCGTGAGAGAACTGAAAAAAAAAAAAAAGAAAAGACCATTTCAGGTCAGTATAATTTAAATGATGATTACATTTTAAGCAAAGCCCACAAGGTGGTACATGCTAAGCATAAATCACAACCGACTCATTAATTTTATTTGGAATTTATTCAGCAGGACTAGCAAATTACTTTTAAAACATTAAAAGGGCTAACTTCTTGCCCCTCATGTATGTGGGGATCCAATGTTTGGCCAAAAGCTGCATCTTCCCTGAGGAAATGTGAATTAAATGTAACTTGCAGAGCAGAGCAGAGGTTGTGCCCATGTTATATTAATTTTCTGTTGTCACACATGTTCAAAATGTAGGTATTGTTTTTTGCTACTAAATTCAGAAGCTTCATCCAAACATGGAGGCCCTGCACAACTTTGGGGTGAGGGGAAGGGACGAAAGACTCTCTCCCCCCATGTGCATTCACAGGGCCAAAGAATTGATGGGTAAGTTTCACTGTCTTACTTCAAAGCATTGGTGTGTAAACAAAAAAACAACCCTAAATCAGTGTAATTTACCTGCTGAGAAGCTGCAAGGTGTGGAGAGCCTATTGTAATTCACACTCTTAATGGCTTTTCTCACTGCATCCTGCTCTCTGGCCTGTGAGTAAGCAAACAGACAGGTCCCAGTGTGATGTTCAAGGAGAATAGATATAAAACTACATTCATTTAAACTCCCTCTACTTTTCCTTATATGTAATGTATATTTTGAGGAGGGTCCAGAAGAAGGCATAAGTTACATTCCCTAAGATTCCTCTCAGAATTTGGCCTCAGACTCTAATTCCAGTTGTTCTCTGAGGTATTTTGTGACACTTCACTGCCCCCATGAGCTCCAAAAGCCATATTGTACTATTGATTTTTAAACAGGACTTTCCATTAACTTCACGCTAGGGGACTCTCTAAAACAATGATTGATCATCATCCTATTCAGGGGCAATTCTACCTCTGTCCCATTGGAAGTATTTCTTTTCTCCTTGTTTTTACTGTAAAAAATATTTACATAAAAAGAAAGCATTTCAACATGTAGCGTTTCATCTGCTCACTCTTGCTGCTTGTTCCATGCCTGAAGTCACAATCCTGTTTTTGTTGTCACTGATTATGATGTGGAGACAGTTGTGTTTAAAGTGGATTAGAATGTCAAGGTTCTGAATGAACAGCATGATGCATGAGCAGATGAGTTAATAAGAAACAAAGAGGTCATTGTCATGAAAAGGACCCTAGCAATAAAACAAACAAATAAAAAAAGGAAACAGAAACCCTGTTCAAGATTATGCCCTGTGATGTTTGCATACAATTCCTGTTGAAATCAGTGGGAATTGTATGCAAATCAGAGAAAAGAATTGTCCCTATACAATACATAATAAGAGCAATGTTATTCTTAACCATATATTTAAACACATTTTATGAAACATCATATGATCTTTCACTTCAAGTTTCCAAAGCCCATAGCATGCTGCAATGGCTGTTAACCCCATTGATTTCACAGGTGTATTGGAAGAGACAATTTGAACTAAAGTGCAATGAAGTTAATGAAAAGACTGCTCTAACGGGCTACTTGAAAGATGCAAGCCATCAAATAATTCTTAAAATGAAGCAATCTTTGGGTGACAAAGCACGCAAAATCCCAGAGCAAATTAACAGCAGACACCAAAAACCTTTTAAAACACAGGAGATTATTTTTGGAAGAAAATAGAAAATGCTTACCATTTGGTAGGATAAGAAACTGAATGTTAATTTCAACCAGTCAGAGAAAATCTGTACTTTCATTTTTTATATTGTGCTGTTTTTTCAGCATGGAAAAAAAATCAGTATAAATCCTGATATTTTTTTTAAAAAAAGCTTCTTATTCACTATTTTCATCCTAATGGTTCAATTTAATATATGGTTAATGGTATAAAAATAGTTCAGTAATAGTTTTACACAATTCATTGAAACCACAACAGTGTTTTTGAATGTTTGTGGAAATACTAAAGTACCAAAATTCTGCCCTCTGATATACATCAGCAGACACCAGTGGCTTCAATGGGAATTTCATCCACATCTCTAAGGTCAGAATTTACACACAGATCGTGTCCTGTAATGTAAGGCTATCAGCACTCTAAACTTACATGCCAGGAACACTGAGAATGTTAACTCAGGGCAAACTGCAAGGAATAAGGCAGACAATCCCCCAAACTGTTGGTTTATTCTACACTTAAATTCACCAAGCCAGTAACAAACAGCTTCTATAATACCACACTGGTTACCAAGAAGCCAAACTACAGTTCCCTTTAAGCAATCCAACCTTTGGCTCCCATCCAGACAACCACGTCTAATATAGTGAGAGTTATTAAAAACCTTATTCACTATATATAAAGTTCTACCAATCTCCAGAGCTTGAACACGTTACCCACTAGGTCAATAAATATTTCAGATTTTATCCAAATACATGCTTACAGCCAAATCCTCATTTATTAATACAAAGAAAAAAGAAAGAGAGCGCATTATAGATGGTTAAGAGATCAATATATATACAAATGTGTGTAAAGTCCTTTGATTAGTTTCATAGCAGATTTGGTGATGCTGCTGATTTGTAAAAGTCTTTCTGGAATCAGTTTAAAAGGTCCAATAGACAGTTCTTGTGCAGAGTTTGTTCAAATTCTTCTATGAGAATTTCAGGTTGAATTCAGAGTAACCTGAAGGACTCAGTCTTGTGACTAAGGCTATGTCTACATGGCTGGCAGCACCACTGGCAGTGCAGGATTGATTTTGAGCAGCAGTAAAAATTCGCTCAATCAAACCCAGTAGTTGACTCTATAAATCCACCCCGGCAAGTAGGGTAGCGCTCTGTGGACGGGAGGGCATTTCCCATCAGCGCAGTGGAGATGCCGAGTAAGTAGACATTAGGAAGTCAACGAGAGATATGCAAGTTACTGTACGTAGCTTGCATACAGTGTACACGCCTGAGACTTTCCTTGTCAAAGTTTCAGCAGACTGGAGATACCAAGGATCAGGCCCGAAACTCTCTTTATGGCAGAAGTTCAGTGGATGAGGCAAAAGCAGTTTCACTGATGTAGACTAGCTGATGATCGGTCATAAAATCTGACGAGCTGGTCCAAACATGTAGCAGAGGGGCTTTTTGTGGTTATTGGATTTATGTGTACACTGTATGACACAATCTGGCTCCTCTCTGATGGCCTAATTTGCTGACCCTCAGAGGGGTGGCCCAGAGCTTGGGGAAGTTTTGTGTCTGAGGCACACACAACCTCTCTGCAAATAACCTGATATTCTGAATCACAGTTAGACAGGCTGCCTGCTAGCTTTCTCCAGCTGGGTGCTATGTTCCCTAAAAAGTGCACTGAAGAAGCAGCCCTTTGTTGCCCTGAGTGCTTAGATTGCTATCATGAAAGGCCCTTACATGGGCAGTAGAAGGCTCCACACATGCACTTTGTTACAGTCAGTCACAATTTGGCCATTAATTAGCATTAGACAGGGCATTTGGAGCTGTGTGGTAAAGTACTTTTCCAGGCTATGCTTGTCTCAAAATGTTTTATATATTTCTGAGCTTTAATGCCTCTTTGGCACTGCTTCTGCATTCTGTTGGGTGTCCATTTATGTAATTGAGGATGGCTTTTGCTCCAACCGACAACCTAAGGAATTCCTGGCTTTTTCCTGGCAAGAAGAGGCATGCTGCACTGTGAAATCTGGCACCTAAAATCTCCTTTTGTAGCAGGCACATGATACAATCTTGTAATCAACTATATTTTTAAGCAGTGAGATTTTCACATCCATTAACTCTAGCCTAATTATTTATAGAAATTCACTTTTTCTCTGATCCACATACTTCTCAAACCCCCACCCAGAACAGCCTTTATCATGGAATTGATGCAGGGTTGCTTCCAGCATAACTTGGAACCAGTAAGTGCAAAGGAGCAAGTAAATGAGGTGAAAGGGAATGTGAACCAAGTTCTTGTGATCCTCAAAAGTTTAATTCAACAGTATGTATCAGCATTTGTAGTGGCTGACTCATCACTAATCAAATGATCATTTTCTTATTCTGCAGACATATCTTCACCTCACAGATATGTTTTCTTCCCACAGACCTGTTCGCTGAGAAGCACATGCCATGCCAATTACTAAATCAAGCATAAAGCACAAGTAAATCAGATAGAGCAGGATAGTGTAAAGATCAATTACCTAGTCCTGGGGGTGTTAATAGGCGGGTTTGGTCATCATTAGATCCATGCCAGTCTGATCTGATGTAAGTTTGCTACACTTCCCCTTCTCCTTTGTTAAACACTCATTCTTTATGCCTTGTCTTGTAACATCACAAAAGTGCAGATGATTAGAATAGACTGTTTATAGATAAGGTAGTTTTAAGTCTATTTTCATACCCACTAACCCCAAATCCTTTTAACTGATACATTTTTACTTATACTGCCAGAACACTAATGGAACCTCCATTATTATTATTTTTTTACCTATTACTATCCTCTTCCTTACTCAATCCAGCTGTCCTTTCATTCATGTCATGTATTCCCATGTTTCTTACAACAGTTGTCTTATTCTCACTTATCTGTTCTAGTGGCCTTGGAGTTACTGGATGGCTAATTCTGTTCTCTCAGTATCCATCCTCCCTCGTTTACTTTAATAGGAGGTTCTACAGTCACATAAATAAGAAGAAAACAAAGAAAGAAGAAGTGGGGCCGCTATACGCTGAGGATGGAACAGAGGTTAAGGATAACCTAGGCATGGCCCAATATCTAAATAAGTACTTTGCCTCGGTCTTTAATAAGACTAGTGAGGAGTTTAGGGATGATGGAGGGATGACGAACGGGAATCTGGATGTGGTGGTGGATATTACCGTATCTGAGGTAGAGGCCAAACTTGAACAGCTTGATGGGACAAAATCGGAGGGACCGGACAATCTCCACCCGAGGATATTAAAGGAGCTGGCGCGTGAAATTGCGAGCCCGTTAGCGAGAATTTTTAAGCAATCGGTAAACTCGGGGGTTGTGCCGTACGACTGGAGAATTGCTAACGTAGTTCCTATTTTTAAGAAAGGGAATAAAAGTGATCCGGGTAATTATAGGCCTGTTAGCTTGACGTCTGTCGTGTGTAAGGTCTTGGAAAAAATTTTAAGGGAGAAAGTAGTTAAGGACATGGAGGTCAATGGTAATTGGGACAAATTGCAACATGGATTTACTAAAGGTAGATCGTGCCAAACCAACCTGATCTCCTTCTTTGAGAAGGTGACGGATTACTTAGACAAGGGCAATGCGGTAGATCTAATTTACCTCGACTTCAGTAAGGCGTTTGACACGGTTCCGCATGGGGAACTGTTAGTTAAATTGGAAAAGATGGGGATGAATGTGAAAGTTGTAAGGTGGATAAGGAACTGGTTAAAAGGGAGACTACAGCGGGTCGTGCTGAAGGGTGAACTGTCAGGCTGGAAGGAGGTTACTAGCGGAGTCCCTCAAGGATCGGTTCTTGGACCGACCTTATTTAACCTTTTTATAACTGATCTTGACACAAAGAGCGAGAGTGTGTTAATAAAATTTGCGGATGACACGAAGCTGGGGGGTATTGCTAACACGGAGAAGGACCGGGATGCTATTCAGGAAGATCTGGACTACCTTGTACATTGGAGCAATAGTAATCGGATGAAATATAATAGTGAAAAGTGCAAGGTCATGCACTTAGGGATTAATAATAAGAATTTTACATATACGTTGGGGATGCATCAGTTGGAAACGACGGAGGAGGAGAAGGACCTTGGGGTATTGGTTGATAACAGGATGACTATGAGCCGCCAATGTGATATGGCTGTTAAAAAAGCAAATGCGGTTTTAGGATGCATCAGGCGAGGTATTTCCAGCAAGGAGAAGGAGGTGTTAGTGCCGTTATATACGGCGCTGGTGAGACCCCACCTGGAATATTGTGTGCAGTTCTGGTGTCCCATGTTTAAGAAGGATGAATTCAAACTGGAACAGGTTCAGAGACGGGCTACTAGGATGATCCGAGGAATGGAAAATCTGCCTTATGAAAGGAGACTCAAAGAGCTTGGCTTGTTTAGCCTGGCCAAAAGAAGGCTCCGGGGGGATATGCTTGCTCTATATAAATATATCAGGGGGATTAACGTTAGGGAGGGAGAGGAATTGTTTAAGTTTAGTACTAATATAGGCACGAGGACGAATGGGTACAATTTGGATATTAGGAAATTTAGACTAGAAATTAGACGAAGGTTTCTAACCATTAGGGGAGTGAAGTTCTGGAATAGCCTTCCGAGGGAAGTAGTGGGGGCAAATGACTTATCTGGCTTTAAGACTAAGCTTGATAAGTTTATGGAGGGGATGTTATGATGGGATAGTTTAATTTGAGTGATTGATTTTGGATTATCGGCAGATAAGTCTGCTCAATGGTCTGTGGGAATGCTGGATGGGATGGGAACTGAGTTACTGCAGAGAATTCCTTTTTGGGTGCTGGCTGGTGAGTCTTGCCCACATGCTCAGGGTTTAGCTGATCGCCATATTTGGGGTCGGGAAGGAATTTTCCTCCGGGGCGGATTGGCAGGGGCCACGGAGGTTTTTCGCCTTCCCCTGCAGCATGGGGCATGAGTCGCTTGCTGGTGGATTCCCTGCAGCTTGAGGTCTTCAAATCTCACTTTTGAGGATTTCAATAACTCAGTCATGGG
Source organism: Mesoclemmys tuberculata (assembly GCA_007922155.1). Taxonomy (NCBI): domain Eukaryota; kingdom Metazoa; phylum Chordata; order Testudines; family Chelidae; genus Mesoclemmys; species Mesoclemmys tuberculata. Next base: position 53,608,944 of record ML675601.1, on the reverse strand, counting down.
TTCGGGGTTGTTATAAATGTGTATGGGTAGGGTTTTGTGGCCTGCCTTGTGCGGGAGGTCAGACTAGATGATCATATTGGTCCCTTCTGACCTATGAGTCTATGAGTCTATGAGTCTGTACCTCCCTAGTAAATCACACATTTGTCTGCTTTGCTTTGCTCTGTTATCTCCAGCGACCAAGAAGCCACCATAGAGAAGATTGTGATCAAATGCACCTCATATTTACATCCTGCACACTAGTGTAATAATCTTTGCTTAAAATATGCCTTGTGAAGGATCATTTGAAAACTAATAAGTCATTCGTCCCTAATATCATGGTGAAATGTATTTAGCAGCATTATATGTAAAGTTATTAATGGCCCTATATGATGATGTTAGCACATGTTCAAACCCATGTATCCCTCATCAGGCAGAAGTTGTTGAACAGGTCTATCCTAAAGAAATGTGTGTTTACCTCAATTTACATATAAGTAGTGAACAGGGTCCTTGGGACAGCAAGTGGGGATAAGCCAGTTTCTCAAAGACAAAGGACAAGCTGCTGCTTCTAGCCAGATGTCAATCGCCTTGCTCAAGTGACCATTCTTTAGCGCTGAAGGTGGACAGGAACAGCTGGATCTGCATTTTAGCAAACAACAACATGGAACTTCTTTTACTATGAGACTCCATGTGTATAGCCTCATAGCAGGAAGGAATTTTACCTAGGGGTAACCCTCAGGAAAATGCATTTCAAAGGGTGACTAGATGATAAAAGTGAGGGGCAAAAACATTCCAAGTTATCTGTCTCTCACCTAAGAAGACAAAGGAACTTTGACTTTGGGGGAATTCCTGATGTGAAAATTTGATCAACAATGCTGCTCGAAATCTGTGGTAAGGATTTTACCTTGGACTAAGTCTAGTTTGTTAAGTTCTAGCTTCCAGAAAGCATGTTATCTTTATTTCTCTTGTAATCATTTCTGACTTTAATACCTGATACTTGTATTTGCTTAAAATCTCTCTTTGTAGTTTTATTTTTAACCAGAACTAATCCAGTGTTGTGTTTAAACTGAGCTGTTTGGTAACTCCATTTAAAGTAGCAGGCTGTTGGATATTGACCCCTTACAGGGGGAACAGGCCTCCAATATCTGATCTGTCCACGAGAGAGCTGGACCGTGTAGAATATATGTTTTGGGAAAAATTCAGGACTAGGGGTGTGTTGGGGTCACCCTGCAAGAAGTAAGCCAGGCTCCTGGAAGCCAGTGTGTGGCTGGTGTGTTGCTGACAGGCTGCAGCTATACATAGATACTCAAGGTGTGATCTGCATGCTGTTTGGATGCTTGTGAGTGGTGTAGGTGGAGCCCTCAAACAGCAAAGCATTGTGAGGCACCGAAGGTTACAGGGAAGGTGGTGACACAGCCCTTCACAGATCTGGGATTGCACCCACAGTGTGAGACACAAACCAACTTTGATTTTTTTTCCACCTGCAAAAGCTGTGTCAACAAGACGCAACCAGAAAGCAGAAAAGTTCCCTTTTGCATTTTTCTCACAATGTTATTAAATATACATCTACTTTTCTAACATTAGTCAATATTCATTTATACAAGACAGTTCATTTTTGCAGTCTACATCTGATCTATAGCCAAGCCAAATATCAAAGAGTCTTCACTGCTTCCCCTCATCCCCACTCCAATATTAGTTTCTGCTTCTGTAAATAACCCCAGAAAAAGACAAAAGAATTCCTGTCTAACAAGCATTTCTTCCCTTGCATAATAGTAATAGTTATATGGCTATTTTAACTTGAGATATACAGGTGCTTTTCCATAGTTGGAATGAAAGAAGAAAGAGTTATCTGACATCACTTGGGGACTAGGCAACAGAAACAATGTAGTTAAGATATTAACTAGGATTAAATGAGTTACCAATGGCAGTCTCAAATTACATTAATTTGTTTATATAAGTTCGGCTAAGATCTATTCAAGGCCCACTGCTTTGGATTTTTAACCATTATTTTTTAAGACTAAAAAAATGCCCTGGTTTTACAAAAGCTATTTGGTTTTTACTGATTTTCCCCAAATTTTGGGCCACATAAAATGCTGATGATGTGCAAATGTGAAGCTGTCTGTTAAAATAAGGCAACGTGGTGGCAGATAGACGATCACACACGCATCCATTAGTGTTTGAGTCCTAAAAAGAGAATGTGCTGGAACTCCCCAGCCCTGGCTCCCCACTGCAAAATGAGAGATGGCAGTTTGGTCACTTGAGTGGCCCAGGTAAATGCCTGGAAGGGGAAGAGATAAAGGGGACAAAGACACCATCTCCTCAGGCTGCCTCTTCTATCTCTTCCAGCATGCCCCTGAAGGATTGATGGGGGCCCAGTAACCTGGGTGGCCCAGGTCACCAAGCTACCATCTCTCCTTCCAGAGTGGGAAGCTGCTTAAAGAAAGTTGTCATTTTAAGCATAATTAAACTCATTAGTGCTAGGTTGATGGCTTACCATGCTGTTTACATCAGCACCTTTCCCTGTAATTGCATAGGAGAATCCAGATGTAGAGTACGGTATGTGTGATATTTCTGAATTTCTAACACTTCAGTTGCTTTGTGTAGTTATTCTTTCACTGACAGTGATACAAGGCATTCAAGATGTGAAGAGATCTTGACTGAAGTGGAGGGCAGGAATGAGAAAGAAGACAAGGCACACTGACAGCTCTCTTCCCAAATTTTTGATGATGATAAACTTGCAAACAATAGTCAAGAGGTTTATCTTCATCCCGCCCATGTAACAATGGAACTGATTTTCCCCAGTTTAGCTCAAGCTTATACCAAGCACGAGAAGTTTCAATACCAAAGGGATTTTGTTTTGTCTACCTTTTTGGAGAAAGTAGATTGAAACTACTACTGTGTCTTATTCTAAAGTTTCTTACCAGAGAAGAATACTTTAAGAAAGTATCTGCACTGTCTTGTTGAATTACAAGCATGAACACATTGCATGAAGATAAAAGACAGGAAGAGCTGTTACCAGTATATTAAATATGCATGTTTCATTCTGAAAGTATCTTCAGCCCAATCATGTAGTGGCAGAATCAGAAACATAATAAGACAATGGTGAGGCAATTTATGAGGCAAAGACCTATTTAGCTGTACATTATTGGATTGTACTGTTTGTTTCCATTTTAGAATATGAATGAATAACCCTACTCCTGAATACAAATCGTATAAGGTGCAACAGAGAAGGAATTTCTTCTACACCAAGAGCTCAGTCCTGGGATGTGCGGAGCACTCTCAACTGAATAGTTCGACCCTCTGGTTACGTCAACAAAATATTCAAGATATTTGAAATAATTACGTTTTAGGCAACATGTAGAAATTTAATAGAGAAAAAGATTGTGGAACAACTGAGAACCAATAAACTAATAAATAGATGCTAGAACTAAAATGGGGACAAAAAGAACCACGTGAGCAAATCAAACTAACATAAATAGAAGGTAAAAGAAAAAAGGAGGGAGGATTTGTGGTTAATGCACTGGATCAGGACACAGGAGACAAACTGAGATAAATTCCCAACTCTGCTACAGATTTCCTTTATAACCTTGGGCGAGTCACTTGATCTCTGTGCTTCTGTTCCTTGTCTGTAAAATGAAGATGTGACTGTGGTTGCTGGAGGGACCACACTCAGAATGCTTACTCAGGGCAAACTGTAAGGATTAGAGCAAACAATCTCCAAACCTGGTGGCTTATTCTATAGTTAAATTCACCAAGCCAGTAACAAAAAAGCTTCTGTAATGCCTTACTGGTCACCAAAAAGCTAAAGTATAGTTCTCTTTATGCAATCCAGCTGGGCTGTCACCCAGACAGCCAAGCCTAACATAGTGAGGGTTATTAAAAAACCTTATTCACCATATATAAAGTTCTACCAATCTCAAAAGACTGGACACATTACCCACCAAGTCAATGGATGTTTCGTATCTTACCCAAATACATGTTTACAGCCAATCCTTATTAACTAAATCTAAAATGTATTAATAAAAAAGAAAAGAGTTATTATGGTTAAAAGATCAATATACATAGAATCATAGAATATTAGAACTGGAAGGGACCTCAGTAGGTCATCTAGCCCAACCCCCTGCTCAAAGCAGGACTAACCTCAGCTAAATAATCCCAATGAGGGTTTTGTCAAGCCGCAGCTTAAAAACCTCTAAAGATGGAGATTCCACCACCTCCCTAGATAACCCATTCCAGTGCTTCACCACCCTCCTAGTGAAAAACTTTTTCCTAATGTCCAACCTAGACCTCCCCCACTGCAACTTGAGACCATTGCTACTTGTTCTGTCATCTGCCACCACCGAGAACAGCCTAGCTCCAGCCTCCCTGGAACCCCCTTTCAGGTAGTTAAAGGCTGTTATCAAATCTACCCTCATTCTTCTCTTCGGCAGACTAAACAAACCTAGTTCCCTCAGCCTCTCTGTATAAGTCTTCTGCTCCAGTCCCCTAATCATTTTTGTTGCCCTCCGCTGAACTCTCCCCAACTTGTCCACATTCTTTTTGTAGTGGGGGGCCCAAAACTGGACACAATACTCCAAATGCGGCCTCACCAATGCCAAATAGAGGGGAATAATCACTTCCCGTGATCTGCTGGCAATGCTCCTACTAATGCAGCCCAATATGCTATTAGCATTCTTGGCAACCAGGGCATACTGCTGACTCTTATCGAGCTTCTTATCCACTGTAATCCCCAGGTCCTTTTCTGCAGAACCGCTGCCTAGCTTGTTGGTCCCCAGTCTGTAGCTGTGCACTTGTCCTTGTTGAACCTCATCAGATTTCTTTTGCCCAATCCTCCAATTTGTTCAGGTCCTTCTGTATCCTATCCCTACCTTCCAGGGTATCTACTATTCCCCCAAGCTTAGTGTCATCTGCAAACTTGCTGAGGGCGCAATCTACCCCATCCTCCAGATCATTAATGAAGATGTTGAACACAACCGGCCCCAGGACCAAACCTTGGGGCACCCCGCTTGTGACCGGCTGCCAGCTAGACATGGAGCCATTGATCACTACTCGTTGAGCCCTATGATCTAGCCAGTTCTCTATCTATTTTATAGTCAATTCATCCAACCCATACTTCTTTAACTTGCTGATAAGAATACTGTAGGAGACTGTACCAAAAGCTTTGCTAAAGTCAAGGTATATCATGTCCACCACTTTCCCCACATCCACAGAACCAGTCACCTCTTCTTAGAAAGCAATCAGGTTGGTCAGGCATGACTTGCCCTTGGTGAATCCATGTTGACTGCTCCTGATCACCATCCTCTCTTCCAAGTGCCTTAAAATGGATTCCTAGAGGACCTGCTCCATGATTTTCCCAGGGATTGAAGTAAGGCTGACCGGTCTGCAGTTCCCTGGATCCTCTTTCTTTCCTTTCTTGAAGATGGTCACTATATTTGCCTTTTTCCAGTCATTAGGGACCTCCCCCAATTGCCACGAGCTTTCAAAGATAATAGCCAATGGCTCTGAAATCACATCAGCTAACTCTCTTAGCACCCTTGGATACATTGCATCTGACCCCATGGACTTGCGTATGTCCAGTCTTTCTAAACAGTCCTGCACCTGTTCCTTCAGCACTGAGGCATGTTCACCTCTTCCCCATTCTGTGCCGCTCAGTGCAGTAGTCTGGGAGCTGACCTTATCTGTGAAGACAGAGGCAAAAAAGGCATGGCGTACCTCAGCTTTCTCCACATCCTCTGTCACTAGGTTGCTTCCCCCATTCTGTAAGGGGCCCACACTTTGCCTAATATTCCTCTTGCTGCTAACATACCTGTAGAAACCCTTCTTGTTCCCCTTCACGTCCCTTGCTAGCTGCAACTCCAATTGCACTTTGGCCTTCCTCATTTCATTCCTGCATGTTTGAGCAGTAATTTTATAATCCTCCCTGGTCATCTGACCAATCTTCCACTTCGTGTAAGCTTCCTTTTTGTGTTTAAGCTCACCAAAGATTTCTTTTTTAAGCCAAGCTGGTCACCTACCACACTTGCTATTCTTTCTGCACATCAGGATGGTTTATTCCTGTGACCTCAATAAGGTTTCTTTAAAATGCAGCCAGCTCTCTTGGATACAGATATGAGTAAAGTTCTTGGGTCAGTTTCAGAGCAGAGATGGTGATGCTGCTGATTTGTTAAAGTCCTTCTGGAATTAGTTTAAAAGGTTATGGTCCAACAGACAGTTCATGTGCAGAATTTGTTCAAATTTCAGGGGTTCTCTGTTATCCATCTGTGCCTAGGGTAGCCACCTGAAAATGCCAAGATCAGGGCACGCTGCAAAAGGAGAACTGATTCTCCCAGTCCTGGTGGGTAACACTGAAGTTAGGCATCCCAACCAGCCACAAACAGTGCTTCTGATTCCCCACACTGGTTATCAAGAAGCTACAACAAAATACACACAGCCCCCTTTACTGCATTTCAACCTCAGGCTTCCACTGGACTCCACTGGTCCAGAACTGGTCCAGTTCTACTGGACTCCACTAGGTCCAGTAAAGAGATAAGTTATTTAAAACTCTATGCTCTTTACCAAAAAGGTTCTCCTGATTCCCAAAGGGTCAGCCACATTATCAGATCAATATAAGTTTGGATCTTAACCAAAATACCACACTGCCAGCTGATCCTTTAGTAACTAAACTTAAAGGTTTATTATAAAAGGAAAGAAACAAACTATAAGAGAAATGTTAAATGATTAATACAATCACATACATACAAAGGATTTGAAAGTCCATATCTGTGAGGTTTTCTTTAGACTTGTGGAGTTAGCAGGCTTGGATAGTCTGTCTGGTGAACATCCAGTACCTGGATGGGTCTCAGTGCTTTGTTTTACAGCTTCAGTTGCAGATGAGTTGATCCAGAGGTAGGTGAAAGCTGAAGACTAAAGACAAAATGGATGTGGTGCAGCTGCCTTTTATGTCCCTTGGCTTTTGTCACACGGCTTGTGGAAATTTACAGATATAAGATGGATTCCAGGGTCACAGAGTAAGTCTTGGTGACTCATAAATCATAAGGTGTCGCCCTTGGGTTCCTGCCCTGGGCTTACTGTACCTTTACTGGGCCATCACGCAGCTAGTGCTGCAGCCATCCTGGCTGGTGCGTTGCCCAGAAACACAGCACCAGCTGAAATACAGACACATCAGACAAATCCATAACTTCCAATACAAATATGACACATGCACATAAACAATATCATCATACTCAGCAAATTATAACCTTTCTAACAGTACCTGACATGGCCTACCTCATGTGAATTATTGTAATTTTGAAATACTGATGTGAAATAATAGCATAAATGGTCCCCCTAAATCAGCCAGCGTCACATTCTCAAACTTTTTTTTTCTGGGACCCACTTTCGAATTATTTCAGGCTGTGATGACCGTTTCCCCAAAAGTGATGACCTCCCCATGACATGACTGGCATGTGCAGGGGCTGACAGTTCACGACACCTCCCCCCATAATAACCTCACAACTGCCTGAAGGGTCACAATCCCCAGTTTGAGAACTCCTATTGTATGAGAATTCTAGGGTGAATTCAGAGTAACCTGGCGAACTGAGTCTTGTAACTTAGACTATCGCTGTCAAAGTTTAAGCAGATCGGAGATAGTAAGGATCAAGCCTGAAACTCTCTTTATAGCAGAGGTTCAGCAGATAAGCCTCTTGCCAGCAAATGATCACAGCAGGCCTTCCTTGGATGAAGAATAAGTAATGTACATTGCTGGTTTGAAGCTAATCTTTGTTACCTAGGCATACACTGGTAACTAGTTGTATTAATTAGCATAAGGCAGCTAACCATTCAAACTGTTCACAGATAGCTTTACTATATGGAGTCACAAATTTCAAAAGACAAATGAAGACAACAGTATTATTACACCAGAAGTCCCATCTAGATTATAATGTCCCCGTTTGATCTCTGAATCAATAAAATATACTTATGAAAGAGTCTAACAAGACATAAGTAAACACAGACAAATACAATTAATATCTATTCTTAATTCCCTAACAATACAGGGCTACATTTCAAGGATTCTAGTACCTAACATGTCTTAGATAACTATCTATAAGGAGGGGCCCTATTTACTATGTCAATGCTCTTCCAGTACGTCCTTAAGGGTTGCTTTTGGATCACTCAGGCTGCTGGTTGGTTAATTCTCACTGGCTCAGTGTCACAGAAGATAATAATACTTCTCTTCCACTCTGTCTGTCTTGTCTTTTTAGATTGTAAATTGTTCAGGACAGGTACTGTCTCTAGCCCGGTCTACACATACCTTTGCGATTCGGCAGCAGTCGACGGGAGATGCGTATCTCCCGTTGACTTTGCAGCGTCTCCTCTGTGCGGCATCCACACTGCGCTGCGTCAAAGGGAACAGTGCTCCTTTCGACGCAGCGCTATGCCACTTACTGAGGTGGTTTTCCTGCGTCGCTTCCTGGATCGACTGAGCGCGTCTATACAGGCCGCTCAGTCAATCCAGAGCAATCAATGTGACGGCAGCAAATTTGCCGCCGTCAGTGTAGACCCAGCCTCTGTCTGTACAGCACCTAGCACAATGGGGCCAGGATCTCATTTGGACTCAGTTGATACTACTGCAATACCGATATTTAATACTGAAAAGGAGCTACAAAATGCCCCTCACTGGAAATGTTTAAGATGCTCCATAGACTACATTTACTCTTTTAGAAATGCAGAAGCTGCAGTGAAGATAAACAAATAGGTTGAAAAAGTACAAGTGAATTAGGTAATTTTATTCTTGTGTTTTAGCACTGCAAAGAAATACACACATTCCAGGGAGCAATTCTGGAATATGGAGCTGACACCTGGCACACAGCTCCAAGCTTCCCATCCATTGTAAATGCCAACTAGCCAGAAGAATGTTGTGTTACAAAAAGTAAAAATAGCAAAACAAATAATCCTTTACCACCAGATGGGCACTTCACACTCATCAAAAGATCAGTGGAATTGATCTCTCAGCCAGGACAGCAGCCTATAAAAGAACGTTGAGCAGATTACAAAACTAAGGGCCTCAAAGGAGCAGATTAATTGATAAGACTAGATAACTAAAAAGTTTATTAACAGGATATTCTAGCTCTAAAACCTTTATGGTTTCATACATTTTTCTTTTACTACAGTAGACAAATGTTGATAACTTCCTGGACACTGAATTAAATATAGTGCTTGTCTTTGTTCATTTGTGTTTTGCTTTTCTCCTCCCTCACTGTTATGATCATGTGACCATAACTATACTGTAAACTATACTGTTAGTAACATTTGTAATTTTCTATTAAAAATGCAAATTATTCTAAAAGAAGAACTTTCCTTATATCTTTGTCATTTACTATAATTACAAACACAGGCAATAATAATTTTGTGTTGAATTGAGTAATAACATTATTAGATATAGTGATGATAATAGCAGTCAGATACGTAGGGTCCTTGGAAAAGAAAAATCCAATTGACATTTCTGTTACTGGGCATTAGGTGGCACAATTGTTCTGTTTTCATGTTATGTAGGCCTACCTTCCAATGCTGTCTTTATATAAAAATACTTTAAAATGCATATGAGTCACAGAAAAAACAGGAGACTATTTATTTTCCTTAATATAATTAGTGCAAACATAATTTGTTAAATATGTACATTGCATTCCATTTTTAATTATAGACTAAATAATTCATAGTGAATAGTTTATTCAGCTGATTTGGTCTCTATTTTTATTCCTAGGCTACCCGTGAGCATCTTATGATTCTCTTAAATTTGTTATTGGAAGTTATTTTGCAAATCATTTCCACAAAAAAAATTTGTCTGTACATTGTGAAAATTGTATATTCAAAATTTATTTTGTATTGGCAGTTCTTCACATGGCGCCATAGGATTTCTGCTCCTTCAGTGAAGGTGAATAGCTTGACATGGTTTGTAACGCAAATATTCATGTTTAAAAGCAACTCGCTATGGATGATCATTAAGAAATGCAAGATTCACTGTTTCTGCAAATATTCCTGCCTATACATTCATTTACTGAAATATTCACAGAAATCAAACATGTGCAGAGCAAGTACATGTTTCTGTTTGAATGGATATTTGCAGAATACAGAGGTTTTTACTGAGCTCTGGGAAGGATTCTTCCTTTTACTGTGGCTACAGCTAAAGTGGCTGTGAAACTGCCCAATTTCACAGGGAGATAATTCCTCTGGAACAGGAAATGAGTAGGACACTTGTAGATAGTTTTATGGGGCCCACGCTGCAAGCTCCACAGTAGGTGGTATGCCAGAAGCAGGCCATCGCAGATGCCACTTTGGTGATTGTGGGCAGGGCTGCTACCCATAGGAAGTTTAGTTTGGGCTGCCTAAATTACACCTTGATTTCTCTCAGCTTTGAGAATATCTCAGAATTGGGAAGCAACAAAGGGAAAGCTGGTCAAATTCTTTTCCATCTCAAAGTTGGCGGAAGGGAGGAAGGGGAGAGAAGATTTTTCACCCAAATTTCTGGTCTCATTTTGGAAGAAGATTTTTGCTTCTTGATGAAGAAAATTTTTTGAAATTTTTGGTTTCATTTTGTTGGGGAAAAAAAATCTCACTTCTTTTAATAATTTTCTTCCTCTTTTTTTTCCCATAAGAAGAGGGAATGAAAAAAGAGAGAAAGAACAAGTGGTTTCCCCACCCCAACCAAAGTTAATTTTTTCATAAGCAAACTGAAACATTTCTTGAAAACTTTGAAACCAAATGAAAATTTGTATTTGATCTTTTCCCCCCACAAAATATACTTATTTTTCCCCCAACAGCTGTATGTAAAAAGGGATTAAAAGCCCCATTCCTTCCTCCTTGGCTGCAAGCTGTGTATGGTGCTTCTTGGAGTCACTGCACAAAAATCACACTTTGTTTTTATTACTACTTTTGAGAATTAAATAACTTAATTCTACCGCAAGTTAGGGATTTTCCAGTTTTGTGACAATTTCTATATGGTGGATGCCAAACCAGGAATCCAGTTCTACAAACAGAACTATGTGAATAACTGACTGTTCAGTTTGCTGGCCATATCTAGTCAAAGAAATTGGTTTTGGATTGACTCAGAATGAAAATTTTGCTGTGAATGCAAAAGTAAAGATATATTTAACCCCAAACAAACAAAATGTTTTGTTCAACCCAAAAGTTTTCATTTGAGTTTTTTAACCTTTTGATATTTTTTGTTAGCAAACAAAATTGAAATATATTTCAAAACTAAAAATGTGTTTTGAGTGGACAATTGAAAAACAAAAATGTTCTCATTTTTTGGAATTTTTTTTAGACTCCTCCCCTGGAATGAAAAAATGTAGCAAGTTCACCATGAATTTGCTAAGTGTTTTGGTCTTTTTTTTTTTTTTTTGGTGGGAAAAAACCTTAAGGCTAAAATATTTTGCTCAGCACTAGCTACAAACTCTTGCTCACATGAATAGTCCTTGCTCATGTGAGTAGCTGGTCCCTTTGACAAGGCGTGACAGCGCTCAGCAGCTTGCAATATCTAGGATATATTGAGCTCCCTCATTTGCCATTGAAGTCCATGAGATCTGAGATCACCCAGAACCATTGTTTCCAGGGATGAGCCCAAATATCTATACTTACTTAAGTCTTAAGCAGCTCCCAGAGATATCCTGAAAACTTCAGTCCTTTCTACATCTCCCAAGCACTGACAACAACAAACCTTTCCAGGCTGGCCATCCAAAAAAACCTCAACAGAGTAGCCAAGACCTGTTTGTTTGCACTGCACCTGGCACAACATAATTGTGATCCTGACTGGGGACTGTGGGCATGCTTTTCATGCAATAAATAACATCCTCATTTTTCTGAAGCTACATTTCTCTTTCAGAACCTATTTTCACATCTAAAACTGTGCATGTCACCTTATTTAAAAAAAAATTAAAAGCTTTGCATGAAGGCCCAAATTCCAAATAAATAAATTTTAAAATAAAAATTTTGAGCCCACATTATCTGTTAATTAAGCAATTTCATCTCTGTTAGTGCCCAAAGAGCTCCCATTAAAGTTAATGCAAGTTACACATCCGCCCAAGCTTGGCACTAATGTTTCAACAAAGATTTATGTTCTACAATCGTTTCTAGGTACATAATGTAATAGCTTCAGCATTTCTGAATCATAAAATCTGAAAGGGAATTTTTATCCCAGGGACCCACTCCTGCTCCCACTGAAGTGAGTAGCAAGACATGCAGTGACTATTTCAATGGAAATAGTAATATAAAAGCTATTATGCATTTTACCAACCAATCATTTCTTTAAAATGTTTCAAGTGAGAGAGGAAATTCTGCTGTTTTTGTTAAAACAAAACAAAGAACCTTTCAAATAAAGTAACCTTTGAAGGAATTAAGATCTCATTGCCAATTAAATACCAAGAGAAGTTTCCCCTTTGCTCTTCCTCCCCACCATCACTTTGTCAGGAAATTTAGTCACTGCTAGATTTGATCAAAGCTACCTTGGAGTCTACTCTTTTCTCCTTCTGGATGGGAACAACAATCAAGTGATTTCACTATAGAGGAGAAACAAAGAAAAGTGGAAGCATTGTTTTTGTGTGAGAGACATTGAACTGCTATTCAGGAGACATGGCTTCAATTATTATCTCTACCATATGAGTTTCTATATAAGTTTGGGCAAGTCATTTAGGGCCAGAATTTGACTGGAATGTACCCTCCCTATCATGTTTCCCTTGCCTCACAGTCTACCTGTTATCTCTGAACACTACCATTCCTGCTTGGTGGCATATCTGGCGTGAAAAAATGGATGAAATGTTGCTTTATTGGACATGCTCATTTGCATAGCATTTATGACAAATGCAAGTGACATTAACTGGTCTGTAATAGCACTTAAATATGGATAGCCTAAAAATCCCAGGACAGCATTATCATTTGGCTGCATTATGGGGCAATATTTATTTAATCATTAACTACTCTCCAAAAATGTCTCTGGCATTTTAGGCACAAACATTTTCCTTCACATCAGGCCTAAATGGCTGTTCCTTCTCTTCCCTCTCACCCCTCCCTGCAATTATTCTAAATTGCTTAAATGACAACCCAGATTTTTTTATGTTAAAATCCTCCTTTCCCTCTTTCTTCCCCACCACCTCTCTCTCATAGCATTGGTTGAAAAACAAAGATTTGTTCCACAAACATAGTATTTTACTAAGATATTGACAATTCAGGTTCCACAGAGTAACTAACAGTGATCTGTTACATTAATAGTGTTTAATAATCTACCTAAAGATGGTAGATTATAATTTGTTTCCAGATATGGTTCAGCCTATCATTTAGGGACAATAGTTGGGCAGAGAATTATTTGAAGCTATTTTGGGAGGCTCAGTTTGAAAAAATTATTATTAATGAAGCTGTTCCTTTGTTATCATGAATAATTATTGTCAGGATGATTTTTCTGGGGTCTCTGTTTTGGTGCACATAAGCACTATCTTCTGAGGATTTACAAAGGTTTTCTGTGCAATTAGCCACTTGGAGAGTGTTAGAGGGAAAATTGTTGGCTGGAAGATTATGGGGAGGGTTTGAGACTTTTTAGTCAACTGAGGGAATGTCGTGTGAGCAGAAAGCTCTGTGAGCCATCAAGTTATCTGACCCTATCTCATAAAGCTACTATAACGGCTCACATTTTTTTACCAGTGTTACCTTAAAATGGCATATCAGACCGATTTTACTTGGGAACCTGATCTAGGGCCCTCACAAAGGCTTACACACTTCTATTCAAACCTTGTAAGGATTATGGTGTACAAACTGCGAATTCCCATTTATGCAGTTCAGTACCATACTGCCCTTGCACTTTGCCTCGATCTTCTGTAAAATGATACACAATTCTCCCTCGTCTATGACCTCCTCATATCCTCAGTATGGTTTCCCAGTGGTGATTCTATTTAGGCTGAAAACTTCAGCCAAAGGACAGCCTCTACTGCCCATTAAGGATGGAAGAACTTCCACAAGAAACAAGCCTGGTCTACTGGCTGCATTTATTTTTCATTAGTACTTCTCTCTTGTCCTACCTAGTTTTTTGGTGTTGCAAATATAGGCTAAGATTTTCCAAAGTGGCTAGTGATTATGGGTACTCTACTGGAGAGGCCTTAAACGGGCATAATTTTCAACAGATAAGTGCTCAACACTTTGTGAAAATCAGGCTGTTTTAAAGGTGTCTCAGGTTAGATCCCGAAAAAATATAAATGGCTGGCGACAAGCTCCAAAAATGCTCATTTGTAAATGCCAGGACTGGCAGAGACCTAACTGGAATTATGAAAATTTATCACCAACAATATTAGGAGACAGTGGATATGAAAGTAATAAGAATTTGTCTTGAAAGTAAGGCTGCCTTTAAGACACAGAATACAAAACATTCTAAAAAACAGAGCCAAAGTAGAATGGGAAGATGTAGCCTTATTTAATAAAAACATTTGAAGTGACAAAACCGTACTAACTCCTGAGTAGTAAGTCAATAAGCACAGACTTATAATTAGGCAAGACAGATGTTTAAGCAGTGAAGTTCTTAAGGGTCTGGAAACCTCTTTGGTTCTTAAGTCTTTGTTGAGGAATTGGTAGGGGAACTCCACTGGGTTCAAGTTCAAGGCCCTTAAACCAGGCAGGCTGAATCAAGCCTCAACACCACCTGCTGTGCCCTGACCTCCTTCCTGCCTCCCTTAATTCTGTCAGCTACTCCAGCTTGTAGGTCCAGGTGTCCCTTCTCTTGGGGTGTCTTCTCACCAGCATGCTAGCAGGACTTTCCTTCTCAAGCCTGCTTGCTCCTCTGGCACCCTGCCCCTTTGCCTCTCAGCTCTTTTATTCTCCCAGCTTCTCCGAGGCTGCAAATCAGCACAGGCTGGTTGCTGCTGCCTTAGCCCTTGGTCGTCTGGCCAGTACTGGGTCTATACACTGAATGATACAGCACTATGATTTGGCATAGCTTACTCTCCTCTGGTCCTGCCATTGACCCTAGTTCCACTGGTGCTTCTCTGATACTGTCTCACTGACTAACTTGCATCAACTCGGTGTTGACTCCTAAATACACGCTCTAGTTGAACCGTGTACGTTCCTCAAATCAGATGTCTCTCTGGTCACTTCTAGGTGGACTGTTTATGTCTGCTTAGGAATGCCAGCTTCTCTTCTGGTCCCTGTGTTGATTGGATTCTTAGAGGTTTGATTCCAAATGGGCTATAATTTTCTTCCTTAATATTGGCAAGGGCACATCTACACTGGCCAGGATTACAGAGGAGTCCCTTTAGTCCTTAACATTTATAGGTTCCCCTACCACCACCACCTCTTTCTAGCAAGCTGGCTTTTCAGACAGAACTTTTTTATCTTGATTCCCAAAATGAGTCATCAGTCAGATTCAGTAGAGAAAAAAAACTAGTTAAAAAATGTTAGGCAAAAGCCAAGATCAATCCCTTCCTGCAAGTGCTTTTTATGTAAATCCATCCCAGACACCATAATGTTTTATTTGGGAAACAAACATTATCAATTATTAACAGATTTTAAAGTATTTCATCTACAAAACATATTAAAGACATCACATTCAGCACTAAAATCTGTGATAAGTATATAATCAAAGGAAAAATGTTGATTTGAAATATCCCAAGATAAATATATGCAGTAGTAAGGAATAAAAAGACTGTACTGATGCAGAATTGTCTTAATAAATATCTGATTAAGTATTCCCTACCTACTTTGTCCCTAGGTCTCTGTATGAGACTTAGTACACTTTCTTCTTCTTTCTCGGTTGCTATAAATCCTCAGTGTTCTGCTTAAGTGAGTGTGTTTATCTGTGATCAACCCTTTCTTGTTGCTAAATTGTGATTGGCAATATTGATCCACCTGTCAACATGATGTTCATTCTAGACTTTTAAAATGAAGATTAATTAAGCCATTTTTCTCTGCACAGGAACAGGCAGCTTGTCAGAATCTCAGCAACAGAGCGTGGTAATTGTCATCAGGTGTAGAATTCAGATTGAGAAGAACCCATTCTTTCTTCAATGGGCCAATTTTTGTTAAGGTAATGGAGCATAATTCACATTCTGATGAAATTTTATATGAAATACACACCTGAACTCAAACTGTAGCATTTTTGAGACAACATGTGAGTGTGTTCTCTGTACATCAAGTGGTGCAGAGACTTATTTATTTTTAATTCTTTTTACAGGGATAAAAAGAAATCACTATACTAAATTCTGTTGAGAATAGACGCTATTGGGTGTTGAAGACTTTTGAAAATCTGGTCCTATGGCTGTAGTTATTGTTTACAGAGCCTCTGCCACTTTAAGTGATATATATATACACACAACAGAGAGAGATAGGCCCAAATGCCAAGCAACCTCAGACAAGGATAGAAGAAAGAAATAGAACACAGGCAACATGAGAAGAAAAATTAGGGACACAGCTTCTTGCTTTTTGTTTATTTTTTAAATAAACCCACCTGTTCAGTTGTTTGGAATTGCTCCCTATTATTGTCCCCCATTTAAAAAATTTTTCATCGTCTCTTCCAACCTTGCATTCCACATTTGTGTCTGAATGAGATGTGGTTACAGACACCAGCATCTGAAAACCCAATTATTTGCATAGTAGACATCAAGCTATCACTTTAAGGGCTACTACCACACATTTGCAAAGGTGGAGGGGGGTCAAACTACAACAGTCATAGCAAGGAGGAGACATTGGTCTGGTCATTTCATTTCACTTTTCATTCATTCACTGTGTGTGAGTCAAACAATTTCTTGCCAGTGATTGCATCTCTATCTGAAAAGAGTAAAAACCTGTAGTTTGCTTCTATTTTTGGGAGAGACAGACAGGTAGAATTTGCATTGCCACTTGTCAGCTGAAACTGCAAAGAGGGGAGTTGATTAGAGCCATTTGCAACGTGGACAACTACACTAACCAGTGGACTAAGGCCACCAGCTTGCTTTTCATAGACCAACCATTGATAGATTAGACAAGGGCCAGAGCCACAAAATTGAGACCTGATTTTACACATCTCCATTCCAGAAGTTCTGAAGTGTGTGGATCAGGGTTTAGGATTTGGCCCATTACAGAATTACAGGCTAACTGAGAAAATTGGAGCTGGATTCAGATCCTATAAACCCCCAGATTCTGGAGCTGTTCACATCTAGGTGTCTGCTTCGGGGTATTACTTGAATACTCTCTCAATGCTAACTTGGTCTGAAATTTGAATTGGTGAGCCCTTTGGAGATACTTCCTTTCTACTGTTGACCTTGAAACTAAAACCAACCCACTGTCTGCTAGTAAAGAAATAATATACATTCTTTTCATTATAGATTCCCTCCTGCCAGGATTTTCAATCGAGATAAAATAGGAACTAGTGACAAAAAATAAATCTGTACCATAAATAAAGACTGAGCCATCCAGTAGTTCATGAGTTCTTAATTTATTGTAAAAAATTATTATAAAATTAACTTTAATGATTGGATTATTAGCAGCTACTTTCTTTTTGTGTGTGATGTACACACTATGCATTCTTAAACCTTGATCTTCAAGATTTTGCTGCAGCTGTTGTATGAAAACACTTGTCAGCCAAGAGCAGGGGGAGGAAGCTATGCTACCTCAAAAAAATAGTCTACATGACCTTTTAGATTAAAAGACATACAATACACAAGTAAACTGCTTTAATAAAGTCAAATGAAATAGCGGATGCCACAGAGTAGAAAAGAATTCACTGTGTTGCTTCTAGTTTTCTAAGCAGCTTCCTGGGCAAAATGTTCCTAATAACCCAATGAGGGTGGGTGCCTGTAGTACTTATCATGAACAGCACTGCTGTGCCCCCAGGTTGGAATTTATGATTCTAATTGGGAGAGATGTTCAGTACTTCATGTCCCTAACTTGACTATGTCTTGCCTTGCGTTATGTCACTACATATGACCACATCATCCTGAGCCCTGATCCTTCCTGACTGCCGCACCGACAGTAAGCGCAGCCTTCGTTGTCAGGGTTACCGTTCCACAGCTGGCATTGCCCCATGATGCTGATCACTGCTATGTCACTCTGACACCGCCTAAGTCTGGTCTGCAAGTCTGAACTGGTGCTAAGAGCCTGCTCTGCGGCTGTCTGCAATTGTAGAACGGTTAAACTTCTGTTGTGCCCATCACCAGATTGAAACTACTAAATAAAAAGTATCAAATCCAGTGCTTTTCGGATGTGTAACCATCCTCCCGCTCGGAGTCAGGGCGCCCCCTCTTGGTGACGTCGGGGAGTCAGTATGTCCATTGGGCTGTTTACCTTGCAGCCACACAATCACCGAAATATTACTTCTGGTTTCCCAAAGGAGGACTTGACAGCACCAGCAAGCCTGCCGAGTCAGCAGAGTCTAGGACTCCAGCCCCTGGGTGTGTGTGAAGTACTTCAACAGTCTGTGGCCCTCCACCTCCTGGCTGGGACAAATAGCAATAGGCTATTGAGGGCTCTGGCTCTCGCGTGTGGTGGAGCAGATAAACAGTGTGTCGCTGGTCTTAGGGTTATGTGCTGTCAGACCTGCATACGGGGCTGGGGTTAGAGGGTAGTGGGACCCAGGCCCAGCCCGTTCTACTGGGTCTCTGCCCTAACAATGGTGGGAGATTCTGCCACTTGGTCAGCAGGGAAACATGCGCTTGTTGCATCCTGGCAGCAATACTGGACCTAGCCCTGTTTCCCTGGGCTACTTCCTGTTGGTTCCTGCTGGCACTGCTCCATCACTGCTGGGACCTGGCTCTCAGTCTCACAGTCAGGTGGCCCTTCTCTGGTCTCTCCCAAGGATTTTCCATCTGCTGGGGCCATGGGCTGCCTTTTATCCCTGCTGCTGGTCACGGGCTCTGTTGAGGGCTTAGCTCTGCCTCCTTCCCTGGTTCATCCACAACTGAGCTACAGTGCCCTATTTTTATACTTTCTGCCCTGCCCTCCACACTTCCTGCAAGCAGTGCTGGGGGGGGTCTGCGCCCATAAGGGGGAGTAAACCCCTCTGTACAGGAGGGAGGCCACGCTGGTTCACTACAGGATGTAAAAAACAAATGGATTTTACCTTGATAGCCTGCCTATTTGTTATAGCACAGGGTGGACAGTTCACTATTCAAACTGGTCTGACAGTTCTGGCTTAAAAAGCAATTTTTTTAAAGGCATGAATTTGGAATAAGACCTACAGTATCACTGCACTGGGTTAGTAGGTGTGCAATGGAGGGACTTAAAAACGGATTGAGTGGCATTTTCCTTACTGAGAGTGTGTCCAAAGTAAATGTGCATTCCAAGAGAAAAAATAAAGACTAAGAAGATCTGCATTCCTGATTTTGAGAAACAGCTTGTTCATGTCTAACAGACTGAGGCGTTTTTTGGAACAGTTTTTGCTTATTTGAAGACTACCTTGTAGTGCTGCCACAATGTATTCAACTCAGCAACACTTGCTGTGTTATGGACCATCATGCAAGATGAAGTTACCCAAAATGGCTTTTTTTAGAACACCTGTTTTACTGAGTTAAATTTGTAAGGATCTCAAAAACCAAAGTTGTGCTGCAAAAACATGCATAAAAGCTAGAGGTTAAAGAAAGTTCAAATCCCACATACGGGGAGCCCATTACAGGTCTTAAACTTTTTCAGAGTACAGAGTATTTATGAGGTGGTTTCCTTGCAGGGATAACCTCCCTTCCCCAACTCCAGATCCAGATCCTGTAATATCATTGTGGCAAATACAGCACTCTTTTTAACAGTATTCAAATGCCTTACTCTTTTTTTGCCAGTATTCAAATACAGCACTCTTCTTAACATAGACAAGTAATATTAGTAGAGCATTAACGAAGTAGTGTTAATTTGTAATTTGCATTTCTAAAGTATTATGATGATTATAAAAAAAAAAATCTACACTTTCAGATCCAATTAAATTGTAAATGTGCCATGGCAACATTTCAGTCAAGTTCAAATTGCCTTTGGCTTTTAAAAAATATTAACCCCACTGTCTGCCCTTGTTCTGATCTTCTCCCACTTCACCACTCTGTAATTTTTTATGCCTGGGACCAATTCTCCTTTCTTCTCCTTCTGCAAGCAGTCCAGAACGAGGTCTCCACTGTCCTTACCTTTCTGCAGTGGGTAGCACTAGCAACCGCCAACAGAGGGCAGTAATTAACAGCTACCATTTGGCCCTTAGCATATAAAGTCAGGTCTATGTTACTCTCCTTACAAAGGTAGCTGAGATGATATATCTGGGGCCCCACACTGCCTCTACCAGTGCCTCTTTTGCAACAACAGAAGAAATACCCCTTCTTAGAGGTCTCATTTCTTATTTTTTTTCCCCATCACCAAAATAAAGGAAGTCAGATTTAAATTTTCTGTGCAGTGTTTTGGGTTGCATACCTAACCAAAAGCAGAATATCCACACACAAACGGCATACCAGGGAGGGTTGTCCAAAAAGACTCCACAAGCTTCCCGGGGAAAATGGAAACTCTTCCTTCTGGCAGCTCCCTTTCTATTGAACCTGCTCACACCTCATGTACCCCTCTAATGCATCACAGACATCTTAAGTAAATCAGGCTCAAAGGGATCCTCCCCTGGGTCTTAACTTTCCCTGGAGCTGTCCTGTACTAATATGTCAGGAACATATTAAAGGACAGGGTGCATGGATCCAGGAGTGTGAAGGGCCTGTAACATCCGCACTGCCGTCCAAATGAGCAGTACTCTTCCCAAGCCACATTTTCTTGGAGAGCTCCTCTTGTCCAGTAGTCAAATGCAATTGTTTGACAGTACCCTGTTTTAGTGTCCATACCATTTTTTTGGGTGGATTCTGAATTTCAAGTCCCTAAATTCAAGAAAACTGCCTAATGACACTTTGTCAATGTTGATCATTTTGATATATGAGCAGTTACCACCACCATCTTCTGATTCACAAGTCAGGAGACAGTGAAACCACGATCACTGAATTCCAATTACTTTTAATGAAAACGTCATACTAATATTTTGTTATGGAATATAATTAGCAAGGAGATACATGTTATAGCTGGATCACTTTCTGGTTCACCTTCTCCTCTCCCCAAGCCATGACCCAAGACATACTTATACTCTCAGAGCATGCCCACTTTAATTCTTACATATTAACTCATGAGAATTAATTTTCAAATATTGGACAAGCATAGACATTACCATATTATAAACCAAATGTACATCACACATCATCTCTTCTTTGTGGATCTCTTCTATTGTGTTTGGAGTCAAGGATTGCTGCAGATACAAGGGACAGAAAAGCCATTAGTAAGCAGCTAGACCTATGCATAGGTCCTTTAGACCCCATTAAACATCCAGAGACAATAGTAAATATTGTTAGTGGTACAGTGACATCGCTATCAATCAGTGTACATGACACCCTTACAATTGGAATTTACCAAAAGTAAGTATTTGAACATAGCTAGCCCCAAGGTTCTATGACACAGTACCACGAATATTACAAACACTGGCAGTGACAAAAAAGCATGTACAAGTTGGTCCAACATAGGTATTTGACACTAAACTTCTTTACTGAAGAGTGATAAGCCTCCAAGAAAGTCCGTGAGAGATAGACATTAAGAATATTTGTTACGAGTTGGCTCCTGTACAAACTGCAATGTAAACACACCCTGATGACATGAGGATTGCCAAGGCTAAGTCTTGCCTAAAGATGCAACTGCAGGGGTGTCTACTAAATATATGTCAGAGAGAGTCACCTGTAGTCATTGATGGTTCTGCGGTTCTTTAGGCAGCATACCAGCAAGTGGTATGATCAATTTCAGAGTCTACACTGAACACAAACTAGCAGCAGGTAATGTATACCTGGTCTGCAACAGGTACAAAGACTTCAGCATAAGGAGCGTCATAAGATCTAGCAGAACTACAGTAGCAAGTATCAGATGAGTACAGGTACACCATTACCTCCACAACATTGTCTTGATGGTTACTGAAAATAAGAAACAATGGTTTGTCATGATTTGTACAGAACTCATTAAAGACAAGAAGTTTCACCAACGACATACATGAAAACCCAAGTTAGTCAGCACACCCCACCTGAAATAAACCAGAGGGTGGGGGGATCCACAGAGAAAATATGGCCACCTGGCATAAGGAAGCTGACAGCATCCTTGTACAACAAATGGTGATGGTTGCAAAAGAGAAACAGGTGAAAAAGATCAGTATTATAATTTGGCACTGACGTATTTGTCTTACCCTTACAACGTTACATTGAATAAGGTCTAACATCTTAAGTGATAATGGAACTCCTAGTCCAAGAGAGCTGTAATAGACATTTGTGCAACTGCAGAACACCACCAGAACTCTGTACCTGGACTATTAGCTCTCCATGTACTCTGTGATACAGTAGCTGCCTATTTTAGCCTTGGCAAAAGCGCTGAAATGAAGATTCTGTGGACTGGATACTCCCTCTCTTCTGGGTGACATCAATGCAGCAATGCCTGATGTCATTGAGCAGGCAATCAAATTCATGACAGTGTGCTACGGACAATCATATTGTGCTGCAGCGCTGAAAGTATGGCAGAAATCATTGGCAGTGAAAATTGGCAAAGGTACCATGTCAACCTCAAAGCTTGATGCTTTACTATTAACAATAGAAGCATTTATAGAAAAATGTACAAAAAGCATGTCTTCAGGCATACATGTGAAAGAGTGATTTGGAGCCAGACACACTACCCTTTGATCCACTTCAGCATAGAGAGATGTGTAATGACAGTTCCAAGTCTGGTTCCAAAAACTGTTCCAGCCAGTGATGTGCTTGCCCCCCCAGACACTGTGAAGTTAATCAAGTGCTCCCGTGAGAGTGATGCATGTTATAAATCTATGAGATATTGCTGTAACAGTGCCAAACTACCATGTTCTATATTCTGTGCATGCCGTGGAAGTGTGGTATGTTGCAATGACCTAACGAAATCAGCTTTATCATTTGCAGATTAAAACAGCAGTGACAAGTAGTGTCTATATTTCTCATATTTGGACACTGCGCTGTTATTTGAATGAGAAAGAACATTAGTAATTATTCACAGTGATTCCAAAATGCAGTATTTGACAAAAACGATTACAATGATTAGAACTGTTGAATATATATATACACATATATTCAAAATTTGTTGAATATGTTGCACATTAAAGAGCAGTAACTATCAAATGAAAATGGAGGTTCCCCCAACAGCCTTCCTCACACACTCCTATTATTCAAATACGTATTGCTATTGATTGATACATTACCTGAACATTAGGGCATCCCACCTTGACCCCAATCCATAGGGCTCAAGGCAGAACCTTGCTAAGGCACCCTCACCTTTTCCCAATCCATAGGTTTCTGGAGGAAAGGCACTTACTCTTATCCAATTCACACTCTAGGGCTCAGGGTCACCCATTCCCAGGCCATAGGGCTCTGGGTGTAAGCTGGTTAATTGAAGTACCCACCTTTTCCCAGTTCATAGGGCTCCAGACATAATTCTCTGTGGGTTTGCAGGATATTTTACCAGTGAAGGAGCATAACACAGTAATATCCTTATTCTCTATTAACAATTACCAAAGCAGAATACACACGCTAAGCATACAATTCTCACCACTCCCAATAAGGCAGACAAACTTCGCTTGGTGGCTAATCAGAACTAGATCATCTGGGGACCCCAGCTTCTGCACAATATGGTTGGCAGAGTGTTGCGGTCTGGCAATTCTGATCTTGGGCAGTGTCCTAGAGTTAGATTCCAAAGAACTTTCTTGGATCTCAGTTTATATAGTGAAACTTGAGTCTTGTGTTGCTATACCTTAACCAATCACATTACAAAATAATTCTTTGACCAATCCTAACATATTGCAAAATAATTCTTTGACCAATCATACTTGACCACCTTAATTGATTTAAATATTTCACAACTCGTTATGAAACTATCAAAGAACCAGACAGAAATTATTCAGATAAACAATAGAAAATTGGGTACCATAAAGACAAAACAATAGGAAGTGTAGATTTAACAACCACAGCATTGAAAAATGATTCCTTGCCAGATGGAATGCTATTAAAAAAAGTTTTCTTTAAGCATCTTAAGGTCTGTTTCTTTATCTGGTAGTGGTAGGTACTATTAAGACAGTAACAACTTCTTAACAGTCTGATATTACGTTGTCTTGATGTAATTTCAGGTATGTGAAGATGTGACTACATGCTACTTAGCTTACTTGCTGTCTCTCCTAATATGGTTGCTACTGCTTAGCCCAGGAACAAAGCCTAAGCTTAGCCAAAAAAAAACAAAACCAAAGCCTCAGACCTTACAGATATTGCAAATGTTAAATGCATGCATTCTATGTATTAGGACTCTTCTGCCTTGATTTTGTATGCCCAAAACATGCAAACTCTTACTGATTATGTGATGGGGGGAGAGGCGGCTGCAGTGAGGGTGGAATGAATTGTTGATATTTCAAAATGCTTAACAGAGAAAATGTGTCATCAGGTGGATTCTTAAAATGTATGGTCTTAAGATCCAGAATCCACAAAAACAGTATGAATCCTGAAGCAAGGCTGACTAGAGTGGCTACTGGACTATTCCTGCTGGCAGCTCAATTCACAGTAAATCATTATTTATTAAGAGAATAAGTGGGATTTATTAAGAGAATAATACTCAAATCTACTATTGAGTACTTTTCCTTATTGAGGAAGTATCAATTTATTTTGTTCAATTTCTTCTTTTTAATGTAAAATTATAAAATGTTAGTTTGACCCACATGCCCTAATCTTTGCTGAAAATACAGTGTATTTTAGTGGAGTTGATATTAGTCACCTATGACCCTAATCCCATTGATTATTATTTTAATGGTGCTCAAAATAAATCTATTGTTAACAAGTGGGAACTTGTCCTAACATGTACATTGAAACCATGTGTAAGTGTACAAACAGAACCTATAGATAATATGAGAGACATATGAAAACAACTGTAAATCACAGAGGAAATCAAGAAATAAGAGGAATCATTCATATAGTGGTCAACATTATATTTTGAATCCCTGAAATGATTCTGAAAAGAAGTTGAGGCTTTGAGGGCTGATCAAAGTGGGAGGAGATCACATGTGGAATTTTAAATGATTTTGATATGAAGAATTCCATCATCAAGGCTGCTGACCATTGGTGGCCAAACATGGAGTCCCCAACTCTTTGCAAGTGATCTCCTCTTCTTCAAAAGGGGCCCACCTCCTTATATTCATGTGTCTTCTCTACAGGAGTGGAGGCTCAATGATCTGCAATTCCCTAGTCTCTTCAGGAAGGAGTAGCAGACTTGTTTCCCCCTCTGGCACCTTCATTGGGCATCTGGCATGTTCTCCATTAGAGAATGGGAGGGTTGGGGCATCTTCTCCATGGTTTCTTTCAATGGGACCTCCAGGCTTCTTCCTTCATTGTCTCTCTCCTGTGAGCTAGGGAAGTTTGGTGTCTCCCTCCCTCCCCATGTGTCTCTATCCCCCAATAACTCCTGTGTGGTCCCTGGGAAGCGCATTGATTTCTCAGGGAAGGTTAAAACACCAGGGGACAATCTGTTCTGCCCAAATAAAGTCCTAGTCCTGCAAACGAAGATCTCTACAGCCATGTGGTGCCCCATTGAACTTTATGGGGCTCTGCACAAAGGCATTTGCAGAATCACAGTGTAATTCTCTCATCCCACCAAATTACATCAAATAAATGATTAAGTTAACTGGATATACACAGAAATCCTGAGCAGCAACCAAATCCCACACCCACCTCTTGAGATCCCATCACTGCTGTCTTCAGTTTGTACAAGCTCAGTCAGTCAGTGGGCCTATCAGGGATAGGGGATATAATTTATTCTAATAAAATCCTGACTGGGTTTTTTTAAAGACAGACTGGAGATGTCCTATGCTAAGTTCAGCATACATGGAAACAAAGACGGGGTCTGATTCTCCACTGCCTTGCATACTGTGTAGTCATTTACAGCCGTGCAACATGTGCATAAAATGCAAGTAAATCAGAAAACTATACATAATGCAGGATGATGGTGAGAAAGCTGTCTACACATAGTTCTGCTAATTCACATGCGACACTATTCCTATCATGAGCAAAAGCTGGCTCTCAGGTGATGGTTTTGGGATGTAAAAGCAAGGAACAGGAATGAGATTCCCAAATTCATTATTATTTTTGAAGATTTTAACTGATCGTCTCAAAACTGAAAAGCCTGGGGATCAGATTCTTGCAATTGGATCCATGATGGGTGAGATGTGAGCAGGGGGAGGAGAGAAAGACAGACCCTAAAGAAGAAAGTCAGTGAGGCTTCGGGCAGGGGTCTGTCTCCATGGATCTATCTCAGAAACATTACTTTGCCACAACCCATACAATGTTGTTTATATAAATTAACAATACTCTTACAGTGGAAACCTATCATCAGGATATTGGTTGTCAATGGTCATTTTCTGAGTATGCTTGAACAGTACTGCAGCCCACAGCCAACTGTAGTGCAATATTGCTAACAACGCTGAAATCAAGTTTTCCATAAATACGAATATCTGAAGATGATTCATAACATCAAGGCCTAAATTCTCAATTTAAACATCTTGCCAAGACCAATAAAGACCCGAGCAGGACGTTTAAACTCAGAGTATCATTTTTTGCTTTACAAAGGGCAGAACTAGAGGAATCAACAAGCTCTAAAATAAGACAGACTCCAGCAGTGTTGAAATTATAATAATAAATAATAAGGCTGGGTCATGTAGTCTGAAACCTGACTGCAGTCAAATTTCTTTAAAGATACAGACATAACCAGAATGGTTTTGCAGTGGCTTAGATTGATTTTGCTTCCCCTTTTTGCCAGGGAATAATCTTAGCAAAATTTCCAGATGAAAGTAATTCACTAGTTTCAATGTGCAAATGAAATAAATCTTCAATAAAGAGGTTTGCCTAGAGAAGGAGTAGCTACTTTAAAGAGCTTAGCACTCCAATTCATCAGTCTATGTGCTCTGCATAATTTGATGCTGAAAAGAGCGTGGCTAACTTCATCAAGAAGATGAAGATGAAACTGAGATAAATCATCACATGAAAAGGGAAGGAATAGAGAATGAGCACTAGTCAGTGGGAAGCATGACTTACTTCCTCCCTTACAGAGCAATATATTTTATATTGGAGACCACAACATCAGTGAGTGAAATAATAAGAGGCACAGTTTTGGCATCATCCAAACAAACTGGTAGTTGCAGGTCTCACACTGGCTTTAGCTGTTGATTATTTTCATCCTAGTTATTAATTAAAACTGGAATTTACCCTTTCTAGAAATCATTTTAAACCTAAAGGGATAACCATATCTTGATTTTCTACATCTCCACCAAGTAACACATCTTAGTACAGAAAACTAACTCCTAATCCTGGAGCTCCAAAAGTCTTGGGATTCTAAATTATAGTGCAACTTTGTAAGATTGAACAATTGCCACAGGAAGACCCCAGCTGATACATTGGTGCTAACAAAGATGAATTAAGATTGTAAACCACCACTTGGACTTTTCTTGCTTCTACAGTGGTAGACTGAGCCTCTAGGAAGTCTTTCACAAAGGACTACAACTGTAATGGCTACCAGAGCCCTATGACACCATTTCCCAGCATGTCTGGAGTCAGGAGTGGGGACAGAATGGACTAGGAACTCCTGCTGAGATCAATAGGTAGGCTTCTGCATGGGATAAATTGAGCAAGCAGTTTGCTGAACCCTTCAGTGGGTGGGGACAGCTTGACTCAGAAACTGTGTATATTGTCACAGTTCAGGACAGCTGCACATGTATTTCCCCTAAGTAGTCCAGCAAGGGCACTCACTCGTTGCCTGTTTTGGATGGAGACATGTGAATCTCCCTTCTGACCGGGATATTCCTAGGCTGGACACTTCTCTGCATTCATTGTGTCATTCCAGGCCCAGACATGTTGCCCTAGGACACCTGCTTGCTTTCTCTTCAGACACAGATAACAATGTAATTGCTACAGATATAAGTTACTGCACAACTCTTTCTAGCAAGCCTACTTTATTCTTCAAGTAAAAACATTACTGGGAAAACGTATTAAAAACAACTTTATTTTGGTAATTTTACTCTTTGTGAGACAGCATCAGCAAATAAATCAATGGGAAAAGAACACAACCATCTGATACGTGGTTGATATAAACAGTGCAAACAAGAGTACCTCTATCTAAAGCTTTTAATTTCTTTAGTCTCAAACACTTACACATGTCTGCAACAGGTTAGTAGAATATCCCAAAACTAATAATTACCAAAGTCTGGAGTGATTTCCAGTGGTACGGCGATAGCCTTCTGATGGTCAGTCTTCTGTCTGCCATTAGGAACCCTAAGATGTGTCCATGAAGTGTCCAACTAACCCAAACCTTTTCCCCTTATTTATTCTGGTTGGTGTGACAACAACATGTCAAATCAAAAACTTGTTAAGCAAGCAATTTCAAAGATTAAGTAAGACGTAAACCATTAATGAGACAGATGTATTTTTTCAGAGTCCGCATATCTTGAGGGCCCTGAGAAACAGCCTATCTATATTTGCCCTCTGGGCTCTTTCTGTTTTGCAAGCTGCATACCTCAGCAATTTCTAAAGAGCTTATTAGGGAGAATGCAAGTTAAGGCTCACTTCTCATGGTTGCTCATTTCCCCACCCCTTCTGGCTGGCCTGGTTATGCTAAACTTGCGGCAAAGGCCCACTAAAGGCCTACTAGCTCAGCTGTTTTTGGCAATAAGTATAATAATTGATATTTCAGTTACTGGCAGCCATTTAGGCATTCTGCTGGTTGTCAAAATTTTCCCCTTACAGTCCCAGAGGGCTGGAGAAGGGTAAACATAGGACCTATCTTTAAAAAGGGGGAACAAAGAGGACCCGGAACAATAGATCAGTCAGCCTAACTTAGTGGAACAAATTATTAAAAAATCAATTTGTAAGCACTTGGAGGATAATAGGGTTATAAGGAATAGCCAGCATGGATTTGTCAAGAACAAATTATGCCAAACTAACCTAATTTTCTTCTTTGATGGGGTTACTGGCCAGGTGGATGGGGGAAGCAGTAGACATAATATATCTTGATTTCAGTAAGGCTTTCAACACAGTCCCACCTGACGTTCTCATAAAACTAGGAACATATGGTCTTGATGAAATTAGTATAAAGTAGGTCCATACGTGGTTGAAAGACCATATTCAAAGCCAAAAGTAGTTATCAACGGTTTGCTGTCAAACTGGAAGGACATATCGAATAGGGTGCCATGCGGTCACTTCTGGGTCCAGTACTATTCAATATCCTCATTAATGACTGGATAAAAGAGTGGAGAGTATGCTTATAAAACCTGCAGATAACACCCAAGGTGGGAGGGGGATACAAGCATTTTGAAGGATAGGGTTAAAATTCAAAATGACCATGACAAATTGGAGAATTGGTCTGAAATCAACAAGATGACATTCATTAAAGACAAGTGCAAAGTACTGCACTCAAGGAGGAAAAATCATATGCGCAACTACACAATGGGGAATAAGTGGCTAGGTGGTAGTACTACTGAAAAGGATCTGGGGGTTCTAGTGGATCACAAATTGAATATGAGTCAACAATGTAGTGCCATTGTGAAAAAGGCTAATATTCCAGGGTGTATTAACAGGAGTATTATATGTAATGGCCCTGCTCTACTCAGCACTGGTGAGGCCTCAGCTGGAGTAGTATGTCCAATTATGGGATCCACATTTTAAGAAAGATGTGGAAAAGCTGAAGGGAGTCCAGAGGAGAGAAACACAAATGATAAAGGGTTTAGAAAACCGCACCTATGAAGAGAGATTTAAAAAACTGGGCATGTTTAGTCTTGAGACAAGAAGAATGAAGGAGGACCTGATAACAGTCTTCACATATGTAAAGGCCTGCTATAAAGAGGACTGTGATCGATTGTTTCCATGTCCGCTGGAAGTAGGACAAGTAGTAATGGGCTTAATGTGCAGCAAGGGAGATTTAGGTTAGATATTAGGCAAAACTTTCTAACTATAAGTAGTAGTTAAGCTCTGAAATAGGCTTCCAAGGGAGGCTGTGGAATCCCCATCATTGAAGGTTTTTAAAAAAAAAGGTTAAAACACTTGTCAGGGATGGTGTAGGTTTACTTGGTCCTGCCAGTGTGCAAGTGAATGGACTTGATGACTTCTTGAGGTCCCTTCAAGACCTACATTTCCATAATTCCTTTTACAACCAGTTTCACTCTTACTCACAGGTTTTCAACTAACACTATTAAGGAACAAAAAGGGAAAAAAAATTGCACACATCACCTTCCCTCTATCCTCTCTGCCTCAATATGCACATACTCTCACTGCTCCTTGACACGATAAGATTCAGGAGGGTCCAGATCCTGGATGCACTTTCACACTAAACCAGCTCCCCAGATATAATACTCCATGTGTATAACTTAGGAACTACCTCACAGTCTTTATAACTCCCTTACAAACCATTTCAGTCTACACATTCACTTAACCCTCATTAAAGATTAGAATCCTCTCAAGTCATGTTCCACCTCACTGCTAATAATAAATAATAATAGTCCTGTTCCCTGCTTCTGACATTACTTGCACAGTTCTGCATTGGCATGATGCACACTGGTCCTGAAGGGGCACATGCAGCTTTTCCCTTTGTCCACATGAGAGGGTACACCTCAAAGTAATCCACATGTTCTCATATCACAATCACCATTACAAAGCACCATTTGCTTCCACCATTTAGTGTAGGTACACCTAATATGTTGACTACACCTGGAGTGTATGCAAATAATTCCCATTGGCTACTACCAGCACCAGGGGAAAGATGGAAGGTGGCATCGGCAACTGTTATGTGTGTGTGTCCTGTAAAAGTGTTAGCTGGAATACTGTGGATGAGCAGGAATGGGTAGTAAAAGGAAGTAAAGAGCTTAAAAATTTCAGCAATTGTGGGGTTGGCAGAGTAAATGTATGTTTGTTAACAGGAAGATTGAGTCAGTGCTGAAAAGGGCAGAGTTAAGGTTGCAACCTTGACTGTACATTTTCTTATTTTCAGAAGTTTGAGTTTTGCTCAACCCAGCGTTCTGAAAGAGGATGAGGTACCACCAAGCAACTTAACTCTGCATCAACATAGTTTTTTGCCATTGAATTACATACGTTTTGCATAAACCATGCATTTAATCAGCATTTTTACATAAACTACGCTGAATAACCTAATGAGAATTTTAATTCAGAAACTTTATTTCAAGCATGGGTAGTTTACTACATGTGCATTAAGAGCTTTTCAGTAAACCTCTTTCTATAGAAGCAACTATCTGTAGCACACAATACATTAATCTCTGTTCCTTTCCGGATTCTGGGTGCTGAATACCAGTTGATAAAATGCTCCATCTTATCGAGCTTTCCCCAGCAATATTCATCCTTCCATTAAGTTTGGATCAATGACTGGATGTACTTTCATTGTATATTCGCCACTATCTAGATAGTTGAGAGGCAGTGTGGTGCCATAGCTGCCAGGACAATAGTCTGGGAGTCAGATTGTTCTGTTGCTGGCTCTGCTACCTGCCTTCTGGGTGACCTTGTACAAGTCACCTCTGTTCTCCCTCCTTCACCCAGTTGTCTTGTCTGTTTAGGTCATTAGGTCTTGGCGGCACCATTTTTTACTTTGGATACACAGCTTTGCTTAGCACACTATGGCCCCAATCTCAGTAGGGTCCTTTAGGTGCTATTGTTATATAAATAATCAATAGTGGTTCACACTCTTCTCATAGGTTGTTGCCTGGTGAGGTTCAGGACTATGAGTGCATACGTCAGGGCAGGCACCTAAACTCCTGGTACGTTCTATAATTAGATTTCACCAAGCCAGTAACAAATGTGAACTTCTGCATCACTGCAGCAGTCTTACTGGAGTCACAGACAGTCCCCTTAGACTCCCCAGTCTATCTTGCCACCCAGGCTAGCTGCACTTAGTGATAACTGGTCACTTAAACCAAAAAAAAACAACAAAATATTCAGGTTGCTTCCAGTCCCAAAAGACCAGTCACTTACCCCCAAATCAACTGGTAACCTAGCTCTTACACCAAAGACAACCCCTGTAGCCAATCCTGTAATAACTACCTAAAGGTTTATTAAATAGGAAAAAAATGAGAATTATTTACAGATTAAAGCAAGCAAACATATACACAGAAGTGAGTTACCATCTATGATTTCTAGAGATGACAGAATCTGCCAATTCAAAATGTCTTTCAGGCGGATCTAGGGGTAACCCCTGGACATCTCTGCCTAAGTTTTATGTCTTTGGCCCTATAAGAACTCAAACAGCAAAGAGTTGAAAAATCTTCATGTCAACTATTTTTATTTACCTTGATCAGCGTTCAGACCAATGAAATGAGGCCTTCTGCATGTATTTCTCCATGGGTGGATGTGGTAATTAATGTTGTGTCTTACCATGGCCAACTTAATTTTTGATATTCCTTCTGGATGGGTGGGAGGGATGATTCTTGTGCCTGGGTTCACAAGTTCAGAGCAAATGTTTTTGAAGTTATAAAACAAAAAATCTTTCATATTTCCTTATTAGAGACAAGATTGGTGAGGTAATGTCTTTTATTGGACCAACTTCTATTGGTGAGAGACAAGCTTTCAAGCGACACAGAGCTCTTCTGCGTGGCTCAAAATGTGTGGATCCCTGATTGCATTCCAGATTGGAAGCAGCTATATCTTCTCATCTCTGCGAGCCTGCATCTCCGGCTGCATTGCTTTGTCTTGCTTGCGTACTGGGCTCCTGCCTGCCTCTCCAGTCAGGACGTCTGCATGTCTCCCTAGTTATGCTCTCTCTCCTCCATAAATCCCATGCCAGGCCCTAACATTCCAAGCATCCATTTGTAAAGGACGCTTTATTCCCCCAGATATATACCAAGAAAACTTCTTGACAGCGAGCTGTGTTTGACTTTGGTTAGTCAACCAAGGGAAGTGGTGGAAACTCCACTACTTTATTTGGAACTTATAAAACTAGACTAAACATTATACTATAGAGGATGCTGTGAGGAACACTCCTGAAAAAGACAGGGAGATGGGCGATGGACCACTTAGTCTTTCATTTTCATCACTAGCCTCCATTAGTCAAAGTATATGAATTTCCTGGCACAAAAATAAATAAATCAGTGGCATATATTCTGTAACAAAATATTATACATCATAGCTAGAAATTGATTGAAGCCTGAGTGGCCGTAGTTGCAGCAGGAAATCTCTCTGTAATAGTTTTATTCCATATGCACTGAAGTTACAGTACATTTCCTTATTATGAGGCACAGGAAAAATATTCTTTTTAAAATCAATTCATTTAAAAAGGTTCTGTTCTACTTCAGCACGAGAGCAGCACAGTGCTGGAGTATCTAATGAGTCACTTTTGAGATCTATTCAGCACAGAAAGCTGTCCAACCTTTCCACTATGCGCTGTTCAAAATGAGGAATTAAAACAGATTTAAAACCCTAAAAGCACAAAACATTCACTGTTGACCTTAGTCACACTACATAAATTTGGCAGGATCCATAGGTACCACTATAGATGTAGCTGACCTCACTGTGCATTGTTTCATACCCCTGCTGCCAAGATCTAGAGTAGGATTTGCATACTGTGCAGGCAGCAGCTTTATCAGGTTAAGGGGTTGTTTGTGCTTTCATTGAGATCAGTGATAAAAGTCTTATTGGGTGAAATCCAGGCCCCACTTAAGTTAACGGGAATTTTGCTAGTAACTTTAGTGGGGCTAGAATGTCATTTGTTAACTTTGTCTGGGTCCTACATTAGTAAGATTTTCTCATGTGGAAAAAACTGTTACATCTCATTTAAAATAGGAACCTATGTAATTAAATCGTCTGGGATAAAAAATGGACATGCGTAGGTTTCATAAGGGAAGGGGACTGGAGACAGTACCTAGCCAGTTGCCATTTCAACAGCGACATCAGATACCTGTAATACACTTAAAACCTAAACTTTTCTGATTTCTTAACATCAGACAGTGCCTGTGGCTTTTTTCTTGTGTCTAGATTGATACAGGCTACTGCATCATGGATGGCTGGGCAGATTATTTTTGCAAAAGGACAGGTATGACTGGCCTCCAAAAAAGAGAGAGAGACTTTATTATAATTCTTTAGTCCCCTTGATAGAACATGACAGTTACATAGTATTGTACTGTTTATGGAAGGTATTTATGAAGATGGATGTGAAATCAGAAGCTTCTTAGATGAGATTTGAGTGTGATTGAGGATGACAGATAGCAAGATTATAAGTAGGACATTTAGTCCTGAAGTGCACGACTTCTGAATCAAGGTTTTTCAGCATGTATTAATAAAATGCACCCAGCTTTACAGTTCTAGAAAATGTTAATTTTAGAAAAGCAAAACCTACTAATGTACCAAAGTCAGATTAAATACATTCTATCACCCTATATTCCCTGGCAATTTCAATCAAAATTCGGTATTCTTCTTACATAGAAGAATGACTCCTCTCGAACCACAAGACAAGCTTCCTTTTTTTTTTTTTTTTTTTTTTAAAGGCCACACTAGCAGAAGCCCAATCAGCAGAACAGATGTTCTACCTACAAGGAGAACATTCTAAGACTTTTATGCCATGAGCTGTTACAGATTGTGGACACAGTCTTCACATTCTACCATGTACGTTCACAATGGCAAGTGATATCCGTTACTGAATCACCTAAGTTGTCATGGGGTGTGTGTGTCACTGAGATAGGGAGTTTGGAGGGCGGGGTGGCCTAGCAGACCAAGTGGATAGCACATTTAACTTCTGGTCCTTTGCCTGTCAGGACAGTAAAGGAGCCTGTTCTTGTCCCTAACTGGGAATCTTCAGCTCTCCAATGCATCTGGGCCTTGGCCCTTAAGAGAGATGGACCCAAGCCCTGCCTCTGCACTAGATCCCAGATGAGAGCCCTGTGGGAAGCAACACAGGCAAGGTCCTCCCTGCAGCAAGTCTAAGTCTGCTGCCCGGGGCTACTTCCTATCTACATGTCCCTTCAGTTTAGGTGCATGGTCCCGATAGTCCAAACTGACAACATTTAACGAACGAATCAAGAGGAGCAGAGTCCCTGCAGAACAGGCTGGCTCTCAAAGTAGGACAGGCAGTGGGTGGAGAAGGCTCTGCCTGGGGACCTTACCCACTCTGTGCTCTCCTCTCAGGCTCAGCCTTCTGTCTGGCTTCCTGGAGAAGGCATCCTCCCTCCTGCAGCCAGTCTACCAGCCTTTGCCTGGGTTTCCGAATTCCTTTTCAACAACTCCTCTCGTCAGAGCATGCTCAACAGCTCTTGAGGGGCAGGACTTCCTGGGCTCAATATTGCCTTTTAACACCATCACGGTCATTTATATCAGACACGGTTGACTATCCTTCAGAGACAGCAAATTTCAATATGCAATATGCTCACAGAAAAATGGACTGTCCTTACACACCTGGGGATTTAATAAAAGTGACCAGACAATCTAGAACGAGCAACTTAATCTGATCCACGAACCACCTACTTCCTGCAAGCCAGGTGTCACAGTCCTGGCTGAGCTCCTCTTATGAATGTTCACCATGCAGCTGTGTTTGAACCTCTGCTGTGAATCCATATGCTTTTAAGCTCCTCTGAGTCTGGGTGGGTTCCAGTTGCAGTGGCTGACTCTGACCTCTTAGGCATGCTCTCTCTGTCTGATGCCATTTCTAGGGAATGATATGTTGCAATCTAGTTGCCCTCGGGCACAGGACCAACCAATATTGTGTGCAGTTTTGGTATCCCATGTTTAAGAAGGATGAATTCAAACTGGAACAGGTTCAGAGACGGGCTACTAGGATGATCCGAGGAATGGAAAATTTGCCTTATGAAAGGAGACTCAAAGAGCTTGGCTTGTTTAGCCTGGCCAAAAGAAGGCTCCGGGGGGATATGCTTGCTCTATATAAATATATCAGGGGGATTAACGTTAGGGAGGGAGAGGAATTGTTTAAGTTTAGTACTAATATAGGCACGAGGACGAATGGGTACAATTTGGATATTAGGAAATTTAGACTAGAAATTAGACGAAGGTTTCTAACCATTAGGGGAGTGAAGTTCTGGAATAGCCTTCCGAGGGAAGTAGTGGGGGCAAATAACTTATCTGGCTTTAAGACTAAGCTTGATAAGTATATGGAGGGGATGTTATGATGGGATAGTTTAATTTGAGCAATTGATTTTGGATTATCCGCAGATAAGTCTGCTCAATGGTCTGTGGGAATGCTGGATGGGATGGGAACTGAGTTACTGCAGAGAAATC
This sequence comes from Mesoclemmys tuberculata, assembly GCA_007922155.1. Lineage (NCBI taxonomy): Eukaryota > Metazoa > Chordata > Testudines > Chelidae > Mesoclemmys > Mesoclemmys tuberculata. The sequence continues at coordinate 53,572,696 of ML675601.1, read as the reverse complement.
TTTTTTGGGTGCTGGCTGGTGAGTCTTGCCCACATGCTCAGGGTTTAGCTGATCGCCATATTTGGGGTCGGGAAGGAATTTTCCTCCGGGACGGATTGGCAGGGGCTACAGAGGTTTTTCGCCTTCCTCTGCAGCATGGGGCATGGGTCGCTTGCTGGTGGATTCCCTGCAGCTTGAGGTCTTCAAATCTCATTTTTGAAGATTTCAATAACTCAGTCATGGGTTCGGGGTTGTTATAAATGTGTATGGGTAGGGTTTTGTGGCCTGCCTTGTGCGGGAGGTCAGACTAGATGATCATATTGGTCCCTTCTGACCTATGAGTCTATGAGTCTAATTCCCCAAGAAACTCCAATCCCTCAAGGACACCCCCACCAGGGCTCCACCCACACAGATCCTGATGGGTTAAAAACCAAAGTAACAGTTGACTCAAGTAATGCACAGACTTTGCAGAGACTTCTAAACCAAATACATTTACTCAGACAAATCACAAGAGATACACAGATCTAGATAAAAATAAATATCTGTACTGAATTCCCCCCACATCAGAGTGCCTCCCACTCCTGAGAGTACTTTGGGTTTTCGTAAGTGCTTTCAGAGTCCTAAATTTTCTCTCCTGGATGACACTCTTCCTCCTCTTGCTCAGTCTTGATTTCTGTTCTGCTTGAAATGCTAGCTAAGCGAAGACCTTTTTTATTACTTCCAGTCCCTTCTGTCATGTGACCTACCTGGTTTGCCTTAAAGTCCCCCCATCAAGTGATCAATATCCTGTCAGGTTATATGATACAACCATCTGATGTCCAGACCAGAAAAATTGGTTTCTTACAAATTTGGAGACACTCTTTAGCATACCTATTGTGTTACCAGGGCAAAGCCATTCAGTGTTAGTGACCCTTAATTGTCTGCCCTTTGTCAGCACTTCTTGACCTTTCAGTCCAAGCTGGAGACAAAAAGACAACGGGGAAGGCACTGCACAATCTTATAATCAAAATGGTGCTCCCAAAACAAAACTGAGTTTGTAGCTTGATGTAGACATATACTAATTGAAAATTTGTGCTGCGGATTTCTGTTCTATAGATGTGTGACTGGGTGAAATAAATTGATCTTAAAATAGTAAGGAACAGAACAATTAAACAGAACCCATTTTTTGTCTGGCCTCATTGGTGGGAAACAAAATGTGATCATCTACATCTCCTGTGTATGTCCTAATGAAATGGGACAGACTTCTGGGGGACTGAAGACTGATATGTACTGACAGCATCACCAGCTACACACGCAAAGCTACCATTGACCTAGACTAGCAGAGGCATCACGATCTCTTAAAAATTGTGTATTACTGCACAACTATAGCGTTTTCTGAGGTCAGACAGATCCAGAAGCGATATACAATCAAGTCTAAATCTTCCTATGCACTTCCTCTCATCGTTATCTTGAATCTTAATTCTGAGCCTGTGAACATGTTTTCTAGGTGCACACTGTACTGGTCACCAGTCAGCAAACATACCAATGGTGTTCAAATCTTCCATGTGTAAAGCATGCTTCCTATGAACACAAATGCTTGCTAACTTGTTAAAGGGCACAGTGGATATTAACCCAATCCTCACCAGATCACTATAACTAGAGTCGTTGCCCAGATAACTGATAGAGTCATGGAGTGAAACCCTGCCACCACAGAATTTATTGGAAATTTCAGTATTGACTTCAATGAGGCCAGGATTTCACTAGAGTATATAAAGTAACATAACATTACATAGCCTACCCACCCCTCAACTCCGGGTTCTTTATTAAGTAATTATAGTGTGAAGGACACTTTCAGTAATATGGTCCTTTCATCTCATCAGGTAGCAATATGAGTAAGTGACTGTATTGCACAGGTCACTGGCAGGCAGCTACATGCAAACAGACAGCAATCGGATTTATATGCTCATTCATACTTGCTTATGCAGGCACCCCCCACCCTGATCTAATCTGGGGCATTATGGTCTGGAAAGATGTGGTATCTCTTAAATAGTAGGCCCCAGGCCATTTAGGGCTGTAAAAGCCAAAACCCACCCTTTAAATTCTATCAGTTACTTAATGGTAGCTTAATGCTCATGCAGATCCAAAAGCATTGGTACCATGTGCTCCCAACAAGTTTGCTAGGAGATGCATGAAGCCTCTTAATTCGGCACCTGCTTCAATTTCAGCTAGTCCCTGGAGATGTAGCCACACAGAGTACATTGCAGCAGTCTAATCTAGAGAGGACAAAGACACATAACAGTTGCAAAGTCTGCATCGAAAAGGAACTAATGCAATCTTCTGCCTGTGTACAAATGGGAAAACATGGATGTTGCCATAGCTACCTGCTCTCATAGCAACTGGGAGTCCATCTAGACTTCTAGATTTTGCAACTGCCCCACCATAGGCAGAGCAAGCCACATCAGTGAAAGATTGTGATGTTCTCAGCCATGGCTTTTAGGTTCTCTCCTAACCAATTTTCATCACCTCAATCTTCTCTGGAGTGAGTCTCAGCCAGCTAGCTTTATTCATGCCCTGATCTCATCCACACATTGTGTCTCACTGTGCAGTGGTAATGGAGAGTCTGCATGCACTGGCTGGAAAAGGAGGTAGGATATATAAAGACCCTTTCCACTCAGATTTCTGCTCTTTGAATGAGGTTGCCCCAGTTATTCTCTTTTCTTCCCTGAAGCTTTGCCATATTTTTATTGTATTTCCTTGTGTTGCCCACCCTCTCCAAAAAGCAATAAACACATTTTCTAGGAAATTACATTAATGTTAATTGAACAATCATTTTCAAATATCTTCTCTATAAATAAAAGCCTGACATGGTCCTGAAATTTGAAGCTCTGTTGAAAAAAAAAAAAAAAGTACTGAACCAAATCCTACAGTCCTTATTATCTCAAAACTCCTGAGGATTTTAATGAGAGTTTTGCCTGAGTAAGGATTCCAAGAATCAACCCGTTGTTTTTTGTATTTCCTGTTGCCGTAGTGTGTTTAATGTCATCAGGACTTCTCACTGATTCTATTATACTGCTTGATGCTATTTGGCTTTCTGCAGCCTATTGCTAGATTCTATCAGGTAATTTTTTTGCAATCCTACCTTATTTCTTAGTCTGCCTCCTCACAGAGCCCTTTCTGTACAGTCTAGCCTCAGTTACAAGCACTTTCTCTTCACCTGAGGGGTGAATGATTCCTCAAGCAGAATTTATATTCATTATGACATACCTGCTGTACCCTACGGATCTTTTTAATCCAAGGGGTACAGGTGACAGGATCATTTTATAAGAAAAATAGATTCCTATGTCTTTTTCAGAGAAATAAAAAGATAGTGAGAGACAGCAGAAGCTATTTGTCTATTGAAATACCTACATATCTGTAAATTAGACATTAATTTACAGTCTACCATTCTTGATTTCTTATTAAATCACTTCATTTAAGTAGTACTATATAGAACTGAGTTGAACAGACCCAAAATTGGACTTTAAAAAAAAAAAACACCCAGATTTTTAAAATAAAAACCCTCCCCCCACTTGTCTGGGGCCACTGAACAATACTACACAATAAGCTCCATTGGCTCACTCAGCTTCAGTGCTAGAAGATTTTTATCCACCCCTGAACTACACACAATCCATATAAATCACCATTCAGGCAAAAACCTCGGAGACTGTGTGTCAGACAGACTTTTGTTTATGGGTGTGGGAACAGCACTGCAGACCTAATGTACCTTAGCTAACAAAATCCTGCCACCAGACTCCCATTTTTTAAAATCTAGTGACTATTAGTTCAGTTACATCAGGTGATCTCAGCTGCTGTTCTGACACTTGGAAAAGAAACTAGTTTTCATGTACACTTGCCCTGAGGCCATAGCCACAGAGCACATCCTTCATGGTACACCCCCATGCACTCAGTTCCATCCTGGTTCTTCTAAAAATCCATTCATAAACCAGAGTACTATACCATTTCCCACTCTTGGGGAGGGGAGATCTAGTTTACTAAGCCCTTGAAGAATACCACTTACCTCTTCAGACCCAACCCTTTCATTTTTGGGCTCCAACCCACTCTTGTTCCAGGGCTTCAGGTTCCACCTGCCCCAGAATCCTCCACGCCAGGGCATTCTGCCAGTCCCTCTCTAACCCCTGGCCTCTCTGGGCAGTCTTTTCCCTAGGTCCACACCAAGCTCTGAGCTCACATTCATTTTCACCTTAATTCCCAGCCTCCTTCTTGGAGTTGTGTTGCCATTCAGGAACGCTTCCCCAACCCACAGGTTATGGTCTCACGCCCATAAGCCTCTTAGTCCCTAGACTTACAAACTACTTTTCCTAGTTCTGAGATCATGCTGTAATTCAATGTAGGCATCCTTAACCCACCAGCATCCAGATTCTGGGTTCTAACCCAGGCACCTTTCTCCTGACTCTATGCCCCCTACAGCTCCTACCCCCACAAATCAAATGCCTGGGAATCACTTAATGCTTTCTTCCCCCTATACATAGGCCTAGTAGCAAAGCCTATCTGCTCCTCACAGCTTTTTCAACTCATCTGAGATCTTTCTGGCTTTTATGAGAACCAGCTGCTCTTCAAGCTATCACCTATCCCCTAGCACACACTGATTAGTCACAGGTGGGGCTGGATCTATCTCCGCTTAGAGGGCCCATCACTCTTTGACAGAGGCTTTTCAGGTTAATGTTCACACTAAATTTCAATTTCTCTCTTTTGGTCTGCAAACAGGACATGCTCTCATCATATTTCTAAACTAGAGTGTAATTAGAAAACAAATGCAAATAGTTGGAAGGTCCTAAAGTGTGCAGTGTAATCTGAGAGAACAGCTGTCAAAGATAATTGAAAAATGCTTCCTTTCCTCTGTAATATTTTTTATTGCTGTTGCTAGACTTGAATAAACGTTTGATGAATGGGGAAAAAATCTCCACAAAATGATAACCCACCTGAAGTACTAGTCAGTTAAATAGGCAAAAATAAAGTGAATTAGTATTTCTTAAGACTAATAGGTCCATACACAAACCCCAACAAATAAATTATTCTGAGAAATATTCTAAAATAAGCAGGATTTAGGAAAATAATATCCTTCCTTTTTTTTTTAAATAAGCAAAATGGAACCTCTACCTGATTAATAAGGACAACAGGAAAAAAACCTCTGCTTTTGATAATCTCTTGCTACCATGAGGAAGGATAATATATTACCATAGGCTCACCTCTTAACCCATCAAGTACTTGATCCTGCAAGCTACTGTGCACAGCTGCATCCCTGCACTCTTGTAGGGCCCCATTGAGATCAATGAGGCTGTGCAAAGCCCCAGAGGTCTGTCCTTATGGAGTCTATTTCAGAATCAGGCTCCCAAGTGGTTAACCAATGGAATATGGTCTGTTCCATATTCCTTCAAGTAGCTATTTTATCTCCAATGATTCCAAGTCAACTATGTCAGTCTCCTTAAAAAAATTCCTTTAACAGAGTTATTCTTTGTAGGTTTTTATACCACACTTTTTCTGTAGTATCTCAGCATCTTCCAGTAATGCATTGACCAATGTGACTAACGTCTGTTTTGTGTTGCTTGTTCTCTTATCCTCTCCCCAGCAAGAGAAGCATGTGCAGTTAAATACCTTGTTTTGTTAGGCCATTGTTGTTGTTTTCTAATAGATAGACCTATTGCTATGTACATAGATAAGATAGAAAGAAATGCACTTTGCACTTGAAGTCAGAAGTGGTGAAGTTTGTGATGGTCATTTTTTTGGGTGAGTTCATTCTGCAGGCTTGGACCAACACCAGAGAAAGTTCTCGCTTCTGCACAAACAAGCTTTATTCTTATAGTGTATGGGTTGAATGCTGCATTCATCTTCCCCCATGAGCTCCTATTTGTACACTATGATAGAGTGTCCAGTGAATCTGAGATTTGTTTTCCATCATTTGCTAATATAAACCTAGGTTTATATTATGTGTTTCATGTCACATATAAAAAGGACAGTCTATATATTTCAATTAAGTTCCATCAGTAAGAGGCATTCTTAACTGATTTGTATGTTTATTATTATTATTGACAAATTCCATTGTCAGGTGCTGTAATGACAGTGGAAAATCAGTTAGACACAATGGTGAACAGTAACTATAATTAAAACATTGCATACACTTTTTGTGATGTTACCAACAGATATACAAGATATTCCGACTCTAGCTACAATGTGAAGTTGTGTCATACATAAAATGCATATGCACTAAATTTAAAACAAATGCATTTCCAAATTATAGATGAAAAGTATGGATATACATTACACAGGAAATTAGACAATTCTTTGTTTCTATTTTTCCCCAATATCTTTAGAGGAAATGTTTGATCACAAGATATAGTGCAGCTCAGTTACAGGAAACAAGTTATGGAAGTTAACATAAGGAGAAGGACGTCAATAAGCATGGTGTGGAACCAGGGCCCCCATATGGGGGCGGGGAAGGGTACACTTTACTGGGGCCCAGAGGCCCTGTGCAGCCCAGCCCAGGTTGCAACCCCCATTATATGTGTGGGAAGCGGCCCATGTTACAAGATTATGCTTGGGCTCTGTGGGGGACAGTCACAGAAGCACCCAACTTTACTTGGTATTTTTGTTTTTAACTGAGCATGTGTATTTCCATCTATTCGTATCTCCTTTTATTTCTTCTGCAAGTCACATGAGAAATTATTCCATATCTTCTTTTAAATATTTTGATTGTCTCAAACTGTGAAATACAACTGTTTGGGTTGAACATTGCATTCATCTTCCTCCATGATCTCCTGTCTGTGCACTATAAGAGTGTCTAGTGAATCTGAAGATTCTTTTCTTCTTCTGCTTATATAGACCCACCCATGAGCAATGTGCACCACCTGTCAGTTTTGGTATTGGCAAACAGACCTCCATTTTATTTGAAATAATTTCTAATCAGTTATTTTTCTCCAGAAACATAATCCCCCATCATATACCAAGAAGCAGATTATACTTCTTTACCATACTGCATATGCATCAAACTAGGACAAAATTTTCTTCTATAAGCTACGCTGGTACTATTTTACACTCAGGGCAAATCACAACTACATATTTTGTGTGGAGCCCATGTATGGGAACTCTCATTGTCAACAGAAGAGACTAAGTGAGTGATATATATTATAGATACATGCTATGGATACGAGACCCATACCGTACTTCTGAAAGGAACAATACTATTTAGATAGCTATTGTTTTCATTGGGGGAAGGGGAATGAATCTTTCTCCTTTCCCCAACTCTAGTTCCAATTTAATAGTACCTAGGCCTGAATAGTTTCAATCTGAAAATGAAGCTGATAGATCAAAGAATGAATTTCTTCTCCCTTTTTCCCAGAACTCAGACTTCTGTCATGACAATGGAATTGATGGGCATGACTTACCTTTGGAAAAGAGTGTTAAGAATAGCTAAGGCACTGAACATAATGAAATGTAATCTAGAATTCTGAGAGGCCATATTACCATTAAACTAAGGAGGAACGTGATGCTGACTGCACTTTAGTTTTGAGAACTGGATGTTCAAAGAGGTTTTGAAACTACACTGAAGGTTTTTATATATGTGAGCCAGGACTGTTTGGGTTAAAAAAGACAATTTAGAAGCAACTTAGAATAGGAAAAGGATAACCTGGGTTCTTTCCTGTGGATGGAAAGAGTATAAAACCTAGAATATCCTTAAAGGAATGATAGTTGTGTTACTCTATTTCTCCTTTCCCTTGTACTCCAAGTGAGAACTCTAATAGGTGGAAAGCATCTTCAGCCTACAACTATGAAGTCACTCCAATCTAACATCACATTCCAAATTGTCCTTTCCTGCCCGCTAAACTCAGAACTGGACCTTGCTCTTGGTCTACTTTTCTAGACTTCCAGAGAAACGAGTGATGTGCTGGCTATTTAGATAGGAGTCATCTCTCAGCTCAACATGGATACCTACCATTAATCAACTGTTATATGACCTTAGAAAACACTACCACCACCACCACCACCAACAGCTTCTTCTTTCTCTTCGCTTTTGTCTGTCTTTGGTGAAATTCACTTCATAAAAACTAAGGACTATGTGAGTGAGCTGAGGGGGGTTAGCTGCAGTTCAGTTCAGCTTTCCATCATTTAAGGATTAAGAAAAACTGGTTTTATAATTTGGATTTTTTTCCCCTTGCATGTTTAAGTAAATGAAGATGGACTGGGCCAGATTGTTATATGGTGTAAATTAGCATCGATCAGTTGGAGACAATAGACCAATGTGGAACTCTAGAGTATGTGTGGTTATTAAGGCGTTAAACCTCAGGCCATGAGAAAGAACCCTGAAGTTTACAACTGGTACTAGTTTAACGCTAGCAGTAGGGTGCACCAAGTAATAGCCTATTAATCTATAAATCAAAAGAATACTCTGAGAAACGTCTCATTGAGTAGCAAATGCAGTTCGGAAAGTTTGTCTCCCTCTTCACAGACTCCTGACGCTGAATTTGCTTTCCTCCAAATGAAATATTTCTAGATGTGCTACATCTTGTGCTCATTGTGGCCTGTATTACAGAAATTTATTTGAGGCAAAGGCAAGATAATTTCTTGCGTGGTGTAAATGGATCTTCATTTCACTGGTATCGGAATGCAACCTACACTATAATAGCTGAACATATACTGCAAAAGTCACATTAAATTAATTTGGCTTTCATGTAGACTTCATGCATTTCAATATCAATTTGGTATTAACATGTAAGGGCAATTTTTAAGCATTAGTACCTTAATGTACATCTATATAATATGAATCTATTTTAAAATTGCAAATAGCTGAAGTCATGTTGCAAAACAAATGTCCATTATCACAAAATGAATTCATGCTGTGCTTTCATCTCCCTAAATTTTCATAAATTCAAATGCTTTACATATTTTAGCTATTTTAATTCTATTAGTTGTTATAAATCTAAGCATACAAGAACTGGAGGAAGAATTAGGCAGCTCTATAATACCCTTGTTTTTTTCTTCTATTATTGACAAAATGAAGGAATCTTTGAGGATCGACAAATGATTTTTGTGCAGAAGATTACAAGTGTACCGGACATTTAGATCATCTTCAGCATACTTAAAAGGAGTGAACTAAATAGTCATAGATAATGTACTTGGAAAGAGATTGTCAAAGACTGGAAAGAGGTTTGTTCATGAAACTTTCCAAATCCATTTTACAGCTGCTATTTTATACAGCCCACTTTTTATCAAAATAAAACACAAACTCACGTTTCAAGGTAACCTGAAAGACACCTCTCCTACACTTTACAGTATATTGTTTAGTTGACACAGACAACGCGTGGCAAAATCCGTAACTCAGTGAAGATATCTGCCAATTGAACAGACAGATGATGCACATAAGATTCATATAGAAGTGCACTAACAATAAGCTTTTGCATATAAAATGATACCTTAAGAAGAGATTGTGCTTGAAACTATTTTATAGCTATAGTATTTTCTGTTACGTTTAAGAGGCACTGCATAAATATGAAGTTAGTCACCTAATGCACTTAATATTTCTCACTTGAGAGCTACTGCAGCTTTACTCTATGCCTAGGTCCTGATTATACTTTGGTTTGCTTTACAGTAGTAACATTGCGCTGGCAACACAGATAATAAAAAAAGCTGGCGACAATGCCAAATGGTTCACTCTTTTACTTCTTTTCATGCTTCTTGGTTAATTCCCCTCTTTCTAACTGGAGACTCACACTGCTGTTTGCTCTCTTCTCCTTTTGTTGGCTCTCCTGGGAGACTTGCTGAACAGCCTGCAGGATGGCAGTCTGAACAATCTGTTTGCTGGCATTCTGCAACGCAACTTCTTCTTGTTCATTTCCAGATTTGTCACCTACCAAAAAAAAAAAAAGGAACTTAAATATTTTTGCCACTTAAAATACATTAAACGTACCAGAGAAAAATTCTGTTAGCAAATTTGTCCTAAAGGTAAAGATTAAGTAGGACCCCTTGTATAACAGGCAGTGATCTTGACAGGTGGATCTGCCTACAACGTTCTCAGAGACAACAAACCCTTCATCAAGAATGAAAAGGGAGGGCTTGTTCCTGCAGAGATCCACCACCTGAATGGTGGAGGTGGTGTGCATCAGTTAGAAGGGCTACTCAGATGTGGAGTGGCCACACATTCACTTGGTAGGCTGAGAGGAGAGAAGCATTCAACCAACCCTCATGGGCATCAGTTGACTTGGACTATGCTCTTGAATGAGGATTCTGACTTAGTGTATCTGACACCTTCTCCTTTACTGTTATATAAAGAAAGACTATGCTCCTAACAGTTTATTCACCTTTAAAAAAAAAAAATTCAGCACCAAACCCAAGTCCCACTGAAGTCAGTGTCAAAATTTCCATTGGCTTTAGGATCTGAATTATTTTAAGGTATACATTGATTAATGTTTAATAAACTATGCCTGCAAATATATTTGCATTAAAAAAGTTATTTACCTGTTCTGTAAGTGTTGCTTTTTGAGATGAGGGTGCAGTTGTGTATTCCACTCAGGTGTGTTTGCGCCTAGCACACCAAGAGCTGGAGACTTTCTTTTCTGCAGCAGTACCTGTCAGGACAGCATATGCACCTTGTGCCTCCACATGGATCCTTCCAAGGCACCATTTCCCTCTTGTTCAGATAGTACACTGCAGAGGTATTCCTGGTCAAAATTTGGATCAACAAGCCCCTGATATGAGAAAGGCAGGCTCAAGAAGTTCTGCGAATCACCCAGAGCTGAAGGACATTGATATGCAGATAGGACTTTTGCTCTGACTCAAGCACTTGAGTTTGTGACCTTCTTGGTGAGCATCCCAGCCTCTTAGAGCGGCCTCCATTACAACTGTCACAGTTGAGGTTGTGTGAGAAAAGGGAATGCTACACACATTGTCTGGGGTCATCCATCATGCCTGGGAACACATTGCAGAAGGTGAGAGCTGTTTAAGCCAGAAGGACTCACTATTTAAGTCAGAAGGAGGCACAGGAAGCAGTCTAAGCAACAAGGTGAAACCCTGGCTGGCTGCTGTGTTGGACTTTCTCACTTCAATCTTGAGCCCTACCTTGTTACTGATTTTTGCCTTCCTGTCCTGTTCCTGGTTTCTGCCTTGTTCCAGATCCCTACTTTTATGTTCCACCCTGGCTACTGACTTTGGCTCTGACCCTTGGCTTGATTCCTGATGCTGGTTCTGATCCTTTCTTTGACCTATGGCGTTGACCCCCACCTCTGATTCCTGACTCCTAACTCCTGCAGTGACCACTAGCCATGACCACCACTTGCCTGACCACCTACATCCCAGGCTATGACACCAGGTTTTGTCTGGGTGGCAGACAGATTTCAGTCATGACTGAAGAGGGTGTAGACACATAACCAGATATGCAAGGCTGCAAGTACAAGAGGCCATCTGGTCCAGCAATCTCAGGCAAGTCTGAGCTGTGGTGGACAGATGAGATCTGAGGGACTTGCAAAAGTTATGACTCATTTAAAACCTCTGAGGAAGAAAAGCAGTCAAATTTGTGAAGCTGAGGAGGGCCCCAATGAACTTGAGCCTCTGAGTTGGAATAAGTGTTGACTTTTCCTTGTTCAGAAGGAATCCCAGGTAACTGAAAAGGCAGATCGTGAACCTGATGTGTCCCCAGAACTGGCCTGGGAAGAACCTTGTACCAGCCTATCATCCGGGTAAGGGAAGATGTGGATATCATTTTTCCTTAAGAAGGCCACCGCTACCACCATATATTTGGTGAATATATGAGGAACTGAAGACAGGCCAAAATGGAATTACCATGTACTGGAAATGAAGCCTGCTGCTCCCTGCCATAAACCAGAGGGTGACTGAGTAAGACCACCACATGAAAATATGCATCTCAAGGATCAAAAGCAGCAAACCAATTGTTGAGATTGGTTGTATAGATGCTAGGGTAATCATGGGGCATCTCAGTTGCTTGATGAACATGTGGAGAGCCTGAAGGTCCAAAATAGGTCTCAGCCCTCCCTTGGACTTGGGGATGAGGAAATGATGGGAGTAGAAGGCCCATCTTTGAAACTGCAGGGGAACTTTCTCTGTAGTCCTTAGGGTGAGTGGAGACTGAACTTCTTGAAGGAGCATGGACTCATGAGATTGGGTCCTGAAAGGGGATAGGTAAAGGGGGCAAATAAGAAATGGATCAAATATCTCAGTCCCACAGTACTTAGGAGACACTGGTCCAAGTTTATGGTCTTCCAAGTGAGGAAATGAGGAAAATCTGTCCCAAATGGGAGGGAAGAGATGGTTACATTGCCATTCTCAAAGAATATGTGAAAAAAATTGTTTCTGTAACAGCAGGCTGAGGACAATATGATTGGTTAGATTGGAATTGGATGTTCTCCTCTTCTGAGGCTTCTGTCTCCTCCGAGAAGAGTCATAATGCCTTGGGGGATAAAAGGGTTGCCTCTGATATAACTGAGAATGTTATTGAGGAGGCTTATATTGGTGTTTCTTGGTGGCCAGATATAAGACACCCCTGACCCCGAATGTGAGAGTCTTAAAAGAGTGCAACACCTCATTAGTGTTGTCTGAAAACAAATACTGACTGTCAAAATGTAAATCCTCAGTAGACTGCTCAATGTCCAGCACTTTCCAGGATTTACATAACCTTTCTCATTATAATTGCAGAGGCCATAGCCCTGGAGGAAGTATCTGCAGTGCCTAGACCAGACTAGAGTGAAGTCTTTGCCATCATTAAGAAGGCCCTGTACTCTTCTTTTGTATTGTCCAGCAATTTGTCTAGGAACTTTGACATCACATCCCAATTAAGAAAATCATGTTTCACCAGGAGGGCTTGCTAGTTTGCTATCCTCATCTGGAGTGAGGCAGTAGTATAAATCTCTCTCCCTAATGCCTCTCATCTCTTAGATTTTTTGGTGGACTGGGGTGGGATTTGGAATTTCCCCTGCAGCGATCTCCCACTAACAACTCTGACAACTAGGGAGTTTGATGCTGGGTGGGAGCAAAAACAATAGATCCCCCGGAAGGGACGTAGTACCAATTATCAGTACATTCTGCAGTTAGAGTTAGAGATGCTGGTTTTCACAAGGTTTTCACCAGATGCAGAGGGGCATCATTAATTAGGAGAACTATGTTTCCCACATAGACACTTGGAGGATGTCCAATAACTTGTGGGTATTTTTCTGTACCTGTTCATGTTCAATGCCCAGGGCTGTAGCCAAAGTAAGTCTTGGTAGAATTTAAAAACCTCTGGGACTGGAGAAGATGAAGTCAGTACCACTGAGTCATTTGGGAAGGTTGGAGGAGGGACACAGAATTGCTGGGGCCACTGTTGCCTCTTGAGGCAAAGGATAATCAACTGGCAAGGGCTCTCCCACAAGAAGTGGTTCAGGAGGATGGATATCCTCCTGTATCTGCATCAAAGGTGGTTCTGGAGGTTGGTCTGCCTCACAACTGGGCAAGAGGGGGAATTTATCCTTGGACCAATGCTGGAGGCCTGACCTGCAGGAGAGAGATCCACACCATGGATCCCATGGAGGCCATTGTGGCACAGAAGACCAGTACATATTGGACCAGGATGGTCTGTCCTTGTAGAAAAGTGGCTGTGATCTCAGTACCAATGTTTGTCCTCTAGCCGATGCTTGGATGATTTCCCTGGCCCTTTTCATCAAGGCTGAGATGAATAAGTGCTGGAGGATTCTGACTCAGAATTTGAGGAGTCTTCAGAATAGTCCGTGGGCAATGGTGGAGCCCACCCCAGTGGGGCCACTGGATATCCCAATTTGTGTATTGACCAATGAAGGGGGAATACCATCAGTTGCCTGGGGCGGAACCTCAATCATTACTGTAAGAGTGTCCCAGGATGGGTCCAGGACCAGGAAGGAGTGTACTATTGGTACTGATGAGCCTGATGGAGCCATTCCCCATTCCAAAAAGCAACTAGGTACTGAGCAAGTAAGCAAATAGGTATCGAGATCAGAAGTGTAGCAGGCACTGAGGCCAAAGGGCACAATTGTACCGGTCCCACGGGCACAAAGACCATGGACGGTGCCTGTTTCTTCATCAGCACTGGGGCCATTAGCGTTTGTAAACTGTGTCATGAAGTCAAAGGATGTGATGGAATCACTGTGGTTACCTACGGAGAGCTAACCTCCTGTGTTATCAGAGATGCAGGCACAGAGACACATACCAGATCTGCTCCTGCCATAAAGGATTGGAAGGTAAAAGGTGCTAAATGGGATGGCACTGCCACGGTGTCTATAGGTACCGGACTCGACGGCTGTCTCTTGGATGGTTCCAGAGTCAATGGTATGTTACCCGGATAGTCCTTTCTCACTACCAGGGAGACATAGATTGATGGGCCAGCTCTCCCCTAGGTACCTGGGTCTTGATGTTGCTAAATGCCTCTTCTGGATGAAGAGGAGGATGAATCTCTCCTCAAGATATGCTGATTCTGATCCATTTTATTGGTCCTTTTATGAGGAACCCTTGGAGAAGGTGAACAACCCTTTCCCTCCTCAGGAGAGAATCAGAGTCCAGGGGTCTGTCCAGAATTACTGCATAGGTAGAAGATTCCTGAGGATGGCTGACCAAATGATCTGATGAAGGGCCTGATGCTGAGGCAGGCCTCAAAGCCTGCTCCATCAGGTGCCATTTCAGGCAAAGGCCTCTTTAAATCAACAGATATTGCACCTTTCCTTCGGGTGCCCTTCGCCAAGACCCAGGAAGCAGCATTTCTGTAGGTCATTATTAGGAACAGAGACCCCACACAATGGACAGTGCTTAAAATCTGGAGATCACTGCATAACCTGCTAGAACTAACTAACCCTAAACTACAAGTACTAACTGTCACTAACTATTTACACTACAAAGTCTCAGCAAGTAACTGTGATGCAAAAAATAAACTGTGAGGAGACAACAGCCTAGGAACATTTGACTTAGTCTACTGGAACTGGGGAGAGTTGGGTATAGCCTTGGGCAGGTCCATGAAGAGGAGTAGAGTATGCACACTGCACCAACAGGTACTGCTGTGGGGAAAAAGATCTCAAGCTTTCATTGCACTAGGCATGAACACGTACCACTTACAAAAGAACTACCCAGAGTACTGAAAAAACAACAAACTAGATGTGCATATTGCTTACTTAAGAAAAGTTGTCTTACTGATTCCTTGTTTCAGTGTTATACTCAAGAGAAGAACTGAATAAGGCAGTTGCTTTTAGTAACAGAGGGTCATGATCCTCAACTGGTGTAAAATTGGTGTAGCTCCCCTGGAGTCAATGGAAACTACAAGGATTTACATGAGATAAGAAGCTGGCCAAAAGTCTGCAGTGAAGTACATGTAGCTAGGCTGCAGCCAGCAATAATCATTCAACAGGAAAAATATATCATTTTAATTCTTTGTCCTGACCCAAGAAAAGAAGTTTCAGAGTTAAGGACACAGGGCCAGATATTGCTAGCCATCTAGAGATGCCAATAGGCACCTAATAGGGTTTTCAAAAGCAAGAGATAGGCACTTGGGCCAAGATACTCCATGTTACTTAGGCACCTAACTAACTCCCATTGATTTCAATGAGAGTTAGGTGACAAAATACTTTTTGAGGATGGTGGCCCTACGTCCATTTGAAAATCCCACTAGCCACCTATCTGCATCTTTAGGCAATTAATGCCTTTGAAAATCTGTCTGTGAGTGCTCATAATGCAAACTCTGCATAATGAGTGATCTCATTTCCTTCTTAACTGGCCTTCTTGTGCCTAGGTAACAGGATATATAATTGGCCCTCTCTTCTGAGGCCATGAGAGGAGCTCTTAATAGAATAGCTAGGGTAAATCAGAGTCCACTGAAGATTAAGTTTTTCACTGTAGCCTGCATGTTCTGAGATGTGAAAAATCCCCAGTCTTCTCTTTGCAAATCTTTCAAGATAAAATTTAAGATTCTTATGACAGGGTCAATAGGAAAATTTTGTTCTAATCTGATGGAAAACAATGCAAAGTCTTTGTGTTATATGTCCAAATCAAAAGTAAGGCATCTCCCAAAATGCTAGTGTTATGTGAAAGAGGGAATTTGTGAACTCTAATTCTTTGTAAGGACAGATGTTTAGTTAGCGAGGACATTTTGAAATGTAATGATTAACAATGTAATTTTATTTTTAAATTACCATACTTTAAGTTTGATTTTGGCCAAAAAACAAAACAGGAATGTGGTTTATATTTTTGAAAGAATTTACAATTAGTATCTGAGCTGACAAAATTTGGTCCCATGTTAAAGAAACTAAATCAAACTCCTAGAAAGCCAGATTTTAGATGAAAACAGTGATACTACAGAATCACTTGAATTCTTGGCACTGTCTGTTCCCTTCTATTCTGCTTCTTCCATTCCCAAGCATTTGAAAGAGTGTTTTCTGGATACAGTTCAATGTCATTTAACAATAAAGTACACAATACTTCTCTATTATCCAAGAACTAATGTACTACTTGCTATCACAGAGCCAATTTGTTCTCTTGTGAGGCTGTCAGAGGTCAGCCAACTCCAGCTGGGGCCCTAAAGGTGATATTTTATCAAGAAGGATGGATAAATATACGATTGAAAACGTATTAAAGTAGGGTTTACGTGGTTTCATATAAATTTCTAGAAGCTTGACATGTGTCCAAACTTTTCTTCATCCACCAAATCAGATTTTATTGCTAACAAAACATACTGTACTTTGCACAATGCTATTGAGTGTTGTTCCTTTTTCTCCCCTTTATCTAAGGGTATTTCCATGTTTTATTTCACCAGTTCTTTGTGATTTTTCTGCATTTAGGTTATACTATATAAATCCAAACTTGAATTTACTTCTGAAGATGATGCATTAGGTGTCTTGTCCACAATAATACCAAAGCTTCACAGACATTTTTAACACTGCGAATAGCCGCATGTGAATGAATTTTCTACCCATGAAGTTCGTTCTCCCCACTCCCATGAAAAATGGGCAACAATTAAGTGCAGTATGTTTTCCAAATCCTTGAAAATGTGACTTTTTTTTTTGGCCTGTAATGATAGAATGTTTGCAGAACTCTGGGCTGCAGTAAGTATAATGCAACGTGATTAATTTGTTGTTTAGTATTTTGAAAGTGTCCAGCAAATCACTGAGTTATTATGCTGACATTACATAATAGCTCAGCCTATGAAGTATGGAAATGTGTAACAGTAAGCAATTACTAAAACCCCAACAATATTGCTGTGAGAGTATTTGCATGAATGTTTTAAATATCCGAGCTAACTATTTTGCAAAGAAAAAATCCTGTCTCCATTCCCACAGTGGTGCTCCCAATGGCTTGGTCCTCAGCACCATGCAGGATGCTTTGAAGGCAAGAAAAAGATGTGGCAGGTGCTGAGGAGTTTTGTTTTGCAGCAGGCCTACTTCCAAAATAACTCTAATTTCAATGAATGTTTCAGCAGAGAGGTTGTAGTAAGGTAACAGTGTTCTGTCCACAAACTAGCCTTTTTAATGAATAAGGTCCTGATCTGGGTTTCAGAGAGTAGGAAGGGAAGATTTGGTATCCATACATTTTAAATATACGTTCTTATACTAGCACCAATCACTATAGTTCCTCTACCTGCATAACAGAAATTTCTAAGTTACCTGACTATTAAGTAAAAAAAAACCTAATGCTTGCGGAGCAGGGAATGGTTATATTATCACGAATGCATCCCTTCCCTTTAACTAGTTGTTCAATTCCCGATACTGTATTTAACTTTTACTCCAGCAGACACAATACATGGAAAATGATTTGCAAACTCAGTAGTTTTGCAACCCCCAAAATAATTTGAGAGGTTCACAAAACCTCAAACTCTAAGGGTACATCTACACTGCCCTGGGACTGCTTCCCATCTTAAGCAGGCAGACATATGATAGCTCTATTTGAGTAGCGTAGCACAGCCAGTGACTCAGGATAGCCACCTAAGTACAAATGCAGGGAGCCAGGATGGGTTTGTAGTCAGGTGGCTGTGCAAGGTGCCAGCCGTTCTATCCCCACTGCACTGCTATCTTTAGCACACTAGTTCAAGCTGACTTAGCACATGTCTTTCTACTCAAGCTGGGAAGCATTTTCCCAACTGCAGTGCAGACGTACCTTAAGAGTCACCAATCTCAAACTTCACTAAACCTGGCAATGTACATCAGCAGCTAAACTTTTAAAATATTTTGGGCTGGGATCAAAGCTGCTCTCCATGAAAGAAAACTGCCAGTAATTTTGGGAAAACATAGTATTACAAATAGAATTCAAGGATTTTTTTTCTGTAAATCAATGGAATTATTATTATTTAAAACCAAGAGCATCTTGTGTGGAAGATCTCCCATGCTCTCTGATGTTTCCTGGCCTCAGAGGACACATAGGAAATGCTCTCAGGAAAATTGATAGCTATAAACCAGGACTCTAAGAACAGATTAAGATTTGAAGAAAGGTGCAGACAGTGTGCATATAGTCACCTTCACTCATGTTCCCTTGCATCTTCTCCACCCCCTCACAAGCATCATGAATCTTCTTCTTGCATGACCTTGAAATCAGATCCCTCTCCCTCACCTTATACTGTCTTCCTGCATTCAGACTAGCTGCCTTCAGGTTGCTACAGATACATTTAATAATGTGTGTATGCCGCAGAAAGAGTTTGCACCAGTCATGCTGCACTAAGTTTCAGAATCAATAGTTCCCACTCACTTCTCTCCACATAGCCATGGGCAAAGTTGTGGGATATTATTGTGAAGTTAACCCACTAAAGGCATGACCCTGCAATTCCACAGGTGTAAATGAGAAGGAGCTCCATTAAGGTCAATGAAGTTACAAAGGTATAAAATTGGTTTAAGTGGCAGCTGACTCAGGTACTTAGCAGGAAACAAAAGAAATATTTTTGGTGAATTGAAGGAGAGCAGTGGCAAAATGAGCTGTGATAGGGAGAGATCTTAGACTGTAGGAAAAATTGAGTAGGCATCAGCCCCACTGCCAAGCAATGTGGCATTTATGCACCCCATCAGACCTGCCCACACCACGGATCACAAAATGAATGGCATATTTTCCTTTTCACCGACAGAGCTGTGACAGTTCACTTGCATCGAAGATCCCTAAAAGCAGCTGTAGCAGTGGAGCCAGGAGCTTCATCTTTAGCAGCACCTATTATTGCATGAACACGTATGCATGTGAAGAGAATGGCTGAGCACAGGTCAGATTGCATAAATCCCCAACGTTGCGCATTTCAAAGAAGAAAGGAAATCAGAGGCTAAAAGTTTAGGTTCTGCTTCATAACAGGAAGGACTGAGCCAGGCTGAGCCCTGGGCAGTGAAGTCCACACTAGAGTGGAGTTAACTCCTGTAGTGAATCCCTAGAGCAAGGAGTACTGGAGGATCAGGAAGCAAGACTGTTTTTGGCTCCCCACTTAGCTGGCTGAGACTGGGAAGCTACCAGGAGCTGGAGTGCCAGAAACCCCTGGGTGGGGTGGCCCTGAAGCCTGGGGGCCAGGTATTGACTTAAGACTGTGTTCAGTTTGTTTAACCTGTGTTATAAAAGAGTGAACCTCCTTGACTGGTATAGCAGCGCATGCCTGGAGATGGGGTGCAGTGGTGATGTCACCCAGTGACAGGGTTTCTCAGCACTGTGATAAAACAAATAATAATTAGGGTGGGGAGTACGTGGCAGGCTAGCATACCACGAAGTGGAGATCAGTTCCTCATGCTTAGATTGGCAGTAGAAGCTGAGAGAGCGAGATCTGCCTCCCTCCACCTGATGATTTCTCTACTGTTACATGTGTATGTAACAAGTATGTATCATGTTTTGTTGTTGAACATGTAATTTAATACAAGATGATAAGCTTTTCTAATTACTTTTATAAACTGGTCAAAAAGTTTCAGGAGAAGCCCAACCAAAATAAGGAGATTTAAAGGGTGAGATTGTTTCATGTCCAAGAGCAGGGAGTTAATTGGTCATGCTGCTTGTATATTAAGAATGAATGAGGCAGTCACCAGGACACCAAACCCTCAACCACTTACATACATGCTTAGCTTTATGCATGAATAATTCTCATTCAACTGTTTGCAGGATTTAGGGGCTTGCTCTGGATACGTCTGAATCTAGGGCTGGGTCTACACTGACGGCGGTAAATTTTCCTCCGTCACATCGATCCAGGAAGCGACGCAGGAAAACCACCCTGGTTAGTGGCGTAGCACTGCTTCAAAGGGAGCGCTGTTCCCTTCGACGCAGCGCAGTATGGACGCCGCGCGGAGGAGATGCTGCAAAGTCGACGAATCGCAAAGGTAAGTGCAGACCGGGCCTAGATGTGTGACAAGAAACTTGTGTATACATTCCAGGATTAACTTGTAACCTTTATAAAAGTATATGTTTCACTGGCACTAAGCCTCAATGGTTCACAGTTGAGGATACCAGGTTCAGGACAAATTGCTGAAAAATGGGGCAGATCCACCTCAGACTGGTGGTTATTCTTCTATGAGATATACCAAGCCAGCAACAAAAGTAAGCTTCTGTCTCACCGCATTAGTTTACAAGAAGTCAGAATAGCAGTATCCTTAGATACCCCAGTACTTGTTTTCACCACTCAGACACGAGACTTTATGATGAGTGGTTATTTAAAACCCCATTTTCATCAAACTAAGGATCTTTCCAATCCTAAGAGATCAGCCACACACCCAAGCCAATATATAACTCAAATCTTACCCAATAATTACACTGCTGCCAACCCTTTAGTACTCAATATATAAAGGTTTCTGTCTTTTTCCCTGAGAATAAGAGAGTTAAAACGGTCAAAGAATCACATACATACAATTATTGCAAAATTCTGGAAACAGCTCTTAGCAGTGGTAAAATAAACTGCTGATTTGCAAAGTCTCTGGAAATTACCCCCAACAGCATGGGTGTCATCAGTCCTTGTTTAAAGCTTTCTCTTCAGAAATCTAGTCTAGAGAAATGAAGCTGGACTGCAGATGGTGCGGCTGCCTCATATACCTCCTCCCAATGGGTAGATGCTTGCAATCTCAGGTTGTGGAAAATTACAAGCCCAGAATGGAGTCCTCCAGGGTCACATGAGCATGTCACATGTCCTTGCATGCTTTGTTGAGTTATCAGAGCAACCATTGCCCATATTCTGGTTGAAACATTCACAGGGCGGCCCAGCAGGTGGGGAAAGGCTTCTTCTATGGTCTATTATGTGAGCTATGGCCTTAAATGGGCCATTAACTTACATAGTCCCTTCACAATGTAGATTTTACCTGGCGGTAACACAGGTAGAGAGATGGGTGAATTAATGTGAAAAAATTCTGAACTAGCCTAGATCTTGGTCATCTTGCTTGCTTTGTCAATACAAACATTAGCTTTTTCTAAATGAAACTGAAATGCTCTTTGAATAATATAAACTGCTTAAGATCCCTTACTGTTAAAGGGCAGTTTTACTCTGAAAATGGCATGCTTGTCTGTCAATTTGTGTATCAGATGTGCTCAGTTTAAAAGTAAAAATATTTTTCTCTCAATTGCCTGCACTGCGAGCTGGACCTTTAGACTCCTTACTAATGTTTACCACTAACACACATTAATACTACAATCTGCATCATCTTCACTAGGGTTTTACTTTGTTAGTTAACACATTTTTTCCTAGTGTGGATGTACCTATGGTAACTTTCCCTTGTTGTATAACCAGGTAAACTCCTATCTGATTTGTTGTCCACTACTACCTTTTGGGGTCTTTCAACTTGGGTCACTTTCAGATGATATATACATAGTCTAATACTGAAAATTGTGCAGTTGAATCCTGGCTACAGGAGTTCTTCCTTTCTGTCTTCTATCCAGTAAAAAGATGACCCTTTTTGCCATACAAGGGAAAAAATACCCAACAAACCACCACACATTTTTGGGAAATAGGTCTACTTATTTTAGAAAACCAGCAGAAAGAGAGGCCTCTTTGTGTGGTCTCTTGGTAACTCAGACTGATTATTTACAAGCAAGGTTACAACAGACAACAAAGCAAACAAGATTATGTACATGTGGTGTATTGCTTTGATCAGTGAAGAGTAGTGCTCTACACTGTAGCAGCTCCCGTCTTAGGAGACTGTCCTCTTAACAAGTGCGGTTGGAAATTGGGTGCAGCTGACCTGTTTCCTTTCTGTAAACTCCTTTGGCTCCTACTTCTCACTCTCAGGACAAATTTTTTTTACAAATGTAGGATACGTCCGTTTGCAGTGGGAGGGAGAGGAAATCATAACCCGGAAGGCCTTTTTTGGTCTAACAGATGGGCACCCCTTCACAATGACAAGTTATGAGTGGATGCAATAATCAATAGGGACCATTTCATGTTTTTAGCAGCTGCTCTGAATTAGAAAAGCAAGGCAGAGTCTGGTGCAGGTACTATGTTAAAGATGCATCTTACAAAGACCACCACTGCAATTAGCATACAGTGGGCCACTCCCTCACATATATTTGTACGTCCCTAGTGAAGAAATATGTGGGCACAATAATGCTCAATTTATTCCTCTAGGCAAAAGATTTCAAGATCTCTTGTAGACAGAGGTAGAAAGCATCTTCTAAGAACACTACTTCAGATATTAGTGAAGTTGGATGAGGGCAATACAGAGATCCCTGGCCTGGACTCTATAGACTGAAGGCACCTGAAGCAGTCTACTTCTATTAGTGTCAAACTTCTCATTTCTGACGTGACAATCTTCTTTTAAAATGTAATACATGATATTTTGTATGAGTATACAAACTACTAGAGACAGTGTGTATCCTGATTATAGGCTGGCCACTTTGAGGCAATTTATTTCAGCGAGTCAATATATAGATTAATTTTTAGTTAAAAAAGAACTTTTATTTGATTAACTTATTATTTGTACCCTGAACAGAAAGGAACCCAGCTCAGCCAAGAATAAGAGAATATGAATAAATCCAGCTTTCACTGTATTTGATAGTATGCTTAAGTGAATTTATTTCCTATCAATATTACTAGACTGAAACCACTGGAAAATTAGAAATCATTTATCCATGGAACAAGTACAGCATACACTAGCAGAGCAATTTTTTCTAGAAGAACAATGCTCATTCCAGACCTTGAGGCACACACTGTAGAGGTAAGAGTTCTTCATTCTCATTGCCCGTGCATTGCTTTACTTCTTTGCTTAGTTGATGCAGTTTATTCCCCATGCCAGTAGATGATATGTCTTGAACAAAAAAACCCAAAACAAACCAAAAATAAAACCCACCCCAGCCAGCACAAAACCCATCTCATTTAACATGACCACTGCACAGAAACCTAATTGCCATGATTTCTGGTTACTAATAACCTACTTTGGATTCAACCCAGTAACCTGGAAGTGAAAGGTGCCTTCAACTGTTTATCTGTATTTAAGTGTTAATTTATTATCTGGATAATTTGAGAAAATAAATTGTATTTCAACTCTCATTATTATAACACATATAAGATCCTTTTTGACTAATTAGATTCAGATCTTAAATTAATAATAGGGTTAATACATCTGACCACACCGTACTCTTCTTGATTTCCTTGTATATTTCAGGCACTCGTTAGAGACTGTCTGCATATTTCACTCATGGCTTCACCACTCAGCCACACCAAACTTATTGCAACACAACCTTTATATCATACTGTGCCAAGCTTGTAGGGTTTGCAAAACCTTATCTTATGACCAGTAGAAATGTTGCTATATGAGTTCTGTCAGTCGTGACGTACGGAGCAAGAATCCTACTCTATGCATGTTTTTAAATCTTACATTGATCATCGTGCATTGGCTTCTCTTTCTAGTTTTGTAAGAACGGACTAGAGTAATGGAGGGCAGCATTTACACCATAAGGGGTCCTGCATGATAACCAGTAGGCACCTGGTACGTGCTCTACCCTGCTACTGCTGTTCTGAATGGTCCACCTCCTTTCAGAGGTAGGGGAGTTCTAGCATTCTCATGCTAAGGAACTAAGACCTAGTTGAAAAATCTTACAATAGGGTATCTTCAGAGAAGCAAAGTTACAGTTATGTAAATTCTCTCTTTGTTTCCCACTCCTCTAAGGGCTCGGGCTATGCACTGGAGACCAAGTATAGGGCTAAGAGTAGTCGCTGCAGTCGTAAGTAACAAGCAAAAAACATCATGTAGTGGTGACCATCAGGTGGTCACATCCCACTATACACTAGGCCCCAACCTCTGTGGTTTTTAAATTAGACAGAATTATGACTATTCAGGCCAGTAAAAACATCTGGTTAAGTGTGCAGCTGCTATCTCTTCAATTGCATTTTAATCTGACTCCTAAAATTTCTTTGGTACGGGATCCACTCACTATCTGCAGCGTCATCATGCAAGTTGGCAATGCTAAACATTTTATGAACAGCTGTGCTACTGACAGGGTTACTGTTTCAGGAAAATGGTGATGAGCAGTGAATATCCTGAATTAAAAGTCCAAGCCAAGTCAACAGTCAATTGGTTTAATCTAGTAAAAATTATAGAAATGTGCTTGCACAATGATCCTCATATATAAATATTGCCAGATCTAACTAATCCCTACCTTTTCTTCCCTCTTTCATGATTACACAGTGTACAAGCACCTTTATAGGGAGAAAATACTATGTATTAAAGAGCTATAATCTAGCAGGGAAAGGTGTAACAAGAACCAATGACTAGAAGTTGAAGCTAAAATTCTAATTAGAAATTAGACAAAATTTTTTGTAATGGTGCGGTTGATTAACTACTGGAACATGTTACCCAGGGGAGTAGTAGATCATCTACCTCTTAAGGTCTTTTAATCAATGCCTTTCTGAAATATATGCTTTAGCCAGACACAATTTCTGGTGTAGTCAGATAAGTTATTGGGCTCAATACAAGGGTAACTGGGTGAAATTTAATGGCCTGTGATTACAGGAAGTCAGACTGGATAATCTAATGGTCCCTTCTTGCTTTAAAATCTATGAAAGTTGTATTCTTGGCAGCTAATAGAAAGATTGCACAAATATTATTCCAACATATTATTCCAATGCTAGATATTAACAAAATAAATACATTTTCAGACTCCCTTCTGAAAACAAATGCATTCCTTATGCAGGGATATACATGCAGACAGTTTGAAAGTTAAAATAAAACTGATCTGAGTGCAAAATAATGTCAGAAAATATCCTTAAAGTATTAAAGGCATGTTCTTTTTGCTCATGCCCAGACAAATAAAACATGACTAACTAGTTTTAATTCAATCTTTCCATTTGGGTTGAGAATAAGCAAGGACGGCTACAACTTCAAAGGTAAATGTTGATGAAAGTTACTGAAAATATGATATTAGAAACTAATTCTTAGTGGTACTATAATGTACTTTAAAAAAATGTTATAGAACGTGTTTGAAACATTTGTAAGATACATGATTAATGTTGCCTTTATTTTGAAATAGGCATATATAAACATCTTCATTTGATGAATGGACACGAGGAATTGGTTTAATGCAACAGCTAGGTAACACTGTTGTATTGCCACTTTATAATAATCTTTTCATAGTTTATGCCAACTACTGAATGCTTTAATAATTCTGTATTCATTACACTATGAAAAAGTGGTAGGTAGTGGAATTATTTATAATAATTGGCTTTATTGGGCATATAGTTTGGCAAGCCTTTTTTTTTAAAAAAAAAATCTGGAATTCATTGTCTGAACTGTTAAAACAGTCTGTAGTTTGGGCAGTGCAGAGTTAATTTTCTTTTCATTTGCCCCATTGCAGTCCCATATCCACCCAATGACATACAATTTAAAAAAAACCAACAACCGTAGTCCACTCTGTGGCTGCTTGGTACTGAATTCAGCAAGTAGACAAAATTTCAAGACAGACCCCAAGGCTTGGTTCTGGGTGAACTGTACTCTAGCCATGACATGGGGTGAGGAGGATGGAGCAAAAAGGATTTCACAGCTCTTTTACAGCCTGCTAATTTAGGCCAACCAAAGGCTTATTCACTCATTGGCAAAAATTAAAAGGGCCCCATGTGGATACTTCCAGCAGCTGGATTTAGTCAGAACACAAGGGTCCTTTCTCAATGTCCCCTTTCCATGGACCATATGCTTCCCACTGTGAGGGGAATGGCAGAGTAGCTACATCACCAGGGAACGTCCTCTACAATGTAGGACTTCCAGGTACCTGTCTGAGATGGCTTTACAGTTCCTCTACATTGATGAAGAGTCTGGCCCATAGTTTCTAAGTGATTAGCAAGTCAACCAGTGCAGTGAACCATAGTCAACCAAACAAAAAAAATGAAAATGTTATATAATAAAAATCTGTTCTTTGGATTTGTTTCTCCATTCCATGACACCTTATATAGTCATTTATACCTATCTTCGGTGAATTAAAAGTGGGTGTAAAACACAATCACATCAAAGTGTCAGCATCTTATGCATATTTTGCACAGGTGTTAACAAGACCCATGGTGCAAGGCAGTGAAAAATAAGACCTATTTTCTTTTGAACACTGAAAGATTCCCCTCATTTTCTGGCTTTGGTCCATCAGGTCCAGTGATATATACTTACTGTCGATTGGTAGGAGTGGGTGTGAGAATTTGAGGAAATAGATATAGCAGGGATTTAAGGAAAATAGCTATTAATCAAGAGTCAATTGGTTTAGTCTCTTAAAAGTTCTATTTCAAGTCAGATTTACTTCTATTTCACAATTTATAAACTAGGATAAATTGGTGTGATGGAGTAACTTATTCATTATCATCTCAGTGGCTGATAGATACGGAATATGAACAAAATGAAGCTATTGCTGCCTACAGCTAAACAAGATGCGTTATCCTAAATCCTATTATTTATTTTCTGGAACCAATGGTTACTGGATGTTTATCATTATAGACATTAAGCCTAAGGAAATTGCTGCATAACCGCTAAGTTATACAAGCAATCTTTATGTGCTGTGAAAGGCACATAAATGAAAGAGTACCAGCTCATACATCATAATGAGATAAGAGCAAAAAGTTTGACAGAGAATGAAATTCCTATTCCAAAACAAACATGTAGAAATTGTGTTTTGTAGCACATCTACTATAGGAAAGGTAAAGATTTACAAAATGTCCCAGTCTTCTTATAGAATTGTAAACTTTTTTATCTAAAGTAGAAATAATACACAGACTGATTTGTAATAAGGAAACTGATTAAAATGCAAGCCACTCAAGCTTTTTCCTTTCAAGTTAGGATAATGTCAAACTCCCATGACTGATTTCTAGCCTCCTAGATATGCTTATTCATTACCCTATCTATAATATGACACCAGTTGTTGTAAGGGAACATGACCAAGGGAATTATTGACTGTTTGAAAAAGAATTATTGCATAAAACAATTTCCTATTTATGGATTAGGAGTGCAACAAGAATGTTCTTTGTAGCACAAGAGTTATCAATTGAAGATTTGTTGTCAGTTTATTACCATCCTTTGAAAAAAACGAATGGTTTTCATCTCTTGCTGCAGTACTCTAGTCCCATGGTGCTTTTTACAGTGCTATGCTTAATTGTGAGAGACATCTGGACTGTCAGATAAAAGGAATTAAAAAGAAGGCCAGTAGTACCAAAAGGTATGCTACAATAAACTGAGTCTGGTTTAGTTAAGACAAATAACTTGTTTCCATGGTTTTCTTTCCAATCCAAAACAGTCTATGTGGGGAAGTATCTAATTGGCAAGCACCTGGGTAACTTGAAATACAAGACTAATATTCTGATTGCTGAAAATAGATAATTTCTCAAAAGGCTGAATCTTTCAAGTACCAGGCTGATTGATTCAACCCCAACAGGCTTTTTGAGGCTATTGAATCTTTCCAGCATTTCAGACTCCCATCCCTTTAACAGACAGGATCCAGACTCTCTAAAGAAAGCAAAAGAAACTTGAGACTAGGAAAATGAAAACTTTAAAAATTAAACCCTCTCAAGTGACAACCCTCCTATTTCTCTTCTGCTCCATCGGTCAGGACCAGTTATACAAGTCCCTTAAGTTTCAGGGAAGAAGTCAAAAGCAATAAGCTCCCCTTACCAAAGTCATTTTATACAATTCATCTTCAGGCACTGCCACCCCAATTTCCTTCTACTTCCCCACGCTCCTCCCCGCTATACACTGAGTCCAGCTCTGGTGATATTTTCATCAGCGGTTCTCTCTGCATCTGAAGCTTATCGGCCCCGATCCTGCAGTCCCACCCAGCATGCACAGCAGTTTGTCTGAGGGAGGCTTATTTGCAGGACTGGCCTGCGTGAACTCTCCCACTGGGATACCGGCAGGCTAAAGAGGGCCAGAGGAACGTTTCTGGAAGGAGCTGCCTGACTTAGACGCCTGGGGCTGCTGGAAAAGCTCTGGCCCTTCCCTGCTGAACGCCAGAGGCAGGCTGCTCGGGCACCTTGGCCCCGCGCTGTGTCACGCGGGTGACCTTCTGTCTTAACTTTACCAAGTTTGGCCCTAGGCCCCCTCCCCTCTTTAAAACCCCGGGGAAAGGCAGCCCCCCTCCAGGCTAGCGGGGGGGGCATTTTCCTTTGCCCCCCCCCCAAGCCATTCCCGACTCCTTCCCTGCCCCCCGGCGGGAGGCTGATCTGTCTCGCTGCCGCCGAGGCGGTCTGGGCGGCAGAGCCCGAGCCGCCCCGGGCCCGGCCCTGCTCGGGGAGCGCTACGGCGGCTTCAGCGCGCGGGGGGCAGAGGGGCCGGGCACCGCCCGCTCAAGGGCCGGGGGGGTCTCAGGCAGCCTCCGCTCGGCGGGGCCGGCCGCGGGGCGGGCGGCGCGGGGATGCTCAGCCCCCCCGGGCGAGCAGGGCCCGGCCTGCCGCCTTCCCAGCCCCGCCGGGCGCGGGCGCGGGCGCGGGGAGCGCGTTACCTGGCGCAAAGACCATGCTCGTCGCCGGGCCGGGCCGGAGCGCGGCACCTCGGACAGCTCCCAGCGGAGGCGCTTCCCGACGGCAGGAGGCTTCCTCGGCGGCGGCGGCGGCGGCGGGCTCCCTCCACAATGCACCGCTCCGGGGAGGAGGCACGCGCCCGGGGCTCGCTCGGCCCTTTGGGCCGCCGCACGCGCGGGTCCGGCGCGAGGAAGGAGCCGCGCGGCAGCTCGTGGCGGGAGGCCGGGGGCATGGCCGCGCTGCCCCGGCGGGGGGGCCCCGCTAATTGCTCCTCATTAGCTCCCGCCGCCTGGCGTTCCGCGGCTCGCCGCGCGCCCGGCTAATGGGCTGCGCTCGGCGCCTGGGGGCTCGCGCCCCGCGGGCGCTTGCGAGAGTTCGCAAGTTGCTCCCCCGCCCCGGGCCAGGCTCCGGCGGCGCCGGCCTTTGTTGTCAGGCCCCCTGCGTCGGGGGCCGCGGTAGGGCAGAGCCGGGGGGAAGGGAAGAGGAGGCGCCGAGGAAGCGGACGGCGGTAAAGCGCAGGTAAAGGCTGGAAGGAGCCGGCGTGGTGCTGGAGGAAACGCTTCGCTAATTCGGCCCCCCCCCCAAGCTCTCGGATGGGTCCAGGGATAAAATGCAGCCCCCGCTTTTCCGGCAGAGCAATTTCTTCACCTCGGCAGTGACGTGGGAAACACCCTGCTTAGACAGACCCCAATTTAGGGAAACTCTGTGCCCTGACCCTAGCCGCTGCCTGGCATGGTCCCAGGCAGGGTGGTTAAGCCACAGTGTCTCAACCTGTGGTGCGGGTACCCCGGGGGTGTGGAAGACACAGGCAGAGGGTATCCGGGGGAAAAACAGAGTGAAGGGGGAGCGGGTGGCAGCTGCCCACTTCTGGGAAAGCCGCTAGCTTCTGGGGGAGGGGCAGCAGCCCTCCACTTCCCGCTGGCTCCGGGCTCCCAGGTTGGAGCCCGGTGGCAGCCTCCTGCATCTCACGAGCTGGGCTCACAGCCACCCATGCCCCGGCTCCAAGCTGAGGGACAGCCTCCAGCACCTCAGCGTGAAAACGGGCAGCAGCCGCCTGCCCACATCCCTGGGTCCCAGCCGGCAGGGAAGCCTCCTCTGCCCCATTTTGGATTGAGTGGAAGCCCCCCTCCCTGGCTCAAAGCCCAGTGCCCAGAAAACTTGTCAATTTAACTGCTCTAGCTGAGCAGGGAAACTGACAATTATGACAGCCCCAGATGTTACTAGTTACCCTCTTTTCCTGTCTCTCTCTCTCTCACCCTCCTTCCTTGTCTCTCTCTCACCCCTTCATCCTCTAAAATCTGTGGCACAAAAAATCTATGGCTCATAATCCATGAGCTGGGGAAGATAGATGCTCAGTGACATAATATCTGCATTGCTTTGTGGATTTGGGCCCACATGGCTACATCATACACAAAAAGCATGATAAAAACACAAATTAGCACCTGTATTGGTAGTCTCAGCAGGAAGGTCAGGGTAGAGATTGAGTAGGCATGCTATCTTAATTCCTAAGAAGTTCAGGGGTCTAGTTCAGAGTTGACGAAGTTTTAAGAGAAGCATAGGAAAATTTGTGGAGCTGCTTTAATTTATGGTGTACACTTGTGTGGACTCTTTCTTTGAGCTTCAAGTATTTAGTGGAGATTTGACCCCAGCAGGAAAAAAATTAATCCAAAATCAGTTTTCTAAAATAAAACCTATTAATTTGCATTATTAACTAGAGTTATGACAGGGGTTACTGGTTTGTCATAAGGTAATGGGTTCCTGGGAGGAGAGCAGGAGGTTGGTTGTGGGGGAGGGAAGACAAATACCTCTTGCTTAATGAAGGCTGTTAAAAAAATTCCAAAAAATTGTATAATATTTTGTGACATGAACTTCCATAGGCCACCATTGTAGCCATCCTACTCTGGGTAGAAGTTTTTTTGTTGAAGGACATAGATGATTGCTATCCATTGTTTATATACATACAGGCCTGCCGACAGGGAAGGACAAAGGGGGCAATTGCCCAGGGTCCTGGAGAAGGATCCACAATTTTAAAAGGGGCCTGGGCCATGAGCAATGGGGTGAGAGCTTCCCTGAGAGGACGCTAGCTCCCCATCCTACCTCTTCCACCTAGGGTCCCCACCCACAATCCACCTCTGCTGTACCCCAGGCCCACAGGCTCTGCTGTACCCCGCTCAGCCCACTTGCCGCTGCATCCCTCCCTGCTTGGCCCACCTCTTGACTTCCATACAACCCTTTCCCCACTTGGCCTCCCTGCAGCCACATCCCCCCTCCCCACTCAGTTCTGCCGCCCTGGCTTGTTGCATGCAGCCCTCTTCACCTCCCTTGCTCACTCCCCCCACTGCTGCTTGCAGCATCTTTCCTCCATGCTCAGCTCCCCCCCCAGCTGTTGCTTACTGTCTGAGGGAAGGGGGAGAGGATGGATACCGAGCCATGTGGGGGAGGGACATGATGGTGAGTGGTTTGAGTGGGGGAGGAGGTGGACTGTGGGCAGGGACGTGGGCATAAGAGGCAGGGTGGGACTTTTCTGCAATTCCTGTTGGCAGGCCTATATACATAGTTGTTTAATCATTTATTTAATTATTGGAATTCTATATTTAACTTCATAAATTATCCAATGAGTAAGGCACAGTGGACATGTTATTTTAGAATCTTCTTAGCATTTCTGGCTCATGTTAAATGCCAACAGAAATCAATGCTTTCTAGGCTAAGACAAATATAAAAGACATCTTAGGTTTTTTTCTTATCTAATGGAAAAATTTTAAAATACAGTATTACACTGCCTTCAGTATTTAAAAAAAATCAGAAAAATTGAGATAATACAATTCAGAACACATCATCACAGAAGTGGATCAATCCTAGAAATGGAATCAATACTCACTGAAATAATTGCAAAGGGCATGGTTCTGTAGTTAATTGAATGGTTATACTTAAGGACTGGTGTATTAATGGAGAGAAAGTCTGTCTTTCCAACAGCTTTCAACTTTTCAGCTACTAATAGACACAGTAAGCAAGGATTATAATTAATACAATATACTCTTACCCAGAGAAATATTGTAATAACAATTGACCTGTCATTCATCTGCAAGTCAGTGAAAAAAATACCATGTATGGTCAGATTACTGAAAAAGGACCTTAACATTTTAGGGCCATATATTATGCTAGAGATACTGTTATGTAACTATAGCAAGATATACGCACTTGCTCATTTAAGGAATACTATCAGTGAGGGAGGGGGAATAGAGGAAAGAAATAATATAGCTGTCTGAAAGCTTTGTACCTGCTATTGTTACAACACCTAAGATTTCTAAAACTGACTAATAAATGTGTGAATTTTTGTTTAGTCAGTTTCACTGTTTTCCTTGTATATCAGTCAGGCTCTCCCTGAAGAAAATCCCCTATCAAATATTTTAAAAAATATTTTAAAAATTGTTTTAAAAAATGTGGACCTATTTAAAGAGTGCTCTATCAGGAACGGTCTTTTTATAAAACTAGTTAGTTTAAAAAAGAAATTATTTTGACCGTGTCCCTTTAAATCACATATTTCATTAGATCCCCTGTTATTTAAGCCTTTGTCTGTCCATTGTAATGCTATGGTTTTACTTCTAATCCCTTCACTTTAACCCTGATAAATGCAATTATTTGGTCATACAAATACATAAATTTAACAATAAAAATATTTTCCCCATACACCACAAATAGGCACAAGTTCGTTACTAATATTTTTAAACAAAAAAGCCATTTTAGATTAAGTAACAAGATAAAATGTAGTCACGTATGATTATTATACGTATGATAAATGTTATTTCTTTCAGCTGGAATTTTGATTACCAGCTCTTGGGAAGGATGAAATTCTTTCCTATCAGTCCATCAGAAACTCTCAAATGTCTACACCTGAATTGCTACTAGTTCTAAATTCCAGTTAGCGTGATCTAGCAAGGCTGTTCAAATATGTTTCTGGTTTTTAAAAAGTTTCCATACTTTCTCCTTCTGTATTATTAAGTGCCCTTCTGAGTTGTTTGTGTGAAACCAAGCACTGCAAACCATTTGTATGAGGTTTTTGGAATCAGTCAAACAGAAAATGAAAACATTTTATGGTATCAGAAAGATAGACCAAGTATTTCACATTATTTTATAAAAGATTCCTCCCCAACACTGAGAATGAAGCAGACTATTAAACATTATCTTGTGTAAAAGTGTGTTCCTTTTCATCCCAGCCCACCAAAAACACAAAGCAGAATCAGATTGCTAATCTAATAAGTAGATTATTTGAACTATTTTAGATACTTTATAGTGCTAGGTATGATTGTTATAATAAACTTTAACCTCTTTTTGGAATTTAGTGAATGACTAATTGGCTAAGACTCACAATGCAAGCCCTAACCAATCAAGCATAGTTCATAGTTTGTGAAACTAAAAGGAGGCTGTTGTGAAAATGTCATTGGAATTCAGTGTAAGTTTGAAAGACCGGATCAATGAATAACTTGTTAATAAAGTGATTTACATGAATGTTAAAAGCAGTAAGTAGCAATTGGTGTAAGTAGTCATTTTAGAACTGGCCTAGATTAATGCCTCAGTAATTAACAATAAGCACTGCAGTATTTCAGGTGGGGAAAAAGAACAAAGGAGAAAATGAAATCCAGAAACAACTTTCAAAGAAAACAACATAAGAATGGCCATATTTGTGAGACCAATTGTCCATCTAGTCCAGTATCCTGTCTTCCAACAGTGGCTGGTGCCAGATGCTTCAGTGGGAATGAACGGAACAGGGCAGTTTATTCAGTGATCCATTCCCTGTCATCCAGTCTCACCTTCTGGCAGTCAGAAGTTTAGGAACACCCAAAGCATGGGATAATAGCTATTGATAGATCAATCCTCAATAAATTTATCTAATTATATTTTAACCCAGGTTTTTTGGTGTCCTTACAACATCCCCAGGCAACAAGTTCCACAGGTTGACTGTGCATTGTATGATGAAGTACTTCCTTCTATTGGTTTTAAACCTACTGTCTATTCATTTCATGGGGTGATCCCTAGTTCTTCTGTTATGTGAAGGATAAACAACATTCATTTTCTCCACACCATTCATTTTATAGACCTCTATCATATCCCTCTTTAGCTGTCTCTTTTCTAATCTGAACACTGTCTTTTTAATCTCTCCTCATATGGGAGTTATTCCATAACCCGAATCATTTTTGTTGCCTTCTCTGTACTTTTTCCAATTCTAATATATCTTTTTGAGATAGGGAGATCAGAACTGTATTCAGTATTCAAGGTGTGGTGTAGTATAGTTTTATATAATAGCAATGTATTTTCTGACTTCTTATCTATTCCTGTCCTAGTGGTTCCTAACATTGTTAGCTTTTTTGGCTGCTACTGCACTTGAGCAGATGTTTTCAGAGAACTATCCACAATGACTTGCTTAAAATTCTTGGTGTAATCTTGTTTATTCACAAAAAATGTACACAAGTCCTTGAACACCACAGAAACAAATAACAGCAGTTTCCTTGCTCAGAAGTCTCCCAATGTCTGAGTCTAAAAAGTTGCATCTTTGTTTCCTTTCAGGGTCACACAATTTCCTTTGCTGGCTTGCTTCTTTTAACACACACAACCTGCCACCAATATCTTAGCCCCTTGTTTGCAAACAGGGAAATCCCTTCTGATTTAGGTCTCCCCTGGCCAGGAGCCACCTGTGACGTAGTACCCTAGGCATAAGCCCCCATTGTCTGTAGCTATTTTTACTACAGAAAGTATTGAGCCTTCTGTTGTCATTTACACCTATCTAAACACAAAATTCTCCACCCTATGAAGAATGGTCTTATTATATATATATAAAATGAAGTACATATTGCGATATTGAGTTATCATTTTCTTTACGGCTACAGAAACTAAACAAAATACCCCTTTGGCTTCAATTGGATCCCCTTTGAAGGATTGCAACACAGTGACAATACTATTCCATGACAGATGGGAAAGGAGAAAATGGAAGTTGTAAGAGAGTCAGCTGCTGGAAAACACTTTTCAAGTGTCCTCAGTCCTTTTAGGCTGCTTACCCAAAAGACAAGGTTCATATCAGAAAACAAATCAAACAGAATACCTACATTTTGCGGCCCACCTAGGCAAGGAGTGAAGAGCTGCTTCCAGTGCTCAAAGGGGTCTGAAAGTGCACGTGTGTGTACAGGCAGGGGTCTGTAAGCACTCCCATATCTGCCCATCCCTCTGCCCAGCAATTAATTATGTTCCCCAACCCCCAAATCAATTCTGTCCTCTTATCAGTTCTGTCCCTCCCCTAGCCTCACCTCTGCTCCTCCTAGGTTCTTCAAATCTGTCTCCCAAGCCTGGAGGCTGCAGAAGAGTCCCCTCTCCACCTTCTCAGGCTGGTGTTGCGAGGAGATGGGGGCGAGAGTGGAGTCCCCCTGAATACTCGGCTCTCTATCTTTTTTCCTCCCAATTCCCCTCCTATAAGAATGGCATCAGCTGGGGGTGGGGTGTGGAGAGAGCTCTGCAGAAACCCTGATTGACCTCTCTTCCCATGGAGAAAGGCAAGTGGGGAAAGCAGCCAAACAGAGGTTTCCCCTATAAGTACTAAAGCTGTGCACCCCTCAGTGACCTGACTCACTGCAGAAATTTTATTTCCCAGGTCCGTGATGCATTTTCACCTGGTGCATGTTGAGCACCAGTTGTTTCTCTATACAGCTACAGCCACTCACCCATTTTGCCTTCTTATATTTGCACCTATTAATTGGATCCAGTTGCCCCAGCCTCTGCCTGCTGGGTCCTATGGCCAAAGATTAGTTGTTTCATAAGAGAAACTCGGAAATGGGGGAACTATAAGGAACATCTTTTGGGACTCAAAGGTCCTGTACTGCCCAAGACAGAAATTGTTAATGAGAAACAGAGTTAAGTTGTGTCCAGGTAGTATGATGCAATAGACATATATGGATATAGATTTAAGATACAGATTAAATTACATTTAACATTCAGATTTAGGATATAGATAACAGGTAGTAAAAACATGTCAACTGACTGTGGTAAACCAGAGCTCCTCGCCACTAAGCATCCACTAAGGTTGACCACAATCAGCTAACCTGCTTTTAAATACAACTTGTCCTGTCTAGATACCAATATACTGGGAACCAAGTCATATGTAAAATTGTGTTAAAATGTTAATGTGTTTGAAAATACAACCATTTTTCACAACCATTAGTCTAGATGCGCCCTCACGCTATTTTAAGTAGCCTTTCAAGTCTCATATCCACTCCATCACTCCTGCCTGACTTTGCTCTTTTGCTCTTAAATATAATAAACATACATAAATAACAAACGTGATTGGTTATTATACAAAATGAACCACCAAGATAAGTATAAATAAAAGCACAATGGGCTGGATACCCTAGTCTTCTATAGCAACTGTATACTCTATAAGCAGCCTTAAATCAATAGGAAATATTAGGAATAATAGGAAATAATAAGGCTCTATAAGTAGCCTTAAATCAATAGGAAATAGCCAGAGGAGAATTTCCCATGCTGAGAACTTTCTGCCAGAGGAAAAGTTAATGCATGTGGCTCCACCATGCCTATGCTAGCTTCCCTATCAACTTGGGGTCCTGAAAAAAAGAGCACATTGGAAAGCTGGCATATTGGAGTGGAGCTCTGTTCCTCTAGGGGAACAAGGTCCCTGAGGAACTTTACAGCAGTGGTGTAACTCAGGTGTCCCTGTGGAGCCCTAACTTGCCTTGTGATCTTAAAGGAGGAGTTGCAACTGGCTCCCTAGGCCCTCCCCACTCTACTTGCTCTGACAGTGGAGAATGAAGGCCTGTGCATCCCATAATGCATCCTCTTTGCATTGATCATCCCTTGTTGTCTTGTTTTATTTAAGGCCCAATTATAGGAATTGTTGCTTATCACTCAAAAGAATAATCCCAGTGATTCTGAGAACACAAATGAATGCTATAAATGTTGATCTTATATTTGAACCAGCTGCTTTCAACCTGTGCATTGTTAAACCTATGAATGAGCCAAGAAGGAAGGATCAAACTGGAAGATTGGTGGTATAATATGCAGCCCATACTACTGACTAGAACTGATTAATTTTAATGGGAAAAAGACTAAATGAATAATTTAAACTTTCTCTTTTCATTTTGTGAAAGTAAAAATGTTTCATTTCAACTGTATCTTTTCAATTTATATAATTTTGACTTTTACATTATATGAAAATAATTATATATTTTATATTACATTTTGACATGAAACAAAATGTTTTTACCTTATCAAAACAAAATGTTTCTGAATTAAAACTTTTCAGAATTTCCTTTCCATGCGAAAGTTTGACTTTTGGTTCTGATTTGGAACAAAAACAAGTTTTGAAATATCAGAATTTCCCATGGAATGGAAATTGTTTTCTGACTAGCTCTACTATTGACCTGTGAGCATCACCTGGAATTGTCTTTTAGGTTCTACATAGAGGGGCCATGCAGCATCAACTCCCTGTTTTTGAAGGGAGGGCAGGACTGCAGCGTAATTGTTGTATGGTGGTGCTAATACTGGCTGTACCTTTTCAGGCAAATGCATAGCACAAAACCAGAATCTGGTCCACATAATTATTTCTTATATCCTATATTTTTCTAACATTGGTGCATAACATTAAGTACCCAAACACGTATTTAGGCACCTAAAAAAGGCGACCTGATTTTCAGAGGTAAAAATCTCCCTGACTGAAATCACTGTGAGGTCCGCACCTCCAAAAATCAGACACTTAAATGCCTAAATATGAATGTAGGTGTCCTTCTTTATACATTTGCATTTGAAGATAAGCACCATTTCTATTCCTGTAGAGCTCACAATGTGCTAGCACTGTCCACACATTCAGGGAACCAGTCTCTGTTCTTAAATATTTACAGTCTTTAGTCCTGCATATGTTAAGTTTTATGCACCTGAAGAGCAACACTGAAATCAACAGGACTACTCACATACAAAGTTACACAGTTGTGTAAATATTTGAAGGGGTAAGGCCTAAAAACACAACTAATTTGAAAAGGTCGGGGGGAAGAATGCACTGAAAATTGTTATATATACCATCTATCTACAATTGCTCCATAACCTATCCATCATTAACTGATGTCTTGTAAGCATCACATTAGAAGTGAGTCTTAAAAGGTAGATTTCCTTGCTTTCAGTGATTGCTATTTAGC
Source organism: Mesoclemmys tuberculata (assembly GCA_007922155.1). Lineage (NCBI taxonomy): Eukaryota > Metazoa > Chordata > Testudines > Chelidae > Mesoclemmys > Mesoclemmys tuberculata. Next base: position 53,534,656 of record ML675601.1, on the reverse strand, counting down.
AAAATCTATTAATGAATAAACTCCTACTTTCCTTCAGAAATGAATGGGAATGTAATTAGAGAGACAAGGTGGGTGAGGTATTAAAAAAAGATATTACCTCACTCACCTTGTGTCTCTAATATCCCAGGACTGACATAGCTACAATACTGTATACAACAATGGAATTATTGTAATTTTATTATATTTGTAAAGAGACACATGACACATGTAATGGATTTAATGCAAGTTATGCACTTTATTGTGCATATTACTGTGAGATACAGAACTGTTAGAAAAGAATCCTGTCCTGTTCAGACAGGATTATAAAATGTTGTAAATTAGACACCCCCATTGACTCAGATATACACTGTACTGACTTGTGGCAGTTTATCAGTTGATATGAAAAGATTTAGATGATGTCAATGGAGCTAGGACAATTTACACCAGTTGACCATCTGCCCCTTAAGGGGTAAACTAAGAAACAGTGGGTTTTACTTTCACATACGCCTTCCTTCAAATCCTATCCATGCATATCAATTTCAATTCCCTTACCCACTGGTAAACATAAATAGGTCTAACGGAGTCTGACTGTAAGAAACTCAGGGCAGATTTTCAAAACAGCTCCAATTTGGGCACCTAAAAAAGAAGTGAGATTTTAAACACTGCTCAGCACCCTGTGTCTCCCATGAAATGGGAGCGCTCTTTTGAAAATCTGGCACTTGAAATCAGTATAAGGTGCTCTACTATACACATTACAAATCATCCCTGAATTTGGCCCACTGTCTCTGTGCCTCAAATCAAATATTTAAAATGGCAAAAAATCTCATACTCCCCAGAAATATCTGACTGACCATGGAAAGACTCAATATTTGCAAGACTATTTATAATTTTTGTGTGTGTGTGTGTAAGAATCACTTTGTTCCTTGTCTATATATGTTTTATTTAAAAAAAACTAAACAAAAAAAACAGGTACAAAATTCTAAACACCAGATAATAAAGCAAATCTTCTTCAATGCCCTAGGAAAAAGCAGAATGTTTTCACTTGAAAATGAAGTACATTAAACCTGTTAAATCATCATCAGGCTAACACCTCTTAACATAACCTGGATCAGAGATAGACCAGATTCTGAAGTTCAATCCAAAATTCATAGTTTGGTCTTTTGTTTTTCCTATGTAGAAGATATAATGTATCTTTTAATAGCAGTAGTTAATTTAGAATACAGACTAGTAAGGCTCTAATTTTCAATTTTTTTTTCATTCTAGCATCTTCAACCTAAATTGTTTAAAATTAACCAAATCTTTTAACTAAATGGATATTTTACCTGAACAGGACTAGATGATATTTCAACATCCCTTCCAGCTTTGTGAAAATTTAGTCATTTTACAGGAGCTGAGGATCTGGCTCATTATGTATGAATGTATAAATACTTTAGTTAGGCAATGTTTTTTGTGTCATGCCCAATATTCTTGTATCTACAGTTTTCACGTCGTGATTTCATATATTTTTACACCTTATACCTTTTTTCTGTAGAAGTTGTTGCACTTATTGAGTGAAATCCTGCTTCCATGGAAGTCAACGGCAAAACTCTCATTGACTTCAGTGGGACGAGGATTTCATTCTGCGAATCTAAGACACAGTGCCAGCCATCTTTGGAAATAAGTAAGTATAGGAACTTTAATTTATTTGGAGTATTAACTACAGCTTATAGCTAACATCACCTACACATTTCCAGTCTAAGATTCTTTCTAGAATTTTCACTTTTGGGGCAGAAATTTTCCACGCCTTGTCATTTTCTGATGTTGAAATATTTTTGGAAAGTGAACAAAAGTTGTTCAGGTGCTTTTTTGAAAGAAGAAGAGAATATATACAATTCCCATTTAAAAGATAAACTTGCCATATATTTGAAAAGGTATAGAGCAGAAACTGTTGGGGACAGAAAGCTGAAATTGGGCAGAGAAAATAGTCCTCAGAGAAGATAAATGCCTCAATGTTCTAGTATGCAGTGTTGTTGTACCTGTGTCGGTCCCAGGATATTATACAGACAAAGTGGGTGAGGTAATATCTTTTATCGGGCCAGCGAAAACTTCTATTTCTTACCAACACTCACCTTGTTTCAGGGTCATAGTAAATTGGTTTTGATTTTGCCAAGTTATCAAGTTTGAAAAACATGCCTGGGTTTTTTGTTTTGATAAGAGATCGCACTTTTATCTCCCAATGCTCTAAAGTAAATCAAGCACGGGTAAGATATTTGTATAAAGAAAAATTCAGTGAATTTGTGCGCTGAGGTTCTGATACAGCAAAGCTCAAGACGAATTTGCCTCCAAGTGAAGCCTAGGTAACTAGAATTTAGCAGAAAGCCTAGGAACCAACTCTGCAGCCCTGGCAGTAGTTCTATTGCTTTCAATGGGTTTATTGCTGTGACTGAGGGACTGCAGGATTGAGCCTCAAATATTGTATATATGCAAGAACAAAAATTTTGTCCTATCTATGTAAACTGTAATTATGTTTAATTGGCTTTTTTCACTGAATGCCATATCAAATTTCAAAATTATACCATTTTTAAAAAAGATAAATCATTTTTATCTCACCATAATTAATTTTTTGAAAACTTGAAATAAATCTGTTCCTCATTCCTTAATAGTATGCACATTAGTTCATTATTTTATGGTGTTTTATAACTGGTGAAATGCATTTTAAAAACGGAAACAAGACTAAAACTTTTCAAGCACAAGGGAAGAAAGATGCAGACCAAATTTTGGATCTACCATCTTTATCTATACTTATATACAACAAACTGCAAAATACTTCTACGCTACTAATTTGGTGTGTTCCCTTGCCATAAAAGGTATAAAATTAAATGAGTACTTATTTGACATTGCACAAATATAAAATGGATAGTTTGTTTACAAACTAACAGCACTAAATGTAAAATGAAGAAATGTTTAAAAAATATATAGGACAAAGTCCAAAGTTTACATATTCTAAAATATTCAATTCATGTTTTATTTACAGAACAATTTTAAAACTATTGTTGGTATTTTAATATAATTGCTAAAACTGCTGGTTACATGAAAGATACACAATGAAGTTATAACAAAGATGAATGATCAGTTACAAAAATGTTATTTTCAATTTCTATTTAGAAATACAAGAGGTGATTTACCACACAATAATTTATAAATACTTGGTCTGACAACTTTTGTGTGTCATGGGTTTCTTAAATGACTAATTTATTCTGACCTGATGTGCAAAAGAGTGCATTTTTGCCCATATTTATTTGAAATATAACATTGATAATAATTATATTATTTACATTTAAAATAACAAGGAGTTCATGTTCCTTAGGATCATTTTAACAATGAATATTGTGAAATTGTGACTCTGTATTTCCATATACTGCAGAAAGCTGAGTCTGTAGTATTTTAAAAGTTTGGTTGAGACTGTGACAATTTAAGGAACAATTAACAATCCCTTCTCCCCTCAAAAACAAACAAAACAAAACCTTGCCTGAATGATTTCAAAAATAGATTTACGATTCTGAGGCAATGGTAGTTGGAAACACTGGCTAAGATCATCCCCTCCCATGGAAGAATTCTCAGAGGGTACACATTTTCACACGGATTCTCCTGTAGAGATCCTTCTACTCACAATCCTATTGGGAGGTTCCCCATAGAAGGCCACAGAATCTGTCCCTAAAGTTGCAGGTAGGGATCTGCACGGCCCTGGTTCCAAATTCCTCCACTCAACAGCACAGCTAGTTCCACTGAGGTATACTAGAGACATCCTTTTGCCTCGGCTGTCCTGGAGAGAGGGGGAACCTGCACGACAAAGACAATGCAGTCTCAGTTTGTATTATCTCTGATTAATTTTCATGGGGCCCGATCGGGGACCATATATCTCTCCACACATTCTGCCCACTTGTCCCTGTAGCCTGTCCCACCTCTATTCCATCTCCCATATACTGCATGAAAAGGCATCTAAGGGTACACAGAAGCAATTGAGCCACAGAAAGGGTAGATAAGTGCCGTGTCCTCTCTGTTTGTTGATCCAAGGGACACATCTAGGCCATTATGAATGTGAAAAGTCTAGCCTTCAGAAAAGCAGTTTTGTATGCACCAGCTCACCAGCTAGATTAAAGAGAGGACTTTAAGGAGGTAGACAAAGAAACAGGATAGCTCTTGCTTGACCAACTACCCAAAATTGCCAACCCTGCTGCACTATTAGCTAACAAGTACAATGAGTGAGGAAAAAGGAAGAATTAAAAATTTCAGGGCTCCAAGAGGTGTTTTTTTTTATGAGTTCTAGGTGTACTATATGGTCCTTGCATAACTACACCCTAAAAATGCTTTTAAAAATGAGTATTTTGTTCCCATGCTTATAATTTTTTCTACCAATTTCAGTTTTGTTAGACATAATTTACCTCATTGGTTTTACTAACATGCAATGGACAACAAGTATGCAGAGGTGGGACTATAACATCAAATAGAAATTGGCTCTTTTTGTTTATAAAGGGCTCGATCCTTTTCTGAAATTAAAATGTTAGTGCTAATAACAAAATTATTTTATACTCTAAGAATGTCTCTTTGAAATATTTTAAAATATCTAACCAAGCACTGCTATATGCTCTTATACAGTGTTCAATCCCCCTAAAAATATTTTATCCTGAAAAGACAGTGATCAGTCTAAACATGTTTCAACATTTAATTTTTGTTCAATTTAATTGCTTAAGTTACTTTTGGGATAAAGTTTTCTGCTTTTGTCTTTAACTACAAGCTATAGTTTCAAGTTGCTGCTCTGCTTCAGCTGCCATGGCTGCTGCCTGTAACTGTTCTGTTTCACTCTGGATGGCACTGGCTGTAGTAACTTGTTTCCTTTCACTGTGCATATTGTTCTCGTGCCTTTTTAGATCAGAAGCTTTAGCAAATGCTTTAGTGCAAGAGCTGCAGACAAAAGGTTTTTCCCCTCGATGTCTTCTTTCGTGATCTTTTAGATGGGATTTGTGCTTGAAAGCTTTCTCACACATATGGCATGCAAATGGCCTTTCATTACTATGAACTCTTTCGTGCTTTTTCAGATCTGGAGCTCGAATAAAAGATTTTCCGCACACCTCACAGCTATAAGGCTTGTAACCTGTATGGATTTTCAGGTGCTCTTTCAAGTGAGCCTGTGTGGTAAAGCCTTTAGTACACATTTCACAAACAAATGGCCTATCGGCCGTATGGAGTTTTTCATGTTTTCTCAATCGTGCTTCATCAGTAAATGTCTTACCGCATGCCTGACATGCAATCTGTTCCCTGTGGCCGTAAAGCAAATACTCAAACTTCATGTCAGCAGCTGCTGTTGTCCATCCTGGGGTCTGTTCATCTTTCACTTCACTTATGCTGTCATTAAATGTTAGCGCTTGTGGGGTTTGAGATCCTAAGTCTTTTGATTCAGTTGTTTCCATGGGCTCTACTTCTTGACCATAGCAGTTTACTTTTCGAACCTCTTCACTCCCCAACTCTTTTAAAATTGCTTCTTGAACTCTTAATGTATTAGTAGGGGATTTCCCATCTTCCTGACTTGGAGGAGTTCCTTCTACTGTAACATCTGATGGGCTATCATCATGATCTCCAATTTCCTCAACCTCATCATCTTGGTTATCATTAGATTCTCCAATAGAACGATTTATTTTCAGACAATACTTATTCTTGGATTGGGCATTTTCTTCAGGACTAGATACATCACGCTTCTGAGAACAGAGTTTATCCAAAAACCTAATACCAAGAATCTGACCTGATGACATCATCAAATTTACATCTTCCTTCTTAACTGAAATCTTTGCAGTATACATATAATTTAGAACCTCTTCAAATATATCAGAACGAAGGAAATCTATCTCTATTACTGATGAGCTATCAACCTCCAGTTTCTTGAAAAGCTTTTTGAAGTAGGTACTGCAGGCAGCAAGCACACACCTGTGTGCTCTGAATTTCACATCTTCTACCACAATAGCTATGTCACAAAATTCTCCTTCCAGACGTTGCTCATTCAGTGTTTTCAGAAACACAGTTTTGTGATCATCATCATTATATTTAATGCTTTCAGACATACTGATGAAAAACTCCTGTAGAGAGAAAAAAGAAGTCTTGACTATTTACAAGTTACTCTAAAACCCTAACCTGTCAAACATGATTCTGAGTGTCATCTACAAAATATAAAATAAGAATAATCAAATGAAAAATTTAGCTTAATTTGATCAGAACACATACTCCAGACTGTAAATAAAGATCAATGTTAAATCTCATTTAAAATTATTATATTTGTGAAGGTTTTTCACCTTGTTTCATATACATTCTTTGAAGGAAAAAATGTTATTTTTTTCAATGACCAATTTTATTTTTTAAGAAAATATGAAAGTTTAAACCATACCATGAACAACGCAGGAAATTTTCTTAACAATCAATCACCAAACTTTTGACAGAAGACTAATCTTTATTATGGGGACCCTGAAACTGAAAGAGAGAATATTGGGGAAGGTAAGAACAGAGAATTACATACTGTGTTCATCTGTTTCTCATGTTAAATGATGTTTTCATCAATATTAAAAGATATTCAGGAAATATTCTCATATTTTCAAACAGTTACAAACTACAAAATGTTTTGTTAAAGTAAAATTCAAATGAAATTAGGCTTTGACTGATTTTATAGTAAATAGTATTTGATCTATGAATTGTATAGATGATTATGAAACAGCCATAAAATACACCAAAACTGCAGAATTATGCGTTAAAGACTCAATGGAGTCCATAGCTCACGTTAGGGGCCTATAGGTTTCACAATTCCAAATCCAGAAAGAACTACTGTAATCATCTAGTCTGCTCTCCAATATAACACAGGCCATAGAATGTCCACAACATAATTCCTAGAGTGTATCTTTTAGAAAAACAACAAATCTTGATTTTAAAAATACCAATGGAGAATCCATCACAACCCTTCGTAAATTGTTCCTGTGGTTAATTACCCTCAGTGTCAAAAATGTACACCTTATTTTCGGTCTTAATTTGTCTAGCTTCAACTTCTGGACATTGGAGTGTGTTGTACCTTTGCCTGTTAAACTGAACAGATGTATTATATATTTGTTCCCCATGTAGGTACTGAGGAATCTCAATTATCCAATCTAATCAGATCAGATAACCAAAAAAACTGGAAAAAATGGAGAATGGGCAAAAGGAGCTCCTGCTGCCAGCCCCCCATGCGGCAGGTGATTTGGTTAACAAGGAGAGCTGGATAATGGAGGCTCACTTAACGGGGTTCTACTGTTCTTACAGAGTGTAATCAAGCCACCTTTTAACCTTCTCTTTGTTAAATTAGATTATGCTCCCTGAGTCTATCACTAGTAGGCATGTTTTCTAATCTTTGAATAATACTTCTCCTCTTCTCTGAACCCTCTCCAATTTATCAACATCCTTCTTGAATTGTGGATACCAGCAGCGGTTACACCAGTGCCGAATACAGAAGTAAAATAACCTATCTATTCCTACTCAGGATTCCTGAGTATGTATACCAGGATTGCAACAAACCTCATCACCCTGGGAGCTCATGTTCCATCGCATTATCCACTACGGTCCCCACATCTTTGTCAGAGTCACTGTTTCCCAGGGTAAAGTCCCCCATCCTGTAAGTACGACCAAAATTCTTTATTTCTAGGGCTGGGTCTACACTGACGGCGGCAAATTCGCTGCCGTTACATCTATACAGACCGCTCAGTCGATCCAGGAAGCGACACAGGAAAACCACCCCCATAAGTGGAGTAGCACTGCGTCGAAGGGAACGCTGTTCCCCCCTTCGACGCAGCGCAGTATGGACGACCCGTGGAGGAGACGCTGCAAAGTCAATGGGAGATACGCAAGTGATTTACGTCACTTGTGTATCTCCTGTCGACTGCTGCCGAATCGCCAAGGTAAGTGTAGATGTATACATTTACTTAGATGTAACACATTTACATGTGTTGTACTAAAACACATAGTTTGCTTGAGGATGCATGGGGAGAGTTAGGCACCTAACTGCTGAACTAATAGTTGTAACAGAGGCATTGGCACCACCTCCACCTCTTGCAGCAATTTTGTGTGCGGTTTAGGTGTGCTTTGACACCACCTACTGGATTGGGCCCTATAAGCAATATAGGCAAGGGAACGCCTTGTCTGAGGAGCTTGCTCTGGTTTAGGCATAAAATGATTTCCTGAGGAGCAAGGAAAAACCCACTAGACTTAAAAAGGACAATTTAGATGCATAGGAAATTTAGGCACCTACAGAGAGGAGACAACTGAACAACAATTTTCAGGCTCTCAGTGGCACCTAAATATTGGCCATAGGCGCCTAAATCCTTTTATGGATCTAGCCCTAAGTGCTCAAGCAAATAGTCTCATTCACTTCAATGAGATTGTTCACGTAAGTAAAACTTGTAGGATTCCCCCTCTCCCCCAAGTAAAGTGATTCTAAAATAACTGGGTATGAGAGGTATACAGAACAGTTTAAATGTATGAAAGAAAACAAGAACAACTGTAAAAACTCTTTATGAGATTGGGAATTTTTTTTTTTTTTTTACAAACAGTAAAACGCTACTGTTAATAGTCAATAGCATGTCCTGTCATTTTTTTTGTGTGAACAAAAGACTGATTTAAAATGTAAGCATTTTTCTGCTGTCCTATTGATAAGTGTAATTCAAGCTAACATTGTGGAAATCTGAAATTGTGTATACATGACGTGAAATCTTTAAGTACCAACCTAGGGGAACAAATATTGATGGGGCTCGTCAATCTAGCAAAGCTATAACATGATCCAGTGACTGGAAGTTGAAGCTAGAGAAATTCAAACCGGAACTAAGCCACATATTTTTAACAGTGATGGTCGTGAGGGCTGCATCACAGACAATTTTCAAATCAAGATTGGATGTTTTTCTTAAAGGATATGCTCTAGGAATTATTTTGAGGGCATCCTCTGGCCTGCGTTATGCAGCTCTGACTAGATGATCACAATGGTCCCTTCCAGCCTTGGAAACTATTAGTCTATATAAATGCAGGGGTGTATGTACAAACTGAAAATAGAAAATTCGCTAGCTTCTTTCAACCCTTGTAATCTTTAATGGTACAGCAGCATGCACTGCAGACTATGGAGCTGGTGTGGAGTACAGAACAACTCTAACAGCCGATTTAAACAAGGGCAACTTTTTTTTTTTTTTTGGAACAGGCAAATAAAATAACGTTTTGCTTTTCCTTTTTAAACAGAGAGCGCTCCCACAAAGGAAGAGGGATGCTTTGTGCCTGGGCTGAGACGCATTCGGGACAATCCCACACGCCTGGACCGCCCATCGAGGCAGGGGTTTGTCTTTGTGCTTTGCCTTCGCGGCAGGCCCCGCGCTCTGGACAGAAGATAAAACAACAACAAAGCCGCATGAGCCCACATGGCGTTGCCGAATCGCGCGCACCTCGACGGAGCACAGCGGCGCGCAGCGGGGCGAGGGGCCGGGGCCGTGCCCAGGCGTGCGCCCACGGGGCTGTGCATCCTTGCCCGGCCAAGCGCGTGCGCCCGCGGCGGAGGCAGCCGTGCGTGTCCCCCCGGCAGCGTGTGCGGCGGCCCCGCCAGCCAGGCGCCTCGCCGCGGGCTCTCAAGGGCCGAAGCCGGGCTCCTGCGGCTGCCAGCCCGACCCCGCTCGGCGTCGGCGGCGCCTCTCCGGAGCGCCCGGCGCGGTCCGCGCCGCCTCGTCTAGTCTCGGGGCTGCGCCGCCGGGGGCGGGTCGCAGGCGGGGCACCTCCCCCCGCGCGCTGCTCGCGCAACGGCCGCCGAGCGGCGGCTGCCCTCACGGGACGGGGCGCGCGGGCGGCGGCGTCTCCACGCGCGCGGCGGGCAGGGGGAGGGGGTTAGCGGCGCGCGGCGGCGGGCGCGTCTGAGGCGCCTCCATGTCCGCGGCCGGGCAGGAGCCTCAGCGCAGCGGCGGGAGCGGGAGCGCGCGCAGCGGCCCCGCCGAGCGAACGCGGGAGGCCGCGCTTACCTGCCGCCGCGCTCGGGGCCGCACCTCGCGGGGACGCTGCTGGGGGGCGGTTGTCACGGGCGGGACGGGGGGGTGGGGGGGGAAGGGGGCTGCGCGCGTCTCTTCGGCCGTCACCGCCGCCTCCTGCACGAGCACCCAGTGCGCGCGCGCCGGGGGTACGTGCATGCGCGGTGCGGGCAGGGCGCGCCGGCCGGGTGGAGGAGGGGGGGAGACTCTCATTCTCGCGGGCGGAGCCGGGCCTCCCCAACGCCTGCAGGCCGCGCTGCGCGAGCGGGAGGGGGCAGGGCGAGCCGCTCGCGCGCCGCGGTGACAGCGAGGCTCGCGCGGCCGCGCCGCGGTGACGTCGCGCGAAGCGGGCGCCAAAGCCGGAGCCGCTCTCGCGGGCACCCGCCGTGCTTGCCGCGCCTGCGTGCGCGCGCGAGCCCGCCGCCCGGCCAGCCTCCGCCGCGCGGCAGCGAGCGAGCTCCTCAGGCGGGGGCGAGCTGGCCCGGCCGGCGGGGCGCTGTGGCCTGGGTGGGTGCCCCGGGAGGCCGCCCGGCGCCCATCCCCGCAGCGCCGGTGCGAAATGATGAGCGGGGGCTGGGCCCAGCTCGCGGGACTCCCCCTCCCCAGGCCCCTCCGTCAGCTGCGCCGATGGGCGAAGGGGGCCCCCATGTCTCCGGCCGGGCGCCCGCGCTGAAGGGACCCTGCGGGGCAGGAACAGAAGCACCCCCCGGGGGCTGGGCCCCCGGCAAAGCGCCCTGGGCTCCGCCTGTGTCTGCGGCGAGGCCGCGAGCTGGGGCCCGGCCTCCCCAAACGTGCTTCCCGCTGTAAAAGGAAGGCGCGGAACAGCCCCGGGCGTCTGTGCCTCCCTGCAGCACCTGCCCTGTCACGGCTCTGCCCGGCCCAGCAGGGAATCGGGGCTGGGCAAGGACTCGTGGCCCTTCCGCCCATCACTGTCAGTTGCTTCACTCCCTCGAGAGTTTCACGTTTTGCAAGAAGCAGCAGCAGCAGCCCGCCAAAGCAGCCAGGGAAAAAAGCATTCTTCCTTCCCAATCTTGTGTTCGCGCCTATTTCCGGATGACATAGCTTCTCCTAAAATACCAGCCCAAGGGCAAAGTGTACAGTGAAATAATTGCCGCCAACAGGAATTTAAAAACGTTACAAAATAATGTCCACGTCTTTTAGACTAGCGCAAAAATGCAGAAATCGATTTGTAAAAGATTAATGCAGAGGCTTGATGGCCACATGTCCTGACTCGAACATTTTTTGGGACAAAAAATGCCGGAGGTTATTGCAATAAAAATTTACTAGAAAAAACAGCTCATATGGTGGGAGCAACCAAGTGACTTGATTCAATACCTTCATAATGACTGACTCCTCCATGACATTTTTATGTAACTATATATTGCTGTTAATGATTTTCCTTCTACCTGAACCACATACTTTAACTGTTAATGGCAAGAGCTGTATTCTTGTTACCCATTAATTTCAGATATAACAGAAATATCTCCTTGTTATGCCACAAACTACTGAAGGTAACCAAGTTTAGGATTTGACAGGACTATGGGTAGTTTGTATTTAAGAAGTAATGCTATGATTGCACTAAAATAATATGAGCTAATTTTCTGTAAAACATGAATTCTGAGTTTCGTCATGCATAGCGGGAGCATCCCTTAAACATTTACGAAGACATCTTGTTTTCTTTTTTCAAACCTGTGCTTAAAACTTCTTTGCCATCATACCCACAACAATCCTGAGAACAGATAAGCAGCTGGAGTGCTGCAGCCACTGCTTATTATGCAGACCAGCATTTCACTGCTTCTTAGTGCTCCTTCCGGCTGCTATATCCAACTGTTGTCTTGTTTTATATTTAGATTGTAAGCCCTTTAGGGCAAGAGCAAGCTTTGGTGGGTTTGTACAGTGGATAGAATAATGGGGAGCTGTCAGTGATGGGCTCCTAGATGGTACTTCAATACAAATAATTAGAGTGCTTTAAATAACTTCAGTAGAGAAAAATACAACTGCATAACTCAGTGACACAGCAGGTGTTACAATTTGATTTTCTCCACCTTTTCTTTTTTGTGATATATGGCCGTTAAATGTGTACTACAGTGGTGGCCAAATTTACTGACCCTCCAAGCTACGTACAACAATCTTCAGGAGTTCAAGAGCTGGGATATGGCTGCTCGGGATCCAGCCCCACAGGGTGCACCTTCTGAAGTTTGGGGCTTCTGCCAGTGAGGAGGGGTATCTCACGGTTTCAGCCCTGTGGGGAGGGGCATCCCAGAGCTTCAGCCCTGGTATTTTGAAGCCCACCAGGTGTGCCCTGTGGGGCTGAAGCCCTGAGACTCTCCTCCCCACTGGGCAGAAGCCCCTAGCTCCACCACCCTGGCACAGGACAGATACCCTGAGCTTCCTCCCCATTCTCCTCCCTCTCAGTAGGTGGAGAATCAGGAGGGATGTGGGGTCTCCACGAGCTGCACTTTAACTGTAAAAGAGCATATGGCTTGTGAGCTGCAGTTTGGCCATATCATATACCAAAGGTTCCCAACCTTTTCTGTGCCGGGACACACCTCACCTTCCAGGGACTTCTGCCCATCCCCAGCTGGTAGCTGCAGGAGGAAAGCAAAGGAGCCAACCCATTGTTCACACAGGAGGGAAGAGAGGGAGATTGAATTCAGTGGTGGTTCTGCCTTTGAAGGCGGTGCAGTAGTGAGGCAGATGGCCAATCAGAAGGCAGCTCCCCCCCCCCCTCACATGTGCATGTTCAAAAAATTCCACAGCACACCTGTTTAGGCCTGACAGCACACCAGTGCCATGGCACACTGGTTGGGAAACGCTGTCATATACTACATGTTTGAAAGTCCCTTTTGTGGTAGTTCTCATGGTACTACTTAGTACAGGAAATGTTTACTACCCCACTAGTTTGCTGAAATGGGGGGTACGTCTACACAGCAAAAACAAGGAAACCAAACAAACAAAAATGGAGCAGAAGTCTCAGAGCCTGTGTCAGGTTTGCACAGCAGGGCTAAAAACAGCAGTGTAGACATTTGGGTTGGAGCTGGGCTTGCAGACACCTCCCTCATCAGGTCTCTGACCTCAGGCTCACGCCCAAACTTGAATGGCTGCACTGTTAGTTTTAGCCCTAACAGCATGAGCTCCTGGCCGTTGACACAGGCTTTAAGACTAGCTGCTGCAGGGTTTGTTTATGGTTTTTTGCTGTGTCAGTGTACCCTTTGTGGTTTTGAGGAATGAAAAATAAAGTATGGTTTATTAATATGAAACCTTAAGTTTAATGTTTTTCCTTTTTACACAAAATTACAACTGTGTACCATATGATGCAAAGTTGGCGATGATGTGGGTTTGACCCTAAGCACTCCTCTGTTCACACCCTACACACTGTCTTAATAATCTGTACAAAATATGCTTTGTGGGATACCCTTTGAAAACTAATAATTCACTGACCATTAATACTCTTGCAGGATGTGTGTACATGGTGTGCATTAAGAGTTATGAAATATGCTGAAAAATGATGACAGTGTGTTTAAACCAGGTGTTTCAGAGGGAGTTGGTAAACAGGTCTTCCCTAGACAAAGAAATTTGTTTGCTTTCTGAGACTGGTCATCAGGCAAAGGTCCATTTTTACATATTAAGTAAGCAAAGCTAACAAAACATGGCATCTACACATGGTAAGAGAGAGAAGTTTGGTCTGGGTTTTACTTCTCAAAGACTACGTTTCAAAGGGTTAACTGGTCGACAGGGTTGCTGAACATCAAATGATAAGCAAGGGAATCAACTGATTGTGTACAATATTCCTGTGTTACAAAAGTGTATAGAGTGAGGTCTTTTCTACAAGCTAATGCCACGCTTGTGATTAATATAATTATGAAATGTATGTATTAACATTATATAAGGAAATATGGATACTTAATGACAATATCCTTTCTAGTCTGTTGCCAAACGGGGAAATAAATTCCCTCCCACACAGGAGAGAAGGCAGCTATTTGCCTGTCTCCTTATGTAAATTAAGCTTGGTGGTGTCAAAACAATGGAAGCCCTATTTACATACTGGTGGGGTGGGGAAGAGAGAGATGGGAAGCCCACAGGAAGAGGAAAACATGAGGTCATCCTAGCTTTCAGAACAACATCACTGAACTTTAGAAGATATAAGCAAAGACAGACGCCATCTTTGGCATGCATTGCTGGACAGGTCCTTGAGTCAGAGTTGCTGAATCAAGGCTGATTGTGTAGCACGCAGACACTTCAGGTGTGACCTGCATGTTTGTCCCGGGCATAGAGCTACAGTAGCAACCCTCCATGCTTTGCTACTGTAGCTCTTTGCAGTGTGAGTTACTCAGGGTTAGAGAGTAAGAGGTGACACCTCTTTCTTACTGATCTAGAATGCACCCCAACCCCATGACAGTAGAGTGAGCTAGCAAACAGACAAAAGCCTGCTGCTTTCTACCTGATGACACTAAAGCACTGTGTGATTGTTAGTGATGTGGCTGAAGAAAAACACGTATGTGTCTGTGAACAATAGGACCTAAGATTTTGGGTTACTTAAACTTAGATGATATAGTAAAGGCATTTAACATATATATATAATGTTAACAATTTGGTTGTTTTCTCTGTACCTTTGTGTGTGTGAATATCCTCATATAATTGGTGATAAGAGTGTAACACAGCAATAGGAGCATATAGTGACAAATTCTTCTATCAATATCTGCTCACACAACTCCCATTGAAATTAATATAAATTGTACTTGCATAGTCTATTAAAATTAATTAATAGAAGTTGCAGTTGCATATTTGAGGGCAGAATTTATCCCACTATATATTAAGGTAAATATTTATAGTCAACATAATAAACAAACACTACTATATGTCAATGTAAATTAATTTTGTTATGCAAATCTTAATCTTAACCTTTGTGGATTTAAATGTGCACTTTAGTGTTGCAGAAGCATAATGTGGGTTTTGCATTGAGTTTTGGATCACATGCTTCTCTCTACTGTGTTGAATGAGCAAAAGAATAAGAAAATTAGGGGCCCAAAATTAATGGGGCAGGACTAGCAGAAGCTATTCAGCATACTCTCCCATGGCAAACACTGCATTTGGACCTCCAGGGAATGTAAGTGAATGTACTAGGACAGAGGGGGACGGAGTCAGGGAGCCAGATGCTCTGTGCAGCATGCTCCCTTAGCAACCTGGCAGACTTCCCAGTTGAAATCTGCATGGGAGCTAATGATGTTTCTAGTTTCTAACATCCTCAGAGAAGAGGGTAGCATGAAGACACATTGAAGGGTTGCAGTATAGGTGAGGGGGAATGACAGCACAGCCGTTGGTTGAGCTGTTCTACCAAGAAGAAGGGGGAGTCTTTGGAAGCAGAGCAGAGTGAAACTGGCTCTGTAGATTCCAAAAGTGCAGCAGGATTGGAGGATCCTTAAACTGTGCATTATTAAAGGGCTGTGTACCCTACTGTGGCTACAGTATGGCCTTCAACCCAGAGACCTTGTTCACTATGGATCTAAATTACTATATTGCATTAACATTGCTGAAGTAATTTTTACTTTAAGTAGTTTTCTTAGCAGAGATTCATGTACTCTTTGTGCGACAGATACACTGGGCTGCACAGTCATATAAGATGCTACATGGGTATCTAAGGTTGTGGGACAGTATACGTTGGGGTAGACAATTATTTTTTGTCAAGGTCCAAATGCCAGAGAAAATAATAAATATTATTACATCCCCAGAAAAATCATGGCGCAGGTCCTCAAGGAATCTATTTTGAGGCACTTGGAAGAGAGCAAGGTTATCAGGAACAGTCAGCATGGATTCACCAAGGGCAAGTCATGCCTGACCAACCTGATTACCTTTTATGATGAGATGAATGGCTCTGTGGATGCGAGGACAGCGGTGGACATGATATACCTTGACCATAGCAAAGCTTTTGATATGGTCTACAACAGTACTCTTGCCAGCAAGTTAAAGTAGTATGGGTTGGATGAATGGTCTAGAAAGTAGATAGAAAGCTGGCTAGCTCATAAGGCTCAACGGCTTAATATCTAGTTGGTAGCTGGTAACAAGTGGAGTGCCCCAACGGTTAGTCCTGGGACCAGTTTTGTTCAACATCTTTATTAATGATTTGGAAGATGGAGTGGACTGCACCCTCAGCAAGTTTGCAGATGACACTAGGCTGGAGGGAGTGCTAGATAGACTGGAGGGTCGGAATGGAATACAGAGTGACCTAGACAAATTGGAGGATTGGGCCAAAAGAAATCTGATGGGATTCAACAAGGTCAAGTGCAGAGTCCTCCTCTGTGCACTCCTACATGACTGGGGACTGATTGGGTAGGCAGCAGTTCTCCTGAAAAGGACCTGGGGCTACAGTGGACAAGAAGCTGGTTATGCGTCAACAGTGTGCCCTTATTGCCAAGAAGGCTAATGGCATATTGGGCTGCATTAGTAGGAGCATTGCCAGCAGATTGAGGGAAGTGATTATTTCCTTCAATTTGGCATTGGTGAGGCCACATTTGGAGTATTGTGTCAAGTTTTGGACCCCCCATTACAAGAAGGATGTGAACAAATTGGAATGAGTCCAGAGGAGGGTAACGAAAATTATTAGGGGGCTGGAGCATATGACTTATGAGGAAAGGCTGAAGGAACTAGGCTTGTTTAGTCCACAGAAGAGGAGAGGGAGCAGGGATTTGATAGCAACCTTTAACCACCTGAAGCAGGTTCCAGGGAGGATGGATCTAGGCTGATCTTAGTGGTAGCAGATGACAGAACAAGGAGCAACGGTCTCAAGTTGCAGTGGGGGAGGTCTAGGTTGGACATTAGGAAAAACTTTTTCAGTAGGAGGGTGGTGAAGCACTAAAATGGGTTACCTAAGGAGATGGTGGAATCTCCATCCTTAGAGGTTTTGAAGGCCCAGCTTGACAAAGCCCTGACTGGAATGATTTAGTTGGGTTGGTCCTGCTTTGAACAGGGGGTTGGACTAGATGACCTCCTGAGGTCTCTTCCGACCCTAATCTCCTATGAATAATAAAAAAATTAAAAAAGCTATAATGATAATAATGAAGTTACTAACCTTTCGTAACTGTTGTTTGAGATGTGTTGCTCATGTCCATTCCACGCTAGGTGTGCATGCGCCCATGTGCACGGCTGTCGGAGATTTTTTGCCTTAGTATTATCCAAGGGCTGCCTCTGGTGCCCTCTGGAGCCCCACACTCATAAGCTGGTATATGAGACGCTGCTGGCCCTGCACCCCCTCAGTTTCTTCTTGCCACCAACTCCAATGGCAGGGACAGAGGGAAGGTCATGGAATGGACATGAGCAACACATCTTGAACAACAACAGTTATAAAAGGTTAGTAACTGTTTTCTTCAAGTGCTTATTCATGTCGATTCCATGCTGGGTGACTCACAAGCAGTATCTCTGGAGGTGGGCTGGAGTTCATGAATGTGCCATTTGCAACACTGCTCTGTCGAAGCTTGTGTCGTCCGGGCCTGCTGGGTAGTAGCATAATGAAACACAAAGGTATGGACTAAAGACCCGATAGCAGCTCTGCAGGTGTCCTGGATAGACATCTGCACCAAGAAGGCTGTCGATAAGGCTTGCACTCTGGTAGAGTGAGCTTTCATAATTGCTGGTGGAGGCACCTTTACTTGTTCATAACAGAACTTAATGCAGGCAGTTATCCATGAGGGGATCCTCTGGGAGGAGACTAGCAGACCTTTCATCCTATCTGTCACTGTGATGAAGAGCTGCGCAGTCGACAGGAGGGCGAAGGCCAAGGCCCATCTAACATCCAGGATGTGCAACCTACGCTCCTCACTGGATTTGTGTGGTTTTGGGAAGAACATGGGTAGAAATACGTCCTGATTATTATAGAATTGTGACACCACCTTTGGTAAGAAGGTTTGGTGGGGTCACAGCTGAACCTTTGCCTTATAGAGTACTGTGTATGGTGGTTCCGAGGTGAACACTCTAATTTTGTAAACCCTTCCCACCGAGGTAATCAGTGACCACAAAGGCCACCTTCCAGGAAAGGAGCAGCAGAGAACAGGAAACCAACGGCTTAAAGTGGGGGCCCATGAGCCTTGACAGAACTAAATTCAGGTCCCATGGAGGGATAGGATTTCTTACTTGGGGGTAAAGTCTCTCCAGGCCTTTCAAGAACCTGATCATCATGACATGGGAAATAAACAATCTGCCTTGAACTGGGGGATGGAAGGCTGAAATAGCCACCAGGTGAACTTTAAGTGATGAGAGGGCTAGGCCCTGATGCTTGAGATGCAACAGATAGTCCAATATGGCCTTTATCGAGGCTCGATGAGGAGAAAGGTTCTGATCTGAGGCCCAACAGGAAAACCTCTTCCATTTTGCAAGGTATGTTGCTCTGGTGGACAGTTTTCTGCTGCCCATCAGAATCTGCTGAACTTGCATTGAGCAAGCCTGCTCCTCTGCATTCAGCTATGCAGCAGCCAAGCCATCAGGTGCAGGAATGGTAGGTCCAGGTGTAACAGACAGCCATGGTCCTGGGAAAGTAGGTTGGGTCAGAGTGGGAACTCCAATGGGATTGCTGTTGAGAGCTCCAGCAGCATGCTGAACCAGTGCTGCCACAGCCACACTGGAGCTATCAGCATCATGTTTGCCCTGTCCAATTCAATCTTCAAGAGGACCTTGTGACCCAATGGTTCTGGTGTGAAAGCATACAGCAGTGCCCCACCCATGAGAGCAGGAAGGCATTGGACATAGCCCTTGGATTGAGCAAAACCGGTGGCACTTCCTGTTCTGTCTGGATATGAACAGGTCCACCTGGGAGTTCCCTACCTTTGGAAAATGATGCTGACAACCTGGGTGGAGTGACTACTCATGATGAGATGAAAAGGACCTGCCGAGGAGATCCATTAGTGCATTCCTGGTGCCCGGGAGATATGAAGCCAGGATATGAATGGCGTTCTGCACGCAGAAGTCTCATAAGCGGAGAGCTTCCTGGCACAAGGGTGATGACCGAGCACCACCTTGCTTGTTGATGTAAAACATCACAGAGGTATTGTCTGTCAGAATCTGGACTACCCTGTCAGTCAGGTAGAGAAAGAATGACTGACAAGCCAGGCGAATCACCTTACGTTCCCTGACATTTCTATGGAGGGAGCAATCCTCCTGTGTCCAGAGCCCCTGATCATTGAGTTGGGCTCCCCACCCCATATCTGAAGCATTGGAGACCATGGTCACCGAGGGGGGATGGCCCCTTGAAGAGGGTCCATCCACCAAGTCAGGGATGACAGGATGTGTGGTGGAACTGTGATGACAAGGTCCAGATTATGTCTGCTGGCAACATAGCCAGTGCTAACCATGACTGTAGGGGTCTGAGATGTAGATGCACATGCTGGACCATGTAAGTGCAGACTGCCATGTGCACCAGCAGTCTGAGGCATGTCTGGGTGGTCGTGATAGTGTGGGATTGCATGTCTGTAATGATGCCTAACATGGCTTGGAACTGGGACTCTGTAAGAATGGTCCTAGCCTGCATGGAGTCAAGAACCACTCCTATAAACTATCTATTGAACATGAGACAGAGTCGTTTTCTGCTCATTGACGAGCAGGCCCAGATCCTGGCAAGTGGCTCTCATGACATTGAGACTGTGTTGAACCTGAGCTTGTGACTTGCCCTGCTGAGCCAGTCATTGAGGTATGGTTAATTTGCACCCCTCAATGCCTCAGGTAAGCGGCCACTACCACCACACACTTTGTGAAAACTCTTGCGGGGATGAGAGGCAGAAGGGCTGTGCCATGAATTGGTAATAGCATTGGCCCACAATGAACTGGAGGACTCTCCTGTGACTGTGGAAAAATGAAATACACGTTCTTTAAGTCATGTCTCCTGGATACTAATATTAGTCTCCTGGATCCAGAGGAGGAATGATGGAGGCTAGGGAGAGCATGCAGAACTTCAACCTCTTGACATATCTATTGAGGCAACGCAGGTCTAGGATGGATCTGAGGTCTATTTTGGCCTTCATGATAAGAAAGTATCATGAATAAAACCCTTTTCCTTTCCTGTCCTGAGGTACTTCCTCCACAGCCCCTACCCATAGGAAGGTTTCCGCCTCCTGAACAAGAAATTGCTCATGAGAAGGATCCCTGAAGTGGGACAAGTGGCGGGGGGGGGGCACTGAAGAGAACTGCAGGGTGTATCTAGCTGATATGGTGTTGAGGACTCAACAGTGCACTGTAATCGGGGCCCATGCAGAAAGGAAGGGTGACAGCTGGTTCAGATATAAATGAGGGATGGATCCTTGGACCAGATCAGGACACTGTTCTCAGGCACACCTTCCAAACGCCTGCCATGGGCTATCAAATGAAGTATGGGGTCCAACTGGTAACTGAGGAGAATGAAATGGGACAGCGGTGCTTAAAGCCTTTGTCTCTGTCTCTTTTTTTATAGGTCCCTTATTGCATCTGGCCCAAGAATGTAGGCAGTGATTGCAGTCGCTGGAACTGCCTCCTAGATGACTGCAGTCGTAAAGTGACCCTGGAGTCTTTCAGACTTTGAAGCCTAGACTGGGTCTACACTGACGACGGCAAATTCGCCGCTGTCACATCGATTGCTCTGGATCGACTGAGCAGTCTGTGTAGACGCGCTCAGTCGATCCAGGAAGCGACGCAGGAAAATCACCTCGTTAAGTGGCATAGCGCTGCGTCGAAGGGAGCACTGTTCCCTTCGACGCAGTGCAGTGTGGACGCCGCACAGAGGAGACACTGCAAAGTCGACGGGAGATACGCAAGTGATTTACGTCACTTGCGTATCTCCTGTCGACTGCCGCTGAATCCCAAAGGTAAGTGTGGACTGGGCCCTCGTATCAGTCTACTTTGAAAATAGGGCATTGCCCTCCAAGGGGAGCTCCTGTATGGATGGCTGAGCCTCCTGGGACAATGTCAAGGACGGCAGCCAGGAACATTGATACACCGGTGTTGCCGAAGCCATTGATGTGGCTGCTGAATCGGCAAAGTCCAGTGCCGTTTGGAGAGAGGCTCTAGCCATAGTCTTGTTCCTCCAAGATGGACACGAACTCCAGCCTGATGTTCTGTGGCAGAGAATCCTTGAATTTTGGCTACAGAGTCCCAAATATAATTTAATCTCCTCAGCAATGCCTGCTTGTTGGAGATTCTGAGCTGCAGACTGGCTGTGGAATAAATCTTTCTTCCCAAGAAGTCCAACTGCTTTGTGTCCTTGTTTTTAGGCATTGAGTTCACCTGTCCCTGCCTATCCCACTCATTCATGGCAGCCACCACTAAGGACCCCAGGGGGGTGGAGGGGAGAACAGGTATTCATAGTCCTAGGCCAGAATATGATATTTATTTTTTGGCCCTTTTCATATTGGTGGCAGGGAGGACAGGGTCTGCCATAGGGCTTTGAAGACCATTAGCATCCCTTCATTCACTGGCAATATGACCTTAACCAGTGCCACGGTCGCCAGAATATCCAAGAGGCTTTCTCTGTAGGCTCTGTGAGCTTCTCAGCCTCTGAGCCCAAGTTGGAGGCAATTCTTTTAAGGAGCTCCTGGTGGGCCCAAAAATCATCTGGCAGCACTGAGGGAGCTGGACCAGCAACCGCTTCATCCGGAGATGAAGAAGACAGTGATGCTGGAGGAGGGAGTGGTGCTTCCTTTTCTATGGGAGCTGCCTTTACCGCTGGATCCCATGGTTCAAGGCCAGTAATGGAACCCGAATCCGCTTCCCGCACCAGAGCTCTCAGTGTCGTGGACTGTTTTTTGGACCCAGCTGCAGACGACTAGTGTGAGTAGGGTCCTGACATTGTTGGGCTCCCCCACAGATTCCAGTATGGCCACTGAAATGTTCATTGCCTTCAAGGCCACAGGCCCGCTGCAGGGCCATCACTGAAAAGCGGCACACCTGCCAACCTGTGGTTTTGAGGTGGGTAACTCGACTCCCCTTCCAACTCCAAGGAGGATGATTCCTTCCTGGGGGACCATGGTGGAGCAGACTGTGGTTCTCTCTGTCAGCTGCAGTGAGGAGCCAGGGAGCGGTGCCGGGATTCCCTTGAGCAGTGCCACATAAGGGAGGAGCAATGCTGGGGTCTGGTGACCGGCGTCATGTTATCAGGGACCAATGATGCAAGGGTGACGATTGGTACCGGGCAGATCAGGACCGGTGATACTCAGCTAGTGATTCCTATCTCAGAGCCAGAGACTGGGAGCATGGGGCCAGAGACCGGGGCTGACAGGGCTGAGATGGCATCATGGCATTGGAGAGCTGGGCTGATTTGTTGACCATCGCATTGTTTCTTTTGCTGTTTCTTTGGCACCAGTGAAGGCAAATGGCATTGAGAAAGGCTCGGTGCTGTCCGGGCACTCTGCACAAACAACGAAGTGCTTGGTGCCGAGTCAGAGTGGGTAGGTGCTGAGGCCAGCCTGTGTGCCACCTCCATTAACAGAGCTTTCAGGTGAATGTCTCTGTCTTTCTTAGTCCGCGGCCTGAAGCCTTTGCAACTCGTGCTCTTATCCCTCATGTGCGTTTCCCTGAAACACTTTAGGCAACTGTCATGGGGGTCATTAAGCGGGAAGGGCTTGTGGCAAAAACAACACAATTTGAAGCCTGGGGACTGGAGCATCCCCGTCCCTAGGCAAACGTCACTGATGGGATCGTTATCTCCAACTTATCTAACTACTACCTTTTTACCAGCACTATATTAACAACGTCTATAAGACAGCCACTAAGCACTTGCGATGCAAGGGAGAAAGGTGTCCAACAAACATTATGGGCAGAAAGAGGGAACTGAGGGGGCGCAGGGCTGGCAGCTCCTCTTATACTGGAGCATAAGTGCAGGGCTTCAGAGGGTGTCGGAGCCAGCCCTCTGAATGTCACTAAGGCAAAAATATCTCCAACAGCCGTGCACGTGGGCGCACACACACCTAGCATGGAATTGACGTGAGCAAGCACTCGAAGAAGAATAAAATGATTTCGGGATCTGTTCAAAAGTGGCTGGCAGTCCGGATTTGGCCCACAGTCTGCCTACTGACTACCCCTGGTATACGTTATATTATATTCTCTATAATTATTTAGCTTAGTGGTTCCATTGGTACCATTACTAATGGTTCATTTTGGATTACCATCTCACCATTTTGAAACATATTTTTTCTTATTTCCTAGCTAAGTTGCCATGTCTAGATATTGTTTGCATATACTTGTGTTTTTTCCCCCTGTTCTCCTGTTTTTTTGTTTTTGTTTTTTAATCTTACTGTTTTTAGTTTTGCTTTCCATTTTTACATTTCTTTTCTCCTGCACACCCATTATTTGGCTTCTCCTTTCTGGCTCTTTCACTCTCAGTTCTTTGTCTAGGTCAAGTCCTTAATTCCCTTTCAATTCCAATTACCTCTTCCCCCAGTGATCTTCTCTCATCTGTGTCTTCCCACTTCCAGTGTTGTCATCCCTCAGCTCTCTCGTCTCTGTTTTGGTGCTGTTTCCCTGTGCCTCAGTTCTGGGTTCCCCTCCCCTGTCTCCTTACCCATTCCAGCTGCACATTCCATCAACCTTCCTTCACCTCATGCTAACCCACGTGCTCCATGCCTGTTGTCATGATACTCTGAAAATATTAAATAAAAATGATCATTTCTATGCTGAGTTCCTTTTTGTAGTTGCGGGTTGTACAAATCATCAAGTGACTGCAGTGTATAAAGAGGCTTTCCCTCAAGGGTGTACTACCTTTTATGGCTGGTTTAATCACTATGAATGGATTCCTTATGCACAAGGTCAGCTATATTTTTTATTTACACTGCACATATGCCATATGTCCCTATGAGACAAGTTGTCAGAGTTTAGTCCATTTGCGATTCAGTTTCAAGACAGAGTTTGCAGCACATAGTTAATGAACGAGTTTATTTACTCCTTGGTCAAACATTTACTTGATGCCTACTTAGTCTAGTAGTTTGATTAGGATTAGGACAGAATTCTTGGATAGTGTATGTGTCAGGGGTAGGAGTAAGGAGAGTGGACCAGTTTAGCTCTGCTTCAAAGTAGGTTTGTGGCTAGAAAACCATAGTGAGGAAGCCTGCAATGTCCATGTGTGAAATCCTTATTTTTAGTTACAAAATACATGTACTTTTTGACATTGCACAATGTTTTCCCCATAGACTGAATCTAATTGAACATGTCAGAATGTAAACAAGTGCCATTTACCACGATCTGATTATTTTGTTTAAAAAAAAAGTGAAAGCAGCTTCTAGTTTGTGATATTCATGCACAAGATGTTGCACCAAAGAGTACACTCCATGACCGAGAAATCGTGTTACTATATTGCTATAGCCCTCATCCTTCCTCATCCCCCATTCCCATTTCTTTGTTAATTTCACTTTATATCATGTCTAAAATTAGACTATAAGGTCCTTGTAGCAGGAAGAGTTCTCCATTGCCTTATACTGTCATTTACACCTGTGCAGGCGAATACAAAGTGCATTCATTCTGATTGGGTAGTTTCATATCCACGGGTGTAAATGGTAAAGAAGGTGTAAGGATGTCAATACCCCTGGTGGACTCATCTGCAAGGAATCTAAACACTTGAACTGCCATGGCTTAGATTAAAGGACCAGGGCCTTTAGCCAAGAATCAAGAGCCAGAAGCAGATTCATTAACCTCATGAACAAGAGAGGCACAAAGAACCACACTGGGTTAAGTGTGTTACACAAGTCTATGAAGAATAAGGCGCTGTGTCTTTTTTATTTGTTTTATGAAGCACCTAGTATACTTTTGAGTGCTACAATTTTTTCCTACAGCAATTGATGCAAAGTACGGCTTTCTCTTTCTGAAGGTGTACGGTTTAACGATCAGAGAATCACTTTGGTTAAAGAAAATCCTGAAACCAAGTGTCTAACACCAGCAATTTTATATATACAGTTGATAAATTCCCATGCTTACAAAGCATTAGTATCAGCCACTGCTTGTGCATGACAATCATTCAAAAAAAAAAAAATAGGAAATCACTCTCCTCCCCTGCTTCACTTCCTCATCAATATAAAAATCAACAGCAATTCAGAGAGAGGCTTGAATTGCAGATTGCAGGAATTCCTCTGGAGATTTTATTCCTAATGTCAATGTAGTTAGGGAGCCTTCTCAAAGTAGTTGAGGAGAGTGTTTTGAGAAGCATATGTTAAAGACAGATGGAGCACTTCACCTAGCTGCCAAGTTTTGAGCAGCTTCATGTGTGACTTTTCTGAACGTTTAATGAGCTAGTTTGCCTGTTTGCAAATAACTACGAGTTTCAGCGTAAGGAAAAAAAAGCATGATTTACTGCTGGTTGAAGACATGCTTCCCACATACCCTGCTTTGCCAGCAGGCTTCAGTCCTGATCTGATGGGGAACTTCCTTCAAGGATAATAGGAGTAATTCATGAGAATGCAGTTTTTAACCTTGCTGTGGAGTCTGTCTATCCATGCAAAGTGTGGTGGTGATTTTGTGATGTGAGAGCTTGATGGTGAGACCCACCAACCTCCTCT